>OX359278.1:41480687-42680687 GCA_947179155.2 Hedera helix
TTGACCAGGCCAGGCCGGGCCTTTGACTTTTGGCCTGCAGGCCGGGCCGGGCCGGGCTTAATGCTCAAAAAGGGGGCCTGTTGAGGCCTGCAGGCCAGGCCAGGCCTGCAGGCCAGGCCAGGCCAGGCCAGGCCAGACCAGGCCAGACCAGGCCAGGCCTTGGTCCAGACCAGGCCAGGCCAGGCCAGGCCAGGCCTTGGTCCAGGCCAGGCCAGGCCTTGGGCCAAGCCAGGCCAGTCCAATCCGATTCGATCCATTCAAACAATTTTTTTAGTAATTTTAAATATTATTAAAACACCAATTAAAATTTTAAACTTAATTGATGTATTAATTAAAAGTAATGCATTACAAGTTACAGCTTTCAAATTACAATAATGAAAATTATCTTTTTTATTATTATTTTGCAAATGACTTTCTAGTTGTTACGCTAAATATCTATTAAAATAAAGATGCAATAAAAGATCTGTAAGAAGTGTAGGTTGCTAGCTAGGTAAGGAAAATCCTTATATATTACACTAGTCAATGTGTTTTCATGGATTTCTTTATTTATATATAAACAAACATGCATGAATGAACGTATTAAAATACGTCAATTTTATTTTATTTATTGAATGAGTTGTTACAAAGATGAAGTTTTCGTCCGCAGTGGGAGAATTGAAGTAGCGAATAAAGAAAATCTGCAGACCAGACCAAGCTTTTGGTGAACCAAGCCAGGCCAGACCCAAGGCCAGGCCAGGCCTGACCGGACCAGGCCAGGCCAGGCCTCAGGCCAGGCCCCAGGCCAGGCCAGGCCTCAGGCCAGGCCCCAGGCCGGGCCAGGCCCCAGGCCAGGCCGGGCTTTTTGGCAGGCCAGGCCAGGCCGGATCTGAGCCAAAAAAATGTGGCCTGTTCGTGGCCTTCAGGCCAGGCCGAACCAGGCCAGGCCTTGACCAGGCCGGGCTTTGACCAGGCCGGGCCCAGGCCGGATCAAGGCCGGGCCGCAGGCCGCAGGCCATTTGCCTATGACCTATACATTTCTTGTGCACGCAATAATGGCGAATAGGAAATTAGTGTTCTGTGGTCTCTGTTTAAATTTGAGTCTTTGCCGTAGGTAATAACGGCTTTAAGATTCTCATCCCATTCTTCATCGTTCATCTTGGTGTAATAGTTACAGTTATTCTTTGGCGAATGCAGAGCTACATTCTTCTTTCTACTAGTAACACACTGCGCGCGCGATTTCGACTTGGATAGATACTACCGGCATGAAACATGTCAAGAACCGTTTCAAGTTTTGTGCCAACGATTTGCAGAACCTTTGATGACAGGACCATGATAAACCCACGAGGCGAGCGTCGTGTTTTTTAGACAAAGATTTTTGGAGGTTTGATGCTGGTAGTGCGGATGAAAGCTTTTCAGTTGAGGGTTTAGTTTTTTGGTGATGTTCCTCATAAGAGAAGGGAGAAGGGGTTTAAATTCTCTCTGCATAAATGGATTTTCACTGGATTTATAATCTATGTGAAGAAGGCTAAGTAACTTGTTTTATATATAGAGATTAGAATAACGGTGGCAGTAGCGTTTTAAATTTATTTCTTTTTTCGCTGCTTTTAATATGGGTTCTTTCTTTTCCATATATACTTGATACTTTAAATCTGCTTGCCAAGAATGTAGGCTTTTTTAGTTAAATTGATCCTAAATTGGGGGTGTTTATATCGGAGATATTCTTTACTCTCATTTATCTTGAATTATTTCCAAGTATATTTTGCCATTATTGACATTTTTTTGTTAATAAATTATAAAAAAAAAAGTCGCTGTAAAAAATCTATGCTTCTCCCTATCAAATATTTATATTAGATATTCGACCACGTAATATTACATAGTTCATTTAGCAAAAATAAAAAATAAATATTACGTAGTTCTGAGACAAATTAAAAGAAATTGTAATATATTTATTGCACTTATTATTATAGTATCTCTGTATATTTATCGCACTCTGAATTATATCTCTGCTTACATTACTGCATAAACTTTACCTCAAAACTTATATCTAACTTTCCTATCATATCTAGCATAACTCCAGAGCTATTAAATTCTTAGCTAATATCAAGGTACATATGAGAACATATACGTATCTTTAATTTTGGAACGAGCTATGCTGGCAAAATAAAAGATAACAAGTCCTACAACTCGCAAGCACCATTATAGAGTTTGAACTACATTGTCTAACAAAAAAGATAAAAGGCACCTTAAAGTAACATTTCAAGGAGGTACCATTTCTGGTTATTTGATGCCATAAAATAAAAGAAACCATTACGCACCTTAAAGTTCATCATGAAGACTTCTCTCTAGTGGAATAGATTTTTGTTGATTTTCAAGGAGGTACCTTGTGGCCAATGAAGCGTGTAGTGCAGCGCCAAATGGAAGGGCATCTTCATTTACAGTGAAGTAGGGTGAGTGGCCTGATTCAAGCTGTCCTCGGGTCTCATTATGCATCCCTATCAAGTAGAAGTACCCTGGAATAGCCTCCGCAAAAAATGAGAAGTCTTCTGATCCCATCCCTGGTTGCAGTTCGATGATGTTCTTCTCCCCCAACATATCCCCCACAACATTTAGAAAATGCTCATGCAAGTCTTTGTTGTTTACAGTTACAGGGTAAAAGGGCCTTCCGTTTGTATTGAAGTCAACGCTTGCATTACACCTCTGTACAGCAGCTTGTCCTGTGATAACCTGTTAGTTAACTGAAGAAAATTAATTTTCATTCTAGGACATATGTACGATAAACAATTTATGGTATTGGTTTCCTAGTATTTCAGAATGGAAAACTAAAAGTTCAACATTGCTGCCTTCCTCCAACACATTCGGTGCAGCAAGAGAATTGCTCAAGAATTAAGCAAATCTGCAAATCTGCAACACTTCAATACTCTAGTCTACAGTGCCCAGTTATCCAAACAAATTTAAAGCTAACAGTTTACCTCTGTGATTCTTTGTTTCAATTTCTGAAAACTCTCTTTTGAAAATGCCCGGAAGGTGCCACCAATTGTAACTGAATCGGGAATAACATTAAAAGCACCATCACCTTGGAACTTCCCAATTGTCACTACCTGGAAGTGCATGCTTTTATGTTAGACATAACTATTGGAAAATAAGGAGTTTTCCTAGCGTCTAATGCAAGCATTTTCCAACTCATGAATTGGGGATTCATATATCTGCTCATTTATTAATTACCTGAACATGACATGTTATTGCCGGAAAACATTGATAAGAAAAGGTTCCAGAAAAATTTCTTATTAGACGGTTCAAATCATCTTTCAAATGAAGACGAGAAAGGAAAAACGGAGAATATGACCAATAATCTAGTTACCATGAAAATAATTTTAGACAGGTGATCTACACTTAGAACTGAACGGTACAGGTACTATAGATGGCAGTTAGAAAATGCCACTAACAATCAGATAAAAAATAAATAAATAAATTATGGAACTTAAATCAAACTTTGCAAAAGAAATATCTGAAACCACAGAACCCAACACTGTTGTAGACCTTCCTGAAAAGCTTACAATTGAGTCCTATATACAAGCAAATAGCTGCACTGTGTGTGCACATTAATGGCTTTGTGTGTGTGTGAGATAGAGGGAGAGCGAGCGTGCACCTGGGAATCCAAGGGATCAGCTTCACGTGAAACGAGATGTTGCAAACTAACAATTACATTTGAGGCAGCTAAGATTGGGTCAATTGTGTGCTGGGGAATAGCTGCATGACCCCCTTTTCCACTTATTACTGCCTCAAAGAAACCACTGCCAGCCATAAGAGGTCCAACCCTGGTGGCAACTGCACCTATAGGATACTTACTAGATATGTGTAGCCCAAAGATGGCTTCGACATTCTCCAGTGCCCCTTCATCTAACATTTTCTTGGCTCCTCCGCCTCCTTCCTCAGCTGGTTGGAAGACCAAAACTACAGTTCCCTATATAAGCCAATCAAAGGTATGAATGGTTAATCTACAATTATAGAATATTCAGCAAAATATCTTATCAGCTCATAGATAGCACTATATAATGTGGTAAGTTGCAGTTTGTCTGATTTGAGAGGAAAGGAAAGTTTTGAATAGATACACTTCCTAATAAAGAAGTGGAAACATGTAAATATCTGAATAACTATACAAAGCAGTAAGCATCCAATGGTCGCTGCATGCAGTAAAAGTAAATCTCAATCAATATTTAGTTACAAAATTAACCTGCTCCTCAACCTCTACCTTTTATGCAGAATGCAACTATTATATGGGAAAAGTTGGTCGCAACAGCACCAAATTGATAATCTCAAAAAGTTTTACTGGTTAATCTACTATAACTGTCGACCTGGTATAAGTTATGACATATTGGCCGTTACATATTACTGTGCTTTACTGGCATTGGCAAGGTTACCACAGATATTTCTCTGGTCTTACATTATTTATAATCTATTAATATAAATCGAGATAATATATTATAATCTACATTCATTGTGAGGATGATATTTTCCTTGACCCCTCATAAGTCATAACGCATGTATTTGTTTACATTTGATGCGAAGAATGCAATTTACCACATCGACGTCCTTGGGTATTAGATCAATTGATATCACATACATCCCATCTCTCTCACTCTCTCTCTCTCTCTCTTCCATGTTCATGTGGGCACATGCACACATTTACATTTATCCCACCAATTAGAGGCAAAGAACATATATTGGCAAAGATCAGTAAATGGACAATACTTTAGTAGTTCCATGTTCACAATAGAAAAGTTCATTCAACTTTAAGTCACTAAATATCAAAAACCGAACACTAAAGATAAATCATTCTGCTGAAGGATCTCACACATTGAAATCACTATACAGATCAACCTCTAGAGTAAAAGTACATTTATCTTTACTCTAATTAGAAGTCATGGAAACAACACCTTTCAATGAGTGTTTGAACACAGACAAGAAAAGGGACGGCAGTAAATTTTGACTTGTACCATCTCATGCAGATGTGGCGGAAGAAGGAGGTAGGTGAAGGCTATGGCACACGAGATCTTGAGAGACCCTCTCTGTGTTCCCATGTCTAGAGATGAGTAATGAGAAACTTTCAATTGGTGCCAACCTCCCCCGGATTAATCTTTTTTTAAAGTGAAGTATATAACATATAGGCAACACATTGCTTGAATATATATATATATAGTTTTTCACAGAAGTGTGGGATGCTTATTTGAAGTTTCCTTTTCATGAATTTATTCGTGCTTTCAACATGACAAAAAAAATAAATTGGCATTTTATGAGATTCTTTTATTGCTATACCATTTTTTCCTCTATGTATGGTATAGATTGCTGTAAGTCTATAGTAAAATTTAAGTACTACAAGCAAATTACAATCTTCTAATATGCGTTCAACATCTTAAGGATTTGTTCCTGGCTCTGCCACTCATCAAAAAGATATGCTAATGTTATGTTACTGCTCTCTACAAACATGACCGTCAAGATTGTACAATGATGTAATGGTGTGTAAGGAGTGGGTTGGATAACTTGTAGAATTTCTTTAAATAAATTGACTTTGCATATAATTGAGATGCACCTACTGGATTTTAGCGTTTTTAGCGTGCTTAAACGAGTCAATATAAGTTCAAAGCTCAAACTGATGCCACTGTACAATTTCCTTACCCTAGTCTTGGCTTCTACTTTGTCATTATTATAGTTTAATCATCACCCTGATTCCATTATTACACAACCATTTTGAATGATTATATCCGATGAAAACTACAGTGAAATGATTTTTATTTTTTTCACACCATCACTACATGCCTAAATTACACAAACAATGAAAGATAGAGATGTAATAACTAGCTGAAAGAGAAAACAGGAAGGAATTAACCTGTAGATCATCACGATGCTCTTGAAGCATCTTTGCCGCCCCAAGAAGCATGGCAACATGTGCATCATGCCCACATCCATGCATCTTCCCGGGAATTTTACTTTTGTGCTCCCACTCCACACCCTCCTGTACCAATAAAACACCCTAATAAGCCTCAAAACAATCTCTCGGAGCCACATCCCATAAAATCAGTACCAAATGCGAAGTATTAACATTAATAAACTCTTAAGTTGATTATATCACCACCTAATTGATACAATGCTTCTACCAAAAAAATAATAACTGATAGAATGCATAAACATAAAGTTTCACATAAAATTTAACACAACGACTCCATAAATCCAATCAAAAATATATAAACACATAAATATATTAAAAAACACACACGCTAGAAAATTATACCAACCTGCATAGCTAAAGCATCCATATCTGCTCTGATAGCTACAAAAGGTGGTTTTCCACTCCCAATGAAGCCAACAACACCAGTTATAGCAAATGGGTATTTATAAGGTATGCCCATTATATCAAGTTCAGTTCTAATTAGCTTGCTGGTCTCAAACTCCTCAAAACCAAGTTCTGGGTTTTCATGTATAGTCCTCCTAATACCCACCATCCAATCTACAAGCTCGGCTCTTTTGGCAAGATTGAGATATTTTTGAGGGATTTCATTCAACCCTTCCTTCAAAAAAGAATTTGATGAAGTGGGTACTGGAAAAAATAAGTAGAGACTGAAAATCAAAGATACCCATTTGATCAAACCCATGAATTTGGCAGCTTAGCTTTGAAATCGGGATTTTAGAAGAATTGACAAGACTTTTTGGGGAAGAAGACTAGAAAAAGAATTGACCTTTGAAGTGCGTGAACCGAGAAGTGAACAACTATTGGACAAGAAATTAATTAAACAAGGCACATATGGATGATCTAATCACCCACGGCAGTGATTGCTACCTGCCGAGTTCCAACAAATTTATATCGTTTGCCATATGAATTATGCGACTGAAATGCAAAACTATCCCTCGGTGCGGTTTGTATCATTTTTATAAAATTTTCTCTTAAATTCTTTTTTGGTAATTTTTTCTTTAGTTTATATTATTTTTACAAAACTTTTTTTAAAACTTTTTTTTGGACAAAATTCTCTCTCCAAAATATATTAGTTAAACAAAAATGATCTTTATATCTTTATTTCATTTATTTTTTTATATGAAATTTATTTCTTATTTTGTAATTAAATAAATGACTAATTAAATATATGAAATAATTAAATAACTAATTAATTAAATAAATAAATGACTAATTAAAATTAAATATGTAATTAACTAAATAATTAATTATGTGGTTCTTAATAATATTAGATTAGTTAAAAGAAAATAGAATTAATTCCCAAAAAATCATTCATAGAAAAATAAAAACTACTATTGTCAGTAAAAAATGAAAGTGGAATAAATCCCTATTTTTTTAAGAATTAACTATCTTTTCTTTTAACTAATATAATTTTATTATGAACCATATAATTAGTCATTTATTTAATTATATATTTAATTAATTAGCTAATATAGTTAATTTTAATTAGTCATTTAATTAATTAATTAGTCATTTAATTAGTTCACATATTTAATTAGTCATTTATTTAATTACATAATATTTATTTAATTATAAAATAATAAATAAACTTCACATAAAAAATAAATGAAATAAAGATATAAGGGTCCCTTTTGCCTAATTAATATATCTTGGAAAGAGAGTTTTGTCCAAAAAAAAGTTCGAGAGAGAATTTTGTAAAAATAATACAAAATAGAGGAAGAGTTTTGCCAGAAAAAATCAAGGAATAATTTTTAAAAAACAATACAAACTGAAGAGACAGTTTCGTATTTTCAGTTGAATTATGTAGAGTTGTAGACACCTCACACCAGAGATTCGGTAAGAGAACTGATATTTAGACCTATATTTTTTATATTTTCATGTGAGAAAGAATAATATGAAAAATATTAAAAATATATATAAAAATAATGCTCCCCATTATTTAACCATACTTTGTCTATTTTGTATGAAAATTAGCATTTTAACACGTTTCTTAATATAATTGACCCAAAAAATTATTTAGAAAAACATGGATTATTTAGAAATTTAAAATAAGAAGTCTCTTGTACTGATATTCTTAATTCATTTTAAGGTTTTTTTTTTTACTTCAAAACAGTGGTCATGGTTCTGGATTTTTTTAATAAGTTGAAAATTTCTGATGCCAAGTTTTGAGACATCTTGGGGCGTGATTATTTTTATAATTTATTTATTTTTGCTAAATAAATCAGAGTTAAGTTTTTTGTGTTTATTATTTATTCTTTATACAAATTTATTACTTATCATTTAACAATTTAATATACGGACAAAATCACGCGTTAACATTATAGAAACAACTCGAAGGGTATCTATTAATAGTAACTTAACTTGTTCATATCGAATGGTATCATGTTGTTTAATACTCTAGACTGTTTTGTAAATTGAAATTTGTATGAAATGATAGACTGTGCCGCTTGATTTGAATTTTACAGCTAAAAATAAGTAAAAAGGTAATAATTGAAAAAAATAGAAGATAGCTCATAGTTTTTGAAATTTTTGGGGCTTTGAAAACCTAACACTTGAAAATTTTATTCATTTAAATAAAATTTATTTTAATTAAAAGTTACTTAATTCAAGGACATTACACAAAATATAATGCGTTGAGTTTAGCCCATATTAACTGTCCAAAATGCAACTAGTCCGATGCCCAAATATCATTAGATGAGTAAACTCTAAAATATTGTTAAATATTTAATATATAAGCTCTTTTTATTAGATAAAAAAATTATTTTATATATATATATATATATATATATCTAATTCAATACAAACTTTAACCTCCACCACAAAATTTACGTTTTACTTTCTATATAGAAAACTAGTCTTTTAAGCCGTACAAGACACGAATTTAGTGGATATTGATTGATTATTTTAAATATCGGATGCAATATATTTCTATTTAGTAAAATAAAACAAATATTTGTTTATGTATTTTTTTATTTGAGGGACTGTGAGTGAATAATGCATTTATAATTTATATTTCATATTATAAAAGTATAATAATATTATAGTTGTTCTTTAATATAAAAATGTATATTTTATTTTAGAAGGATGAGAATAATTTATAAGCACATAATTAATAATATATATATATATATATATATATATGGGGACTGATCTATTGATAATATTATAAAAATAAAATTATCCTTACAAATAGATTTTAGCCATCTAGCTTAAGATCTGAAAGTTTAAATGACCCTCGTCCGCAGTATAATATTCAGGTATCCGCAGTATTATACTGCAGACGGTATTAAATATCCAAAATAATCCCAACATCCAAATAAATAAATTCATCGTCCACAGTATAATACTGCGAACAATAGAATTTTGACTTTCTCTTAAACTACGTTGTTTTTTGTTTTAGATACCATTCGCAGTATTATACTGCTGACGATATATATATATATATATGGGAACTGATCCATTTATAACGTTATAAAGATAAAACTATACTTACAATAGATTTTAATCGTCTAAACTGAGACCTGAAGGTTTAAATGACTTTCGTCCGTAATATAATATCCAGGTATTCGCAGTATTATACTACAGACGGTATTAAATGTCCAAAATGATTCCAACACCCAAATGAATAAACTCATTTTTCACAGTATAATACTGCGAACGATATAATTTTGATTTTCTCCCAAACTATATCGTTTTTGGCTTTTGATATCGTCTGCAGTATTATACTACAAACGATAGGATTTTGGTTATCCCCCCAAATGCGTCTATATAATATTGCGAACGACTTTATTCTCTAAAAATTGCCTACTTTCTCTTCCTCCACACTCTTCCTCCTTTATTTCTCTTTCTAAATCTCACACATATATACATACATGTGTGAATAAATTTGAATTGAAAGAGAAAAAATAATTGTAACAGATATGATGATAAAAAACATTCATAGTCATATTTAACCAAACGCCAAGCCATATCTTTCTATCTGATACATAATATATGATCTTAGCCACTCAATTGTAAGCTTGAGGGGGCTAGCGACCAGAAATTATGTCAATCTTATAATTTATGAATTTATTTTTTTAAAAATAAATCAGTATTATCTTATGACAATCCATTCATATGACATTATGACGACGCTTTTTTGTTTGGTTTAGGTTTGACCAATTTTTAGCTATCCGTGATTTAATACGATAGAAATATTGCGGATGCTATCGGCGGTAGAAATTATAAAAATGTCACCCGACACTTTATTATTACGGATGAGTCCCTTATATATATATATATATATATATATATAATGATTTCGGTTTCACTTTGTTTTTTCTTTTGATGGTTTCATCCTTTGCGTATATGTCCTAATGGATGGTCATCTTTTATGTTATTTGTTATTCAAAAAATTTAACGTTCATGGTATATATTAACCATAACCAACATTTTATATAATAAATTTTATCAATAAATATTTATTGTGGCTGAAGAAAATTATTCTGACCTTAATAGACATATCAAACTAATAATTATCATCATTTTATCTCTTTATATATTAGTATAGATGTTCATAACTATTTCATGATTAAATTTCATGGCTATTATAATTTCAAAAGAGCTACTTCTTCTCAAGTTGTAAAAGGAATAATGTTTTGATAATTAAAAAATAGTTATTAATAACAAACTGATATAATTAGTTATAATTGTCTCAGAATAAAATTTTTTTTTTTTTAAATAATTTTAAATTTAATATTTATTTATCATAAATAATTTATTTATAATATATTTAATATTAATTATTATATTTTTATTCTTTATATATATTTAAAGAGTATCACTAATTATTTATAAAAAATTAAACAATTAAACAAAAAATTAGATACAAATAAATTTATTATTTTATTTTTATTTTTAATGTGCGATTAAAAGTCGACCTTTTTATGAACTTTTATCGAGACGGAGGGAGTATTATCTTACACTTCGTCTTCAAAATGATCACTCTTCTTGACGCTATAGCATCCACTATCCACCAATCAAATAGGTTGCCGCGTGCCCGCGTGGACTCCAAATACAGTAGTACACTTCCTCCTGACCATGACCAAGACCAACACGCCTAAGAAACCAAACATCTCTCTCTTTCTCCCCTCTTTCGTTTTTATTTTTTAAAAATAAATAAATTCTTCTCTCCTTTTAATCAAACCCTACGAAATCAGATAATTTTTGACCAATTCATCATTTAATCGATCCTGAAATCTTAAGCCCTGCCTTCTAAATTACTGGTATGTCTACAATTACTTGCTTAAAAGGAAAAAAATTGAATCTTTTTTGTTGGAGAGATCTGAATTAGGGCTTATATAAGTCTATTCGTGATTCAGGAGATCAAGAGCTTATTTGTAAAGGATTAAATCATGTTTACGAGGATGTTCGGTAAACCTAAGCAAGAGACAAATGCTCTTTCTACTTTAGAGAAGTTAAATGAGGTAAAATCATCAATTTTTATATTAATCTTTGCTTTCGTATTAAGATAGTATAAGATATATGTTTGGTTCAATATTATGATAGTATGAGATATCTGTTTGGTTCAATATATTTGATAGCTTGCTTTGATTCTGAAGAGCTGTTATTCACCAGTTCACTGAATATATTTAGCTGTTATCTTTTGGATTTGGTTTTGTATCCTGCCACAACTCTTTGTGTGCATAGTTCAAGTCCTGATTTTGAGTCTTGTGCTATTTATTATTAAACAAATATGATAATTTTTCTCCATAAGTTGCACAAAATAATATGTTCATTGGTTGGAAGCATTAAGATTTAAGGGTGATCTTAGCTTGCGGAAGGGTGTTATCTCCTTCTTCTGACATCTTTTCTTATGGTGATGTTGGTTTTGTTGACAAGCACATGTGCGATAGCATATTAAAGAACTAAATCGACCCTATTATATAGTATTGCACTTGTGCTCTTTAACTATTACTCCCCCCTTCCAAAAGTAGAGATATATTTCTAAGGCGTAGAACTTTTAGATTTTTTTTATCTTTCCAAACATATCCCTAACATTGTCTAAAAATGTAGTAGTGCATGCATAATAGTATTCAATCAATCAAGAATAAAAGTAATGGCATGTAGAAAATTCATGTCACTTAATAGTCAAAAAAATAGACTTGTATCTCTAATTTTGGAATGGGATAAAAAAACACTATCTATAATAATATAATGATTTTAATGATTCAAAATTTAGAAAGATTTATCCCTCTTCTTCCAGCGGGAAGTTCCGCTTTCAGTTCGCGTTTCATCTTTGACTTTTGTTTCGTTAAAATTCCAAAGAGCCATACCCAAGATATTTCATTTTTGTTTTGAACTTACACATTGTAGTGACATTGGATTATGTTGAAATGGCAGTGGGTTGATGAAATATGAGTGTGATATATATTATCTTGATTTTTGTTCTTTATGCACTCTTGACTTGTTGAAACATTTGAGCTTAAAGATATGTGTTCCTCTCTCACAGGGGCATGTGTATAATATTCTAATTAAGTGGTAGAAATGTACGTTAGGAAATGAGTGGAGCAAAACTACGATTATTCTTTCTCTTACATTCACTTATGTAACTTGTACCGTATTACCTATTGAATTTACTTTTTTTGTTTTAGTGTTTTACTGATATGCATGATCCTGCGGTGTGTGTTTATCTTCGTTAAAATTTCCATTTTCCTCGATTATAATATTTTTTACTTATTTCTGTTACATAGACTCTTGAAATGCTTGAGAAAAAGGAGAGCGTGCTTTCAAAGAAAGTGGCTGTGGAAGTTGAGAAGGCCAAGGAATTTACCAAATCAAAGAACAAGAGAGGTATGCTTCTGACCTGTCCACATTTTCTTCTGCCGATGACTATTATTAGGGCTTCCTTCATATCTTATTAACAACAAGAGAAGAAGTTTGTAAATTTGCTGCTTTTATAGCTAATTTAGTGTATTGGCTTGCACAATCAGTATTGCATCATGATTGTCAACATGCTGTAGTTGGTGCTATTTCAATTTTGTTAATAGTTCAGGTTTTATGTTAAACCAACTTGTTCTAACATAGGTCATATTGACTGCATATGCAGCAAACCCTTGATAATGTTGGTCAAGTTTGTTAAACCAACTTAATGTGATATGTAGGTCTTACCAGCTACATATATATGGCAGTTTGGCACAGTACACTATTGCTGTTGTTTTATTTTAAATCCCTTAAGTTTAGTAATGGAATATAAAAATCTTCTCATGGTTTAGGATCTTTCTTATACTAAAGAAATAGATATATTGAAGGCCTAGATCAGATTCATCAGACTTATCCTCAAGGCCTTGTCACTCCAAATTCGTTCTCCTCATATCCTTGACAAACACTTGTGTTATATGTGGTACCTGTAGAAACTATAAACATAATCACTAGTTTGGTGTGGCAAGTGCTCTTGTAGAACAATATTGTACCTGTGAGGACGCGAGATGTGATCATTATTGATGGTAATGGTAGGTGCTTGGGTGAAGGAAAGTTAATTGTTCTTTAAGAGAGTAAAAGAGAGAGATTATTTAAACTCGTAATTTATCAGAGAATACAGTTCTAGATGTAAGAGATATAACAAAACACTGTCCACACTATTGACTTCAAAACACTGTCCACGCTATCGACGTCTCTGATGTCCCTCTGTACTAGGTTTATATCCACTGGATCTTTCAACCTCAGAATGTTCCCCTTATGGTCTTATAGATTTTCTTGCCAGCCACCTCTTATAGCTTATTTTTTTTCGGTGGTGGTGGGTTGGGGGGAGGGGTGTGTGCCAGTTCTAGTGGAGTGCTCTTGGTTTCTTATGTTCTTCAGTCGCTGCAGACATGCTAAAATTTATAGTAGTAGTTTTGCTGTTGAACTTATTAACATACCTATTTTTCAATATTTTGCTTTTAAACTGTTCCGTGTATATGTTAATTATTTCTTGATACTCTTTGTAAGCTCGTTAGCCTGAAGGTGTATCCAATTGATAAGTAAGGTGTATCTGATTTGTATGTCACACCTCAATTGTTACCATGCAGCGGCTATACAATGTTTAAAGAGGAAAAGACTAATTGAACAGCAAATTGAGCAGCTTGGTAATTTCCAGCTGCGCATCCACGATCAGGTTAGATGGTACCTATATTTGGCTTAATGGATGTTTGTCGGTACCTACTATGTAGTTCATGTCATATGACAATATCTACTGCTGTTGTAGATGATTATGTTAGAAGGTGCAAAAGCTACTACAGAAACTGTTGATGCATTAAGAACTGGAGCAGCTGCAATGAAGGCAATGCAGAAAGCAACGTAAGTAGCAGTCTGAATCTCCTAAAGTCAGAGTTAGTTGGAGTTTGGTTGATTTTTGTTGTAGCTATTTTTATATGTATATAAAAAAGTCAATTTAGTTCCCGAATAGAGGAGAAATCTGGATTTTTATCTTGATAACTATTGTTAGACATTTGTCTCTGTTTCATCCGTGCCCTTTATTGCAAGTTGATTGGTTCACATACAAAATTTTCATTGTAATGTTATTTGAAACTGGCAGATTGCTCCAGTAGGAGAAACAATGTAAAGTTTTCATTATCATCTTCATTTTAAACAGAATCACTTATCTGATAACGGAATATTATCTTTCAGGAATATTGATGATGTAGACAAGACAATGGATGAAATAAATGAGCAGACTGAAAACATGAAACAGATACAGGAGGCATTGGCTACTCCCATTGGTGCAGCTGCTGATTTTGATGAGGTCTCCTATCGATTTCTGATCCTTTGATTGTCTTGAATCCCCACTTAGATGCATAAAGGATATCTTCTTTTTTGGCTTCCTATTTTCTTTGGGTGAGAAAAGTATTTTGGTGTCTCAAGATCTTTTATCATTGCAGGATGAATTGGAAGCAGAACTTGAAGAGTTGGAAGGTGCCGAGTTGGAGGAAGAACTTCTTCAGCCTGCAACCACGGCTCCTGTGGCTCCAGTATATGTCCCGGCAGGCAGCCAACCAGCTCGTCCTATTCCTCAGAGGCGCACAGCTGAGGAAGATGAACTGGCTGCATTACAGGCTGAAATGGCACTTTGAGCAAGTCCCTTTCTTTTATAGCTGTAAGTCCTACATTTTCTTGTCAGTTTGGATTATAAAATTTACCAAATAACGTTGCTGTTGTGAACAGTAGGGTCTTGAAATCTCCTCCTCCCAGATTAGTTTGTTTCAGTTAAATAGTCAGCGATACTATTGGAGGACATGAAGATATTTCAGAAGCTAAGCGTGAATATTTGCGTGAGATTTAACACATTGATATGCTCAGTTGCAGGTTACGTAGATTCAACTTTCAAGGTGATTATAAAGATTGGCTGTACCTTCAATGAAGAGTCAGACTGCTGCTGCTGATTTACGCGTCCATCCAGGTTTCTCTGTGCACTCGCCCCTAAGAAATTGGCTATGTACATATAAGGGTGGCAAAAACTACATAATGTTCCATTAAGCTTGTATTCTGCCTTTTGGAATTTATAAAGGAGTTTTCTGTGTCTTTACTGTTTTTAATGTCACATCAGATAATATATAATGATTTTACTTGCAATCTAAATGTTAGTTATTCTGGTTAATCGTGGTCTTTAGTTGGCGGATAAGAAATTACCCAACTTGATTCAGTAATCAGGTTGGGTATAACCTTACAAGTGTAACTGTAAGCCATGCCCAATGAATTTACCAACTTCGAGGTGTGTTCAGTTTAGTATCACTTGCATGGTCTTTTGCTATGAGTGGAATTTTGTGAAAGGAAAGAATGGATCTTTTGTTTATTCTTTCGATTTTTTGGTAGGTAAAAAGTTCCGGGTAGAAATAAAATTTTAGCAAATTAAAGTTTATTTCTTCCCCAAACATATTACAACGAAAACCTAGTAAATCCCTTCAAGAAAACAAAGCAAAAGAGAGACTCAAGTCTCGACAGAACGTTACCCAAGCACAGGCTACATCCTAATCACCAAATGTGTATCCACAGCTTGCAAAGATCCTCTTCTCCGTACAAAAACCCTTTTTTTCCTGCAGAATCAATGAAAATGGATATATATATATATATATATATGTATGTATGTATGTTTTGGAAACTCTGCTGTTTCTTGTTCTAGATTCTTTTTCAGCACCCAAGTAGTTGTATCCTAAAGATAGGTACGTCTTGTACAAGAATTTCTTTCCACTTCAATTTTTCTGTGTTGTGAGTTTTATATAAAAAAAATATTTTAAAAAATCTGATTTATTTTGTATTGCCTTTGCTGGTGTTTAATTTGTTCTATAAGAGATCTCCAATTCTATGAGAGAGTTTTAGCAGCACTCAACAAAGGCCAATTTAAACTTAAATCTTTAACTAGCTTGAACTAGGTTTCAATAACATTGAGTTTACGTGCTTATCCAAACTGCAGCCAGAAGAGTACAGCAGCTAGTTTAATAAATTGTTTGGAAACTTGGAACATGAATCTTCCAAATCCATTTTTCGCTTTGGTGTAAATTTATATATATAGCCTGATGAATTACTACAGGCTGATGAATTACTACAGCCCATTAAGGTCGCATATAAACATAATAATTCCAAAGAACACGAGAAGAGTAAAAATTGAAATAAATAAATCAAGAATCTTTAAATAGGAAAGAAAAGGTTTTGACTATCAAATAATTGCAAAACAAACAAGAACAGGGCGGCATTCAATTGAATAAATCTTTGAGAGTAAAATCCAACAACTCCAAAAGAATCAGTGAATGATATAGGTGACCGCCAAAGCCAGCAGCATCAGAATACATGCAATTCCTTGGTCTATTGCTGCTCCTACAACCCACGAAATTAACCATCAAAATGTATCAAATCAATCATTCTTGATTTTGCTGTAGTTTACCCAATATAGAACATGTAATGGACAGAATATATATATATATATATATATATATATATATATATAGAGAGAGAGAGAGAGAGAGAGAGAGAGAGAGAGAGAGAGAGAGCATACCATCATTTGCAGGTGCAGGAGCTGGAGCAGGGGCTTGGGCACTGATAGAAGGAAGTACTAGAGCCAAAAATAGTGAAAAAATAGTCATAAAAAATGACACTCTCAACATCTCCATTATTGTTTCCCAAAAGCCCAAGCCCCAAAGCTTCAGAAATAAAAACCCTATTCTTCCTCCTTGTGAAGAATTCTCCACAAAGAATACGATACCTCTTTCCCAATGGATATAAATGAATGTATGTATCTATATATATATATACACACACCTCGGGTTCGGGTTGGACAGATTTATAGAAGAAAGCAACGACCCACTCTGGTTTTCCAATTTGTGTCGGATTCTAATGCATCCTAGCCGTTGATGGTGGACACATGTACGGATCAAAATGACGGCACGTTCTAGGTACAGAGCATGGTCGAGCTGGGTGTGAGGTGGAACCGGCAACTTTCCATATGTATAAAATGATTGGCTGGAATATTCTCTTTTATAAAATGAGTTATTTTTCGGCGGTTTTAAATTTTAAAAATAAGATTTGGCCGCTGCTTAATCACTGACCGTTTTAATCACCAAAAACGGAAAATATATTATTCATTCTAGTTTGCTTGGTATACACTCACGTAATCACGAGTGTAATTTTTTTAAAATAGTAATAATTAAAAAAAAATAATAGGAGTAATTTTAAATAATGAAAAAAAATATTTAGAAAAATAATTGGATAAGTGGAATGTGAGAGTAGCGGAGAATAACGTATATACAAAAAATAAATTTTATTTTTTATGTTAGTTTGGACCCAAAATACCAAAAGACTGTTATCAAAACCTGGAGGCTTTAGTAATATTAGCACTAGTGGTACACGCATTGATAAAATTTAGAATACTAAATAGGAAGATTAAAAAATTAATATAAAAAGAACAAAATAGTAATATAACTGAAGGTGTAAAAGCAAAAGAGAGAAAAAAATATGACACAAAATTACCAAAACTTGAACAGAGAATTTATAATTTATAATTTATAATATATATGTGCATGTTAAATTAATTATCTTTGGGTTGTTTACAACTTACAACTCGCAACTTATAAGGACTCCTAAATTTCAAGCAGTGGGACTATATTTACAAACATGCATATCTTTTTCTAAAGTCAGAATGAGATTTGTGGAATTTAGTTTTTAAGCTTATAAAAATTTCAAGTTTTATTTATGAGTAGCAAAATGGTTTCATTTCAGACTTGAAGATGCTATTTTGGTGCAATCTAACCTTACTGCAATGAACTTTTGCTAGCCTCAGAAAGAAAGACATGGACAGATCAAACTATAGAGAAAGGTAAGAAATAAAGCTGGAAGCTAAACGGCTGCAGCAGTGAAATCATACATCCTATACGATAGACAACAAGTTGAATCAACTTGAAGGGCTGAACCTCCAAACTTCCACGTAGTAATAAATACAAAATCAGGACCTGGAATACAGTAGATATGCAGGGGACCTTGTAATAATTCACAATTTGGACAATCATACCGTGTATTAAAGATTTACAGTTAACCTGTCTTGCACAAATCCCAATAACCCAAGCCCGTTCATTTGTATGCCACACCTGGCCATCCAACCACAATTGTATTCTAATTAAAATTGATAAATACAGTTGCCCAAAACATGAGGATCCGGATCCTATATAAAACACCTACACTGACAAGTGGAAAACAAAGACGCAAGAAATGAACATAGTATATATAAAGCAAAAAGGGGTGTGGTTCAGTCGCTGCTAGTAATGCATTGCTTCTACATGAAAAAACAAGCCTCGGTCTGATTTACTAAGGCAGGCCTTGGTTCAAAAATTCAATGATTAAGTGGGGCATCAAACCGTGACACAATAGTAAAAGGCAACACAACGGAATCCAAACAGGAAAGGGTATTTCATATGTTCATTATATTTGGTGGTGTAATACTTGCTGTCTGATATTGCAAGAAATGTGCTTATTATGGAAGAGAGCACTTAATCCAATCTAAGGATTGCCCTCTAGCATTTCACCAACACTGCTAACCAGAATTGCTGGTAATTCCAGATAGTCAAGATCATCTGTTATTCCTACCTGCATTTAGATTTAAAGCAAGATTCAAATGGGACAACAAAAACAATACATTAAAACGTCAATCTTATAACTAGAGAAAATTCATTTTAAGAAGATACAAGAACTTATTGGAGTTGGCTTTATTAGTCGGGAACTAAAGTTAGCAGATTCACTATATAGGAAAGATGGATCTGGAGTAATACTCTTAGTCGGTGTGACATACAGTTCATGAAAAAAGCATATGCAAATATGATAACTGTTAGAGTACCTACCTCCTTATACATGTGATCCAGCTGCTCTTTGGCCTGAGGAAAGTTATTTAAACACCATTGTTGCACTGCGAAAATATTGTCTGTCAAATAAGCACTTTATAGTCAGGACCAATAATGTAATAGATTCATTGTTGCTTCACTCAGAAAAGGGTAAGGGAACTCAATTATGTGATAATAAGAGATAAAACCTGTCCATCTGTTAGCTGCTGCATGAGCGACTCCAATAGCGCTTTCTGCCAACATTATATAAAAAGGTCAAAATATGTATACGTGCTCATACTTTTAAGAACTACTGGGCTATGTCAGTCAATATTTAAACAAGAGGGGGCACTGTACACAGAAAATTTAAGTGATTAAATTATAAATATATTTTAGCAATATTAACTCATTGCTTCGAAGGCAGCTGGATCATTGTCTGCATATTGTCCCATCTCATCCTGAAAAAACAAGAGTTGAAATGAATAATGAATGCTTAAAAATGTTTCATACTAATCAAAATGTAACATCTTTTTCTTTTTTTCTGGGGGGGGGGGGGGTTGACCAACCTTTAGTTCCTTATATTTCAGTTCAGCAGTTTTTAACTCAAGTAAAGCTTCCTCCCTTTCATCCTGTTAAAATAGCATGAAAATTTGATGTAAAAGGGGTCAAAATTTTGTCCTGCAAAAAGAAGTGCTCAAGGAAGAGAAGGATATTGAGTTATGGAACTTTTTGTACTTACAGAGTCCTCACGTCCCTTCTTTAGCGAATCACATTGTTCAACTAGTTCTCCCATCCGCTTCTTACTGGCTTGAAGATCAGATTCATGTTTTTGATACACATTTCTTTGCTGTTAAACGAGTAATATCGGCCATTGAAAGAAGAAAGGTTAACTCTTTTAGTAAACAAACAGAGTTTCAAGAATTTAAGCAAGGATTAGAAACATCATGCTTACTTGATTTCCAGTGCAACTAGGAAGGCTCCAAAAGTATACCTGCAATTTGACAAAATAATAAGTACCTCAACATCCTGAATAGGACAATTATCAACACATAAATTGTATAGTGATAGGTGAAAGATAACAAATTTACTCACAGAAGTTCCTATCTTGTCTTTGAAGACGAGGTCATCATCTACTAGACTTTGAACAACATCTTTAACAGACTGTGTAATAACACCTTTCTTTGGGCCCAACTTTTCAAGTTCCTTGAGCTGAATTTCATGTACAAAGCACAGATAAGTAAATTAGGCTGTGAAATTAATACAAAACACAATCATGTGTTCAAATTTTAAATATCTAAAAGAATGCAACAAGCTTGCATAAGAAAACAATCAGGCAATTAAGAAGCCCATTCACTAAACTGTTAGAAGGAACATTAAAAGTAGTGCCCCAACAAAACAGTAGACAAATTCATAATACTCACAAGGTAGAAGTCTTGTGAGTCAAAGAAGATTTGAAGAATCTTCTCCCGCTTCTCTTCCAAGGAAAGTCCTCTTTTCTTAGACTGCCAATTATGAGCGAAGTAATCTCAGGTCACCAAATTCTAAAAGTCATACCAAGATCAACAAAAGAATCACTGTGACAATAGTACAAGTGCAAAAACAGTATTGAACGACCAGAAAATATCACATGAATAAGAGAAATGAAGCTCAGTTCCTACGACTGTCACATAGTGACTTCCGTTCATAACTAATTAAACACTTCAAAACTCTTACTTATACATGTCAATTTTATCACAAAATTGCTTGATTTGCATCATTAATACAATCCTTTACCTAACGTAATATTAACTGTCCATCTCTCCGTTTTCCTTCTAGGTTATTTCTTTATTCCTTAGTAGAATTCAGGTATGTAAATTAGTTAGAAAATTTAATCAAGAGCACAATGGAATGAAGTATAGTCCATCTTGTACCCAACCAAATACTGGTCACCAAACTGAAGTAAATTGGGTAAACATATATAGTATAATCAGAAAAATTCCCCTATATGAATATTTGATTTCTCAGTTGCAGCAAATCTGCATAGGAATATCACTATCGATTCATACCTAGGTCAAAAAGACTAGCTAGCACAATACGATCGAATCAGCTACGTCTGCTAATTACACATATCACGTTAAGAATTAAACGATCACAAAGAATAATCAAATGCGTTCTAAGAGTATCACAATTTTACAAACAATTAAACCAGAAATTCAAAATAAAAATCTTTATTAATATTTTACATAACTTTAAATTAAATATTTATTTATTTAGTTTGTCTATAATATTTTTAATATTAATATTCATATTTTTATTCTCTATTCATATTTATGAAATATTACTAGTTATGTACAAAAAACTATACAGCTAAATGAGAATTTAAATATAAACAATTTTATCATTTTATCATCTTTTTTAATATGCGTAAAAATTCAATCAAGATTTTTATCTTGAAACGGAGGGAGTATATTTTTTTCAAGTGATGTGAGATATTTTTCTTTTTCTCAATTTAGGTTGGTTGTTTTTTCACAAATATCTACTAATTTAATAATTAATCAAATTTATTCAATTGTAAGTTCGTCTTTTAAATTATTATTTGTATATTTCTTTTGTTTCAAAATATAAAATAGTTATTTTTTCAAGTTAATTCAAGACCTAGGCTTAACCGACCTGGCTACAGACCTGATCAAATCACAACCCAAAGGCCAAGTTTTGGTTTCGTAGACCAAAATTAAAGGTCTGATTTAACGTGATCAAAAGTTGAGCTAGATCGGACCGGACTGGATCAAACCAGATCAGACCAGCCTGTAAGATTTCCACGGGACAATGAAAAGTTTTAAACTACTGACCTGAAAGGTTTCATATCAACCCGTCTACTTAGGCCCAATTGGAAAAGAGATGAATTGCAAAACAATGGGCCTCTAGTTTTTCTCTGCTTTAGAAATCTGGTTAAGCCGGACAAAACTAAGAAAAGGACTACATTCATATTTCACGACTCTGCATAGTACACAGACAGATTTAAAATGCTGAAAGAAACATTTATACATAATCGTGTCACATCGCTAATTATAAACCTATACGTGACAAGATTTTTCAGATGGATAACTCTTGCACCAAGACTAAACCTAATAGACAAAAAACGGGATCATATCATCACTCAAGTGGGATTTTTTTAACTTATTTCCCAAAGTTTTATTCCTTGTACGGTTTAATTGATAATATTATCAACTCCATCATTGTACCCCCACTCTCTTCAATAATTATTGGATTTTGTGTTTTTTCCAAGCCAGAAGATCAGGCCAATTTTGCTTTTTAATTAAGTCTAATAATTTGAAGGCATTGCCATATATGATTGGCAATTATGTTGATATTAGTTTTAGATATCGACCTATATAAATAAATGAGATAAAATATATATGTATATATATATACTCCTCAAAAGATAGAGTGATAGAATTAAAGTGGTGAAATCATTACATTCTGACTTTATTCTCCTAAGCTCCTTTGAGATTTCTGCGACTCTTGGTTGGTTGCTGGCTGCCAAGCAGGGCCAGCCTTGATGGGTGCAGAATGGGCTATCGTACAGGACCCTCAAATTCAGATGGTGTACAAATTGTGCTTTATATATTAATGTCTGTTATTTTATATGTGAAAGAGGGTCCTTAATTTTTTTTTCTACAAGACCTTAATATAAATTGTGCTTTTAGAACCGGTCCTGCTGCCAAGGGTGAGTTAAATGAATGTAGTAAGTAAAGTCGACATTAAATTGAACCAGCAAGAGCATTCAGAATAAAATCACAAATTAAAGACATCACTCAATATTTATGGACAAACATATTCATTACAGACCTAATTCATACACACGAGAAATTTTTTTTTCTTTAAAGAAACTAATATATCAATTGGGTTTCACATTAAAAAATACGCACAAAAATCGAAGTGTTAGTAAAAAGAAGAAAGAAAATATT
Source organism: Hedera helix (assembly GCA_947179155.2). Classification (NCBI taxonomy): domain Eukaryota; kingdom Viridiplantae; phylum Streptophyta; class Magnoliopsida; order Apiales; family Araliaceae; genus Hedera; species Hedera helix. The sequence continues at coordinate 41,503,895 of OX359278.1, forward strand.
TTAATTTTGTGTCATTAAATATAAAAATAACGTGCACATAAATATTCTTGAAAAAAAAATTTCTTAAAAATTCTCTCAAAATATCAAAAAAATAATTTAAATCGAGCACCCAACTTTAAAAAAAAAAATTCTATGGTCCTAAGACATAATCACGTGATGTTTTAAAATTACTCAGATATTATTATTTTAACATATATAATAAAAAATTTACTATACATATTAAAATAATAATATATTAATAATCTAAAATATCACGTTACGATTTTACGGGACCAATAAATAACTTCTCTAACTTTCAGGTGAGAGTACCTTAATTAGTATACATCTATCTCTTTACTTTGTTGGATGCCTTGCTAAAAATAAACTCTGACATTTTCTTCTGATCATTCTTTTACCTGGGGCCAAAGTTATTACATCATAGGACCTAAATCAAACCCGCTCATGGGATTACAATCCCATAGACTGTAATAATCCTAAGTGCTATTTTGTCCTTCCAAAAATATACTCCTGTGAGATGGGATACTTTAAGGGAAATGATATTTTTGCACCAAAAAATAATATTTTTATATTTTTTTTATATAAATAATAAATAAGTCTATCATAAAAAGAATGTGAAAATATTATTTTTTGATATAAAAATATCAGTTTCCTACTTTAATCTTAAAACTTTTAATGGTAAGGACATCTAGGAGAGAGACTATTTAATACATATGGTAGTAAATAATGTCCCACTTAATTGTTAATAAAATGTGTACAAGTATATTGCGGTAAATTTATGTTTTATTATAATTATAAAATATATTAATACATGAGATTAAATAAAATTATAAAATATCACATTTATTACGTATATATATTTTTTAATCATTAATAGTTATTCACATAATTAATAATTAAAAAATAATCAACATAAACATTTGTAATATATTACTTTCCAATGTTGATTATATTATAAGCAAACATGAGATTAATTTTTCTATTTAGGTAATATGAGATTAAATTTTTCATAAATTAAACATGATATATAACCTAAGACTATGTTTATTTGTAAAAAATATGTTTGGAATTGGATTATTTATTTTAATTTAACGTTACTTTACATTATTTAATCATTTGATAAAAAATTATTAATCATTTAACATTAGACTATTAGTATCATAAAGTCATTTAATAGCTTAAAATGAGAAGAACTATTAATTCTAAATTTATTATGGACATATATAATCTCTCATAATTAGTCTTAAAAATGATTAAAAATAATAATTCATAAGACTTTTTAAAGAATCATTAATCTTCTATCATGAGATAAAATAATTCAAAATAATATTAAATTAATATAAATAATTTAATTTTAAATATATTTTTTATAAATAAACATAATTTTGAGAGTATACAATAAGGGAGGAGTTGATTGAAATAAGGGAGGAGTTCATTTCAATCAAAGCAAACAAAATTGTGTTTACTAATAACACCAGATAGAGGCATCATTTTCTTTGAGGGAGATGTCTTTTTATTTCCTTTCCAAGATTTTTTCCTCCGTGTCCCACGCGAATGAATGGATGAGAAGCAGAATTTTGTCTTCGTGAAGGAGGTGGTATGTCATAAACAGAATCCCCGACTAGCCTACCCATATCAAAACCCCCCCCCCCCCCCCCCCCCAAAAAAAATATCTCAGCTGCCAACACCCTTTTTAATTAGCCACTTGCACCATTCAGTCTACTCCTTCCCTCTGTTTCTTCAATGCAGACACAAATACATGTCTACCATGTATCTCTACCGTACCATGTCCCAAATCACTTGTCCATTTTTTTCAATCAGTAGCGTCCGGAATTATTACCCCATTATTTTGAACTTCAACAATGCTCAATCAAAGTAAGCCTAGCTTGTTTAATTAAATAGTATTTGATGAGTTTAAAAGTTAAAATATAAAAAAAAATTATTTCAACCCAATTTATTTATCGCATTCAACATTTAAAAAAACATTTTAAATCAATCTTGTTTAAAAATAAATTATTTTAAACAAATAAGACATACATTTAAACTCAAATGTACTGCATCAAAAATAACACAAGTTTTACCACTCCGAATGGGACGCTAAAGTGACTTCGGGACTCTTGGTATATAATTATGTCACAAGTTTTCTCTTTTATCCCTTTTTAAGTTTAATTATATTATTATTTAATTTATTTTACCTTTCATATAGTTATTCAAATTTTATAAAAGATTATTTTACTACGCTTTACACTGTACCACCCCCACCGGCTGTGCCAGTGAAACACAAGTCGGCACAAATATTTGGAAACATGGAAGAAAAAAACATATGCATTACATTACACAAGGATTTTAATAGCATAGCTCCATGATCTATCTATAGTACAAAAATATGGAAGTAAGATTATTTACCATAATAGTTATATACTCCACTAAGCAACAACTAGAAGATCCATCTTCTACTACCCATTTCTATTCCCAAGGTAGCAGCTAAATCTATAAAAAAAGTTGTTCCCAAGTTTTTGTTAGATAATTCTTCCCAAAATATGTCCCAACTTACTATTTATATCTTCAGAATCTTCTATTCAGTTGCTCCCAAAATGCATGACTAACCATTTTCTTGCTTATATGTATATACAAACATTGATAAAAGGAATAAAAGCCCAACAGAATTATGAGCAGTTTCAAATTAACAGCTCTGACACCCACCCCACATCCGGATTTGGAGCATCATATGGGGTTGGGTTGACCCGATCCAGTGGATTCTCCTTGCTTAGTTTCTCGAACATCTTCACCCTCAAGTTTCTTCCGGATTCCACCCTCTCCAGCATAGGCTCTTCATCCAGCCTACTCTTCTCCCATAGATCCATGTACCCAGATCTGGGTCGGGTCACACGAGTTGGAGTTGAAGGCAGGCTAGAAAATCCAGATCCGGGAGACCCGAACCCAGAAGAGCCCACTTGCAAAGCCCAAGAATTGGGCATGGATTTCACCTTGTTTATGTGTAACTGACGAAAAGAGGCCAACATTTCGCTGACCGAACTCGATCCCAGAGACCGACTGAGCGTGTTAGCCATAGGAGACAATGGTGGCGACTCAGTCGGCGATGAAGACCCTTCCAAACAGAGTCTACGGGGGGACCCATCATATGAATCGGCCGAAAACGTAGTCCTCGGGCTCAAAACCCGCAACTCCTCTGCCGTGTGGGCAAAGAAACAGACACGCCGGCGGCAACTCTGCCCGTCCTTGCAGGGCTGCGTACGATAGCGCGATGGGTGCAGCCAACATTCAAATACGCCGTGGGCGTACTCACACCCATCACCTCTCTTACAGTGACCCTTTTTAAAATCCGGACACGGCGTACCGGAGTAGTGGTACTTACGTGGGTCCCGGCGGCGGGCCTTCTCGCCGTGATGGGCGAATGGACACTCGGTCCAGTCATGTGACCTGGCACGTGCGCACTTCCGGACTTTAAACTCGTACATACGGAAATTATCGCTTGAGTAAGCATCCACGGGAAGGTCCAACTCCTCGTCGGAGCCGCCTTCTTCGTCAACAGCGTCATTTGACGGAAGGTAACGCCTCAAAGCGGCGAGGGAGTCATTATGGAGGAAAAAGGGATAATCGTCACCGTTGTTGGCATTGCCGCCTGGGCTGAGAGAGAAAGAAATATCAGCCGTTAGATTATCGGAGAACGTCCAAGGAGGTACGTAGACGGTTGGCGTTGAATAGTGGTTGTTTCTCTCTCCGATCATCATCTTTTTGTTTTGGGTTTGTATTTATTTTGGTCTGGACTGAGTTTGTATATAAACTGCTTGAGGAGTGGGTGTTTAACCAGGGTTAGATTAAAAGATTGGCCTTTTTTACTGTGGTTAAGTTAAAGGTAAATTTTGGGTAACAGCAAAGTGGGCGAGTGGCTATGGAAGGCTCGTTAAGAATGTGCCACGTTTTCATTTTTAGCGTGGAGAGTCCGATGGTGGAGAAATGGCTGTCTGTGATAGTGTTTAGATGACAAGCAGGGCTCTGATGATGGGCCGAAGAAGGAGAAATTATTAGTTGTTATTTTTTTCTCTTATAATACTATGGTGTTCACAAAAGACCCGTCATTTATGAATCCCATAATATTATAAAGAAGAGTAAATTGTAATTTTATTCTCGAAATATCCAATAATTTCTCAGAAGGAGAGTGTGCGAAAGAAGAGTAAATAAGACTATAGAACATTCATGGGCCGTGTGTTATGGTTATTGGTTAAGACTTAATAAGACAGGACACGAGAATCGGGCGTTTCGGGCTTGAAAAAATCGAACAACTCAATTTAGTAAGTACTCCATTAGTTGAGTAGAATAGAGATCAATATTTTTATAAAAAAAATTGAAAGCTCTGTAAAATTTCATTCAAATAAAGATTAATTTTATTTATTATTTATATAATTGAAATTTTGTGAAATTATTAATTTTTTTTATAAAAATATCAATTCTCATAAAATAAAAAAAATAAAGTTATTTTCTTTTAATTTCATTTTGGGTTGACAAAGTCAATAACCCAATTTCACATCTCATTTCTCATCGGTTCAAGTTTTTGACGAATAAAAAAAGAATAGAATAAAAAACTTAATTTAGAATAGAAAAAAAAGAATAGAAAACTTAAAAAATTTTCTTTGTATTCTTTCTGAGTTTTGAATAAAAAATAATAGAAAACTTTCTATAAATTTTTTTTGTATTTTTTAGTTCTAATGAAAAAAAAAAAATCACTTTTATAAATTTACCCTTCTATTACATTACATGTAATATACTAATTATAGTTGTACCTATGATTCAAAAACATACAAGATAAAAATTTAATCAATATCATATTCTATAATCAAATAACACAAATAATGATTGTAATTAGATTGTGACAGAAAAAATATCTTGCTCAAAATAATAATTTTCATCTATAAGGAACCCACATAATTGAAACATGAAGTGTTCCAATTCCAAATGTAGACTCATCTAATGTTTTTCAGAGTTTTGTTACTTCTGCTCATTAAATTGGAGAAATAAACACACTTTAAGGGTATTTTCATCTAAACAAGTCAACCTCCATCTTTCTTCCAAACATAATGGCAAATGTTTGGTTAGTATACCCTTCACGTGTTCATTCTCCCAATTTAGGGAATATGAATGACATAATTGTAAAATATTAGTACATGATGGGGGACATTGCAAAAATCAAAACTTTATGAAAAATGGAGTACATTGCAAATGTAGTTAAACATGATACAATTTTGCAGATTACCCTTTTCCAGAAAATATAACTATATTTCAGAACATGATTTCTTAAGAATTTTGGTTTACAAGACTACAATCTATATTTTCAATGAAATATAAGGATAAAGATGTTGTGTAAGCATATAAAAAGTAAAAGTATGCGGTTTCTTATATAATAGGTCAAACGTTCATACAAAAAAAAGTTATGCCGTTTTACAGAATCCCATCATCAAAACAAAATAAGAGTTTGTGGTGACCCTTATGAGTTGTGATCTTTGATATTTGAAGTCAATGTGATGAAAAGAGATGGAAATAACCAATAAGATTGAGAATAATATGAGAATTGTGAGAATATTACATATCTCACTTTTCTTTTTCGTCTAAATCTTATTAATTTTGGATGAAAATTTTTGAAAAGAAAAATGACCAAGTTTTCTATTTATTTTTTTTCTTTTACATTTGTTAAAAAACTTATAAATACAAGAATTGGACAAAAAACTTAAGCTTTCCGTCAATTTATATTATGATTTATCTAACTGATTATTTTGTTGGCATTTTATAGTAAACTTGAAAATATTACTATTATCCATAAAAAAAGAGAAAATGACTCCTAAAATTAATTATTAGAAAGAGCTATTCTCATTTTCGAAGTCTTAAAATTATTGAATTGCTCTGCCGCTAAGTTACTAAGCTGTTTAAGATCTGAATTTTTTTTATATTAAATACTTCCCTAAATAAAATAGTTGGTCCTCTCCTAGTACTAGCACGAAGTAATAGTACTTTGTGTGTCTGTTTGTGTCTGGTGGTGGGAAGGGGGCAAGGAAATTGATAACTGAGACACTTTTTGTAATATTTTTGACACTATAATTCTTGGGGGACCGATCTTGTTGATCGGTCTAAATTTATTTATTTTTTAATTTTTATAATATTTTTTTAAATAATTTTTTTAATAAAATTTAGTGATTTAAGTATAATTTGAATGTATATAAATAATAATGTTATACAAATTGTATAACATTATTATTTATATATATTTAAATTATTAAATTTTATAAAAAAATTGTTAAAATAAATATTTTAAAAATAAAAAATAAAAAATAAAAATAAAAAATAATAATACCGTTGTTGGACCGGTCCTTTTTGACATGGGAAACACATTGCAAAACTAAGATAATTGCTTTTTTTACTAAAGTACTAGTACCAAATTGACACCTGAGACCCTTTTTGTAATATTTTTGACTTAGGAACTCATAGCAAAACTAAGATAATGGAATTGCTTTTCTACTGAAGTACTAGTAGCAGCTATGACACTTTGTAGGGTTAGGGTTTAGGAGGCTGGCGTGGGAGTGGGGGTGGGGGTCGGAGTGGGCCGGTGGGGGTTTGAAAACTGACAAGTAAGACTGTTTTAATAAATTAATCAATTTATAATATTATTTTTAAGTTTAAAAATATACCCAATTAAGTTTCACAAGTTAATGTTAATAATATTACGATTTGTTATTGAGTGAGGGAGCGTGACACTCCCTTCTAGTGTAGCTTAAGACAGTGGCTTCAATAGCCCCGCAGCCTAGCTAATGTCATACACCATCACATCAATCACTTCACATTGCGCATGCTCTTTGTTATAGAGCGATCCTCATCACCTATGGACCGATTCACTGCAGAGTCATGATTTATCCGATAATTATCATTTGTAAATGGGCTTGCGCATATTTATATGCACAGGGTCGATGAAATTTTACTTTATTAAATTTTAATTTTAATTTTTATTTAAATAAATTTTCTTTTATTGTTATGAGATATTTTTATATAAAATGCTAGTTTATATTTTTATTTAGAGAAATTTAATTATTTATTATTATTATAATAATAATAATGTATTTAAATTATAAAATTATATTATATTTTTTTAAAATTGAGATTTTTAGAAAGATGTACATATAATTTATTATCTACTAATATTATCACTGGGTGGCATACATGTTGTATGCGTAAATTCTGTATGATAAAATTAGAATTTTATAAAATTTGAAGGGTTAAATAAAAAATTAAAATAAATAAAATTAAAAAAGATAAAACAATAATATATATAAAATTATAAGAATAAAAGACCAAAAAAAAATAAGTCAAGTACCGTGACACAAAAGAACCAAAGTCTCTATAAATAGGGGTGTTCATTTGGTAAAAATCGAATCGGATTGATACTGAACTAAATTGGTATAGAAATTAACCAAATTTTTATATCGAAACCGATTAGATTGGTTCAGTATATTGATTCAGTTTCGATTTTATCAAAAATTATTATTATTTTATTATTATTATTATTATTAGTAGTATTTATTATTATTATTATTATTATTTATTATTAATAACAATACAAAAATAAAAAAAATCAGTACATACTGAATTTTAAAATGACAAATTAGAATCAGCGCATAATCGATCCATTTTATACCTAATCGATTGATTCAGACTTGTCCGATTAACTCAAAAAATCGAAAAAAAAATGAACACCTCTATCCACGAAGACTATATAATATATATAGATATATAACATGACAAATGAAAGTTTATAATTTTAATTGGTCAACTAGTTAATTTTGAATTAACTTCACAAAAAAAATTGACATTTTTTATTTTATTATTTTAAAAATATATATATAATTATACTGAAAAATATATACAACTTATTAATTTCATATTCAATATTTTATTACTATCAATCATAATATACTATTTAAAATCAAATTATAATATCACTAACACACATCATTAATTTTTAAATTGAATACCAAACTAACACCTATACGTTGAACTCAACAATTAAATCCACTTGATGTTGAGCCTTTACGTGACGTGTAACTCATAAAAAAAAAGGCAGACAAGTGCTACGTATAGCTAGCTAGCTCTTGTATTAAATATTAATCTTCGCTAAGTTAAACTGAAGACGTCATCATGTTCAATTATTGACGGTTAAGAATATAAAATAATGAAGTTATATCCTTTAAAATAAATAAATAATATAAATAAAAGAAGAAGGATAGAGAGAGAAAAAAGGTATAGGGAAATGTCCTCTTTTGAGGCCATTCAAGAAGGAAGCGGCCATGTGATGCAGATCTCAACTTTGGACAAACCATCTAACCTCTAACTTTTAGTCTAGAGCGAGCGTTTACCATGTTTAGGCAAATATAAACTGTAGTTATTTTATGGTCAAAGGTAAACCATAGACAGTAGAAATGTCACGTGACTTGCCCATTACTATGGGAAACGTCTTTTATTATGTATGAATAAATATAAATACACAAATATTAATTACAAAAATTAATTATAAAATAAATTTTAATTATTAAAAGGTACAATTTTATATTAAAAATTATGTTATATTTTCTTTTTTAATGATTAAAATGAATGTAATGATAAAATATTATGTATATAAACTTATCCGTCAAGCATTATAATTTTTTTTAATTAAATTATAATTATAATGTACATACATAGATAGAATAAATAATAAATAAAAATAACTTTGTTTTATCTTATTTTATAAATTTTCATGCCATAATTTAATATTATCATATATATATATCATTTTTCATATATTTATATCATGTCTAGGATCGGGGGACACATTATTGCCCTTCTTTATGCGGAAAAATTATTAGATAATCTTAAGGCATTTGTAATGTGATATTTTATATTATTTAGGTATTATTATTTTAACATTTAAAATAAGTTATTTTCAGTTAGAGATGTATACAATGTAAGACCCCGAATTTTATGAAATACAAAATTTAATTTTTCTTCATATATATATTTTTTAAACAGTAAGTGGTTAAATTAACAAAATTGAAAGTTAAGGATGTTATGTGCAAATTTTATTTTGTCGGACAATATTCGCTTTGTCGGGGAATATTCGTTTGGTCGGGGAATATTCGTGCCGTACGACGGCGCCGAAATAATAAATTATTGGTGGACCCCACAACGGAATATTTGTCGGATATAGAAAACGACAGAAGTAACCTTTTTAAATAAAAATAGTCAACGGAACTGTTAAAATACCGGTGATAAAAGAATAGTAGCATACGGTAGTTTATGGTATTTTCTGTAGCACACGGTACTCTACAGTAACACACGGTATTGCATAGTATCTCATATTATTGGTCTGATAATTGACACCGTAACTGTTACACATCATTTCATCGATAATTGTCACTGCATAATATTTTATATTATCAATTCAATAATTGTTGTTGCACTGTTTTTAAAATTATTGAACCTAATAATTGTCACAGTAACATATGCACAGTAATTCACATTATTGAATCAATAATTGTCATTACACAGTAACGTATGCTTTATTTTACATTATTGTTATCTCTATTATGATGTTATTTAAACAGTTGTATTTCATTAATTTATTGACTTGATATCTAAGAGCTAACTATACTGTATTTATAACAATTAGTCATAATAATTGAATTGATAAAGTTATTTGTTTATAATATAAAGTTAGGTGATTATTAGGTGATATGAAATGAATGGTGTAGATTAAAGTGTGAATTATTGTTGAATAATTAAATTGATTTGTTTATAATATAAAGTTAGGTGATTATTAGGTGATATGAAATGAATGGTGTAGATTAAAGTGTGAATTATTGTTGAATAATTAAATTGATTTGTTTATAATATAAAGTTAGGTGATTATTAGGTGATATGAAATGAATGGTGTAGATTAAAGATAATATAATATTTGAAATGGATGGTGTAGATTAAAAGATGATCTTTAAATGAATGGTTTAGATTAAATGAATGATAAGATTTTTGGCTATAAATAGAAGCCTTAACTTAAGGATTTTTCATAAACTTCCTTACTTGTTCTTTCTTTCTCTCTCTAAATACTTCTTGTGAAAGTTCTCTCTAAGTGTGCTTAAGTCATCTTGAGTATTTGTGAAGATCTATAAGTATACGTGTACTGTTCAAGTTAATCAACCTCATTTAAATCAATATCCAGTCACGTGTTGAGGTAAGGGATACCATCTTTTTCATCTTCCATTATTCAAACGTACTATGGTAAAGGATTATCATTATTTGATTCTCGATAATAATATTGTTTCTTCCTTACTCATAAGACGTGCCTTTTATTTCCATGTATTAAATTGTGGGAATAACCTTACGGAGCGGATTGCCGCCTGTTGGTGAATAACCTTTCGTATTCATTCATTATTAATCTCTGAGAATAACCTTACGGAGCGGATTGCCGCCTGTTTGGTGAATAACTCTTTGTACTCAAATTCTATTAAATTGTGGGAATAACCTTACGGAGCGGATTGCCGCCTGTTGGTGAATAACCTTTCGTATTCATTCATTATTAATCTCTGAGAATAACCTTACGGAGCGAATTGCCGCCTGTTTGGTGAATAACTCTTTGTACTCAAATTCTATTAAATTGTGGGAATAACCTTACGGAGCGGATTGCCGCCTGTTGGTGAATAACCTTTTGTATTCATTCATTATTAATCTCTGAGAATAACCTTACGGAGCGGATTGCCGCCTGTTTGGTGAATAACTCTTTGTACTCAAATTCTATTAAATTGTGGGAATAACCTTACGGAGCGGTTTGCCGCCTGTTGGTGAATAACCTTTTGTATTAATTTCCTTCACCTTTTGTTAATCAAACCTGCTACGGTAAGGGATATTATTTTCTTTCATACTCCTAAATCGAAATTTATTATGGAACTATTGCTTCTATAATTCCTGAAAATATTATATGTTCCATAATAGTTGAACTTCATTATTTCAACTGAACCTTCCTATTTACGTGAACCTTTCTATTGAATTGTAACCGTTATTCTGAACTGTGGATCTTGAATTTCACTCCACATCATGTTGACAATTTGGACATTATTTGAATCTGTACAAAGTAAACTTCCGATACTTATTGTTATCCTATTTCTTCTGTTCATCATTTATATCATTCTAATCATCCACAAATCAAGCTGTTGTGAATATCTGTGGCCGGGGGCACAGATGTGAGATATTTGTTGAACAGATGATAGGTTAAAGGCGATATAATAGGTTAAAGGCGATACATCTGTTCGGTGTCTTTTATGGCACGTGGTGAATGTTCTCTTTGGCCCGTAGTGCAAAGATGAACTGTTGTTTGGTATGATTATGACCAAAGGCTGAATCTGGTATAATCATGACCGTTGGTGTTATATTGAATGTCTTTGGCCCGTAGTGCAAAGATGAACTGTTGATCTGCATGATTATGATCAGGAACTGTGAATTTGTATTATCTTGACTAATGATATTTCAGATGATAAAAGTTGATGATGTTTTTCCTAAAAAGAGAACCGAGTGGACATTATAGTCTGCATTATTCTTCTAATAGATTACTCATTCCGCTGCTATTATTGATCTGAACGTTGTTTAAGAATTTAACTGCAGTTTTTGATATAAACCTTGTAGTCTATTGTATTCTATCAAGAACTCAACTGTTGAAGACTAATGATAATTTATTCGTCATTATCTTAGTCATGATATTCTTTACTAGGCTATTTGAGCTCACCCTTTCTTTTGTTCCATTGTTTTTCAACAGGAGATGAAAACATAACAGGGTCTAGCCGGGGAATGGAGTGAGGGTCCGAGGAATAGTTATCATAGTCTTCACGTTTTGTAAAATAGTGTGGCAATAATAGTGAAGACTTAGTTGTGTATTATTATACACTGTATTGTTGTACGTTGTGCTTTGTTGTAATATTTTTGTTGTAGTTTTTTGACGACTCAAGTTTGGGCTGTGTGGGCCCAGATTTGGGGGCGTCACAGTTGGCATCAGAGCTTAGGGATATGGTCTTTAATGGAGATCTGGGGTTAGAACTAGGAGGGGAGAGACGAATAGAATCAATTACTAGTGTGTCCTACCTAAATTAGATTTTTTTTATCTAATGAATCGATTTGAATGTAGGAACATGAAGAGATGAGTCAGTTTATTTGAACTAACATTTATTTTGTGACCACAGTTAAGTATGGCATCTGGAAATCAGGAGGTTAACTATGAAATTACCGAAACAAATGTAGCTGCAAAACAAGAGGCGACGAATAATCTTCTTACAAACTCAGAGTTGAATCATTTGCCTAAGGCAAAAATTATGCGTGTTCTATCCAGTAAGGATGAAGGTGAAAGCTCTACTACAGTCGTTCCAGATCCATTCTTAGAAGCAATTAAAGGAAGTAACGAACTTGCGGAAATTATTGCCTTTAATTTACTCACTAATTGGGAGAGTGATATCACCTGGTTATGCTCTATAACAAAGGATCAGAATATATGGACTTTTCATATTAGTCTTTGGGATTTATGGTGTTCCAGCTATAATTTTCAAGATTATTTAAAAATGATGTTTCTATACTTTTGGGCGTTACAATTTAGAGGAATTCAGGTTAAGTTAGTCACTATCGTGGAAACTGCAGTCTATCGAAAATACTATTTTAATGGAAATCATTGGTACCTTACTACTGATGAAGTTGATGAACCCGAGAAACAGTTTGCTAGAAAATTATTCAGTGGTATTCCCATGGTTGAAATACGTGAAGATCCGAATGAAGTATTCGGGATTCGATTTGACGATAACAGTCAAGAAACCGAATGAGGTGATAACCGGTAAGCTATTCATAAATTCTCGTGAAGTCTATGCCATATTAGATACTGGCTCTATCCACTCTTTTATCTCACCTATATGTACTCAACGTTTAAATTTGACTATTGAAAACTTAAATCTTGTCTTATCAGTTGAAACCTCATTGGGAGAAATACCTATTACATTTACTATCTATAAATCTTGCCTAGTTCAAATCAACAACCTCACATTACCTGTTGACCTTATTTCTTTGGAGATGCGTGAATTTGATGTGATTTTAGGAATTGATTGGTTGACTACCCATCATGCTAAAATTGATTGTTTTCATAAGATTATTAGTTTTCATATTCCTAATCAACCTGTCATGCAAATTCAAGCAACTAAACCATTGAAATCTATAACTGTTATTTCTAGCCATAAAACCATTCGTTTATTGAAAAACGGATGTCAAGCCTTTTTAGCTCATGTCACTGATTTGAACAAAAATACATCAAACTTGAATGATATTCCCATTGTTAATGAGTTTCCTGACGTTTTTCCTGAAGAACTTCATGGCTTACCCCCAAACCGTGAAATTGATTTTTATATTGATCTTGAACCCGGTACCAAGCCCATTTCCAAAGCTCCCTACCGAATGGCTCCCATTGAACTTCAAGAGTTAAAAGTCCAACTACAGGAATTGTTGGATACCGGTTTCATTCGTCCGAGTGCATCACCTTGGGGTGCTCCTGTTCTATTTGTGAAGAAGAAAGACGGGAGTAGGAGATTGTGCATTGACTACCGAGAATTGAACCATGTCACCATCAAGAACAGGTACCCGTTACCTCGGATTGATGACATGTTTGATCAATTGCAAGGCGCTCAACATTTCTCAAAGATTGATCTCCGTTCTGGATATCATCAGTTAAAGGTTAAAGCTGAGGACATTCCAAAGACTGCTTTCAGAACTCGTTATGGGCATTATGAGTTCTTAGTCATGCCTTTTGGACTAACTAATGCTCCTGCAGCTTTCATGGACATGATGAACCGGATATTCAAGGAACATTTGGATCATTTTGTGGTTGTCTTTATTGATGACATCCTCATATACTCCAAGAGTCGCGAGGATCATGAACAACACCTGAGATTGATACTACAAAAGCTCCGTGAAAACAAATTATATGCCAAGTTGAAGAAATGTGAGTTCTGGCTTGAGGAGGTCGCGTTTCTTGGGCATATGATTTCTAGTCAAGGAATATCAGTCGATCCTGCGAAGATTGAAACGGTACTAAATTGGGAACAACCCAAAACAGTAACCGAAGTCCGAAGTTTTCTGGGTCTAGCTGGTTATTATCGGAGATTCGTAGAAGGATTTTCTCGAATCGCCACTCCATTAACGCAGCTTACTCGGAAAAGCACAAAATTCATATGGAGCGAGGAATGCGAGAAAAGTTTCCAAGAACTCAAGAAGAGACTGGTTTCAGCTCCTGTTCTGACCATACCATCAGGATCAGGAGAATTTGTTATCTACAGCGATGCTTCTGGCAAAGGTCTAGGCTGTGTCCTTATGCAACATGGAAAGGTTATAGCCTACGCCTCTCGACAACTCAAAGATTATGAGAAAAATTATCCTACTCATGATCTAGAGTTGGCAGCAGTCGTTTTCGCGTTGAAGATCTGGAGACACTACTTGTACGGAGAAAAAGTGGATATCTATACGGATCATAAAAGTCTCAAGTATTTCTTCACCCAGAAGGAACTCAACATGCGACAACGACGTTGGCTTGAGCTGTTAAAGGATTATGACCACACAATCCAGTATCACCCGGGAAAGGCGAACGTTGTAGCTGACGCTTTGAGCAGAAAATCTTATGCAAGTACAAGTGCACTGCTGACAACACAAAAGTGTATTTTGTACGACTTGCAAAAGATGGAGATAGAGCTAAAGACACCAGGGACCCACTCGAAGATTGCTCACGTGCAAGTAGAACCAACTTTAATCGATAAAATTAAAGCTGCTCAAGCTACCGATCCGGAACTGATAAACATGATAAAGAAAGTACAAGAAGGTGCCATTTCCGAAGCAAGAATCGACGACAAAGGAATACTTCGAGTTAACTCTCGACTCTGTGTTCCTAACAATCCTGAATTAAAGCATAAAATCATGATGGAGGCACACAACACGCCGTTTGCAATCCACCAAGGAGGTACCAAGATGTATCGAGATCTTCGACATACATTTTGGTGGAACAATATGAAAAGAGAGATTGCGGAGTTTATCTCAAGGTGCCTAACTTGTCAACGTGTCAAGGCAGAACATCAAGTTCCTAAAGGTCCATTACAATCACTTGAAGTTACCGAATGGAAGTGGGAACACATCAATATGGACTTCGTGACGGGTCTTCCAAAAGTTTCTCAAGGCTTAGATGCAATTTGGGTCATCGTAGATAGATTGACCAAATCTGCTCATTTCTTGCCTATACGAGAAAACTTTTCACTTGAACGTCTTGCCGGTATGTACATAAATGAGATCGTGAGATTGCATGGCATGCCAGTTTCCATAGTTTCTGATCGGGATCCTAGATTCACTTCACGCTTTTGGATCAGTCTACAAAAAGCTATGAGCACTGAACTACGTTTTAGTTCTGCATACCATCCTCAAACGGACGGACAATCGGAAAGGACGATCCAGACCCTCGAAGATCTTTTGAGACTTTGTGTATTAGACTTCAAAGGAAGTTGGGATAAGTACTTGCCGTTGGTGGAATTTTCTTACAACAACAGTTACCAAGCAAGCATAGGCATGGCTCCATTCGAGGCATTGTATGGAAGGAAGTGTCGCTCTCCAATATGTTGGAATGAGGTAGGAGAAGCAAAATTGTTGGGACCCGAGTTGGTACGCTTGACGACCGAAAAGATCCAAATGATCCGACAACGAATACAGACCGCACAAGAACGACAAAAGAGTTATGCTGATCTTCATCGGAGAGACGAAAGTTTCAACGTCGGAGATCATGTATTCTTACGTGTTTCTCCATGGAAAGGGGTTACGAGATTCGGAAAGAGAGGAAAGCTTAACCCTCGATTTATTGGCCCATTTGAAATCCTAGATCGAATAGGAACCGTAGCCTACAGACTAGCCCTACCACCAAGTATGTCTCGCATCCATAACGTTTTTCACATATCTATGTTACGTAAATATGTGAAGGACCCAAACCACGTCATTGAGTTAGAAGCAGACGTTATAGCAGAGGATTTAACATACGAGGAGGTACCTGTTAAGATCCTGGATAAGAAGGAGCAGATCCTACGCTCAAAGGTTATACCTCAAGTTAAGGTTTTATGGAGGAACCAAGATACTGAGGAAATGACCTGGGAGCTAGAATCTGAGATGAAATCTAAGTATCCTTACCTCTTCGATATGTCAGGTACGTCAATTTCGGGGACGAAATTTCATGAGGAGGGGAGGTTGTAAGACCCCGAATTTTATGAAATACAAAATTTAATTTTTCTTCATATAGATATTTTTTAAACAGTAAGTGGTTAAATTAACAAAATTGAAAGTTAAGGATGTTATGTGCAAATTTTATTTTGTCGGACAATATTCGCTTTGTCGGGGAATATTCGTTTGGTCGGGGAATATTCGTGCCGTACGACGGCGCCGAAATAATAAATTATTGGTGGACCCCACAACGGAATATTTGTCGGATATAGAAAACGACAGAAGTAACCTTTTTAAATAAAAATAGTCAACGGAACTGTTAAAATACCGGTGATAAAAGAATAGTAGCATACGGTAGTTTATGGTATTTTCTGTAGCACACGGTACTCTACAGTAACACACGGTATTGCATAGTATCTCATATTATTGGTCTGATAATTGACACCGTAACTGTTACACATCATTTCATCGATAATTGTCACTGCATAATATTTTATATTATCAATTCAATAATTGTTGTTGCACTGTTTTTAAAATTATTGAACCTAATAATTGTCACAGTAACATATGCACAGTAATTCACATTATTGAATCAATAATTGTCATTACACAGTAACGTATGCTTTATTTTACATTATTGTTATCTCTATTATGATGTTATTTAAACAGTTGTATTTCATTAATTTATTGACTTGATATCTAAGAGCTAACTATACTGTATTTATAACAATTAGTCATAATAATTGAATTGATAAAGTTATTTGTTTATAATATAAAGTTAGGTGATTATTAGGTGATATGAAATGAATGGTGTAGATTAAAGTGTGAATTATTGTTGAATAATTAAATTGATTTGTTTATAATATAAAGTTAGGTGATTATTAGGTGATATGAAATGAATGGTGTAGATTAAAGTGTGAATTATTGTTGAATAATTAAATTGATTTGTTTATAATATAAAGTTAGGTGATTATTAGGTGATATGAAATGAATGGTGTAGATTAAAGATAATATAATATTTGAAATGGATGGTGTAGATTAAAAGATGATCTTTAAATGAATGGTTTAGATTAAATGAATGATAAGATTTTTGGCTATAAATAGAAGCCTTAACTTAAGGATTTTTCATAAACTTCCTTACTTGTTCTTTCTTTCTCTCTCTAAATACTTCTTGTGAAAGTTCTCTCTAAGTGTGCTTAAGTCATCTTGAGTATTTGTGAAGATCTATAAGTATACGTGTACTGTTCAAGTTAATCAACCTCATTTAAATCAATATCCAGTCACGTGTTGAGGTAAGGGATACCATCTTTTTCATCTTCCATTATTCAAACGTACTATGGTAAAGGATTATCATTATTTGATTCTCGATAATAATATTGTTTCTTCCTTACTCATAAGACGTGCCTTTTATTTCCATGTATTAAATTGTGGGAATAACCTTACGGAGCGGATTGCCGCCTGTTGGTGAATAACCTTTCGTATTCATTCATTATTAATCTCTGAGAATAACCTTACGGAGCGGATTGCCGCCTGTTTGGTGAATAACTCTTTGTACTCAAATTCTATTAAATTGTGGGAATAACCTTACGGAGCGGATTGCCGCCTGTTGGTGAATAACCTTTCGTATTCATTCATTATTAATCTCTGAGAATAACCTTACGGAGCGAATTGCCGCCTGTTTGGTGAATAACTCTTTGTACTCAAATTCTATTAAATTGTGGGAATAACCTTACGGAGCGGATTGCCGCCTGTTGGTGAATAACCTTTTGTATTCATTCATTATTAATCTCTGAGAATAACCTTACGGAGCGGATTGCCGCCTGTTTGGTGAATAACTCTTTGTACTCAAATTCTATTAAATTGTGGGAATAACCTTACGGAGCTGTTTGCCGCCTGTTGGTGAATAACCTTTTGTATTAATTTCCTTCACCTTTTGTTAATCAAACCTGCTACGGTAAGGGATATTATTTTCTTTCATACTCCTAAATCGAAATTTATTATGGAACTATTGCTTCTATAATTCCTGAAAATATTATATGTTCCATAATAGTTGAACTTCATTATTTCAACTGAACCTTCCTATTTACGTGAACCTTTCTATTGAATTGTAACCGTTATTCTGAACTGTGGATCTTGAATTTCACTCCACATCATGTTGACAATTTGGACATTATTTGAATCTGTACAAAGTAAACTTCCGATACTTATTGTTATCCTATTTCTTCTGTTCATCATTTATATCATTCTAATCATCCAAAAATCAAGCTGTTGTGAATATCTGTGGCCGGGGGCACAGATGTGATATATTTGTTGAACAGATGATAGGTTAAAGGCGATATAATAGGTTAAAGGCGATACATCTGTTCGGTGTCTTTTATGGCACGTGGTGAATGTTCTCTTTGGCCCGTAGTGCAAAGATGAACTGTTGTTTGGTATGATTATGACCAAAGGCTGAATCTGGTATAATCATGACCGTTGGTGTTATATTGAATGTCTTTGGCCCGTAGTGCAAAGATGAACTGTTGATCTGCATGATTATGATCAGGAACTGTGAATTTGTATTATCTTGACTAATGATATTTCAGATGATAAAAGTTGATGATGTTTTTCCTAAAAAGAGAACCGAGTGGACATTATAGTCTGCATTATTCTTCTAATAGATTACTCATTCCGCTGCTATTATTGATCTGAACGTTGTTTAAGAATTTAACTGCAGTTTTTGATATAAACCTTGAAGTCTATTGTATTCTATCAAGAACTCAACTGTTGAAGACTAATGATAATTTATTCGTCATTATCTTAGTCATGATATTCTTTACTGGGCTATTTGAGCTCACCCTTTCTTTTGTTCCATTGTTTTTCAACAGGAGATGAAAACATAACAGGGTCTAGCCGGGGAATGGAGTGAGGGTCCGAGGAATAGTTATCATAGTCTTCACGTTTTGTAAAATAGTGTGGCAATAATAGTGAAGACTTAGTTGTGTATTATTATACACTGTATTGTTGTACGTTGTGCTTTGTTGTAATATTTTTGTTGTAGTCTTTTGACGACTCAAGTTTGGGCTGTGTGGGCCCAGATTTGGGGGCGTCACATACAAAATAAAAAAAAATCTGTTGGATAGAACCGAATTGTTACTATTTCAAACCGAAAGACATAAAATTGAAAAAATCGAACACTATAAAATTGAAAAATCGAGACTAATTCGATTAGTTTGGCCTCTCAAAAAATCAAAATTGACAGAATAATTTAAAATTATAATATAATTTATATACTTTTTTAATAAATACTTATTTGATGTAATTATATATTTATTATATGGCTTTTGTTACGACGAATTTATAAAACTTCTATCCTAGTCAATTAGTTAGGTGATTTTTGTTTTTCTATAATGAATTTAGAGATCTTCTATCTTAGTTAGTAGTTACTGAATTAGTGATTTATTAATTATTATGACAAATTGACAATATGATGAATATCAAATTATCAATTATTAATAATATCAGACATATTGTCAAGAACATAAAAAGTTTCACATGGTATTAATATTATATATAAAAATTGTGATAATATACTGTGATACTGAAATGAATTAATATTGAAATGAAATTTAAAAATGAATTATGGATGTATTATAGTATTTTAATTTTATTTAGATCGAATAAATTCATAACTCTATCATTTATTTTTTATGCTTAAGTTTTATAATCGATTAAACTAACCAATTATGAATTATTTTTTTAGGTAATTTTAGTATTTACTTTTTTATAATTAATTTAAATAATTTAGTTATTTTTTTTCAAACTAAACTTATCAAATCAACTGTTGTACATCTTTAATTTTAATTTAAATATTAAAATAACAGTATATAAATAATATATAATAATATCACCTAACCACCGAATAATAACTATTTTATGTGCCCGGAACACGTAAAACAAAAGAATTAACCTCTCAGCGGCGCTGTACAACATTGAATGCGAATGGGGTACGGATGGTCCTCCACGTCTCCCGCATCACGTGACGCCGTAGTGTGGGACTGGATTTGTCTGCCGCGTGTCCAAAAGCACGTGAATGTTGGCCACGTGTTCTTTACACTCTCAATGTCTTTAGTGGTAGGGGTGACACGCCACAGTTGCCGCATTTCATTATTATCATAGACCAGTCGACATACATAGAGTCTTTTATATATTTACAATTGAGAAACAATAATATAATCTAAATTAATCTATTTTTATATTTTAATTATTACTTAATTCTTTTTATTATTAAATTATCTTTATATATATAAATATAAAAAAATATAATTTAATAATATCTATCTATTAGAATTAGTTTATTTAGTCTTTTTTTTTCTTTATTACATATATCGATATTTAAATACTATGATTTTAGCCAATATTTTAGTAATATTCTGTTTAGAGCAAATAACAGCAATAAAACAGGATACGAGTATACGACATTTTCTTTCCTAATTTCACAAGTAATTGTCAAAGTTGGAGGGTCGGATATATTCGATTTGATTTTTATTTTTGTCTATTATGGGCTATTGGCAATTTGGCATGACAGTCGTTTGTCTATTATGGGGAAAAAACCGGATTAAAATTGTCATCTTATTTGTTTCATAAGGTTATTTTTGGTAATATAAAATATCTCATTTTTTAATATTTTTTTTATCTCTTCAAATCTTCTCACTTTTGTAGAAAAAATATTGAGCCAAAAATTAAATTAATTTTACCTCCAAATTCTTTTCATTCCTCTGTAAAACAAAATCACAAAAATATAAAAATTTGAGAAATTTTAATTATTTTTCATTCCCTTTCCTTCTCCCAAATAAAAACTTACAAACACGGTATAATGACCCACATCAACATAATTTTATGTTTCCACTTGTTCTATTTTTTCCTTCTTAAACAAGCTCTCCAAAAATACAACTTCATACGGATTGAAAGAAAGAGACTTGAATTGTTTCATTATCTGATAGTAAAAATTAAGAAAATAATATATATCATAAATTTTTATGTCGATTTTTTAATTGCTAATTACGTGAATATGTATTAGTGATAATTTTTTAAAGATATGTGTAATAAGGAAGATTTTTTTATAATTATGTATAATATTATTTATTAATATATTTCGTAATTATAATTTGATAAAAATTTATCACAATACATAACAGAACTCTGAAAATTATTATTAGGAAAAAGGTAAAAAGGGTGGGCCATAAGTATGGTAAGACCCGTGCAGGGAAGACAGTTTACTTTTAGACGCGTTGGGCCCAAGTAAGTAGCGTTCGCGATAGAATTTTGTGCCCGAAGACCTAAAACTCAAAGTTGGGGGATTTAACTTTTAAGTGACTGATCATGAAAGGAAGGAGAAATGATAACTTCCCCCCTTACTATCATTTCAGTAGAGAACTTTTGAGTTCTGTGTGGGTTAAGGGCTTCCATCTCTGTTTGATCACTATAACCAATCACATTATCTTGGTGAGCATGGTGGCTACCCAGCCAGGTGATGTAACAATTATTAATATTTGATAATGAGGGATGTCAATGTAATGGGGAATTTGACATTTTTAATAATTTAATGTTTGTTGAATAATCTCTTCTTAAAGTACCAAAAAACAGTGGACTGGTTATGGACTGATAGTAAAAGTATGGTCCATTGGGCCCTCCAATCAATGGACTGCATTACATGTATTATGAATAGGGGGAAGAAATCTGTTTTGTATGATTCGCAAGAAGTTCTTTCACTAGTTGTTACAATGTCTTATTCCAATTTTTAACAGATTTAAAGGATTTGTAAATTGGTAAATAGGTATGGCAGTTGTACCTTAATGCATTATTGAAAAAAGAGAATTAATGTATAAATAAATAAATAAATTTGCCTTAATACCGACTTTCGACAACAAACTAAAACATGGTAAATAAATAGTACTAATAACGACTTTGTTTTATTAGAAAATATCCGACTAATATATAGTCATCTAAAATCACACCTTGGCTTAAAATGTTAACTTATTGGGTCTATAGTACGTTAGAGCATATATATTCTTAATATTTCTTCTTATGTTCCAATGTAGAAGTTTATTATTAAGCGATACCACAACAATCTTCCCCTTAATACGTGATCTTTCTATCCACATCGACACCAAATTTTTCCATACACTTTAACCATACTCTTTTGAGTATTAGTCCATCACTTCTTCTAGTTGATGAATTGCCCTTTTTATTACTTCTTATTTGATCCGTCAAGCTCATCAAGTTTTCTCTATCTAACGAATTTGTCTCTTAATATTTCTTATTTATTTCACCAATAGCTCTCTCGAGAAGAGTTCATCACTTATTCAAAGAGTTCATAATTCACCCAACATTTATAACTCAGTGAGTCTAACTCATTTTTCTAACTGACGAGTCAACACTCTTCACCATTTCTTGTCAAAAGGCAAATAAGAGTTAACCAAAAACTTTTACAAGAAAAATTCACCATTTGCTCAACGCAGCTATTTTAAAATATCTGGTTCATATATGTTTATTTGAAATTATATCTTGACATAAAATGTTAACCTATTAAATTTATAGTATATTAAAACATATATGTTTTCAATATTTTTTTTTATATTTTGATATAAAATTTTATTATCGCGCAGTACCACGTTATGGTACACATTCTTTTGCCATAGAAAAGATCATTGAGTAACAAAATTCATGCCTCTTTGTACCGCTTATGGGATGAAATGGGACTAGATGAGTGATATATTAATTGATTTTCTTTATTTTAAGAAAATTATTTATCATAATTATTATGGTGGTTATAAGGGAATAAAACCTTGGTACAAACTTGCAAATAATGTCATGAAGGACTAAGGATGTAAATAAGCCAAAACGGTGTAAATCAGGTTATAACGACTATGAAATAATACATCCACTAAGACACAAATTCACGATTGACGTATTTTAAACCAAAAATCATACCTATAAAATTAAAGAATATACTCAGCCATTTTAATATTAAAAACTAAAAATATATCATAAACACACCTGCAATTAACAGCATCTAAAGGGTTATTTAGAAGAGTATTTTTACATTTATTCGAAAAAATTATTCACAATTCTTACTCTCATAAAAGACAAAGAAATATAACCCCACCTCATTTGTAAAATACAAATAAAGTGTGACCATACTCTTTCGTCTTTTTTACGGGTAAAGTTAGCAAATAATTTTTTCGGGTAAATTTAGAATTTTTCTATGTAAAATGGAAATTGAGATATTTATGGCTGATTTTGACATAAAATTAGGGAATTGATATTTTCACAAGCTAATTTGATAGTTTCATAAATTGGTGTCTTTTAATCTTACGAAAATATCAATTCTATATAAGAATTGATATTTTCAGAAGTTAATTTGATATTTTCACAAATAGGACTCACTAAATTTTTTGAAATTATTAAATTTACTTTTAGAAATATTAAATTAACCTAAATGTACATGATAAGACCTAAATATTTTCTTTATCTGTATGATCTAATGATGGGCAAAAGTGAACAAAAATTTCCAATCAGAAACACACCCGTTGCTTTGATGTGTTGCACGGGTTTGATTAATGATGCTAATAAACGGCAAAGCTACTTTAAAAAGTTCCCCTTGATGTAATATTGGATGTGACAAAAGCAAGTGACACTGATCTGGTGTGGGATTGCCACCGTTGAGCAAGTAAATGGTACTAATTTAACATATATATCAATATATACTTGTAATTATTATATTGACATAAAGGTTTACCAAGGGTTGGCAAATGTGGGCAAGGCTGGTTGCTTTCCTAGCTCAAAAGAGTTGACAAGTGAGAGGGACATTTTGATTGATACTTTTGCATAGTAATAAATTTGACTAAAATATAATTTGCACTTTAAAATTTGAAAAATTATTAAGGTTTGTATTTTAATATTTAAAATATACTTAAGTGTACTTTTAAAAAAAAAATTACTTAAAAAAAAAATACAGTTTGCACCGAAACGTGAGGGTGTATTTTGTTTAGTGGAAAGAATTTTGGGATATATTTTGAAAAATTAAAAGTCGTATAGGACGTATTTTGTTTAGTTAAAAAAAAATTTCGAGTGTAGTTAGATACATTTAAACATTGGAATGCAAACTTTAACAATCCCATAACTTTAGGGAATAAACTGTATTTTAATCTAATGAATTTACTTTAATTAGTTAAGAAATATGGTTAGTGGAAAACAATTGTGTTTCTAATTTTTATAATTAAGTACAAATAATAAAAATTAAAGTTCAATTATCAATTGATTTCACGTAATCTACTTATTTACTCGTCCAATAGTAGGAATACGGCCCATTCAAATGACCCAATATTTTCTGTGGTCTCTTTAACATGTTTTAAAGCCCAAATCTAAGTAGGGATATTGACCTTCCCCTAATGGGTTGGAAACTGTAACGTCACACACATATATGTTTCATGTTATTTCGACTTTCATCAGTCTAAAAAGGTGATGGGCTTTAACTACATTCTGCCGAAACAAACAAACAAGCAATTGTAAATGATGGGTTCATGTCCACAAGGACCACAACCATAAATTAGCATATAATTTTGGTATTGTTTCTTCAAATATTTCTGATTTATATTTGAAGTGTTGAATGAGGTTATACTTGATAAAACTTAATAATTAATATTTAAATTGTTAGTATATTTTAATAAATTATATCATCTGAGTAAAATAGTAGTATCTGAATCTAAAAAATTATTTGAGAAGTACAAAAGTGAGTTACCTCTTAATGACACTATTTTATTATTTTAAAGGGTAAAATTTTATTTAATAATTTTAAATATTCAATTTAATAAAAATGGGTGAATAATATTGTTAAATATATTTATATAAAAAAAATTACAATTTTTTTTCCCATTAAGAAACAACTCTTAATAATTTGAACTTCATTATATTTTTTACCGATTAAGAGGTATTAAGAGACAAGTAAAATTTTAACAAAAACAACCTAAGTGATTAATACCTAAACAAACATTAAGATGTATTTAGATATAAATAAACACAACCTAAGTGATCTATAGTTCTTATTCGATAAAATATTCATTAGCAAAGTTATAAAACATGTTATATTAATTTAATTTAAGACAACTGATATTGTCTGAATAATAAATATAGTTTAAGGTGTTGTGTCATTATAACAACTAAAAAAAAATTGCTAAATATTTTATTTGTTTCGACAACATTAATTTTGTTTTATTAATATCAATCGCATAATTTCATTAATAATCATGTTCATCGAAGAAATCAATTGAAGTTAATCTCATGTAATAACCCACATCATGAAGTAAGAGATTATATATGTTTCCATATTAACGCTCTAAACCAAAAAAAAATAAAAATCTTTGACATCGATGGTTATATCATGTCCTCTTTGATGAAATAGTATCATTGTGGTATTAAGTATTTTTTTCTCTTTCAAATTATTTTGATTCTCGTAACAAAATAATGACTCACAAAAGTCTCAAAAATAAATTTGAATGTAATTGCTCATATGTTGGTGATGTGTGGACTACAGTAATACAATATTTAAATTGCACTCATGAGTATAATATAATGCACGACTTACTCAATTTTATGTATAAAAAAAAAACACTTGTATGTTCTTATGTATTTTATCTATTTAAAATTTTAAAATTAGAGATATATTTTTAAGAAGTGGATTTTTCTAAAAAAAATATTTTTTAACATGCTCATAAAATTTGTTAAAAATGTAATAGTGGTGGTATATGATAGTATTCAATCGACTTAAAAAAAATAATGACATTTTAAGAACTTAATGTTACTTAAAATAAAATATATGTATCTATATATGTGTGTATAACTGAAGGGTACTTTTAACACCTTTTGATACTATAGATGCCAATTTTGACATGACGCAATAATACGACACAAAATAAAAGGGTTCGCATTAAGTATAAACAGTTTATGTATCATAAATAGGTCAACATGGTTAATACGAAATTTAAATAGGTCAAACACGTATTATTAGCCGGTCGACACGTTTAACACGATTAGATACGTTTATTTAAAATAATTTGAAAATAAATATTATATAATATTATAATTACGTTAATTATTCAGTTCTAGCTTTCTTAATTAATTTTTAAAGCATGTTATCTTATATTTTGTTAAATATGTATTGTTGTGGCGAATAAATTACATGATTATTCAATAAATAAGTGAATAATGTTTAATTTTTTTATTTAATAATTTTAATTTGTGTGAGGGTTGATAAGTTTAACACAATTAATAAATAGATTAGCGTTAATTTTGAGTATCTTGACATAAATAATTAAACGAGTTGTGTTAAAATAGACATATTTAGTGTAATATTGGCATGACACAATAAACGATAGAATAAAATTCGTCAAAAATAAATGTGTAGCTGAAAGTATTGTTAAATATAATATTTGTGTCAGTAATTATGTATTGAAAAAAGTTGAACGAGGGACGCTTATTTAGTGCTTGTTTCGCTTCGCTGCTCGAATAACGCAGCGTTGCAATTGAGTTGTAAACGGTATTAATATTTTGTTCGGCAGAATAAATGCGAGAGGCCAAACGCAGGAGGAGACGAGCGTTGGCATTCCTATTGTTACGTTAATACAAATTTTTATACTCGAATGACTGACTCTTATAAATCCCAACATTCGTTTATTATTATTATTATTATTATTATTATTATTATTATTATTATTATTATTATTATTATTATTATCATATTTTGATGATATTATACTCCACTTACCCTTTGGATGTCTAATTATGATCTCTCGAGTGATACTATGAATCATATGTTTAATTTTCCACAAACAAACTAATTATTTCACTGTCAATGGAAATGATAGCATGCTCACGAGTCACGGGATACTCCTAAAAGTTGTACACAATACAAATCTTTCGCTGTAGAATGCAACAATCTCGTCTTGTTTAAAGTGTGCACCAATTTATAAAATATGCTAGCTTCCGAAATATCAGAGGTTAAATTTATGAAAATATTTATTTTTAATAATAATAATAATACTTCAAATTATAATAGTTAATTTTAAAATATCGTATTGTTTATATTATTATTATTAAAGAATTTTCAAAAAAATAAATAAAATGATACATGCAGTAACATATATACTTGCCTCCTACTTTCATTAAGGAGGAAGAGTTCCATTTTATGTCTTGAAATTCTCTATATTTATATTAAACATTTATTTAAGATGTTGAAATATTATTTTTCACTCAAAAATTAATATGCATGCTTGAATAATTAATGCTCAACTCTACAAAATTAACTTATTTATTCCAAGTTCATTGATAGGCTGAAAATGAATCTCACATATAACCAAGGTACGCCGAGCAAAACAATTCATGTACTAAGGCGTTTGTTTAGTACTTAATGGTTCTAAATAGTTGAATAATTAAATTGATTAATTATTTAATGTGTTTATTTTAGACTGAATGATTGAATCGGTCAAATTTTTGAGTTGAATGACTAGTCTAATTTTTTTGGCTGAATGAATAAGTCCCAGCTAAATGAAATAAAAAAATTAAAAAAATAATAATAACTATTATATTAAGTAATATTAAATAACTTTACAACAATTTTAAATTTTTTTAGAGAGTTAAAATAATAAAAATTTATTATTTAGATGTTTCAGATATGCCAATTATCAAATAATGTTTTTCATTTAGTATTCAAAATTCTGCTTCATTCAGCTCATTCAGATTATTTAAACATTCACAACTATTTTATTCAATTTTTATCAAACACCCCCTAAATAAAAAAAATTTAAAATAGTAAAAGAAAAAGAAGGTTAAAATAATAAAACATACCAAGTATGACAGACTACGTAGTCTTTGACATGCGAATTAAAAGTCTGTCTGTCTTCTATAGCATTATTACGTAAAACTTTCCCTTCAATTTGACCATAATTTTTACTGTTGCATAGAAATCCCAATGCACCACCTAACTTGCTCTAAGCTTAGTAGTATTTTGATGCAACTTATTTGTACAATATTATTCTCACTGTACCAGGCGGAGTTGGATAGACTCTCATCGACACTCTCCTTATCATATTTATTATGAACTATATTGAGTACTATACACGTAATGATC
Source organism: Hedera helix (assembly GCA_947179155.2). Classification (NCBI taxonomy): domain Eukaryota; kingdom Viridiplantae; phylum Streptophyta; class Magnoliopsida; order Apiales; family Araliaceae; genus Hedera; species Hedera helix. The sequence continues at coordinate 41,532,357 of OX359278.1, forward strand.
ATAATGGGAATCGCAACGCATCTACGTATTCTGGCATTATCAATTTATCTTTTGAACTGTCATATCATAAACTTATAATATCGGTTAGGGCTGTTTAAATAGATCGGTAATTCCGGTTTTTTATCATAACCACTTTAATTGTACCGACCGATTCGATATTTTTTATAACCGGTTCGGGATCGGTAAAGTTTTTGGGTATATATCGGGTAAACGGAAACAGGACGGGATTGGATTTATTAAGTTCGGTAAAAATCGAACCTTACCGAATGTTAGGATGAATATTTAACCAGGTCTGATCCAGGAACTCACATTGGGCTAGGCTTAATATACCGTCAGCTTGGTAACCTTCCTAGTGGGCTTACAACACGTGGGTGAAGGACGAAACGGACATACATCATAACTACCTAGCATAATGGACAGAACCGTTACACAGGTGACCGTTATTCAGGTACATAGTATAAATTTCCAGTTAATAATGGAGAGAAGGGTAACGCACATCTTGGTAATACTAGATACTCAGATCTCCATTGTTGACTATTCCGATACCTTCACTAACACTCACACCGGAGGAGTCCACTAACGGCCCAAGCCGTTCGGACTTTTGTGCAGGTATTCTCACCGGACGGCCAGCAGGACTGCCCGACAGAATCAGACGTCAACACCCGTAATAAAAAAATTAATTATTTCAAAATCAAAATATTGAAATTGGTACACGTTTGTATTCAAAAACAATAAACTTTATTATAGGTAGTTGATATTTTCATACTAAAAATTACATTATTAAAATTACAAGCGTCGGTTAAAATGTTTAGTGTTATTAAAATAATTATAAAAATATCATTAATTACATATTTACTCTGAGTTTGTTTGGAAATTTTTTTGGATGGATTAAATGTATTTTTAACATTTTTTGCATCTCTTAAAAATAAAAATAAAATCATATTTGGTAACTTTTCAAAAGCACTTTTAACTAGTAAAGACTAAGGCCACGTTTGTTTATAAATATTATAACCCCAGATTATGATCTATGATATTATAATTCATGAGATTATAATTTTAAAATTATTAATTCTAGAATTAAATAGTCTTAGAATTATAATACTTGGTTGAATATGGTATTAAATAGTCTTCCATATTAAGTCATTTTATAATTCTTGGATTAATAGTCCTAAGTTTAAATTTAAAAACAAACAATACACTTAGAATTAATAAACTTATCACAAGTGTAATTATTATCAAACATAATATTAGGATTATAATTACGAGATTATAATTCTTACAAACAAACATGATCTTAGTTGAAACAGAAAATTTCAAAATTTATACTTTTGATTAGAATCACTTTCGGGAAAAGCACAAATTATAGAATAATTTTTAAATTATTAAAGGGAAATAAAATTTCATAACATACAATTACCTTAAATTTGTTATAAATATTTTTAAAAATATTTTTATAATTATGTAACTAAACTTAATACGAATTTTCGTGTCAGATCTCACTTGTAGATAATTTGTGCACAAAGTTTATGCACTTTTATAAAAAGCATTTCCGTTAAAAGCTCCACAGCTGTGAACATTTCACTGCACCGCTTAGCCAAACGGGTTCTCAGGCAGTATTAACAACTTTATATATATGCTTTCGTTAGTTGGAAGTTACTGATTATAAAGAATAAATCTCATAATTACGAGGAAGATGGAGAATAAGTCATTTATTTTAGAGAGCACAAACACCTGAAGTATTAACTCTTTTGAAAGAAAATATTGGGTGCTTGACATGATATGGCTTGATTAATAGTTAGAAGTGATATGAAGGAATGTCCTTGTTATAAAACTTTCTTACACCTCGAATTCTGGGGTTTGTTTTAATATTTGTGAATGCTTGCAAATTCAATCCCTCTAATTTGTCTACTAATTGAAGATTCTTAGTCGAGTGCAAATTTACACAGCTTCAGAACTTTTGAGTGCTATTTTCTTGCAAATTTGAATGCTTGAGAGCACTTTTGAGATGTTCAGCATTTTGGGATTAAGAGAAAGAGCTAAATGGTTCAAGTTCTACCTTGAACCATTGCCCGAGAGTATTCTTATTAAGCCCATTTTTCACATTTATTAGTAGATGCGGAAAATGTAACAGCAAATATAGATACAACGAAACAAAGAATAGAGAACAAAAAATAACAGATGCAAATTCAAGAAACAATAGAACAGAGTTGTGGAAACGGTAGCTCTTTTTCACATACATGAAACCTTCCCAGCCTAGCTATGCTACAAGCAACTTAATGCAGTATATACACTATTCAAAGAAGTCTCCAGACCTCAAAAACTAGAAAATGTCTGTTCAATGGATTATGCCCCCACTTCTTTGAAATTGTTCATTAGAATGCTAAGAAAGTATGTAATTGCACCTTCAATACCCTAAACAGCTGATTCTTCTTTTTCTATCAACTAATATGGGCAACAGGACCTTACAGCAACTGATTTTACGCAGGACAACAACCCATCACCATATAATAGCGCAACTACAATGATCTAGACAGAAATGTATCCAAAAAACTGCATCCATCTATGACAAGCATATCTAAATACAGAAAAACAGTGACGGATGTTAACCATCACTAAAATACCTGCTTCTTCCCTGATTATTATCTTCTTTAGCCTTCCAGTGAGCTTATTTGGATCCTGCAATTGAAACCAGGCTCCAATATATTCGCAAATCCCATGTGCATCAACTGAAATTCGAATATTTTTAGTCTCTTTGTTATCAGGGTTATACAAGAACCATATTCCTTTATTAGTTCTTACTAGAATGTCACCAGTAGTTTTTACGTACCCATAAACCCAATCATATAGTTAAAATCTTCACCCCTAGAATGGATAATCATAGATATAGAATCCTTAAACGCTGTGAGGCGGTCATGACAGTCAGTATGTAGAAAACATATGGTATCATACACATTAACTGGTAAATGATGAACATTAAACACCACAGTACTCAAATCAGATGTAAACAAACAACTCAGGGTTGCCCAATACAAAACTCCATTCAAGCTAACGTTCGAAATGGAGTAACACGGAAAATTCAACAGCACACCTTCAACCACTCTCCAAGAATTCTTGTTTGGGGAATACACCTCCACGCGTTTGGAATTTTTCCCCACCTCTACAACTCTTAACAAACTTATAATCATTTACAATTGGATTGAAACCAAACCCTAGAGAGGGTGCAATAGAAGTGCTGCCTACGCCCAGTATGATGCTTGGTTGGAGAAGCTTGGAGTGTTTGGTTGCAGGGTTCCAAAGGTAGGTTAAATGATTTTCACTAAGGCCATTAATCATCACACAAACAATCCCATTACAAGAACCAACCAGAAAGAAATTGGGTAAAAGAGGAAAATCATTTTTACAGTAAGGAAGAAACTTGGAGTGTTTGGTTCCAGGGGAAAATCACTTTTACAGTAAAGAAGAAACTTGGAGTGTTTGGTTCCAGGGTTCCGAAGGTAGGTTAAATGATCTTCGCAAAGACCATTAATCATCACATGGATGATGTGACGCCTCCAAATCTAGGCCTACACAGCCCAAACTTGAGTCGTCAAAAGACTACAACAAAATTATTACAACAAAGCACAACGTACAACAATACAGTGTATAATAATACACAACTAAGTCTTCACTATTATTGCCACACTATTTTACAACACGTGAAGACGACGATAGCTATTCCTCGGACTCTCACTCCATCCCCCAGCTAGACCCCGTTACGTTCTCATCTCCTGTTGAAAAATAATGGAACAAAAGGGTGAGCTCAAATAGCCCAGTAAGAAATATCATGACTAAGATAATGACGAATAAATTATCATTAGCCTTCAACAGTTGAGTTCCTGATAGAATACAACAGACTACAAGGTTTATATCATAAACTGCAGTTAAATTCTTAAACAACGTTCAGATCAATAATAGCAGCGGAATGAGCAATCTATTAGAAGAATAATGTAGACTATAATGTCCACTCGCTTCTCTTTTTAGTAAAAACATCATCAACTTTTATCACCTGAAATACCATTAGTCATGATAATATAAATTCACAGTTCCTGGTCATAATCATGCAAATCAACAGTTCATCTATGCACTACGGGCCAAAGAGAACTTTCAATATATGCCTTAAAGGCACCGAACAGATGTATCGCCTTTAACCTATTATATCGCCTTTAACCTATCATCTGTTCAACAAATATATCACATCTGTGCCCCCGGCCACAGATATTCACAACAGCTTGATTCTTTATGATTAGTACAAATAATAGTGATACAATTGATGAACAGAAGAAACAGGATAAACAATAAGTATCGGAAGTTTACTTTGGGCAGATTCAAATAATGTCCAAATTGTCAACATGATGTGGAGTGAAATTTAAAAATGTTATTCAAGATTCTCAGTTCAGAATAACGGTTACAGTTCAATAGAAAGATTCAGAAAATAGGAAGGTTCAGTTGAAATAATGAAGTTCAACTATTATGGAACATATAATATTTTCAGGAATTATAGAAGCAATAGTTCCATAATAAGTTTCGGTTCAGGAGTATGAAAGAAAATAATATCCCTTACCGTAGCAAATTCAAGAGTGTAAAAAAAATGACATTTCTTACCTTATATGGTGAATGGATATTGATAAAAATGAGATTGATCAACCTATATATTTATAATAAAATTAGTAATTACCACATATAAATTTCAAAGTGTATGATAACTCGTATAATATGAACTATCAAAATTATATATATTTAATATAATTTTTGTAGTATAATATAACTACTTTAAAATAGTTTTTAAAATAATATTTCAAAATAAATCTTCCAAAGAAAGCTTTTAAAAATGAATCTTCTCAAAGAAGAGTCTTCTAAAGGAAGATTTGTGAATACCGCGAAAAATAGGAATTTATGAAATTACTACTCTTTAATAAAAGACTTACTTGAAAATTTTCTGCACTCCTTTTGGCTTTCAAACACTCAAAATAAGCTTACTATTCTCACAGAAAACTCATAAAATTCTTATAGAAAAATTTTATGTTTTAGGTGTGATTTTTCTATTTAGCTGAACAAGCTATTTATAAGAGAAAAGAGGTTACTATGCGTGGTAGGTGAACAACACGCCAGTCAAAGAAATCAGCAGCCGCTGGCTGCTTCACCAAACTTTTCTTCAGCACATTTTCAATTTGCAATTCATTTCTCATGTGGGCCCCACATGGGTCCCACATGTTTCTTACTATTCACGTCACTATTCACGTTACTATTCACGTCACTATTCACGTTACTATTTCAAATAGTAAAATTAATTATTTTATTTTTTATTTATTTATTTATTCTTCCTGTGAGTCCAACATATAAAATAATGTTACTACAATAATGTAAGAAATACGTAACATATTTTTATTAATTTAATAATATAAATTATAGTGTATTTGCTACTGTGACAATTATTAGGTTCAATAATTTTAAAAACAGTGCAGCAACAATTATTGACTCAATGATATAAAATACAGTGTAATGACAATTATTAAATTAATAATGCAAAATACTGTGTAGCAACAATAATTGAATTGATAATATAAAATATTATGCAGTGACAATTATCGATGAAATGATGCGTAACAGTTACGGTGTCAATAATATGAGACACTGTGCAATACCGTGTGCTACTGTAGAGTACCGTGTGCTACAGAAAATACCATAAATTACCGTATGCTACTATTCTTTTATCACCGGTATTTTAACAGTTAACACCGTTGACTATTTTTATTTAAAAAGGTTACTTCTGTCGTTTTCTATATCCGACAAATATTCTGTTGTGGGGTCCACAAATAATTTGTTATTTCGGCGCCGTTGTACGACCCGAATATTCCCCGACAAAGCGAATATTGTCCGACAAAATAAAATTTGCACATAACATCCTTAACTTTCAATTTCGTCAATTTAACCACTTACTGTTTCATGAAAAAAAAAATATATATATATATGAAGAAAAATTAAATTTTATATTTCATAAAATTCGGGGTCTTACAACCTCCCCTCCTTATGAAATTTCGTCCCCGAAATTGACGTACCTGGCATTTCGAAGAGGTAAGGATACATAACTGTGGTCACAAAATAATTGTTAGTTCAAATAAACTGACTCATCACTTCATGTCCCTATATTCAAATCAACTCATTAGATAATAAAATCTAATTTAGGTGGGACACACTAGTGACTGATTATATTCGTCTCTCCCCTCCTAGTTCTAACCCCAGATCTCCATTAAAGACCATATCCCTAAGCTCTGATGCCAACTGTGACGCCCCCAAATCTAGGCCTACACAGCCCAAACTTGAGTCGTCAAAAGACTACAACAAAATTATTACAACAAAGCACAACGTACAACAATACAGTGTATAATAATACACAACTAAGTCTTCACTATTATTGCCACACTATTTTACAACACGTGAAGACGACGATAGCTATTCCTCGGACTCTCACTCCATCCCCCAGCTAGACCCCGTTACGTTCTCATCTCCTGTTGAAAAATAATGGAACAAAAGGGTGAGCTCAAATAGCCCAGTAAGAAATATCATGACTAAGATAATGACGAATAAATTATCATTAGCCTTCAACAGTTGAGTTCCTGATAGAATACAACAGACTACAAGGTTTATATCATAAACTGCAGTTAAATTCTTAAACAACGTTCAGATCAATAATAGCAGCGGAATGAGCAATCTATTAGAAGAATAATGTAGACTATAATGTCCACTCGCTTCTCTTTTTAGTAAAAACATCATCAACTTTTATCACCTGAAATACCATTAGTCATGATAATATAAATTCACAGTTCCTGATCATAATCATGCAAATCAACAGTTCATCTATGCACTACGGGCCAAAGAGAACTTTCAATATATGCCATAAAAGGCACCGAACAGATGTATCGCCTTTAACCTATTATATCGCCTTTAACCTATCATCTGTTCAACAAATATATCACATCTGTGCCCCCGGCCACAGATATTCACAACAGCTTGATTCTTTATGATTAGTACAAATAATAGTGATACAATTGATGAACAGAAGAAACAGGATAAACAATAAGTATCGGAAGTTTACTTTGGGCAGATTCAAATAATGTCCAAATTGTCAACATGATGTGGAGTGAAATTTAAAAATGTTATTCAAGATTCTCAGTTCAGAATAACGGTTACAGTTCAATAGAAAGATTCAGAAAATAGGAAGGTTCAGTTGAAATAATGAAGTTCAACTATTATGGAACATATAATATTTTCAGGAATTATAGAAGCAATAGTTCCATAATAAGTTTCGGTTCAGGAGTATGAAAGAAAATAATATCCCTTACCGTAGCAAATTCAAGAGTGTAAAAAAAATGACATTTCTTACCTTATATGGTGACTGGATATTGATAAAAATGAGATTGATCAACCTATATATTTATAATAAAATTAGTAATTACCACATATAAATTTCAAAGTGTATGATAACTCGTATAATATGAACTATCAAAATTATATATATTTAATATAATTTTTGTAGTATAATATAACTACTTTAAAATAGTTTTTAAAATAATATTTCAAAATAAATCTTCCAAAGAAAGCTTTTAAAAATGAATCTTCTCAAAGAAGAGTCTTCTAAAGGAAGATTTGTGAATACCGCGAAAAATAGGAATTTATGAAATTACTACTCTTTAATAAAAGACTTACTTGAAAATTTTCTGCACTCCTTTTGGCTTTCAAACACTCAAAATAAGCTTACTATTCTCACAGAAAACTCATAAAATTCTTATAGAAAAATTTTATGTTTTAGGTGTGATTTTTCTATTTAGCTGAACAAGCTATTTATAAGAGAAAAGAGGTTACTATGCGTGGTAGGTGAACAACACGCCAGTCAAAGAAATCAGCAGCCGCTGGCTGCTTCACCAAACTTTTCTTCAGCACATTTTCAATTTGCAATTCATTTCTCATGTGGGCCCCACATGGGTCCCACATGTTTCTTACTATTCACGTCACTATTCACGTTACTATTCACGTCACTATTCACGTTACTATTTCAAATAGTAAAATTAATTATTTTATTTTTTATTTATTTATTTATTCTTCCTGTGAGTCCAACATATAAAATAATGTTACTACAATAATGTAAGAAATACGTTACATATTTTTATTAATTTAATAATATAAATTATAGTGTATTTGCTACTGTGACAATTATTAGGTTCAATAATTTTAAAAACAGTGCAGCAACAATTATTGACTCAATGATATAAAATACAGTGTAATGACAATTATTAAATTAATAATGCAAAATACTGTGTAGCAACAATAATTGAATTGATAATATAAAATATTATGCAGTGACAATTATCGATGAAATGATGCGTAACAGTTACGGTGTCAATAATATGAGACACTGTGCAATACCGTGTGCTACTGTAGAGTACCGTGTGCTACAGAAAATACCATAAATTACCGTATGCTACTATTCTTTTATCACCGGTATTTTAACAGTTAACACCGTTGACTATTTTTATTTAAAAAGGTTACTTCTGTCGTTTTCTATATCCGACAAATATTCCGTTGTGGAGTCCACAAATAATTTGTTATTTCGGCGCCGTTGTACGGCCCGAATATTCCCCGACAAAGCGAATATTGTCCGACAAAATAAAATTTGCACATAACATCCTTAACTTTCAATTTCGTCAATTTAACCACTTACTGTTTCATGAAAAAAAAAATATATATATATATGAAGAAAAATTAAATTTTATATTTCATAAAATTCGGGGTCTTACAGATGATGTATGAATCGTCATTTGGAGAGTTTTCAGTGGCGAGATTGAGGTGCAATTGAATGAAATTAGGGCTTGAGATTAGGGAATACCAACGCTTAGAAGCCTATATCAACCCCTCATTAGTATCCCATACTACTGATGTGTGATCTGCCCACCATATAACAAGTTCACATGGACATTCATAACATTCCACCACACTTTCTTACCAATGTCGACGACGGCTTTCACTCTAGTGACACTGACCCGATACCCTTTTACATCTATCAGTATTTACGGAGGCTTCACCCTAGCGACACTGACCCAATGCCTTTATATTTATCAGTATTTTAATTTGGTCTCTAGGTAGTCCTTTTTGTTTAATTCAGTCTCTAGGTAGCTCTGTCTACTTAATTCAACCTCTAGGTAGCCCATTCCGCTTAGCCGGTAATTCCACAGATTATCCGCTCTGATACCAAATGTTACAATATAGGTTCTAACCCCTTATTTTCTCCTGAAAAGCTAGCTGTCCAAGATGAGAGATTCAAGCCTATATCAACCCTACATTGATATCCCATACTATCGATACATTAATATCTCATACTATCGATGTGGATCTGTCTCCCCATATGACAAGCTTAAATAGGCATTCATTGAATTTGAGTAAAAATTTGATCGCAGGTCAGAGTAGTTGAGGCGGGAAATGCTTTCTTTGTTTGACAAGAATCTTTTAAAGTCATCATTTTCAAATCCTGTGATTGAAATGGAGAATTCTGTGGTTAGAGAGGAGAAAAGAAATGAGATGAAAAGTAAACAAGAGAAAGGAAGAGAAAAGAAGCCTTTTCTCTCTCATTCCTTTATTAAAAGCAAAAAGAAATTTTTTGAGCTTAAATAACACCTATTTTTTCTAAATAAAAAAAATCTTTCTTTTTCAATTTAAACCCCAAGACAGAATTGCATTTTGTTCTCTCTTCTTCTAAATTTTCTTAAAAAAATCCTCCTTTAATTTTCTGCATCTTTTTTTCTTTTTTTTCTCTAATTTAAATTTCAAGACAGTGTTAAAGTTTTTGCGATGATATTTAATAAAATAAATAATATTTTATGGCATAGTTAATAATAAAAGATAGCACTCAAATGATATAGTATATATCATATTATTTGATAAGTAATGCTAGGGGTCTCTTCGGTTTCAAATGATATGACATGAAATAATTTAATGACACTTCATAACCAATTGCAAGAGAGCTAAATATATTTTGTGCATTTTTCACATTTAGTAATAGATTTGGACAAGGTTATAGCATAAACATAATACAATGAAACAAAGGATAGGGGTAAAAATAATACCGAGTTGAGCCAAACAGTATTTTAGTCACATTTTAATTGAAACTTTTTAAAGATATTCGAAGAATTCATACTCGAATTCAAATACAATTTTGTAATCTTTACTCAGATTCAAATTCGACTCTTTTATTGTACTTGAGTTGGACTCAACTTATTTTTTAATCGAGCTACTCACGAGTATTTGATACATACACGAATTAGAGCTGGATCATTTATATCATGATATTATAGATAAAATTAATCCAGTCAACTAGTTGGAATAAATAAAATTTGAGCACTTCAAATTTGATCTCAAGCCTTATAAAAAAATTAATGAGACGATATTATCACAATTGAATCAATTAATGAAAATGTACGAGAAACATAAAATCTACTTTCACCTCTAAAAATATGTAGAGAATTTAATTGTTAAATAATATATATTAAATAAATCAAGCATACATGATACTGTATAGGACTAACTTATATCAAGTATGGATCAGTGAGATAAAAAAATTCGATACTCTAAATGAGTTAACAGTAGACGACACTCGTATAAGTGTCTGAGTATCAAAATGGATTCGATTTCGACTCGCTTAAGTATCGAATTCGAGCCTTGCTCAAATTTTTCGAGTCAATCTCGTACCGGGTTTCGAAGGAATAAAATATAACAGATTTCTTCAAAATGAAAAAAGTGATACAAATTCAAGAAACATCAGAACAGAACTCAAGAACTCTCTTTCCCATACATGAAACCTTCCAAAGCCCAGTTATGCTAGTAGCACCTTAATGCACAGTATAAACCACTCAAAGACGTCTCCAGTCCTTGAAAACTAGAAAATGTCTGTTCTCTGGATTATTTCCAGCTCCTTCAAATTAGTTCATTAGAATGTTAAAAAAGTGTGCAACTGCACCTTCAATATCTTAAACAGTTGATTCTACTTTCATTAAGGACAGTAATGCGGGCAGCAGGACCCACATCCATTGATTTTACTAAGGAGAACGACTCATCACCGTAAAAGAAAGCACACTTTGGAACGACTATCTAGCGACTTCAACTACAGAAGCAACACTTGCGACCTGCTATGATCAGTTGCACATACCGTTATAAATACTATAAATATACTTTTGACTCTATATCATCTGGTGGCTTTATAGGCTTGCATAGTAGTAGATTAAGGTAATTTCTTTTGAAGCACAGTAGTTGATGTATTCTGCATATTTTAGTTGTCTAAATTTTGTGAACGCTGTATCCTGCATCCTCTGATGTCAAGTTCTCCCTCCAGTTCTCAAATTCAGATCCACCAAAAACGACTTGCTTAATTCCAACATAGCTGTCAAAATGATTTGGTGCTGAATTTCATTCTTAATTTCATCTGTCTTTTTTAGCTTTTCCAACTACTGCTACTTTGGTAATAACTGGTATAGTTTTGGTAAAAATGGGTACCGGAACAACCGGCAAACGATTTGTTATATCAATTTAACCGATACCGATACATACTTTTTAATACTTTTGATAATCGGTTCGGTACGGTAAATTATCGATGAACACCCATAATAATCGGTAATAATATCTCGGGGAGCTGCATTAAATTGTTTCATTTTATACTTATCTCATTAAATATATCTTGGGAATTGATATTTACATAAATTAAAACGATAAATTCATAAGATCTTTTTATTAAATGGATTACATATTTACGTGAGAGAAGTCTTTTAGAAATTACGATTCACACCGTCTTCATCTTTCTCGACATGTGACATGGTGAAACAAGGACCGTTGGATTGTCATACTTTTTAAACTCAACTACGGTCTAATTTATCAAGCTCCTCATATTTCAATGGTAAAATAATTTCTTACAAAGTTTTGAATGTATGAAGTATTGTGATTCATTCTTGTCAAATGCAAGAATGTTAAAATTCTGCTCAAATTATCAAAAAAAAATATGGTCCAATTTTCAAGTCACATCAGTCGTTGATTTCACCTCCAATAAAAAAGTCCAAGAAGAATAAATATAAGTGCACAATATCCAAACACTATATTTATTTTAATCATTAAAAAGTAAGACATGATATTAAAATTTATGCCATACATGTCATGCCTTATTTTTTAATAATTAAGATAGATATAGTATTTAATTTTATTTTTAAATATTATGTATATAAATTTTATTTTTAATAATTAAGATAGATATAATATTTAATGCTATTTTTCACTATTTCTGAAAACTAAATTTTCAAATGCACAAACTCATTTAATTTATATCAATATAATTATAAATTGCTATTAGTGTGCAGTTTAAAGTGAAAAAGTAAAACCGTAATATGTTGGTTCTTTCTTTAAATATAATTGCACTTTCTTTTTTTCAAAGTTAATTTAAAATATTTCTAAATTTAAAAAATTTATATGCTTAATTTAACTTTTGAAAGTAACGTTTTATTTTTATTTTTTAGTACTTTTTAAATATATTATCCAAAACACAACAGGTTCATATTAATTATAAATTTAAAAATATCTTAAATTAATTTTATAAAGTTAATACGTACTGAAGTTTTGGTATGGATGAGTACTAAAACTTAAACGAACTCATATTAATTTCAAAAAAATTATAAAAGTCAAAACATATTCTAATTTTGGATAGATGAGTATGATAAATTTAGTAAATGCAAAAATAGGTTTGGCATTGTGTTCTTCTCACCCTTCCCGGTTTTTCTAGAGGATGAGGAGAAGACTTATTCTGATACAAATGAATTGGTATTGGACGGAGGTTTTGTTGTTTCTGAAAATGCACTCGATGGCGGCGGTATTCAACGAACCAAACATCTATAGCTATGTTATAAAGCCTTCATGGGAAGTTTGGCGTAATTTTATCTCATTTTTTTCTTTCTCTTTTGTTCCTAAAACTTTACTTATATTATTAATTTTGTCCTTTTTATATTAATTTTTTAATATTTTTATTTAATCCTCTAATTTTTATAAATTTTTTATTTTATTCTACATAATTCACACAAATAATATGTGTGCCACCCGATGCTAATTCTAATAATGTAATGTAAGAGGATTACATATGTTGCACGGAACTCAAAATTGAACAAAACAATGTAATGATAATATATTATTGTTATTGTATTTCATAACCATACATTACAGAACTCATTACATTATATTGAAATTTTATGCCACAAACCAAACCTCACCTAAGCAATATAGCAAAGCCAACATAAACCCACAATGGTCTATACTTTTTCATACCATGGTATGATACAAGATAAAGCGTACAAATAATCTAGTCCCATGCAATATAGTTGCAAACAAACGTAAGTAGCCATAGCTAAGAAAACATAGTATATGTAATATCAAGTTGACAACTAATAAAGATGAAGTGGGAGTCGGGGCTCCATAACTGCAGCAAGTGGGTACTTTCGAAAGCCACTCTGTGCATAAACTTCATCCATACTTAGCTCTTCAATCTTCATATTAACAGGTAACTTCCAATTGAATCCATGCAACAAATTTGCCAAAATCAAGCTGATCATTTTTATTCCAAGATTATAAGCAGGGCACATCCTCCTTCCTGAGCCAAAAGGCAAAAGTTCAAAATTTTGTCCCTTCACATCAATTTCCTTCCCTAAAAATCTCTCAGGTTGGAACTTTTCGGCTTCATCCCACAAGGTTGGATCCCTCCCCATACTCCATACATTTACGAAGACTGTGGTTCCTTTACGGATATCATATCCAGCCACTTTACAATCTTCAAGTGCAAAATGTGGTGCAAGAAGTGGACCCGCGGGATGTAACCTTGTGGTCTCTTTCACAATAGCATCTAAGTAAGGAAGTTGTGGGAAATCACTCTCTTCCACCCATCTGCCTGTCCCAATTACACTGTCAAGTTCTTCTGTTGCCTTTTTAATTATATGTGGTTGTTTCATTAGTTCAGACATGGCCCATTCAATTGTAATTGCTGTCGTGTCTGTTCCACCAATTATTATGTCCTGATAATCATCGTCACAAATGAGCAAACAAGCTTATATATAGTACCCTCATTTTGGGACAAAATGAGAAACTAGGACTATTGACAATAAAAAAAGAAGCATATATACCTGTATAATACTCTTGACTCCATCGGAATCGAGCTTAACCTCCTCATCAGAACTAGAATCATCATTGTCCAACTGCAACAATAAGAGGTCGACCAAATCCCTAGCGACGAAATTGTCCTTGTCTAATTCCCTTTTAGCCCTATGCTCATAAAACACATGATCATGAAACCTGTCAAATTTCTTACCAAAAGCCTTCAATTTCTTAACATTGCCCTGCAAGTCTAAGAACTCAATCCAAGTTATCCAATCCCCGATATTTAGGACACCATTAAGCACGAAAAAATCATTTACCATTCCTTGAAATTCTTCGAGTGTGACAATTTCATTGTCTGAATCTTTGGTAACACTAAAGTACTTCTTACCGAGTACTATTCTACTTATAACGCTAAGAGTAGTGCGAGAAATATGAGATTTTAATGCGACACTCTTTCCTGACAATGCATATAGGCGTGAAATGAAAGCCCGGCTTTCTTCAACGCGAATATATTCAAAGGACTGGAGGCGTTTTGAGCTAAAAATATGTGAGAGACAAATTTTACGGCAATTTCTCCAGTTAGGTCCATAAGGAGCCCCCAATAGGCCTCGGTGGTTGTACGAGGTGTACTTGCCTGCTGCCGAAAAATCTGGCCGGGAGGCAAAGATTTGATCATATGTCTTTAAGAATTGCTTTGCCATTTCTGGTGATGAGGCCACTACTACTGGACGGGACCCAAATTTGAGCTGCATTAAGTGTCCATATTTTTGGGACAGTTTGTGGAAGGATTGGTGGGGAAGGGCACCAATTAGGTTTAGGTTGCCTATGATTGGCCATGGTTTAGGACCTGGAGGGAGGTTTTTTTCACGGCGACTGGAGCCTACGATTTTGGTACAAAGGGCTAAAGCAACCAGAAACGCCGTTGCTAAAACTGCCAAAGAAGTACTGGTATCCATATTTGCTGGATATTACGAGTATAGTTGGTGTGTGAGATTGATCATGCCTTGAGAGTGCATTTATAGTACTGAGAGAACTGAATATCTATACTAGTGTCTGCTGCCATCTTGAAACGAAAGTCACATATGATAATTTAAAATATTTAACCGTATTTAGAATTAGTTTGGTGGTAGAATAAAAATATTTATAAATTAAATATGAAAATGTTTTAATACTTGATGATAAGTTAAAAACGCTTAATATGGTACTGAGATTTTGGCAAAAACCACTTTTGTAACAAGTATATATTAATGTTTTTAGAAGTTTTGGCTAAACAAATTAATTAGCCCTTGAAAAGAAAAATTAAAAGCTCATACAACACACTTTCATTTAGTTTTTTTATTTTTCAACAAGGAGGGAACTATATATGGATGAATAATTATAATTAGAATCTCCTTGATGACATTCCTTCTCCTGTCCCAATCAGTTTGTCACTCTACAATGTATATATATAAATATATTGTTGGAATTTATTTAATAAAATTCGTGATGGACGATAGCTAATTCCTTCACCATGCATTGATGATGATGAATGTTCAATATATTTTCCTTTGCCTTTACTCCCATCTATATATGGTGATGCTGATTAGATAGCCATTTCTTGAAATCCCTAGCTTGTTCCATCAATATATTTTTTCAGTTCAAATCACATTAAATTCAGCTAGGAATAATTTCTAGTTAATTTTTCAAATGCCATAAACATTTTATATGGCCATCCTTCAAATTTATTAGACCATTAACAGGTAGGTATGTACCTTCAGCAGTGGCGGAACTACGCCATAGACCAGTTTTGATTTTTCAAATTTTTTACTTGCATTCTTAAGTTTTTATTAATTTATTAATCCTTTCAAAATTCTATCATACTTTTTATAAAATACTTCTTTCATTCTAAAATATTTTTTTTATCTAGTTCTATTCTTTAGTTAGTTTACAATTTTTATATCCTTTGTCTAAAACTAAATAAAATCATTTTAATTTTTTTTAAAAAATATCTCAAATTAACCTTATATTTTGAAATCAATGGAGTATACAAAAATCAAATATCACACAGACTCACACACCCCAACACCTAGTATGAATTTCTTATGTATTTATTTTTTTTCATAATTTTTGTAATTATCATTAACTATTATAGATAGGCTCAACCTTTGTAAATCAAGAAAAAATCGGTAAGACTTTCATTATAAATTCAATAAAATGCATTTCGTGTAGTTAAAAGAGTGTTGATAGATATTATTCTTACTAAATAATTTGAGGTATAATAAATATTTTTTTAATTATATTTTTTAACGAACAGAAATTATTAAATTAAAATTATATATATATTTATAAATATTTTGACCTCCCGACATAAAATTTTAATTTCGCCCCAGACCTTTTATGTGGTACAGACTTAAAGAACATGGACCCACCCTTTATGTGGTACAGACTTGAAGAACATGTATGTGGACAGACTTGAAGAACATGCACCGACATTAGACTTGAAGAACATGTATGTGGTACAGACTTGAAGAACATGCACCGACATTTTATGTGGTACAGACTAAAGAACGTGATTTTAATGCCGTTGAAATATACGCCTTTTTTAGCTGATTGGAATATGAACATCATGGACAAAGTTTTCCGACTGAGATCGATCACAAAAAAAATTATCGGATAAATAGATGTTTAATTCAATAAATGGTGGAATCATTATTAATTTAATAATATTATTAATAAATAATAAATATATTAATTATTATTATATATTATATATAATATTTAATAAATATATAAAATTAATCAATTTATTTATAAAAAAAATAAATTAAATTTATTTGTGCGATATTTATTTTATATAATTTAAATAAATATTGAATTTATATTAAAAAAATAATATTAAATCATGCCGCCCAAAATATGAACAAAGATATCGTCAAAGCAGCCCAGAATATGATTCCATGGTGCCTTATCTTATGCCAAAGCCCTAAGCAAAACTAATTCACAAAACACTCAAAACTCAAATTAAGATCTTGTTACACATTTCCGATTAATTAAAACAAATGCTAACCATTTTCCTCACCCGCAAAAAGATACACAACTGATGCACAGAAAACCAGAACGGAAGGAAGAACACAACCATTTAGTAATAATCCACCATTTCTTGATCCATAAGATAAAATGCCCGAGGAAAAACATCTGACCCACAACACTGTCGTCTTCGTCGGTAACATTTATAGACCTATTATCAAGTTTTATATCTTCGCAAGTGCACGAATTGAACTTAAACCTATTATCTCACTCACTAATTCTACTTAATTCCTAATCTAGCTAAAAAATTGAGAATAAAGATTTATCAACTAAAGAAACTAATCAATAATAAAATACTACGGTGGCGGAATTGTATATTTGATATCATATTCTTAATATTCATGTCCCAAATATCTTTACTTTTTAGTTCGCACTAATTTAGTCTTTCGACTCAAAATAAAATCAGATTGTTAATTCTTCCATAGTCAAACGAATGTATAAAATTAAAACACTCATTATTTTCATCAAAACACAATTTATATCCGCTCTTAACAAATCATAAGCTGAATCCAACAAATAATAATAAGAATCCAACTTTATTTTTATCAATAAAAATAGGCATTCAATGGAAAAAATTATTTTTTTTTACATGAAAGCACTAAATTATTAGAGTCAATTGGCATGAATATGTGCAATAGAATCAATCAAACATATTCATCCTCAATCCTAAAAAATAACCTAGTCTAGCATGCTTGAAATTAAAACACAAAACACAATCAAATAATGCATAATTAATTAAACAGAATACTTATTAGAATGTGCCAATTAATTGAAAAATAAAATAAAATAAATCTTGAACTTCAATATTAAAAAGTATTCTGCCCGACTAATAAAAATAAACTATCCTCAATTTTCTCTTCTGTCTTGTTCCTAGCGCCTCACGGACCGGTGCTGCCGCTTCTCCCTATTGATCTGATTATCCCCCTTATTTGCTGCTGCTCCTCTTATAAAACCCTCATTCTCAATTACGTGTTGGACTTTAATTAGGAGGCTGTGAAACTTGGTAGCTGGACTTAAGCAGTGTGAAATAATTTGGGCCAGTACTCTAAAGCCAATGGGTTGCTGACCTTACTTCAATAAAGTAATGGACTTGGCCCACAACTTACTTGCTCCAATTGTTAATCCGCCGAGACTCCTGTTTTATAAATTTACCAACATCAGTGAAAATGGGTTCATTTTAAAATTTTCATGACTTCAATGTATTGCACCTGTGATAACTGTCCCAGAACCAGAGTCACAAGCTATTCGGGGATTCGCATTTTCTAGTGCCCAAGTTGCATTCTGATTGCAGGGGTCAATGGTGTAATTCAACTTTGTGCTCAACTTCCAGTAATCTATCAACTTCTCGAGAGCCGCCGCATCATTGGGGTCAGTGGCTTCTTGTGCAACAACAATCTTAAGTACGCAAATAACAAAGAAAGAGAAGCTCAGAATTCCCATTATAGAGCATGATTATGTAATTAGGATTGTCCATGTTTTTCATGCTCCAAAATGCTGCCACCTTTAGTATTGCATTTGGGCTTTGACACTGCCGAAAATTAGCTACATATTCACCATGTTTGTGTAAGTAAAAGCTGTCGACAACCAATTCCTAGCAGATCTATAGATTCATGATTCCTGAAATTCAAACAAAGTTTTAGTTTAAAAGAAAAGAATGAAAGAGAATACAAATAATTTCATTTTCTGACATGCTTTGATCCTAATAGACATTGAAACACCAATTCATTTTGTGTTATGGTAAAAGTGTTGGAAGTTCATTGTTTGTTTCCCAATAAAGCCCATATCAATTTTTACTTGGTTTTAATTTTTCTTAAGTGGGTCTGTTGTTATCACTAAAAGCCAAATTTCTCCATTTAATTCCAAACACCTGAAAACACTAAAAAGCACAACATTTATAATAATAAATACTCTCCAAAATATAAATTAGCAGGCTCGGATATACCGATTTCTTGACAAATCAATATCGGCTGAATCCGCAAGTCACGACCCCTTCCCACAATCGCCAAGAAACACTATTTTCAAGCTAATTGAAGTGGAAATGAGAATTGTAAGTGTGACAAATGCAAACATAGAAATTAATATTGGTCTCTGAAGCCGAATCCAAGCTTTTCCCTCCTCCACCCAACCTCTCGTACTCGTGCTTCGAAATAAAATTTGTCGAGAATTGAGAAGGAAGTTGCTTAAATCGGTAAACCCCATGAACCAATGATCGATCAATTGGGTCCCGTCAATTCACCGGGTTTTGCCGCTTTTTGGCAAAAATTGGGTAAATAGATCGGATCGGTTTCGATTTTTATCTATTAAACTATCAATCCGGTCCCGTTTTTAAAACCTTGCACATCGATGCCCTAAACTTTTGTGTTATAAGTTTGGAATACTAGCTTATCTATCCATAAAAAAAAAAAAAGTAAAAATTTCTATCTATCCCACAATAACATTATGTTTTTATGTTTGAAGAGAGAAGAAAAAAACAATAATTTAAAATTGTTGAGAGAAAAGAGTGTGAAAGAAAGAAAAAAAAGTTGTGTTTGTGAGTTTCTGAAGAAAATTTTAACTTAAAAATAGCATATTATGAGATTAAATTTTAGAAATTAATGTAGTAATAATTTTGATATTTTAGTATGTCATCGAAGTTCTTAATAAATTGTCTTTCAAATCTTTCCAACTCTGGGAGGAAATATTTGAGAAGAAATTTTTGGAAGAATTTTTTAAAAAAATCTCCCTCCTATTTTCTCCTCTCCTAAAAAATACTCACAAACATTTTTTTAAATTTGGAAATATCAAAAAATACTGTGAAACTATTAGTTTTCATTTCAAAAATATCATTGTGTTGTGTGTATTATTTGTCGGACAAGTTTACATACACAACATCCAAATATAAAACAAAATACTACATTCATTTTAACAATTAAAAAATAGGGCATAACACGAATTTCAATGCCATGTCCCACTTTTTAATGATTGAGATGGATGTAGTGTTTGGATGTTGTGCACTTATATTTATTCTTATTTTTCAATCAAATCAATATAATTGGGGAAATGGTTGTCTACAGGGACTATGGCGTTGAAAACGAAAGACTAAAGTCCGTGGAGAAATTTTATCGGTTAAATCACATCAATCAAACATATGACTATGTGAGTTTTTTTTTAAAATTAAATTGTGAGGTGACAAATTAGATTAGGGTTGTTTAATTATAATAATAAATAAAAATTTAAATGTAGGCAAAGAAGATGAGAGAGGAGCATGGAAAGTTGGATAAAGTTGAAATGAGCATATGGGAATGTTGTGAGCTTTGAATGAGGTTGCGGATGATAGTGGCCCTGATTTGGACGAGCCCCAAATTGAGCATTTGTTGCAAATTGTTGAGGCTATTGGGAAAGATTATCCCGATGAAGGTTGGCTGTACTTGACAGTTTTTATTCACGGTATTTTTATTATCCAGTTACGTTTGTCCTATAAAGATTGTCACTTTTATTTATACAGATTGTCACTTTTATTTATATATATTTAAGGGATCCTGTTAGCATTTTTTTATGAGTTTATGAGTTTCAGCTTATTGAAGTTTATGAGTTTTCTATGGCTCTTACCATTTCATTCAATGCAACTCATTTCATAATTGTAGTCAAATAGTTACCTGATTAAATTTCTGGAAATCTGTTCTATTTTGTTGCAGTATTTAAAGAACAACCCGGATTACAACAATCCTCTATACGGAACTAAGAATGGAGTTTACTCTGAAGGATGTGGACTCGAAAATGTAATGATTTCATGGGGGCATGATGATTTTATGTACTTGGTACTACATTATTGATAATAATATTATCATGTTTATGTATTTATTATTTCTATTTTGCACAGCATTGTTTTGAATAAATATAAGTAAATATAGCCACATTTGCATATGTTCAGGTTGCCAAAGAAAATGGGAGAACTCTGCCTCCGGCAAGATTGTTTGTAAGTATTTACTTAATTCTATGATTTTATCCATAATTAGCTATATTTTGTATTAATATTTGAATTTTTAATCTTCCTTTTTTATAGCTTTGCATTGGTTGGGGGCATATAAACATCTGATGAAGGAGGAGGATGTTGAGAATCTGAAATGGCTGTAGATATTCAAGTAATTTTTATAATAATAATAATAATAATAATAATTCAACAAGCTTATAGTGCTAATTTTTTTAATAAATTAGTTCTTACTTTGGAAATTGTGTGTATACAACAAATATGACCTTTAAGAGCAAAGTCAGGGTTGATGTTGAAAAAGTGAAACCATACTATCTTTCTTTGATTAGAAGGTGAGTGAGTACCACTTGATAATTTTTTACCAGGGTCAGTTTTCTCTTACTGATGTAATATTTTTATTGCAGTATTTCCCAGCAAAGCTTTGATGGTGACTGTTGATATACATGAAGAAAATGCAAGGACGGAGCTAAAAATTTAAATTGAGTTGGGCTAGACAAGTCTATTCCAACTTAAGAATATTTTGAACTGGGCAGATTAAGACTATTACAACTTAAAATTACTTAATTATATAGTATATTTAATAAAATAAAATATAGACAGAGCCGACTAATAGCTCCGCCCCTGAAAAAATGCATTTTGGTGCTTGTATGCATGGTGTAATTACAGAGGGAGGTGTGTGTGAGCGCGCGCAAGATGGAGCTATCCTTCCCATATTTGTTATTGTATTATCTTTATCAAATAAATATGTATTGCCCTTCTCATTGGAAAGTAAACAACTTCTAATAAAACTTTCCCTATTGTTCATGTCAATTGCACATTGTTCCATTTTTTACTGTTTGTTACACGATCTGTTGAGCACAAATGGCAAGTAGTGGCTCTTTTTCGATAAATGAACGTGTGGAAGACAAGTTACAAATTAGAAGAGTCGTGAGATAAAAATATTCTCAATATAACATATTCAAAATTTATAATGACCCAACAATCCGATTAAAAGATATAATCCACTTAATAGACATTAAAATATCGAAACATATTTTTAAATTTTAACTTTTACATTTAATCGAGTTTAATTGTTTTATATAAATTCATCTCCTCTTTTCGATTATCATGATTTTTAAGTTCGTGTCTATATTTTGTTTAATAACAATCTCTAATTAAAAACACATATATCAAAGCCTAAAATCATATTATAAAATAATATTTTCCTTCCTTGCTCTTCTTTCTTCAATTTTGTAGCACTGACGAATATGTTTTTTTAGTCTGATAGAGTCATCTGAATCCCTCAAGGTCTTCACAACAATTGTAGCTCTAAAAAAGATACACTAAATAAGCTCAAAAATCACTCAAGTTGGAGTTAATATGATTGAATTATGACATTATAAAGTTAGGGTTGAAAATAGTGACAAATGGAAATCAGATTTCGGTTTTTAGCAATTTAATGTAGGAAGATAGTATCCAATAACTTTTCTATATTATTATAATAGTGATGATGTACTTAATTATAAAATTATATTGTATTATCTAAAAAGTAAGGCGTTAAAAAATTTTAAAAAAAGAAAAAAAAGAGAGGCAAGAGTCTTATATTAATTTCACAGTCACTGAAATTCACTTAAACTTATCGCACTCTCCATTAAAAATTAAAAACATCTATAACAAATTTTGATATGAATTGAGAAATTAATAGTCAAATAAAATTCTTATTTTGAAAGTTGGTGTTGTGAAATATATTGTTACCTTTGATTGAAGATGAATAAAAATATAAGAAAAATATTAATACTACATATTTATATAATTAAGATTGTCTTGGGGCCTTTGCTAATTTTATTTGAGCCAATTGCTATCTGTTGGGCTTCAATTTGTCCCCCATTGATGTCCAACGTCTTTTCATTTTTCTTTAAGGAAAGGTGACACTGCAGTTCTATAGATTTGGGCTTATTTTTTGAAGCACCTAGTCATAAGCAAACAAACTTACATATATGTTAAAATTTGAATAGACGCAGCCAGGTAGGAAGGGGTGCATTTTAAGATCTTCGTATGGGGATTCCGGAGGCCTGCTTACGGTCCGGCCCGGCTTAAAGTAGCATTTTTTTTATAAGCCCTATAAAAGTTACCAGGAAAAATTCGTTTAATAAAAATTGTCTAAATTATATATATGATAATTTTCCTATGAGTGAATACGTATTCGGAGCTGGTAAGACTCTTGTAACTATTTTTACAAAGAAAATCTAAATGATTGTCCTTTTGACGATCTCACAATACTATTCTATATACTATACATACGTTAAAGTTGAGAGATCATATATTTTATCATATAAACGTTTAATATTGCTGTGTAAAATACCTATTAGGATTTAGAAGTGGGGGCTTGTTAGGGATCCATGACCCAAGTTCATAATGATGTCTAACTCCCGATCTATATGTGGTACCCGCATGAGCATGGGAGGAATGTATTGTGCTCGAATCCTACAGGTGACATGTTCCCGAACCTATATTCGGTATAGTTTCATGCATGGGCTTAAGCACCATGGTGCCTCTACACAGAATGCTCGAGCCTTATGGTGATGTGGTATTCACCTATGATATGCTGAGTCTTGGCACCCCATTAATTATCCGAAGTGGGTATGATATCGAATTTTAGCACATGAGATAGTGTCTATAATTATGCAAACGTTTGGAGGATTAATTCTAACGAAAATGGACTCTTATTCAAATATATTCAATTATATTTGAGTTTCTTGTCAATTAGTCACGTTTGTGCACGATGAGAACAAACAATCTAAAATATTATTATAAATATTGAGAGATTTGTGGTGTATATTTTTTATACACTCTCAGATACTTATATCCTCCCAATTGTTGTCACTGACTTTACCACAAGAGACAGATACAAATGTCAACTTCCTGTGGCATTCGATCATTTCTGGTCTTTAGGAGCAACTAAATCCAATAGTGGAGCTAGCCGAAATATAACATCATTAATACCTATCAACACAAACCAAACTATCAATCAATACAGAGAAAACTTTACACAGTGGAAAAAGCAAAACCTCGCATAAAAGAAAAATGGCGTATCTACTAGTCAAACGGGTGGCGTATCTACTACTATCAACGCGTAGGTACCATCAAAATATATAAATTAAGTGTATCCTTTGACAGATGGATCGACATAGGACAAGATTGATGATCCATCTGTTCATTCATGTAACTTGTGTGCACGAGGAGTGTTAATTACCAATTTTATTGTCTCTCTCTCTCTGGGTATAATTATTTTTAATTAGTTAATTATATTATTAATTAGTGTCCCCATGGCAGAGTGCTCAAAAGTGTTTGGTAACATGTTACAATATTAATACTTTTTAATTGTACGATTAAACTTAAAATCTTAGTATTAAAATAAGTTTGTTGTTCATAAGATTTTGTAATCTTTATCAGAAAAAGCAGGTCTTCTTAAAGCTTTAAACTAAATTAGGCTAAAATAAAAATATAAGAAATTGATATTTGAACGAGTTAATTTGATATTTTTATAAGTAGGTCCTATTTGATATTGTGAAAATATCAAATTAACTTGTAAAAATATCAAATTAATTTATCTCACTATTTATACCAAATATACACCTAAAAAGCCCTAAAATCCATCCGACATGGAGTAATTTGAGATATTTGAAGAGATTTAGTGAAAAATAATGTTTTATAATATTTTTCTTATGATTCTATACAAGCATATATAATGCCTAGCAATGTTTTATAAGTCTTGTAATCATGCTATACAAATTGAAGCTAAATCGTAATCTAGATCCTACAATCAAGGTATACAGAAAAGAAAACAGATTATACAAAATTGTCTGTACAAATATGGTAAATAGAATTATAACATTTCAATATAATTAAAATTTAAAAGAGTAAAATATTTATATACACAATGTTAACGGTGTGTTTAGTACATTTGTTACTTAAAAATATTTATTTAACTTATATACACAATATTTGAGATTTATAATTTGAAATAAACGTAAGTTTCTTATCGGGTTTACCTAACGATTGCTTTTAGGAGGATCAGTCCAATTTTTTATTTTTTTTTACTCTTAAAATATTTATAACACTGTTATTTATATGTATTTAAAATATATTTAAATTACTGAATTTTAAAAAAAAAATATCAAAAAAAATATTATAAATATTTTAAAAGTAAAAATAATAATAATAATAAATTTTGGACCGGTCGCCGAATGGTTATTGTTACCTATACTCAAAGGGCCGGGTCCAATCGAAACTGACATTTGTACTTTTTCTGCTCCGCAGTATAAAAAAAATGCTGAAATAGTAAGAAACATGAACAACTGGGATCCTCCGCATCGCCTTCGACTTCCACCTGTCTCTTCTCTCTCCATCACCCTTACGAATTTCTTCAAACAATTCCACTGCTATACATCCGCCTTCCACAATTCATCATCATAACTCATACAAATCAATCCCTTTATTTCGGTTTAATAATCTGATGATTTTCTCCCTCTTGCAATGACTACATCATCTACATCAATTATTCACATCTTAATTCTCCACACGTTCTTACTCGCAAACCCTATGTTTATCTCCCAATTCCGTCTCGCCACTGCCTCAGTTGACGATTTCTCTCTCTCACTAGTTACGATGGCAGTTTGTTTCAAGGCGATTACACGCCGCCGTCGCCAACACCTCCCTCTGCTTCGCCGCTATCGTGCAAAGAGGATTTCAACGGGACTGGCTCGCTCAACACCTCTTGCGAGCTTAATTATGATCTAAATTTCACAGAAGATATTTATATACGTGGGAGAGGGGACTTATTTATACTCCCCGGAGTGAAATTGAGCTGCCCTATTTTGGGGTGCTCAATAACTGTGAATATTAGTGGTGAGTTCAGACTAGGGTTAAATGCGGTGATTATAGCTGGGAGCCTGTATGTGGTATCCAATAATGCTACTTTATTTAATGGTTCTTTAATTAATGTTACGGCTCTGGCCGGCGAGCCACCAGAGCATACTAGCGGGACCCCTGATGGAGCACAGGGTGGTGGCGGAGGGCACGGCGGGAGGGGTGCTAGTTGTGTGATGGATAATAAAAAGCTTCCTTCCGATGTGTGGGGTGGGGATCCGTATGCGTGGGATTCATTGGCTACTCCTTACAGTTATGGTAGTAAAGGTGGAACAACTAATAAAGAAGAGAATTATGGTGGGGAAGGGGGCGGGAAGATTCGGTTCGAGGTAACAAATGTTCTCGATGCTCATGGCAGTCTTTTAGCTGATGGAGGTGATGGTGGTGTTAAAGGTGGAGGAGGATCCGGTGGCAGCATTTACATCAAATCTCGTTTTATGTAATGTTTTCTAATTGACTTATTATAATGTGTTATCTTTACGTCAAATCTCGTTAATGCTAACTACTTAACATGTCAGTTCATCATGTGCTTAGTACATAGTTGTATATTGCAATTTATTGTTCTTTGTATGAATATATTCTTTCATTGTTTTTGTTATATGAAACATTTCAGTTCATTCTATAATTAGGTTGCCACATTTTCGTAAAAAGTTTCATTTGATAGATATATTTGTGTGCTTTGTTTACCTTAAAGTCCTTTGGTTCAACTTTATGGGAATCTATCATTTTCCCTATTGAGTAGACTGATATATGCCACATATATGATATGGATCCATAAAAGACGTGAGAGTAATAGGGTTCCTTTTAAGGAAACAAAGATAAATAATAAGAACAATTACAAGAAATTTTGATACACTTGGCCAGGATTTTCAAGCTTCTTCTAACCGATTTTTCTGCTTCACTTAGTTAAAAGCTTTTATGCTTGATATAGGGATCATATATTTTGTGCATCTTCAAATGTTTCCATAGCAAACACATGTTCAGCAGTAAGTTGTTACATTTGACTAATATCTAAATGATGAAATATCATAAAAAAGAAAATTGATTGCTTTTGTGATCCTGAAGGGCTTGCTCTTTTAACAAAATTCCTCCCCCCCCCCCCCCAAAAAAAAAAAAAAAAAAAAAAGACTTTCAAGTCATCACCAATGCTGGCTTTGGTGTTCAAACCAAATTTAATGGCACAATAGAAAAATCAAAAATCTTTTGGTGGTCTTTTATGCATTTAAAGGAGTTTTATTCTTGGCAATCATCATTATTCATTTGATGTTATGCAAAAGTAATTTGCATTCCATTCGTCCACATTTCAAAACTCAAGGACGAATCTTTCTCAATAATGGAGGGAGAATTATGCAAGATGATGCACATCAAAGAATTTTAGCACACTTCATGGATGATGGTTGATTAATTATGTAACTACCTTTAGGATTAAGTTGAATTGAATTTTATTGTGTTGTAATTTTAGAGCTTTTGGAGATTATTAGGTATCTATGTTACATGGTTAAGTGAGTACTCGTGGTATATAATTTTCTAGTATAAGTTGGTTCTGGTAATTAGAATTATTTGCTTAATTGGAGTTCGTGTACTAGTACAGTGTCAAGGCCTTTTATTCCTCCTATATAAGTATTATAATTTATACAAGTTTGATAAAGTTGAGTTACTTGAAAATAAAGATGCGTAGTTTTTGCTTTGTGCTGTGGCCTGCGGCATCGCAATTCCCTTGCATGGGTGAAACACTCTTTTTCTCCCCTTTTCTTTCTTCTACATCAATTTTAGGATACACTGAAACCTGATTGAAATTTAATGCTAATTTACTGGTGATCATGTCATCTTAAACTGCATTTGTATTTGATGTTGCCCCACTGCACCCTTTGAATCATGAATTAAGATAGTGTACTGACTAGAAAATTTTCTGGAACTTTAATTTTTCTTTTGTTAAGAGCAGGACAGGTAGTGGCAGAGTAAGTGCTTCTGGAGGTAATGGGTTTGCTGGAGGAGGTGGTGGAAGAGTTTCTGTTGATGTTTTCAGCAAGCGTGATGATCCCATATTCTTGGCTCATGGTAAGTTTTCTCAAGATATCATTATTTCATCTAAAATTGTAACTACCCAAGTCTGATTGTTAATTAGTAAAATTTAGTTGTGATTCAATTAGGTAATTCACTTGAGTCTTTAAGGTCATTTAGTGTTATATTTTTAGAAAACTATGGACTAAGTCGTGTTCCTCTGAAGTTCTTTACTTTCATGGATCTAAATTAGTGTCAAGTGTGTTTTTGTCTTCCTAAATCTTGTTTAAAAATCGAGAGCCGCAATGCCTTTATATGTTTTTGCCATTTGTTGAATTTCATATTGTTTTATGCTGGGTGTTTGAGTTAATTATTTGCATAGGGCCTTGCTTAAGAGGTGCAATAGAATTTAGAAATTACATATCATACTTTACCTATGATTTTTTTTTACACTTACTTCGATGTGATGAATGCTGCTAGACATTGTAAGACATCTTTGATGCTGTGACATTAAAATCATGCTTTATGACATAGTGTGTGCAACAAAAGCGTTACTTGGAATGGATACATTGTGTTGACCTTTTCATACTCTACTTTAGCTATTGTTTAATTGATTACTTTGTTGGTGGTGATACATCTAACATCATCCCCAGGCTTCTTGAGGATGACTTTGGAGATATTACTATTGCTAAACATGTGTGGTGCTGTTTATTTGTGCTCGCAATCTTTCCAACTGGTAAAGAATTCTATTATGGTATCTTTTATGAATCACTCCTGTATTGAAAATTGGGCTCTTCAGTCGCTGTTTTCTATATTTTTGTAAGCGAGTACATATCTGTTATGCCCTTGTTACTAATCTCTATAGTTTTGGATATCAGATACTTATTTGAAGTAACTTTTACTCTTTACAATTTTTGCTTTTTCCTTATATACGAACACAAATTTTGAGTGGAAAATTAAGGGCACCTATTTTCTTTTTAGTCCATTGAATGTTTCCTTTTCCTTTTTGCCTTGACAATGTGGCGTTAGTGGGTGCTTATTTAATTTCTAGTTTTAGAACCATTATTATGTTTATATCCCACCTTTTAGTTTTATTGTGCATAATTCTATATATATAATACACACACATATAAAATCTTGTTCTGCGTAAAGTATATGTCTAATCTCTTTTTGCCAGTAATGACCTTTGCAAGGGAAGGCCATAGAGCTGCATTTGCATTTAATGGAGTCTGTTCACCATTGAATTTGTGATCTTTTGCTGTTTCTAGGGTGTGGAATATTTTAAATACTATATTTCTGTCCCTGTGTTTGCAGGGGGAAGAAGTTATGGCTGTCCTGGAAACTCGGGTGCTGCGGGGACATTTTATGATACCCTTCCTCGGAGGCTCACAGTCAGCAATCATAATTTGTCAACTGAAACTGATACACTTCTTATGGAGTTCCCCTATCAGCCACTTTGGACGAATGTTTATATTAAATATAATGCCAAAGCTACAGCTCCTCTGCTTTGGAGTTGCATGCAGGTAATTAAAAGAATGATGTGAGTTTCTTATTCAAATTATTTCTTTAGAACCAAATTCTTGTTAGTGCAGAATGGCCCTTCTGGGGGTTGCACTAACATCTTCATGCCCTGCATTGTTTGGTGACACCATTGATCTAGGAAATATATTCTAATAAACTTTAGAAATAAAAGCAGATGTGGTATATCAAATTGATGTTGCACTTTGTAATGTTTGTCGCACAATCAATTAAAATAATTTGCTTCACTGATGTCGGGAGGTAGAACCATTGTCAACTAATAAAAATGGTAGGGGACACTTCTATGAATGTCAACTTGTTTGTTTTGTGGTGCATATGATCAAGTGACACATAGATGTCTGTAACAAATCACTTGGTGAACAAAGTGATAAAAGGCTCTCTTTACCAAATTAGGACACTAAAGAGCTGTTGGGGAACGGAACAGGGGGCTTACTGAGCTGATTTTAACTGTCCTTTTGGCCTGTGGCTAAAGGATTGTGAAGATGTTGGCTTTTATTCTTTAATAAACGGTTTGGAATGTTAAATTTTTATAACCTTTGTTTATTCTAGCCTGAGGTCACGCCTCCCATTAACCAAAAGAATTTGAAGAAGACAGTTTATGTATTGTGATGTGTCTCTATTGTAGATTCACTTGCGTAATGCAGTATATAAACTACATAGGCTCCTTTTTTCTTTGTTTATTTGTTTTGGTGATAAGTTCGACACTATATAGGTTACTGTCAGTTTTATATTCTTTTGCCTGATGCAACCGTGCAACACATAGGTTAGTGTAACTGGATATCAACAGAACCTAATATATATATTTTTTTAATTTTAGAAAAGCTAACCAAGACTAAAAAGACTTGAGGGTTAAATCCTTTAAAACAAATTCAAATTTCCTTATTAGAGTTCATCGAAAGTTATGACAGCCTGCTCTCCAGTCTAAAGCTAGATACAAAACAAAAGTTTGGCTCTACTAGTATAGACACACATGTAAAATTTTGATAAAAACCCAAATGCAACAACCTGATTTTTTCACGCTTAACTAAATTTGCTTCATAGTCAAAGCAGAGGCTAGGCGTGGGCCTAGTTTTTGCACAGTTTTTGTATATTCCTTTAACATGTCGTTAGCACATCCAGCATGACGATTTGAATATGAGATTAAGTAAACATAAACTGGGTAGAATTACAAAAAGTTTATGAAATGGTATGATAAAAAATTGTTCCTACAAGTCATATCAAGGATTGATTACTTCTGAATTGATGGAGGCTTCTAGGAATATAACAAAAATTAAACTCAACGCCTTTTATCCTAAACCAGTTGCGTTAGTCTGAAAAATGAATTAAATGAATCCCGTATGTAACCTTTTCACCAATTATACAACTATTTTTGCCTTGAGCTGGGCTTGTTATTAGTTGCCAGGAAATCCCCATTCCCTTGAGAAAAAAAGAGCAAGGAAAAGTTGAAAATAAGATCTGTGTAGACTGCATCAAAAAGTATTTCAGATGTCTAGTTCTCGGATGTTCATGTTTGTGAAGTTCGGTTTGTTTTATCAGCTCTAGTTTTGTTGCCTCAGAGTTCAAATTTCCATGTAAGAAAGAAGTATCTACTTATATTCTATTTGCTTTCCCCCCTATATTGATCCCTCTTTAACTATAGTTGTCTCCTCTGAAATTTTTTGGGGGTTTCCACAAGCAGTTCGCTATATCTATTCAATTTTAGTTTCCATCTGTAGAGATATTTACTACTTTTCTGGTCTGGTTTCATCAGTGGTGCATGTTTTATTACTTCAGTGGCTTTGAATATTGGCTCTCTTAATCTTCATATTCAGACATATCATTGATGCTTTCATCATGATTTCTCTACATCCGGATGTTTATTTTCTATTGTAATATATAGGTTCGAGGACAACTTAGTTTGTCCCGTGGCACAGTTTTAAGCTTTGGGCTTCCACACTATGCTTTATCAGAGTTTGAGTTATTGGCAGAAGAGCTTTTGTCGAGTGACTCAACAATCAAGGCAAGTATGAGGAATTACCTTTTGTGTTCGTAATCTATGTTCTCTTTGTGTAGTAGGCTGGTTCTATGTTTTAATTTACTTTTAGATTTTAATAACTAGATCAGTATTCATATTAAACATAGACATCATAATATTCAAATATTCCACTTGAAACTTTGTGAGTCATGTCAATTCAAAGCTCGTGTTCAACCTGAGGTTTTTGTTTCATAGACGATGAATGGTGTCTGTAATTTTTTTTGTTTATTCTATTCTACAAGGATACAGAAAGACTTTAAATCTAGTCAACTACACGCACTTCCTAATAAAACGAAATATGGAAACGAGAAAAATTCTCCCCAGTAGGCTGCGACGAGCTTAAGATGTGATGGTGAACTATTTTTTTCTTGCGAGTAAAATAAGATGATTAACTACATTTGAACTATTAATATTAATGTTTGAAAGTGACAGTTTTTTTCTGCTTCTCCTTTTTTTTTTAATTATTATTTTTGGGTAAATGGCAACAAAAACCAACTAACACATTTTTTTCTATTTTTACTAACTAATAATTTTTTTTCTCTTTCAAACTTTGAACTAAGGAGAGTTTACATTTTGCATAAATATGCAAACAGCCGTTCGTTGACCATGTTTGACCGTTGGGAAATGATTATTTGGCATTTTCATTTATTTTTTCACCAAAAAAAGTAATTTCTAAATATGAGATGGCTCATTTTGGTTTATTTTCTCTCCCAAAAAATTGACGCATCGATTCTTTTATTTTAATACCTAACCATCCTCCTAGAATTAATTATCCACAATCATTTGTCACAAACCCATATTATTCATCTTCTAGCCTAAATTACCCCAACACTTTTGCTCACCAATCACCATAGCCAGAAAACCCAACAGGCAAACATCTTTCTCTGTCCTCCCCATCTTCTGTCTCCTCCCCAACTGCAATAGAAATCCTATTAATGGGGTTATCAGAAGTAAGGATCTCTAGAGAATGCAAAACATCATTACAACAAAATAAAATCAATAACTTTAGTTCAGGACCCTCAAATCTGATCTGAACTCAAATCTGCCAGTCACAATTTCATATGTGTATGTGTGTGTGTGTATATATATATATATATATATATATATATATAAAATCATAAACACCTGGGGCAGAATGGATGCTCTTTGTTCTATTTGACATTCAAATAAAAAATAACAAAGAGAAATAAGAAGGAAAAAAAAAACAAATCAAAAGGGTTTGGAGGCAACAATACCAGATCCAAGCTCCCCGGAGGTCGAAGTGATGAAGGACAGATTTGGGATAGAAAATTAACGGAAAATAAATTGGGATTCAAACCTCACGTTTAAATCACTAGGATCTCTCAAGTGTATCAACTCCATGCAACACTAAAATGGATAAAATACCTCTACGGTATAAATAAAATACCTCTACAGTATTAATGATAATAATCAACTTCAATATCAGTAATCTGTAGTCTAATGAGGTATTACAATGCTTAAATAGAAAACCCAATATTTGGATATTAAGTAAAAATCCTAATTTAAAAAGAAAACAATCTCCTAACTAAATTATACTACTATAATAAAACTCTCCTAATTAAAATCTATTACTATCATTAAATCTTCTAAAATTAAAATAAGTCCATAAATAAATAAACACAATAAATCCATAAATAAATAAATACAAATGTGATCCCTACCATATCTCCCCTTGTTGGAGAAAACTTGACCTCGAGTTTTATATAACACGATAGGATAATCCATGAACTCCTCTCCACCGAAAGAACATTTTGGAACACTGTTGATAATATTTTCACACGATAAGACTAAAAAATTGTTGGGAAGTTAACTAATGAGAGTATCATTTTTTCATTCAAAGACAGTTGAAGTAGATTAACCAGAATACTTAATGTTATCAATTTGGACTGGATCAACCCCTCAAACTGTCGCCTCTTCGATAACGAACAACTCAAAAGCTACTTCAGGTTTTTTCTCAAGTGGTTGTTCACACACAATCTTTGGTTCAACTTTTGGAGTTTCAAGAATTCCCATGGCTGCGTCACAACTGTCTGTAACCCCGGAATTGTGAACATCCTCTTTTTCTTTCTCTGCTCGAATATGTGGCAACAAGTCAATAAGACCATCTTTTATAGAAGAGATGTCATCCTTTATACAAGATATTTCATCTTGCATAGAATGTCAACCTTTTGAAATTCTTTTATTTTAGTTTGTTGACTTTTCATTGCTTTAGCTTATTGACGTTTCTTTGTTTCAACCTTTCTTTGCTCATATTAATACTGACGTTGCAATTCTTCAAGGTTGTTTTGTGCATCAATAATATTCCATCTAAGCTCTTTTTGCTCGGATGTCAAATATGTATGACCACATGTATTAATAAGATAGTGTATTCGGTCACTTTTATCATAAAGAAACCAAATACACTCATTTTGTTGTGCAATCAATTCTTTTGTGGTTCGAGACATTAGTACAATGGGTTAAAAAAAATATATTTTTTGTTGTTGTTGATAACTCAAGAACCTAACTAAAAAGAAAATAGAAAATAAGGGCTAAAATATGAATGCAAAAAGTATAGGGTTGATTTAAAAAAATAAAAGGGTGTAATTGAAAGTATATAAACTATAGGCAAAAATTTAAATATTAGGGGAAACTATGGGATACTAAATGGATATTTGCCAATTTTCTAAGGAGTGAACAGTGACGATGAACAATAACACCGTCGGTGAATAGTAACTCTGGCGATGAACAATGACTAGCGATGAATAGTACCCGATGAACAACATTTTTTTTTTGAAAACCCAAGATCTCCTAAAAATTGAAAAATTAATAGAGAAACCCTAAGCTTTGATACCAAAAATGATGTAGAATAAATTTGAAATAGAAAATTAACGAAAAATAAACTAGGATTCAAACTCCACGTTTAAATCACTAGAATCTCTCAAGTGTATCAACTTCATGAATCAACACTAAAATGTATAAAATACCTATACGGTATAAATAAAATGCCTCTAGGGTATTAAAGATAATAATCAATTTCAATATCAATAGTCTGTAGTCTAATGAGCTATTACAATACTTAAATAGAAAACCCAATACTTAAAAACAATTCTAAATGATTAAGCAATCTGAATGAGCTTAATGAAGCAAAATTCTGAATATTGAATGAAAAAAGTTATTTGATAATTGACATGTCTGAAATATCTAAATAACAGATTTTTACTACTTTACCTTTCTGAAAAAATTCAAAATTGTTGTAAATTTATTTAATATTACTTAATATAATAGTTAATATTTTATTTATTTATTTTTTATTTGTTTACTTGATTTAGCTGTGACTTATTTATTCAGCCAAAAAAATTAGATTTAATCATTCAGCCCAAAATACTGACCAATTCAGTCATTTAGATCATTTTTATTCAAAATAAATGTACTGAATGACTGACCGATTCAGCCATTCAGCTCCATTCAGTCCCAAACAAACACAGCCTAAGTAAAATCTTAATTTAAAAAGGAAACAATCTTCTAACTAAAATTTACTACTATAATAAAACTCTCTTAATTAAAATCTACTACTATAATTAAATATTCTAAAACTAAAACAAGTCCATAAATAAATACAGATATTAAATCCATAAATAAATAAATATAAACATGATCTCCATCATGAAGGGTGTTGCTAAAGTTAATGGTGACGATCAGAGGTTTGGGGGTTTGATTTGGATTTACAAGGGGAGGAGTTAAACTCATTTTTCCATATCATTTTTTGTGAATAAATTTAAACAAAAAAGCCAAATATGCAATTATGTTAATCAACTAACTTTTTGTTAAGAAAAATTTAATCTCTCTCATTGGTTCGGAGTTTAAAACAAAAGCAATTTAGTTGGTTGGTAAAGATAGAAAAAAGTGTGATAGTTGGTTAGGTTTACCCTTTTTGTTTCACGGGGATACTTTCTCCGGTTAATATTCTTTATGTTCTTGTAATTCTTCAGGTTTTTCTATTTCTTCTTGCTGTTGATTGGTTGCTATATCTGGTCTGAGCAAAATAAAAAAAAAAAAGCATTGCATACTACATCTGTTGCAGGCCCTAATCTGTTTACTGACTGTGCCTGTTGAACTGTAAACTAATATTCTTTGTTTCTTTACATGTTCGTTTATAGTTTAACGGTGCAACTGTTCCGAATATCTTGATTATAATTTTTTTGATCAATCAATTATAGATATATGGGGCCTTGAGAATGTCTGTCAAAATCCACTTGATGTGGAATTCCAAAATGATTATAAACGGTGATGGCGATGCCGTTGTTGCCACATCCTTGCTTGAGGCCAGCAATTTAGTGGTTTTAAGGGTAACGCAATCTCCATTGTATCATTAATAACCTTTTGTTTGTGTTTGATTAATGAAATACGCAACAATCTTTCAGGGGTCTTCTGAGATCCGTTCGAATGCCAATTTGGGAGTTCATGGGCAAGGTTCGCTAAACTTGTCTGGACCAGGCGATGACGTTGAAGCTCAACATTTGGTTTTATCGTTGTTTTACACTACTAATATAAGGCTCATTTCATTTAACAAAAGTTCCTTCCATGTTCCCCCTTTCACAAAATTTCTCTTATCTTCTTCCAAAATCCATTCTTATTTTTTCTTTTAATTTGATGTCAATGATCATCGTTCCAGTTTTTTTTTTTTTTTTTTTTTTTTTTTTTGAAGATTTGAAGACATATCTTAATGTTAAACATTGTACAACAGTTCTACATTGATACGTGAGGTTGAAGGCTTAATATGCAAGGTTGGGCTTAAGACCTATCACTTGAGCTTTTAGGTCAAATTGGGTTTCACCTTGAATATTTGTTGTCTTGTGTATTAGAGCTATAGCACTCATTCTGAAAGGACGCTGAAATTACTTGAATAAAAAGTATTACACTTGCCTCCGGTAGTTTGACGATGTTGGGACTCACATGTTGAAGGGGGGAGATTTGTTAAAGTAACAGTGAGTTATGTAGTACTAGTCCCACATTGGCGTTCGACTCTGTAGTTGAAGGCTCGATATACAAGTTTGGGTCCAGGATCTAATAGCTTTAACTTTTTGGTTCATGTCGGTTTGATTTTGAATATTACGGCTTTCAGTGATCTCCTTGATTCCCTAAATCATGTATGGCAAATGGGAGATAAAATATAATTTGAAATATTTTTAAATTAAAAAAAATTATATGCTTAATTTAACTTTTGAAAGTAATTTATTTTTTTAATTTATAATACTTTTTAAATATATTATTCAAAACGTGATAGGTTCATATTAATTATAAATTTTAAAATATTTTAGATTGATTTTATAAAGTTATGCGTACTGAAGTTTTGGTATGGATGAGTATTAAAACTTAAACGAACTTATATTAATTTCAAAAAAATTATAAAAGTCAAAACATATTCTAATTTTGGATAGATGAGTATGATAAATGCAAAAATAGGTTTCACATTGTGTTCTTCTCACCCTTCCCGGTTTTCTAGAGGATGAGGAGAAGACTTATTCCAATACAAATGAATTGGTATTGAACGGAGGTTTTGTTGTTCCTGAAAATGCACCCAATGGCGGCGGATTTCAATGAACCAAACATGGTGTAATTGTGTCTCATTATTTTTCTTCCTTTTTTTTTCTTACAACTTTACTTATATTATTAATTTTGTCTTTTTTATACTAATTTTTTAATATTTTTATTTAGTCATCTAAATTTTATAAATTTTTTATTTTATTTTACACTATTGTTATTGTATTACATTATATTGAAATTTTATTCCACAAACCAAACCTCACCTAAGCAGTATAGCAAAGCCAACATAAACGCACAATGGTCTGTACTTTTTCATACCATGGTATAATACAAGATAAAGCGTGAACAAATAATCTAGTCCCATGCAATATAGTTGCAAACAAACGTAAGTAGCCATAGCTAAGAAAACATCTAAGGACTGGTATATGTAAATATCAAGTTGACAACCAATAAAGATGAAGTGGGAGTCGGGGCTCCATAACTGCAGCAAGTGGGTACTTTCGAAAGCCAATCAGTGCATAAACTTCATCCATACTTAGCTCTTCAATCTTCATAGTATCAGGTAACTTCCAATTGAATCCATGCAACAAATTTGCCAAAATCAAGCTGATCATTTTTATTCCAAGATTATAAGCAGGGCACATCCTCCTTCCTGAGCCAAAAGGCAAAAGTTCAAAATTTTGTCCCTTCACATCAATTTCCTTCCCTAAAAATCTCTCAGGTTGGAACTTTTCGGCTTCATCCCACAAGGTTGGATCCCTCCCCATACTCCATACATTTACGAAGACTGTGGTTCCTCTACGGATATCATAACCAGCCACTTTACAATCTTCAAGTGCAAAATGTGGTGCAAGAAGTGGAGCCGCGGGATGTAACCTTGTGGTCTCTTTCACAATAGCATCTAAGTAAGGAAGTTGTGGGAAATCACTCTCTTCCACCCATCTGCCTGTCCCAATTACACAGTCAAGTTCTTCTGTTGCCTTTTTAATTAAATGTGGTTGTTTCATTAGTTCAGACATCGCCCATTCAATTG
Source organism: Hedera helix (assembly GCA_947179155.2). NCBI lineage: Eukaryota > Viridiplantae > Streptophyta > Magnoliopsida > Apiales > Araliaceae > Hedera > Hedera helix. The sequence goes on from OX359278.1 coordinate 41,570,634, forward strand.
TAATTGCTGCCGTGTCTGTTCCACCAATTATTATGTCCTGATAATCACCGTCACAAGTGAGCAAACAAGCTTATAAATAGTACCCTCATTTTGGGACAAAATGAGAAACTAGGACTATTGACAATAAAAAAAAGAAGCATATATATATATACCTCTATAATACCCTTGACTCCATCGGAATCGAGCTTAACCTCCTCATCAGAACTAGAATCATCATTGTCCAACTGCAACAATAAGTGGTCGACCAAATCCCTAGCGACAAAATTTTCCTTGTCTAATTCCCTTCTAGCCCTATGCTCATAAAACACGTGATCATGAAACCTGTCAAATTTCTTACCAAAAGCCTTCAATCTCTTAACATTGCCCTGCAAGTCTAAGAAGTCAATCCAAGTTATCCAATCCCCGATATTTAGGACACCATTAAGCACGAAAAAATCATTTAACATTCCTTGAAATTCTTCAAGTGTGACAATTTCATTGTCAGAATCTTTGGTAACACTAAAGCACTTCTTACCGAGTACTATTCTACTTATAACGCTAAGAGTAGTGCGAGAAATATGAGATTTTAACGCGACACTCTTTCCTGACAATGCATATAGGCGTGAAATGAAAGCCCGGCTTTCTTCAACGCGAATATATTCAAAGGACTCGACGCGTTTTGAGCTAAAAATATGTGAGAGACAAATTTTACGGCAATTTCTCCAGTTAGGTCCATAAGGAGCCCACAATACGCCTCGGTGGTTGTACGAGGTGTACTTGCTGGCTGCCGAATAAGCTGGCCGGGAGGCAAAGATTTGATCATATGTCTTTAAGAATTGCTTTGCCATTTCTGGTGATGAGGCCACTACTACTGGACGGGACCCAAATTTGAGCTGCATTAAGTGTCCATATTTTTGGGACAGTTTGTGGAAGGATTGGTGGGGAAGGGCACCAATTAGGTTTAGGTTGCCTATGATTGGCCATGGTTTAGGACCTGGAGGGAGGTTTTTTTCACGGCGACTGGAGCCTATGATTTTGGTACAAAGGGCTAAAGCAACCAGAAATGCCGTTGCTAAAACTGCCAAAGAAGTACTGGTATCCATATTTGCTGGATATTTCGAGTATAGTTGGTGTGTGAGACTGATCATGCCTTGAGAGTGCATTTATAGTACTGAGAGAACTGAATATCTATACTAGTGTCTGCTGCCATCTAGAAACGAAAGTCACATATGATAATTTAAAATATTTAACCGTATTTAGAATTAGTTTGGTGGTAGAATAAAAATATTTATAAATTAAATATGAAAATGTTTTAATACTTGATGATAAGTTAAAAACGCTTAATATGGTACTGAGATTTTGGCAAAAACCACTTTTGTAACAAGTATATATTAATGTTTTTGGAAGTTTTGGCTAAACAAATTAATTAGCCCTTGAAAAGAAAAATTAAAAGCTCATACAACACACTTTTTCATTTAGTTTTTTTATTTTTCAATAAGGAAGGAAATATATATGAATGGATAATTAGAATTAGAATCTTCTTGATGACATTCCTTCTCCTGTCCCAATCAGTTTGTCACTCTACAATGTATATATATAAATATATTGTTGGAATTTATTTAATAAAATTCGTGATGGATGATAGCTAATTCTTTCACCATGCATTGATGATGATGAATATTCAATATATTTGCCTTTGCCTTTACTCCCATCTATATATGGTGATGCTGGTTAGATAGCCATTTCTTGAAATCCCTAGCTTGTTCCATCAATATATTTTTTCAGTTCAAATCACATTAAATTCAGCTAGGAATAATTTCTAGTTAATTTTTCAAATGCCATAAACATTTTATATGGCCATCCTTCAAATTTATTAGACCATTAACAGGTAGGTATGTACCTTCGGCTACGCCATAGACCAGTTTTGATTTTTCAAATTTTTTACTTGCATTCTTAAGTTTTTATTAATTTTTAATCCTTTCAAAATTCTATCATACTTTTTATAAAATACTTCTTTCATTATAAAATATTTTTTATCTAGTTCAACTTATTAGTTAGTTGACAATTTTTATATCCTTTGTCTAAAACTAAATAAAATCATTTTAATTTTGAAAAAAATATATCTCAAATTAACCTTATATTTTGAAATCAATGGAGTATACAACAAACAAATAACACACACACACACACACCCCAACACCAAGTATGAATTTCTTATGTCTTTATTTTTTTTCATAATTTTTGTAATTATCATTAGCTATTATAGATAGGCTCAACCTTTGTAAATCAAGAAAAAATCGATAAGACTTTCATTATAAATTCAATAAAATGCATTTCGTGAAGTTAAAAGAGTGTTGATAGATATTATTCTTACTAAATAATTTGAGGTATAATAAATATTTTTTTAATTATATTTTTTAATAAACAGTAATTATTAAATTAAAATTATATATTTTCTTATAAATATTTTAACCCCTCCCGACATAAAATTTTAATTTCGCCCCTGACCGGCACAGTCTATTTGTGTGTTTGAGAGACCTAAACGAACATGCACCAACCTTGTCTATTTGTGTGTGTGAGAGAGACCTAAACTTCAGGGCTTGTAAAGGCTCAGCCAACCTTTTATGTGGTACAGACTCAACAGACTTAAAGAACATGCACCAACCTTGTCTATTTGTGTGTGTGAGAGAGACCTAAACTTCAGGGCTTGGAAAGGCTCAGCCAACCTTTTATGTGGTACAGACTTAAAGAACATGCACCAACCTTTTATGTGGTACAGACTTGAAGAACATGCACCGACATTTTTTATTTTTATTTTTGATAGTTTGAGCAGAATTTTAACAATATTGGCTTTGCTAAGGTGGTGTAGACCAAAAGAACGTGCGTGTGGAAGAACATGATTTTAATGCCGTTGAAATAAACGCTTTTTTTAGCTGATTGGAATATGAACTACATGACAAAGTTTTCGGACTCAGATCAGTCCCAAAAAAAATTATCGGATAATTAGATCTTTAGTTCAATAAATGGTCGAATTGTTATTGACCTAATAATATCTTTAATAAATAATAAATAATAAATATATTAATTATTATATATTATATATAATATTTAGTAAATATGTAAAATTAATCAATTTATTTATAATAAAAATAAATTAAACTTATTTGTATGATATTTATTTTATATAATTTAAATAAATACTAAGTCTATAAAAAAATAATAATATTAAATCATGCCGCCCAAAATATGAACAAAGATATCGTTAAAGCAGCCCAAAATATGATTCCATGGTGCCTTATCTTTATGCCAAAGCCCTAAGCAAAACTAATTCACAAAACACTCACAAAACACTCAAAACTCAAATTAAGATCTTGTTCCATAAAATCAAGTTACACATTTCCGATTAATTAAAACAAATGCTAACCATTTTCCTCACCCGCAAAAAGATACACAACCGATGCACAGAAAACCAGAACGGAAGGAAGAACACAACCATCCAGTAATAATCCACCATTTCTTGATCCATAAGATAAAATGCCCGAGGAAAAATATCTGACCGACAACATTGTCGCCTTCGTCGGTAACATTTATAGACAGCTGTTGTCAATGTTTTATATCCTCGCAAGTGTATGAATCGGATATCTAGTATAACTTAGACAAGTGTGAGGTCGAATTTTAGGGACTTGACGGATGAAACATATTATCTCACTTATTAATTCTAATTAATTCCTAATCTAGCTTTAAAATTGAAAATAAAGATTTATCAACTAAAGAAACTAATCAATAATAAAATACTACAGTGGCGGAATCGTATATTTTATATTATACTCTTAATATTCATGTCCCAAATAACTTTACTTTTTAGCTCGCACTAATTTGGTCTTTTGACTCAAAATAAAATCAATTAAGCCCAATAATTTATAAAATCAGATTGTTAATTCTTCCATAGCCAAACGAATGTATAAAATTAAAACACTCATTATTTTTATCAAAACACAGTTTATATCCGCTTTTAAAAAGTCATAAACTGAATCCAACAAATAATAATAAGAATCCAACTTTATTTTTATCAATAAAAATAGGCATTCAATGAAAAAAATATTTTTTTTACATGAAAGCACTAAATTATTAGAGTCAATTGGCATGAATATGTGCAATGGAATCAATCAAACATATTAATCCTCAACCCTAGAAAATAATCTAGCCTAACATACTTGAAATTAAAACACAAAACATAATCAAATAATGCATAATTAACTAAACAGTACTTATTAGAATGTGCCAATTAATTGAAAAATAAAATAAAATAAATCTTTAACTTCAATATTAAAAAGTATTATGCCCGAATAATAAAAATAAACTATCCTTAATTTTCTCTTCTGTCTTGTTCTTAGCGCCTCACGGATTGGTGCTCCCGCGTCTCTTCCTATTGATCTGATTATCCCCCTTATTTGCTGTTGCTCCTCTTATAAAACCCTCATTCTCAATTACGTGTTGAACTTTAATTAGGAGGCTGTGAAACTTGGTAGCTGGACTTAAGCAGTATGAAACAATTTGGGCCAGTACTCTAAAGCCAATGGGTTGCTGACCTTACTTCAATAAAATAAGGGTTCTTTACATAAGTATACACCTTTTAAAAAATATTTACACAATTAGTGTCTCCACAACAATATTTACACTACTACTATATCCTCAAAACATAATTACGGAAAAAATGCAACATCCAACAGCAATTAAAATATTACCTAAAATTAAGGACGTAACTGCCACCCACATTCACAGGTTACCAAACAAAACAGGATACCAAAAATAACGCATATTCAACCATCTTCAGCATATTCATAGAACACAAAAACTGCAAACATCTGGAAAGCAACATATACAGCAGATTGTTCAATCCCCTTTATGAAAAACTGTTTCGAATGTGATTATCAACCCGGAATTCGTGATACGAAGACATACGGCAACGGGAAAAATTGAAATCTCGCATCAGTCAAGCTTGCGGCAACGACTACATCCAGAAATCGAAGAAAACAGAATTCGCCATTTACAGAAGGTACATAGATCTGGAACGAAAACATATACAACAAATTGTTCCTATCAAAATCAGAAAGATTTTTACGAAGATAATTAAGCAATAATATAAAAAACGAGTATTAAAACCCATATATTATCATTAAATCTATAAGTGATTGCATGAGTTTGTTTTTTTCTTAGTTGTTGTTTCTGTTTCTGTTTATGTTTCTGTTTTGACATGACATAGTTTAGCAACTGTTATATACTTGGTTGGTAACTACTGATATTTTGCAACATTGGTTACTGATATAATATTTTTTTGTAACTGTTGTATAACTGGTCGGTAACCAGTTATATTTTGATCTTTGGTAACCATTATACAATTGGTTGGTAACTGTCTTGTGATTGTTTCGTTACTACTTATATTTATACAGCTTGGTTATTTATATTCTATATTTTGGTAACTGTTAGCTAATGGTTTCTTTACCAGTTACAGGTTTACAACATGGTTAATACTATGCTTATGTTTGGTAACTGTTACATAATGTTTTTGTTGACACTTACAAGTTGGTAACTTGGTTACTCATATAACGAAGTTTGGTAACTGTTATATACTATTTTGGTAACTGTCTTGATTTTTACAAAATTGGTCACTGTTATATTTTTTTTGGTAACTACTATATCATGGAGTGGTTTCTATTTTTATTGTGACAACTTGGTTAATGTTACAATCTATTATGGTAACTGTTTTCTAACAGTTTTGCTATGTAAAAGCAATATTCTGATTAATTTGTTACCGACATGACATAGTTTAGCAACTGTTATATGCTGGGTTGGTAACTACTGATATTTTGCAAAATTGGTTACTGATATAGTATGTTTTGGTAACTGCTGTATAACTGGTTGGTAACTAGTTATATTTTGATCTTTCGTAACCATTATACAATTGTTTGGTAACTGTCTTGTGATTGTTTCGTTACTACTTATATTTAGACAGCTTGGTTATTTATATTCTATATTTTGGTAACTGTTAGCTAATGGTTTCTTTACCAGTTACAATTTTACTACATGGTTAATACTATACTTATGTTTGGTAGTTTTAATTTGACAGATATCACGCAATGGATATGATTCCAGTTGTAATTTACTACAACGGAACGTGGTCTGATGGTAACGAATATCAAAATTTTGAAGTAACTGGCCTGCTAATCCCAACAATTTGTTCATTCAAAGAATTTGAAATTTTGGTATGCAATGCATTGAGACTAGACAGCAACACAACAAAATTGGCGCTCAAATTTCAGATTAGGAGCAACATACCGCCAATCAATATATCGGATGAATCTACATTAAGATTCTTTATGGAAGTTAGTAGAAAATCGGATGAACACGGCAAGTATCCACTGATTACAAAGAATTTATACAACAAAGGAGGGACTACCATTTTACAAAATGCCAGGAATGTAGAAGGGAGTAATATTAATTATGTAACGCCAATCAGTGCGACACAATGGAATTCAGAAATTGTACCGTTGTCAACACAAGAAGAGCAAATGGGAACACAATACACCGAACAACTCGCTATCGAAGCTGTTTATCAACAATCAAACATACTTCAAGATAGGACATTCAAGGAACAACAATAGGATGATGTCATATCAGAGCCAAATGGATGTGAAGTGAGGGTACATCAAACCTACAAAGACAAACAAATACTGGCTCAAGCAATAAGACTGCATTCAATACGGCAAAATCGACAACACAAGGTTGAGAGAACGAGTGGAAAAGACTTTGTGCTTGTATGCATAGAAAATGAAATGTGCAAATGGAAGTTGCGAGCTTCAAAGTTTCGGAAAACCAGTATGTTCAAGGTGAGAGAATTCAATGACATACACACATGTTCAACAGATATACTGCTGGGAGATCACAGACAAGCAAACAGTAAATTGGTTAGTGAATGCATATTGCATAAATTAACAAATGTGAAGAAAAATTACACGCCAAATGATATTGTGGAAGACATGATTACAGAGTATAATGTGTCTATCTCTTATCAAAAAGCATGGAGAGCAAAAGAAAAGGCTTTGGAAAAAGTAATAGGAAATCCACATGACTACTCAGCCATCCCATCATGGTTACACATGCTTAGGAAAACAAATCCAGGTAACAACCGGAAAATCTTCGTCACTTTAATATTAAATATATGAAGCCCAATTAAAGTTATTTGCTTTCATTAATCTGAAATTTAATGATTAAATATATGACTTTAATCATTGCATACATAAATTTCTTTTCAGGTACAATAACAGACCTGTAGTTGGAAACAAATGGTCGTTTCAAGTATCTATTTTTTGCCTTAGGAGCATCCATTGAAGCATGGTATCATTGCTTCCCCATCATTGTAATTGATGGCACATTCATACAATCAACGTACGGGGGAACACTTTTAATAGCAAGCACCCAGGATGCAAACAAAAACATTGTCCCGATTGTTTTTGCAGTGGTTGACAGTGAAAATGAATCCTCTTGGAGATGGTTTTTAAACAATTTGAGAAAGGCATGTGGAGTTAGAGAAGGTCAATGCATTGTTTCGGATAGACATGAAGCAATTGTAAAGGGACTGAACATTGTGTTCTCCGATGCCATGCATGGTTCATGCACATATCATATATTGAAAAATATAAAAAATCGATTCAAAAGGCAAGGAGAAGAACTGAGGAAAGCATACAATGGGACATGTAGAGCGTACACAAAGGAAGAATTCAACAGCCACATGCTTGTACTTGATGAGATTGATGCTCGAATAAGGAAATATTTGGAAGAAGAGGTTAAATTAGCAAAATGCACAAGGCTACATGGACATGTAAGCAGGTACTCAACAATGACGTCAAACACAGCCGAATCTATCAACAATGCAATAAAGGGAATCAGGGAACTTCCAGTTACAGCAATGATTGAATGCCTCAGCTGTATGGTCCAAAGATGGTATTTCGCAAACAAACAAGCATCACTATCAACATTCACCCAACTTTCCACAACAGCTGAGAGAAGTCTGCAATGTAATATCATTGAATCGAAAAAACTTAAAGTCAGTAATATAACTTTTACTAAATAGTTTGTACCTATAAAAATATGCTAAATGATTTTATATATTTACTAAACCGTTAAATTATGTTGCAGGTTGAGACATCAAATCTAGTGATTTACACCGTTTACGATATCACTAAACAGTTTATCGTGGACATGGAGCAAAGAACATGCACATGTAATAAATTTCAATATCACGAAATGCCATGTGCACATGCTGCCGCTGTTATATCCAAAAGGAATTTGAGTTGTTATGACTTTTGCTCAAAAAAATACTCAAAGGAAACTTTGGTAGACACGTATTCACAGTCAATACTCCCGTTGGATGACAAAGAAAATTGGGACGTTCTAGAAGAAATAAAAAACATGTGTGTCAAACCACCAAATACAAGAAGACCAGCAGGAAGACCAAAGAAAGGGAGGTACAAGAATGGGTTTGAACACAAAAATCAAAATAAATGCAGCCGATGTCAAGAAAAAGGACACAACAGGAAAAAATGCCACAACCCACCGATTTTGCGACCAAAAATTGTGTGAGGTATTACATCAGGCCAAAAAAATATGTGCAGCACATATGTATGATTACAGTTGGAAAACTTTTTAATTGATGTTAAGTAACCAAAGTTGGATTACTTGTTAATGAAATAATTTCATAGAATAATTTCTTCTCGCAATAATTACTATTAGTATCTAAAAAAAATCTTCTCAATATTGGTCGTTACCAAAACTCTAACCAAAACAAATACATTAATCAAATGTCAAACTGATATGAGTTTTTTTTAATATTTTATACTTTGGTAATCCAAAACAATTAATTTGGTACCCTTTGTGTAACGAGTTGGTAACTAACTAAACTATGTAATAAGATTGAAATTTTAAAAGATTGTGTATGTTTACTGTATGTGACCTGTAACAATACATATGGTAACATTGTCAATTGACGATAAATAGCCAACGTTGGGTTAAATATTAATGAAATAATTATTTGGAATTGTTTGTTTTTAAATAATTATTATAAATGTAACAAAATAAACCATCTGCATACTTTTAGTAAACAAAAAACTAACTAAATCGAGTACCTTCATAACTTGGCAATATAATATGTGTTTGTTATTACTTTTAAAATTTGGTTACACAAAACAAGTGAATTGGTTACTAACTCAGTCAGCTGTAAACAAAATATTAAACACAAACATATCTGCCAAAGTAAAAACTAATGTGACAATAATTGTGATATAGTAAAAAAAAACATTCATTCAGTCGCAATAACAACTAATTATGGAATATCCACCGAAAATCGAACTTGATAAAAAAATTATACGAGTAAAGATTAATTACAAAAAATAATCCTAATGAACTAATAATCTCCCTGAATATTCACTCAGAATCATAACCCCCCAACTGCTTGTCCCTTGCATGCATATATAGATTTACACATAATTTATTTATGTACTGCAAAATGGGGAATGGGATTGGAATTTCTTCAAACCGCTGGTGAATAAAATGTTCAGCGAAACAAATTGTGAACATGCCACAGTCGCTGTAAAAAAAAAAACCAAAAAAAAACAAAAAAAAATCAGACCAAACATTCTACAAAGTGGAATAATTAAAATATATATCACTGTAAAAAACTTACCCTTCAATCTGTTCGGGCAACCCTTCTGCAAACTCCAACTCAATTAGGTCATGTTCACCCTTTTGAAGATATGGTGAACTGGATAAATTAATATCTGACCTAACCTTCCAAAATCCACATTTGCTAAGAATTATGGGTAAAATAAAGATGTAAGGCTCACAAACATCCGTCAAATTTATATGCATGAGACTCCTAGTTGGTTGTAGAGAATTGTAAATTACGAGACGCCTACGATGCACGTCGAATACCAGCAAAAACCAATGATCTGGAGCAGTCATATGGACGGGGAACAAAACAAAGTCTACATCAACCCAGGGTGTGTTCACATCCATTGAAGTTCCACGGATGTATGCAGCAATATCACCGTCATCAGTAAGAAGAGATGTATCTGAGTTCTTTTCACAGTTTTGACTATATAAATAGGACAACTTTACGTGAAACCAACAGTCTGTAGAAGTCACCCTGATTTTAATGTTGTCACAGTGCCTAGACAGTTTCCTTAAATAGTATAAGCATATGTTGATATGCTGTACAAAGAAAAAAAATCAAAACAAACACTTTATAAATAATTGCCATAAAAACAACTTTTCTCATAAATTATATCAAAACTGTCAATAATATTAAACAAAACATGGCTGGTAACCAACAAGTTATAATACAGTTACCAAAAAGACTATATCAGTAACCAAGGTTGCAAAATATCAGTAGTTACCAACCCAGCATATAACAGTTACCAAAACAGTACATAACAGTTGCCAAAACAGTACATAACAGTTACCACAGTACATAACAGTTACCAAATTTCGTTATAGGAGTAACCAACTTAGCAGACTGTAACTGCCAACAAAAAACTTACATAACAGTTACCAAACATTAGTATAGTATTAACCATGAAGTAAAACTGTAACTGGTAAAGAAACCATTAGCTAACAGTTACCAAAATATGGAATATAAAAAACCAAGCTGTCTAAATATAAGTAGTATCCAAACAAGCATATCACAGTTACCAACCAATTGTATAATGGTTACCAAGTTCAAAATATAATTGGTAACCAACCAGTTATAACACAGTTACCAAAAAGACTATATCAGTAACCAATGTTGCAAAATATCAGTAGTTACCAACCCAGCATATAACAGTTACCAAAACATTACATAACAGTTACCAAAACAGTACATAACAGTTACCAAAACAGTACATAACAGTTACCACAGTACATAACAGTTACCAAACTTCGTTATAGGAGTAACCAACTTAGCAGACTGTAACTGCCAACAAAAAACTTACATAACAGTTACCAAACATTAGTATAGTATTAACCATGAAGTAAAACTGTAACTGGTAAAGAAACCATTAGCTAACAGTTACCAAAATATGGAATATAAAAAATCAAGCTGTCTAAATATAAGTAGTATCCAAACAAGCATATCACAGTTACCAACCAATTGTATAATGGTTACCAAGTTCAAAATATAATTGGTAACCAACCAATTAGAACACAGTTACCAAAAAGACTATATCAGTAACCAATGTTGCAAAATATCAGTAGTTACCAACCCAGCATATAACAGTTGCTAAACTATATCATATTGGTAACAAATTACTCAAAATATTGATTTTATGTAGCAAAGCTGCTACAAAACAGTTACCCTAATATATTGTAACAGTAACCAAGTATAGAGGTTACCAATTTATGAAAATATAACTGGTAACCAACCAGTTATGTACCAGTTACCAAAATAGACTATATCAGAAATCAAACTTCCAAAAATATAAGTCGTACCCAACCAAGCATGTAACAGCTGCTAAACTATAGAATAAAATTAACAAATTAATCAAAACATAACTTTTATGTAGCAAAATTGTTACAAAACAGTTACCAAAATAGATTAAAACACTAACAAGGTTGTAAAAATATAACCAGAAAACAAAAATAACTATTAAGTAGTAAAGAAGGAACTCACATCATGGTCTAGCCACTGTCCAGGAGTCTTTAGGTTATAAAACCACATCTTGAATGATATCGAAACAGACCCAAAGACAAATGCAGGTACAATTTTGTCATTCTCTCTAGGAAATTTATCAATCCTTCAACATAAAAAACATATAAGTACAAATCAACATATTTTTAAAAATAAAAAATAAAATAAAATAAAGTAAACTTAAAAAAACATACCTTTTCCTGTTATTAAGTCCAAATTTAAACCATTTATCGAACAATGCATCTTCCCATTTAGCTGGCATACCCATGCAAACATTGGGAAATGCTGAACAACTTCTCTGTACGTTAGAAGGAACCACATTGCAATGCGATGAACCAGCAGACCCGAACTTTGTTGTATATGGAGACCTCAAAGCGGCTCCCATCACTGAAGAACGTACCGGTCTACCATATGGTTTTAACACATTTTTTTCTATTTCAACAACTTGAACAATGTCCTGTGTAGTTAAAACCATTTCATCCAAAACAGACGTGCTCCCTGACTCAATTTTATCGACCTTGATCATGAGACATAACATTAGGTAACAACTAGAATTAGAATTTAAAATACAAAAACAAAAATAATTAAGCAATAAGAGCAATACTATAATGAATTAACCAATATATTATAAAACCATAACAAATATTAAAAAAAAAAAAAACCTCAACAGGAGTGAAAACAACAAGTTGTTTCCCAACAGGATCACTAAAGAAATCAACAATTGGTGTTTCCTTGTTCTTCCCAACCTGTAAAAGCATAAATCAATAAATAATCACTGCAACATAAATCAAAAAACACCAACAAAAAATGTCACATACGTTAAACCTTGTCATCGTCTCCATCATGAATGTTAATCCCATGCATACCACCAACATTGTATTCACTTTTTCCATCATCTGAACCCTTGCCAACATCACCGCACTCCTTATACATATCATCAGCATCAACACGACCTTCATTCCCACATTCACTACCAGTATGATGTCCACGTAAAAAAGTCTGTCATAATCTTTCTTACATCCCTACATAAATCAGTATGAAACGATTGAAGTTCACGTTTCAAATCATTCCCCAACTTTTCGACAGCTTTATTAACTTCAACAACCTTCTCTTCCAAAGGGCTTACACGTTCATCAACTATTTTTCTAAAATCGGAAAGTGAAAGACCAATATATACACCCTTCTTATTTGAATCCTTTTCCGTGTCACCAGCAACTGAGCCACCACCATTTCCATTGATATAATGGAAAACACCCAAATTCAATTGACTCTTCTCAACATCCGTGGGAACAATCGTTTCAATCCTCAACTGAAACATATTAAAAAAAGTCAGTATATCATTCATTTAATGTTGCACAAAAAATAAATAAAAACAGTTCAACATAAACTATAAATTAGTGTGACAAACCAAATGTATACATAAAAGGTGGCCAAAATTATTTTTCATATTAACTTACGTACCTGTCCATATCCAAATAAATCAGTCATCTTCTCTTTTGTAGGAGCTTTCCCTAATTCCATCCACCTACACAATCTCACTTCTGACATGCGGTTGTCAATACAAAAACCACGAGACTTCAAAGTAGGAATGCTTTCAAATAGAAATACTTGAAAAACATAAGGCAACCCATTCAACTTAAAGTATTTACAATAATTCTCCTTATAAACATTATATACAATACCCCCATTCATACCCTTATTTAAGTGTCCCTTCAAAGCAAGTGATAACGACATCCTCGTTTGATCAAATTCAACTTTACCCCACGGGTAGCTACCAATGTCACCATATGATATAAAATTAAGCAATACAGAATCAACATGGTTATCCAAAAAAGCAGATAGTAAGAAGTTGAACACCATGAAGATGACAGACATTCTAACAGCCTCATCATCATCATAAAAAACAGCCCCCCTATATACCCTACCTATACTGTTACGGGTGACCACCTCCTCTCCAAAAAAAATTCTAACTAAAAGATTTTTCTTGCCCTTAACTACAGAAATATCATCATTCCCAACCCAGAAATTAAACAAAATTCCGGCAAATCAAATCTAACCCTTTTCTCACCAAATAAGAACCACACATCTTCTTTATCCCTCTGATAAACTTCTCTGACCAATGCCTGATGTATTAATTGAGAAAACATCTGCGGCTCACCAAGAATTAAAAACTTCCCAAAACAGGTCATCTTAAACTTTTCTAGCTGAACTCCATTCAATTTATTTCTAATTACAACTGGCACTTCCATGTCACACCAGTAAACCGCTTTCCCAGTGAACTTACGATTGATCTCCTCATAATACAAATCTCAAACCTGAAAATTTAAAAAAAAAAACAGAAATCAATTTAAACACTATCAAACTCAAAAAATAACAATATATTATATCATTAACTAAACCATACTATATCATCAAAAAATTCTTACTACATCACTTAAAACACAATTCTAACAGATATACATTCATAAGTAACCAAACATAACAAAACAGTTTCCAAGACACACTCATCATGTTGCCAAAATCAACTTATTGAACATCCATATTATACAAAAAAAATTAACTACAACCTAATATCATAACATCACATTTACAAAAAACTGCAAATGGAGAGTAACATTCCACATTCAAAAATACTATCAAAGTCAAAATATAAATATACATTAACTAGTTCCCAAAACAGTATTCAATATTACCACACTGGTTATAGCATTCACCAAACCATTATATAGCATTCACTAACTCTTACTATATAAGTTAAAAAAGCAATTTAACAAATACTCATTCATAAGTAACAAAACATAACAAAAACAGTTCCCAAACCCAATCATCATGGTTGCCAAAATAAATTTAATGCACCTCCAAATTATTAAAAAATTAACTAGTAACCAAATAATAGTATAACAGTTACCAATACTAGACTTGGATGGAAACATACCACAACAAAAAATAATGGCACACTTCATTAACAACCAACCCATCTATAAAATATGATTCCCTCTTTTCCTTCTTTAGCTTGAATATTATCACAATCTGTAATAGTGTCTATGCATATTCTGTAGCTGAGAAATCTACTACGCAGTATGAACAATCTGTGACTCAAAAATATCCTTTTTAGTCTGAATATGATCACAATCTCTAGGATCTAATTCCCTCTTTTCGTTCCAGGCAATATAACTCATGTTTGTAGATGCACTTTCAAAATAAAGCTAGAAACAAACACATAATATAGCAGTGACACTAACCAATTACCCAAACTAAATACAGTAACCAAACCAGTACAGCATAGTTACAAAAACTCATAATATAAGTAACCAATTTACCAAAATATAACTGTTAACAAAATCATTTCATCACATTTACCAAACTTTAGTATATAAGTAACCATGTTGTAAAACTCTAACTTATAACATTACCAACTATTTTTACTGAAATAACAAAATAATTTTAAACAAATAATCATTAATAATATATCAAAACATAACAACAATCATTTCACACAACATAAATCATTAAATATACAAATAATGATTTAAAAATCGTAAATACAATTAGAAACCCATACCTTAAGATGTTTTTGTCTCCGGATAATATTCTTGCTAACAACATTTTCTACATCATCTCCAAAATCCTTCCGAACTTTCTTCGTTGAAACTTCAAAATCAGATTCCGATTCAGAAAAATTAACATGGGGACCAACAACACCTTCATTCCCCTGTTTCGGAGACTTATTCTCACTACCAGATTCCTTTTCATTTATCTTTGAATCAACATCCATACTTCTAGTGATTCTTTTACCCTTACCCTCATCCTTATAATCAACTGTCTTCACAGATTTCTTCCTCTTCGACCCCATCGTATATATGAAGAAAAAAAATTCTCGCCTCGAGCAACTATCAACAACTTCAATAAACCACTTTCGATCCCCCAAAGCACGGTTACAACACTGAGAAAACAACGGAAAATAGCAAATAGAAGCCAAATGATACGAATACCCAATGATACTCGGAAAAATTTAACTGGAAAAATTAAATTTCAACATAAATTCTGTAGAGATCAACAGAGGTTTTCGGTTTAGAGAGAGAGGTTTTAGGTTTAGATAGAGAGGTTTACGGTTTCAGTATTGAACCTTGGCAGATAATGGTTTCATCGAAGGACGCGATACCCGGCATTCAAAATGACACGAAAAACGCAAAAAGACGCTTTTCCCGGTACTTAGAGATCTTTCCATTTTAATTAAATTGAAACAGTACTACTTTTAAAAATATATTTTGAAAAAGTACTGCTTTTTAAAATATTTTTAAAAGGTATTTTTTTAGTTATTATTTTCTAAAAAGTACTATGATATGTAATTTACCCATAAAATAATGGACTTGGCCCACAACTTACCTGCTCCAATTGTTAATCAGCCGAGACTCGTGTTTTATAAATTTACCAACTTCAGTGAAAATGGGTTCACTTTAAAATTTTCATGACTTCAAAATAATAATAAATACTCTCCATTTAATTCCAAACACCTAAAAACACTAAAAAGCACAACATTTATAATAATATATACTCTCTAAAATATAAATTAACAGGCTCGGATATACCAATTGCTTGACAAATCAATAGCGGCTGAATCCGCAAGTCACGACCGCTTCCCACGATCGCCGAGAAACACTATTTTCAAGCTAATTGAAGTGGAAGTGAGAATTATATGTGTGACAAATGCAAACATAGAAATTAATATTGGTCTCTGAAGCCGAATCCAAGCTTTTTCCTCCCCCAACCTCTCGTACTCGTGCTTCGAAATAAAATTTGCCGAGAACTGAGAAGGAAGTTGCTTAAATCGGTAAACCCCGTGAACCAATAATCGGTCCATTGGGACGTACAATTCAACTGTCGATTCACCGGGTTTTGCCGCTTTTTGGCAAAAATTGGGTAAATGGATCGGGCTGGTTTCAATTTTTATCGATTAAACTGTCGATTTGGTCCAATTTTTAAAACCTTGCACATCGATGCCCTAAACTTTTGTGTTATAAGTTTGGAATACTAGCTTATCTATCCATAAAAAAAAAAAAAGTAAAAAATTCTATCTATCCCATGATAACATTATGTTTTTACGTTTGAAGAGAGAAGAAAAAAATAATAATTTAAAATTGTTGAGAGAAAATAGTGTGAAAGAAAGAAAAAAAAATTGTGTTTGTGAGTTTCAGAAGAAAATTTTAACTTAAAAATAGCATATTATGAGATTAAATTTTAGAAATTATTGTAGTAATAATTTTGGTATTTTAGTATGTCATTGAAGTTCTTAATAAATTGTCTTCCAAATCTTTCCCACTCTGGGAGGAATTTTTTTTAAAAATCTCCCTCCTATTTTCTCATCTCCTAAAAAAAACTCACAAACAATTTTTTTAATCTGGAAATATCAAAAAATACTGTGAAACTATCAGTTTTCATTTCAAAAATATCATTGTAATGTTGTTGTTGTGCGTTTTGTATAACGATAATAACGCGCAAGTGCACACGGTCAACAAGTAATATAGAAGTAAATTGAGTGTCGAACCCACAGAGACCTATGCCTTGTAACTACTCAAAATGCAATTCATATCAACTTGATTATATTTAAACAATCACCAATGAAGATTATAATAGAAATTAACTTAAAACTAAGAGTAAAATTTAACACGAAACTGAATATCAGATGTTTAAAACTTAAGACTACAATATCCCCAATTACATCATATGAACCTATCCTCTATATTTTCAATTATAAAATCCATTAAAGTTATTGACCAGGAATTCATGAATAATTATTAGATCTTTTCCAATGATCACATAAGAATATTCACCTCAATTATCTTGCTATATTCCTATGCAGAATAAGAGAAATAAACACATTAAAATTCAATTCCCCACAGGTCACATGCAGTATATGGATATATTCCTATTCCATAAACAACCCTAGTTATTCAATTCATCACATAACCAAGAATACATGCTATCACATTAGAATCTAACCCTAGATTTCATCTTCCGAATTCATCTAGGATATCCCACTAATTGTTGGCCAAACAATTATCAATCACACACAAAACATGATAGATAACTCTGAATGAATAAATAAATGAAGCATAATAGATATTTAATTCATACTAGTAAAAGGTTCAATTGTAGCCTTAATGGATGAATTAGTTCATAATGAAATCAAAAACTAAGAATATCAAACTCATCATCTTAGATTACAAAACTGAGAAAAGGAAGAGAAAAGAAACACTCTAATCAGGAATTCTTGTCTCCTCAAATCCTCCGTCTTGATCTCCTTGAATGACTTCTTGATCTTCCAAGTCTCCAATTGTGATCTTCTCTCTATGTTGAATCACTTCCTCTACAGCCTCGTTTCATCTACTTATAATCCCCTACCTAAAATTAGGTTTTATTTCGTCTAAACCCTATTAAAACCCAACAAAATTCGTCCAGCTGCAAAAATGTGCGCGACGCACCTACTGCTTTGGAAGCCCCGGCTTTCAAATCAAAGCCCCGGCGCTCAACTTCAAGTTATTTACCAAAATGCCACTGCTTCTTCAGAAATTCCAATTTTGTCCCTCCTTTGCACTTTCCTACAAAATAACATAAAAGCAAGATAAAATGCACTAAAAATACTTAGAAATAACAACATACCAAGTCCAAAAGTGCCCGATTCGTAGGAATAATTCCCACTCATCAGTTGTGCGTATTATTTGTTGGACAAGTCTACATACACAACATCCAAATACAAAACAGAATACTATATTCAACTTAACCATTAAAAAGTGGTGCATAACATGAATTTCAATGTTATGTCCCACTTTTTAATAATTGAGATGGATGTAGTGTTTGGATGTTGTACACTTATATTTATTCTTATTTTTCAATCAAATCAATATAATTGGGGAAATGATTGTCTACAGAGACTATGACGTAGAAAACGAAAGACTAAAGTCCGTGGAGGAATTTTATCAGTTGAATCACATCAATCAAACAGATGATTATGTGAGTTTTTTTTTTAATTAAGTTGTGAGGTGACAAATTAGATTAGGGTTGTTTAATTATAATAACAAATAAAAATTTAAATGTAGGCGAAGAAGACGAGAGAGGAGGATGTAAAGTTGGATAAAGTTGAAATGAGCACATAGGAATGTTGTGAGCAACTGAATGAGGTTGTGGGTGATAGTGGCCCCGATTTGGACGAGCCCCAAATTGAGCATTTGTTACAAACTGCTGAGGCTATTAGGAAAGATTATCCCGATGAAGGTTGGCTGCACTTGACAGCTCTTATCCACGGTATTTTTATTATCCAGTTACGTTTGTCCTGTAAAGATTGTCACTTTTATTTATATATATTTAAGGGATCTGGTTAGTATGAAGTTAATTTTATAATAAGTTGGACAATGTATCAATACCAGACCGGGAGTGCTGATCTGGTTTGCGATGTGTTTTCATTTTATGATAACGTTTATGTTTTCCACATGTGGTAGATCCTTGAAAAGTTCTACTTCCTTTCTTTGGAGCGCTTCCTCAATGGGCTGTTGTTGGTGAGCATTAATACTACCTCCTAAGACCAAAAATTATTAATACTACCTCCGATTCAATATATAAGAGCATGTTCTTTTGCACTTATTACACAATGTTGCTATTATATTTTGGAAGGGATGGCGTTTCATTCCTTAATATTAAAAGAATGATTTTTAATGAAAATTACAAGGACTCGGTATTCTTAATTTTATTCTACAGGTGATACATTCCCTCTTGGGTGTGCTTTCGACGAATCAATTGTTCACCACAAGGTAAATTTCAGCTTATTGAAGTTTATGAGTTTTCTATGGCTCTTACCATTTCATTCAATGCAACTCATTCATAATTGTAGTCAAATATTAACCTGATTATATTTCTGGAAATCTGTTCTATTTTGTTGCATTATTTAAAGAACAACCTGGATTACAACAATCCTCTATACGGAACTAAGAATGGAGTTTACTCTGAAGGATGTGGACCGGAAAATGTAATGATTTCATGGGGGCATGATGATTTTATGTACTTGGTACTACATTATTGATAATAATATTATCATGTTTATCATGTATTTATTATTTCTATTTTGCACAGCATTGTTTTGAAAAAATATAAGGAAATATAGCCACATTTGCATATTTTCAGGTTGCCAAAGAAAATGGGACAACTCTGCCTTCAACAAGACTGCTTGTAAGTATTTACTTAATTCTGTGATTTTATCCATAATAAGCTATATTTTGTATTAATCTTCTTTTTTTACAGCTTTGCATTGGTCGGGGGCATATAAACATCTGATGGAGGAGGATGTTGAGAATCTGAAATGGCTGCAGATATTCAAGTAATTTTTATACTAAAATAATAATAATAATAATAATTCAACAAGCTTATAGTGTTAATTTTTTTAATAAATTAGTTCTTACTTTGGAAATTGTGTGTATACAGCAAATATGACCTCTAAGAGCAAAGTCAGGGTTGATGTTGAAAAAGTGAAACCATACTATCTTTCTTTGATTGAGAAGGTGAGTAAGTACCACTTGATAATTTTTTACCAGGGTCATTTTTCACTTACTGATGTAATATTTTTATTGCAGTATTTCCCGGCAAAGCTTTGATGGTGACTGTTGATATACGTGAAGAAAATGTTGGGATGGAGTCAGAAATTTAAATTAAGTTGGACTAGACAAGTTTATTTCAACTTAGAATTACTTTGAGCTGGGCTGAATAAGACTATTACAACTTAAAATTACTTAATTATATAGTATATTTAATAAAATAAAATAAAATAGGGCGGAGTCGACTAGTAACTCCGCCCTGAGAAAATGCATTTTGATGCTTGTATGCATGGTGTAATTACAGAGGGAGGTGTGTGTGAGCGCGCGCAAGATGGAGCTATCCTTCCCATATTTGTTATTGTATTATCTTTATCAAATAAATATGCATTGCCCTTCTCATTGGAAAGTAAACAACTTCTAATAAAACTTTCCCTAGTTGTTTTGTCTGTTTGATTTTTATTTGGTTGACTTCTTATCCGTCTTTGCACTGTAACCTCTTTCTTTCTCCCTAATAAATTTTCTTCTTTTTAATCTAAAATATCATAAGTTATTTTTACTTGGTAAATAATGCATTCTATTATATTGCAGGTAGCAGCAACTTCCGATCTAATGCTTGCATATGTAGATTTTTTCCTTGGTGGAGATGAGAAGAGGAATGATCTTCCTCCTCGCCTTCGTCAAAGGTTTCCGTTGTCTCTAGTTTTTGGAGGAGATGGAAGTTACATGGCTCCTTTCTCCCTTCACAGTGATAATATTCTGACAAGCCTCATGAGTCAGGTTTTATGTTTTGTACCGATTTAGATATGACTATCTAATACAATTTTCCATAAGTTACTATATGTCTGTTATTTTAGTATGGAGTTTCATTTGAAATTTCTCTTCTTATTCATACCACTACGTTGCAGTCTATCCCACCTACCATTTGGTATCGGTTAGTGGCTGGGCTAAATGCGCAACTGCGTTTAGTTCGACTTGGACATCTAAAGAAAACTTTTCGACCTGTTATCAACTGGCTTGAGAAGCATGCAAATCCAACATTAAGTGCCCATGGTGTACGAGTTGATCTGTCTTGCTTTCAGCCCACAACTTCTGGTTATTACCAATTTGGACTAGTAGTCTGTGCTATTGAAGATGAAATTGTTCCATCTTCAGTTGAAAGGCCAGATGTATCTCTGTTACCTGAGAAACAATTGCGGTAAAAACTTGTTACTTGTGTTTTCTGCTCCAACTTGGATAGAGGCTTTGTGGTTTCATTCTGTTTTGTTTTATGCAGTTTCCCTGGTTCTCATTATAAAGATATATCGGACCAATCAATAGTCAATGAACCTCTAATGGTGCATACTAGGATGCTTGGAGGGACCTTACATACGAAGAGCTTACAAATGTTCAAGGAGAAGAAGACAATATGTTATCCTTCTTCATTTGTACTTTGTAATACCAAACCAGTTGGTCATCGGGTAATGTTAATAGTCTATTAACTTAATCTTATAATTACTTAAGTACATAATATCTACTTCTAGCTTACGGAGTGGCTCTCTCTTAGCATTATATTTGCAGGATCTTGTTGGTTTGGTCATCTCTGTACTTCTTCTAGGAGATTTTAGCTTAGTCTTGCTAACGTTGCTCCAACTGTATTCTAGTTTACTGTTGGATTTCCTTCTGGTTTTGTCTATTCTTCCTCTTGGTATAATACTTCCATTCCTAGCAGGACTTAATGCCTTATTTAGTCATGGACCTAAGCGTTCGTCAGGTCCTGCACGTGTATATGCTTTGTGGAATATCACATCTTTGATAAATGTGGTAAGTTGTTCGTACAATTGCCTTAAATGTTCAGTTAAAAATTTGAGAATGTGCCAAGTCTAGCTGATCCTTTTTCTCTTATCGGCATGCTTCTTTTGATGGTTTAAATTCTTAATCATTTCCTTAAGGTGTTTTCTTCTTCTTTTACCTGTAACAGGTTGTCGCCTTCATATGTGGAATCGTCCATTACAATTCTCAGTCCTCACCTAGTAAAATGCTTCCGAACTTTCAGTCCTTTAATTTGAGCATGTAAGGAACTTATCCAATCTACTAGGGAATGGTCATTGAATGGCAAGTTGACTGTATTACTTTTAGTCTTGTGGCGAAGCGGCTTATGGCTGGCTCAACTAGATAGTTAACACATACTTATGTGTTGATATGATTGTGGAAGCAGGGATGAAAGTGGCTGGTGGATGCTTCCTTGTGGATTGGTGCTTTGTAAATTTATTCAAGTACGAGTCATGGATTAACATGTGGCTAACCTTGAAATTCAGGATCGAACATTATACAGCAATGATCCTCAAGATTTCTGGCAGTCCTGAATGGAAATCTGTGAAGTCACTGTTTCTTACCTCTTATTTTTGTAGGGATAGTAGGTAAGTGAGTGTTGTATATGGAGGAGAAATTAGGTATACCTAGTTAGATTGTGCATTTCAAACAAAAGTTTTAGGGCTATAACCCAATCTTCGTGCATTCCTTTTTCCCCTTAAAAATAAGCCTTCTTAAACAGGCCATCTGAAACCCATGCGTGCCTGTCAAGGCATAGAGCGCAAAATATTGCTGATCTTACCAAAACCCACAGAAGCAGTTTAACATGATAAAGATAGAAGCTTGGCTAGAAAATGGAGGCAGGAAGGGAAGAGGCAGCTCAATTTTATGCAAGTGGTTTTCTTTTTGGTGGTGTTTGGTTCATAATTGTGATTGATTGTATGTTACTTTGGTTTGGCTTTTTATTCAATTCTATAATTATCTCTGCCAAATTGTCTGATTATTTATTTATTTATTGTTATTATTATTATTATTATTATATATATATATATATATATATATATTTATTTTTTTTGGGGGATAGTGAAAAATTATATCATGCCCCTAGGGCATAGTGAATAGTTTGCTCCCTCTCACATGCGGGTGGGCTCTACACGCAGTGGGACCCGCGTCACAACGCGTGAAGCTCACTCTTATGTGAAAGGGGAACATACTATTCATCCGTACCCAGATGCATGAAATAATTACTCGGGGGTAGTACTAATTTTGTATGCATGATCTGAGTTCAGCTGAATAGTTCCACCTCCAATATACTTCAGGAACTCTGGTGTCCTATGTGCAGAGCCATCATAGTTGATTTATAGAAATCGAGGCATGGTCCAAATTGTTGATTTATAGAATGTTTTCTAAAATAAAACAAGATATCCCCAGATATATATTGTCTAGACTTGATGCCCCTACGTGGTACCACGTCCTTGAAATTAAAATAGGAAATTGATATTTTCATTATTTTTTAATATTTTTACTCAGTAAATTTTATAAAAAATGTCATTATAAATATATAATGACGATTAACCGTCACTATGAGTTATTTATATGAGATTTACAGTGTAAAAATATTAAAAAATAATGTGAAAATATCAATTCCTTTAAAATATGACTAGTTATTATAAGTATAAAAGAAAAATATTAGAATGAATTAAAGATGGAACAAGTTTATATACACAATAATTAAATATTAAATTTATTTATATTATTAAAAAGTGAAGTATGACATGAATTTTAATATTATGTCTTATTTTTTAATAATATAAATAAATATAGTGTTTAATTGTTGTGTATTTATATTTATTCTTAAAAATGAACGGGTGGTGTGATGTGACGCGTCAGCCGATTTGTCGGATGGTCAGTCGAGCATTATCAGTCGGAAAAATCGATGATGCCGGAATGGTAATAATAATAAAAGTAGTGTTTATAAAGAAGTCTTAACTGAGAATCCCAAAGCATGATGAAAATTAAATATAAGTCCATTTTTCTGTTACGGATTATATGAATAATTTATTTGATAATATTTTAATAATATATTTAATATAATAAATTAATTTTATAATTATATTTAATATCATACATTAATTTTATATATTAATATATGTCATAATTATAATTTAACAAAAAAAAATTCGCAATACAACAAGACTCGATAAACATGGACATTTGCTGCTGATAATTATTCAGTTTGAAAGTGCCGGTGAGAATATTTTTATCACATAAAATATCCAGCCGACTAATATTTGTACGCATCTTATTCGGAATCTTGCTCCTCTGTGTAATGTCAATTGAGATACTACTATTCCATACTTGTGTCTTTTCTAAACGGGCCTACCACCCATCTCATTGGTGATGACCAAATTAAATTAATAAAATGAAAGGTAAAAACAGAAATTAGTGAAAGTAATAAGAAAGTCAATTTAAAAGCTTTGTACTCGGCCGGATTGTTGTACCACATTCAACGGAATTTCATTGAATTATTTTTTTTTCCCGTCTCCCAAAATCAATCTAATGACCATATAATTATATTTTATGTCACCTTGTGTATTTCTTTATCAGTCAAAAGTTTAATTTCTTTCACCCTCTAAATTTATATTTCTATCATATAAATCGATTTCAAACTTCTTTTTTGAAACAATATTTTGGTTTAAAACTTTATACAAATTGAAATTAAATAAAAAAAATTAGATGCGTTCCAAATTTAGATAATCTGTAATTTTTTGTGATTAAAAAATTGTTACAAAAAAATATGTATAGTTATGATTGAGTATAATCATTGGATTATAATAAATTATTCACTAATTATACTTTAATTCACTATTTAATAAATTATTTTTTGTAAATGTATAATATTCAAAAATTTAAAGAATCACACTTCCCAAATTATATGGTAAAAGGAAAAATCATGGAGAAAAGGTTTACGTGAGATTTAACATATTTGTAATTTGTTAGTACTTTAAAAGGAAAAGAAGATTAACTTATTTGTTGGGCGAGTCTAATGAGTTCAAATTGAAGTGACGTTCGTGGGATGGGAGAGTTTATAAATGTATAAACTAAAAATCACGCGACAAATGCCCCTATAATAAAATAATAAAAGGATAAACAGTTTGCTTCTACTCTACCTCTTCACCACTAAAGTCAAATAACCTCCAACTAGATATTCCTCCTCTACTATAGTACTATTTCTCCTTTAAAAAATCCCAGGTCACCTTCAACTACACAAGCCAACAGCCCAACTCTCTCTCTCTCTCTCTCTCTCTCACACACACACAAACACACACACAAACACAAACACACACATCTTCCAATTGTGTTTGTTGGTTGATTTGGCTAGATGGGGCAGCAGCAACATAGATTATTAGAAGCTCCACTTCTGGGGAATGGTGGGAATTCAATTAGAACAAATTGGAGGACAGCTCTGTGGTTCCTCCCTGCACTCTTGGCCATAATATGTATGTTTTTTTCTCTCAATTTTAGTAAAATTGTCCTTTCCTTGGTAGAGTTTGTATGGTTATTCAAGTCAAACAGAGTGAAAAATACCATGATAATTGATTTTGTGATTTGATTCTTGGTATCTCATAATTTTATTTATCATATGTGCATATGATGATGATCAACTGCTCTGTATAGTATTCATGGACTTCAAATTTAAGCCTTAGACCAAAAGCCTCTTCCCAATAGATTAAGCATCACATATTTTGCTCTCAATCCCAAGTTTAGATAGTGAATTCATGAAGCATGTAAAGAAGAATATTAATTTAACCATGCAATTAGTTGTTTATCTTATCAATATGATGCAAAGGGGATTTGCATGATTCTAGTTTATTTTTTCTGATGTTAGGAATATTGCTTTTTTTTCTTTTTTTTTTCAGTTGTCGGCCTCACATTAACAGGACACTTAGAGTTTGGGGTGGTTAGAGGGGAGAGAAAGTATATCAATGATGGGAGGATACAAAATGAAAATGGTGAAGTTGTTGAGTCAGAGCAAGCAGTTGTTGCTGCTGATGATGCTCGTTGCTCTCAAATTGGCGCATCAATGCTTAGGCAGGGTGGACATGCTGTTGATGCTGCTGTGGCAACCGCTTTATGCCTCGGTGTTGTCAATGCCATGGCTAGTGGCATTGGTGGTGGAGGTTTCATGGTTGTTAGATCTTCAGCATCTTCACAAACACAGGCATTTGACATGAGGGAAACTGCGCCTTTAGCTTCTTCCCAGGTTCATAGTTCTCACTTCCACAATTAGGAAAAAAAGGGGACAATTTTAGAACAATTCTTGTTAACAAATATGTAATCCATTATTTTCATAATTTCACTTGTTATAGAGTGTAGATGATTTAGTTTTGCTAGATTTGCTACATATCTCTTTAGTCACATTACTGTTGCATAATGCTGTAATTGTCATCAAACAGAATATGTATGCAAACAATCCTGATTCCAAGTCTGTTGGAGCACTGTCAATGGGCGTACCAGGTGAGCTAGCTGGCCTGTATGAAGCTTGGTTGAAGCACGGGCGATTGCCTTGGAAGACTTTGTTCCAGCCTGCCATTAAACTTGCTAGAGATGGGTTTGTGGTTGCTCCGTATCTTGGTAAAGCAATTAATGGACACTTGGACTCAATCATGAGTGACCCTGGTTTACGGCAAGTTTATGCACCAAATGGAAAACTACTAAAAAATGGTGAGAGATGCTACAATGTGGAACTTGGTCACAGCTTGGAAGCAATAGCAGAACAAGGGCCACAAGCCTTCTATGATGGCGAGGTGGGCGAAAAGTTTGTTAAGGATGTGCGAGAGGCAGGTGGAATTTTGACAATGGAAGATTTGAGGAGCTACAGAGTGGATGTTACAGATGCTGTAGCTGTGACTGCCATGGGCTACACTATCTTAGGAATGCCTCCTCCATCAAGTGGAACACTCGGGATTTCTCTGGTGCGTACTTTCTCTTTCCTTTTCTACTTAACTGAACTTCAAGTTCAACACAAATATTTGAAGGGGTTAGGGTTTTGTTCAAGTTCAGCTAGAGAGAGAACTTAACCAAATCCGAGCCTCTTCTTGGAGCTCCATAAGAGTTCAAGTCAAAAGTGAGCAACCAAATACTCACTCAGATGCTTCAATATGCTAACTTACGAGTTACTGATGCCATACAGTGTAGTATTATGCCTTTTCTTGATTGATTTCTATCTGCATTGGTAAAACAGGTCCTAAATATCTTAGATAGCTACGAAAGTTTCAATGCTGTAAAGGGATCTTTGGGTTTACATCGCCTAATTGAAGCACTAAAACACATGTTTGCTGTGCGAATGAAATTAGGAGACCCCAACTTTGTAGATATCAATAGCACTGTATCTGACATGCTTTCTCCGTCTTTCGCTAAGAAAATTCAGCAAAGGATATTCGACAACACCACCTTCCCCCCTGAATACTATATGCACAGGTTCATCTTATAACCTTGATTTTTTCTACGGGAAGCTTTACAATTTACCAAGTATAATCACTGATTATGAACTTCTCATTACCAGGTATAGTCAGTTGAGAGACCATGGAACCAGCCATTTTTGCATTGTAGATGCAGATCGAAATGCTGTATCAATGACAACCACTGTAAATTATCCTTTTGGAGCTGAAGTACTCTCTCCTTCCACTGGCATTGTGGTCAACAATGAAATGGATGACTTCTCCACGCCCACAGAAATATCCCCAGATCATCTTCCTCCATCTCCAACTAATTTCATCGAACCAAAGAAGAGACCGTTATCTTCCATGACCCCAATCATTTTCCTCAAGGTATGGAAATGATTGTTCTTGGAAATTCAACATGGGGATAATCTGGAAACTTTTGGATTAGTCATTGTTTATTTATTTATTTAATTTAATTTTTAAAATTTGTGGTGGTGGTGGTGGTGTTTCAATATTTTGGCTTGAGAAGTGAACTTGTATAGAAAACAGGACAATAAAGAACAGACCATTTATCGTTGGCTAACCTAATCTGGAGATTTGCAGAATAGGCCCTTGGAAAAGGTTTATAGTCAAGTTGCTTCTATCTTGAATATTTTCTTGTTATATACTGTTTACAGGATAATCAGTTGGCTGGGGTTATAGGAGGTAGTGGAGGTTTGTACATAATTCCAGCAGTGCTCCAAGTTTTTCTTAACCACTTTATCTTGGGGATGGAACCTTTAGCAGCTGTTCAGAGTCCAAGAGTCTACCACAAGGTCTGTATCTTGAACTTATAACATATTACCTTGTTTCACTATCTGATTGAGAAACCATGAATTGATTAAAGGCCTGCTTGCCAATGCAGCTAATACCAAATGTGGTTTTGTATGAAGACTGGACTTGCATTGACGGAGAACATATAGAGCTTTCGACTGATAAAAGGCGATTCTTGGAAGAGAGGGGTCATAAATTGGAGGCCAAATCAGGGGGAGCTATTTCCAAGTTTATTGTTCAAGACCTTCATAACATGATTTCCATGGGGCGGAAAAATGGGAAAGCACCAAAAGATCAAGTATTACGTGGGGTTCTTACTGCTGTTAGTGACCCAAGGAAAGATGGGAGGCCTGCTGCTATCTGATAAGCAACTCCCACAACTTTGGAGTGTTTATGAACCCTTTTGTACATACATATCAACTAGTGGTTACTTTAACATGAAAGATGGGCAAGTCAAACGCCACAAGCAAGTCGTTTACTAAACTAGAGAGGGTGCTGCTTTCAAAGGCGCTTGAAGGTCTCTATACTTGGATGCCACTAAGCTTCTGTTCATCTATGCGTTCTCTTGTACTTGTGTAAAATGTTCACTGCAGAGTGCTCACAACGGCATATAATTTGATTAGGTTCTAATAATATACAAGTGTCCAACTCTGTGTACCCAGTCAGTAATAAAAAACCTAACAGATGCACCACAAAATCCTCGTAATAAGATAATATTCCAAGTTATGTCCCAAGAAATTCTTAAATGGAAAAAGTTGAGATCTTATGATTAGTTTGTCTTGAACAATTAAGACATTCAGACACCACATCAATCCCCATAATATTTTACACTGCCCTGCCCTGTGTAATCAGCAAATAACTTGTTTCAATATAACAAAAAAGTACATATTGCACAAAAGGCAATCATACTAATACAAAAAAGCAATGAAATCCTGTTTTAACTCAGCAAAGAGCTCTAGTTCAAGCTTTAACTTTAAAGAATCAGATTTAACCGCTTAAGATGCTTTGTCCATCAGTTGTATTGGACCCAGAATGTTAGGCTTGCTTGTCTCAACAATACACCCATTCATCACCATTTCCTCCAGCATAAAGTGAGCTTTCTCTAGATGAAACATGATATCTAGCTCACACTGCAGAACCGAACACAGAGAAAATGAGGTGAGAGAACAAAATTACCATGTTGTGGAGAGCCAACAAAAAACCGTGTACGTTGTATAATGATAGGTGAGGGAGGAGGGGGGGGGGGGGGGGGGGGGGATAAGAGCTAGTTTGTCTCTAAATTAGAGGAATTACCACATTGCCAAAATGGCGGTCCATAGTTTCAACTAACAGATGTATAAACTCCAAAATTGCAAGTTCATTCTGCCACATAAAGAAGACGAAAAAAAATAAGAAAAGCAAGATTGACCAGAGAATTATATAGCATAGCATTTTCATAAAACAACAAAAAAATATAACTTATTCAGAAGAAATTAGTGCAGATAACCTTATCGTGTCTATCTCCTCAAGTCTTTTAACTTAAATACAGGAGAAGTGAAAAGAAACCTATTTAGGGAGTGCAATAGGGAATACGAGATTCAATTAAAAAAAAGAAGAAAAAAAAAGAGGAGAACAGATCAGAAAGATAAGCTGACAATCAACTTTGTCAGCCTAATTGCTTATTTAAGGAAATTAAACCAAAATGATGCTCAAATCAAAGAAGATAAATGGAGGTTCTTGTGTAAAGTTGTCAAATCTAAAAAACTGACTTGGCCCAGGAACTATCGATCCCATACAGAGAACTGAGAGAGGTAAAGAAGCTCAACAATTCGTTTATATGCTTGTGGTAGTAAAAATTCTATCACATACTCACTGCTATACTAGAATGGGTAAACATGAGGTATGCAGAGTAGTGAGCGACAGCATAATGCCACAACATTTTCAGATATACTAAAGGCCTAAAGCAAACTGTTGATTTCCACCAATGGTCATTGACTTGCAAGGTTTTGATGTAAAAAGAGAACTATACGTAAGACTAGCTTATGCACAGCCCAGGTATCCTTGTTAACAGTCCTGGAGAAAGAAATGCAATCTGCTAAGAGCATATTACCATCTCATGCAGATATAAATGCCTACCTACAAGCGTTGAAGACATTTGAACTAAATAGTGACTGCACGGTGTGAAGGTATGAGATGGTTTAAGATTTTAAACAGCATTACAGATACCCTACAGAAGAATGGGACTATAAGAATAAGATTCACTATACAAATTGATAACCTTTTTTTAGTGTTATCCACACTTAAAAAATTATTTTATCAGATCCATCTATAAAAAAATATTAGAAATGTCACAGAGCCACAAAAAATATGGGTGGGGGTGAGGAGGGATGGAAAGAGAGAGAGAAGGACTCCTAGCATAGCTTCAGTTCCGAACTGCATGACATTTGCCCTGAATGCACATAGGCTCTGCCCCATCCTTACTCAAGGGTGAAGCCAGAATTTAATTTCAAGATGGACATGAGTTTGAAACTTGAATTTTTGTATATGGTAGGAGGGGCAAAAGAATAATTCTTTCCCATAATTAAGGGGGTCAACTTCTACTCTAGTGCATTTTGAAAAGAAAATAAAGAAGATTAAATTTAATAATAAGAACTTCCAAGGATCATTGGAAGCTATTGTAGTAAGATTGCCAAAAAAAATACTTGCTCAGTTATGCAAATGAAGAAAAATTTAAGAATAACATCCTTTTATGAATCAACAAAACATCCTAATGAAATATCTGGTCCCAGTTTGCCAACGGATCAAAGTCTAAATTTTACTCTATAAACTTCAAAACAAGATTTCCATAAAATCTCACAAATTAAGAGAAGAAAACATAACTTGCGTCAAAGCACAAAAATCAACTAATCTAGCATGATTATCGATCCTTTTAAGCATCAAAATGCATGTAATGCTCCATTTTCTTATAGAAAGTGTCTCATAATTGGAAGAGAGAGAATAACTTACTTCTTCATTGTCAACTCCAACTAAGAAAAACAATGATGCGTATCGCCTGTAGACAATCTTGTAGTTCCGATGCTCAACAAATGAACACTGTATTCAGATGCAGAAATATTATCAAAATAAAATAATTTTTTGCTGACACAGATCATAACAAAACACAAATATGGCTATTTACTTTGAAATGTGGAAAGAAATTATATTTCTCAGGTCTACATTTGGAATTTGGAAATCATGACAGTAAATAAAGGACAAGGGAAAAATAAATGTAAAAAGAAAAAAATATCTTTTTTCTTTTGTCAAGTACAAGAAGTAAAAATCGATCTTAATGAACATAAATCTAACTATTTATAATTATAAACATTCTAATATCAACTACAAATTTTAAAATATAGTGTAACTGAAAGTTAATAAAGGTCCAATAAATTTTAAAACTTCATTTACTTTTCCTTGTCCTTGGTATTTTCAATTTACATAAACAGCCAGAGTTGGTATATCACAACTAAGAAAAAAAATTCATAGTAAAACCAAACCAAATATAACGTCTTTCAAGGATAGAACCAAACAAATTATAAGCAATCAAAAACATTTGCATAGACCAAGGTAACTGGGGTATGTAGGAAGCCATTCCAATTTAGGAGTGTTCACTTTTTTCGGTTTTTTCCGGTTTATGGGTACACTGAACCGGTCCGAACCAGCCGGTTCAGTACAAAAAAGACCGGTCCAGTACCAGTTTTGTTTCGGTACGAGGTTCGGTCAATACCGAACCGGTTATACCGGCTGGACTTTTTATTGGCCTAAAAACTGCGTTGTTTCTGACTTTTTTCCACATGCTTTCCCCATCCGTGCATTTCTCTCTCTACTGCTAAAACCCCAAACTCGCTTCATCTCCCTAGCCTTTCTAAAATCCTCAAATTCATCCATGGCAACCACGCGATCGAAGAGGCTCCTAGATTCCAATGAAGAACAAACGTCGTCACTCGCACATACCACGACAGTTGGGTTGTCCAACCAGAACAGAGCAGTGGCGTCGCCCAAATCTAAGAAACCCAAATTGAAGAAATCCTCAATGCTTTATCCATCCGATGAAGATTTATTTAGAAGTAAGTCGTTCCAAAAGAGGTTTCATGATCATAGGGCTGGGAGGGAGATTATTTATGGTGCTCACAATGATAAGGCATTCCATCACGCCCATAACCTTAGTACTCTATTTGAAAAGGTTGGGATTTTAAATATGCTTTCTCCACCCTAATTTGGGTATCCCAATCTAGTGAGACACTTTTATGCAAACTTCAAATTAGAGGATGATCAAGCTTTAACAATAGTCAAAGGAAAAATTATGGTTTTTGATGCAAAATTGTTGGGTGAAATTTTTGGGATTTCATGTACTGGAGAGTGCCCCTTTACTCTCAAAGGAGCTTATACCTCATTGCATGGTGAATTTATTGGTTCCTGTCTTCTTCATATAGCTGATGTACTATTGTTGTTTATAACTTCGGTATATTTTCGGTAAATACGGGTACCGAACCGGTATCCGACTGACCGGTTCAGTTCAATATCGGTTTCAGTACGGAGTTATGGATAAATTTGTGGTTCGGTTTTGTACCGATGCACACCCCTAATTCCATAGACCTTATTCCCTAAATAAGCATTTATCATGCTACTTGATATATGGGAAATTGTTGCTAAACAATTAGTTTCCTACTGGAAATTATTCTATTTCAATTATGCATAAACTTTTAACATTCCTCAATAGTTGTTAAAGCACTAATGTTTATATAGATTACCCAAAGTGCAGGGATGTACCTCCTGAAATTCAACATTTGAACTTCCATCGATACCTAGTGTTTGATAATTGTATGAATAACACGTTCAAGGATTAGAGAGGACATAACTCAGAATCATACAGGCATTGTAATGTGATCACTTACCCAAGGCATTATGGAAGTATGCGGTTAATAATATATTTGATCGTATTGCCAAAAAAAGCCAGTTGAATATGATGGAGTAAAAAATAATAATTCAAGCATATTCCTTAACCAATATCCTTATAATCCCAGTTTTTGATATTGCACGTACTAATATAAAATGATTAGTATTGAAATGCAATGATATAGTTATGTCCTCTCTAATCCTATCTAATTAGAATAAATTTCTTGTTTAATTACAAAAACTCTATCTACCCAAGATAATTAAGAGCCGAACTTAGATCAAACAAAGAAGAGCATGCTATTTCCAAAGATATTAAATCAAGCATCTGGTACAATTTCTGGAAAATCAAATAGGCAAAAAAGAAGTAGGATCTGTTGCAACAAGGAGAGAGAAGGCGTGCCTGTTGCTCATTACGAGCGAGGCATTTGCGAACAATTTCACCCTCAAGGGCACGTCGTTGTTCGATAGTAAGGTATTCATAGTATTGGGCAAGCCGAGTCTGGCCTTGCTTGTTTACCATCAATATGAATCTGATCCCCATCTTCAACAAGCTTCAAAGCACCTGCTTGAGTTTATTAGTTAATGGTCAAAGATCGAGAGAGGGGCAAATATCAAAACCCACCTCTATAGTTTGTCATATATCTATATGAAGCATCCTTTTTGCTCCAGCTTTTCTTTTCTACTTCCTTTTTGAAAACATTATCGCCCGTAATTTTCAACAAATTACATTTAAGCAATTTTCATTCCCCCCTTAATTTCTCTTTCTAACAACTTTGTCTTTCTTGCATACTTTTTTTCTCCTCACACATCACATGTTTATAATATATTTTTTAGTTATTTAACTTAAATATTTATTTATCATATATCTCCACGATTTATTGCAACACATAATATTAAATGATAACCAATCAAACATTGTTGTTATTGTGCCATAATTTATTTTAAATTTATATGTCATCGTTTTATTGTAATCCAGATATTCTAGATATGTTCTTAAAAATAAATAAATAAATAAAGTATTCTAGATAAGTTTTGTAAAGACAGTGATTCCCTTGTTCTCGTCGAA
This sequence comes from Hedera helix, assembly GCA_947179155.2. NCBI lineage: Eukaryota > Viridiplantae > Streptophyta > Magnoliopsida > Apiales > Araliaceae > Hedera > Hedera helix. The sequence goes on from OX359278.1 coordinate 41,604,939, forward strand.
TTAAAAAGCTCTCAACTGTCAATACTTGAAATGTACCAATTAACGATAATTTTGTTGTAATTCTAGACTAATCAAAACAAACCCATTTTACAATGACTATATATTGCTCTTTATTTTTGTTGAGTAAGATACAAAAGTTGTACTTTTCTTTCAAATCAACAATCCTATACTCATCTATTTATCTTATAAAGTGACTTTCACGAGCTGTGGTGATACGTTTTTTTATTTCTTCCTCTTTTTGCCCCTTTTAGCTTTAATTGTATTATTATTTTGTCTTTTTCAATTTATATTTTTTATATTTTTTTATTCAGTCTTCCAAATTTATAAAACTTTAATTGTGCCGCACATAATTTATATATATAATACGTGTGTCACTGACTGGGTTTTAGTTTTCTTTAATACATAAATGATACTGGGAAATTTCAAAGGGACAATTTAGTACAAAAAAGAAAGTGCATAAATCCGGATATTTTCTTTATGCTGCTAACACCATTTAAAAATTAAAAGTATCAGGTTAATATGATATAGCATCACATCATTCACATAAGTTGGTGTACGTCATTGACAATAGACCATCCTTGCTTCTGCTTTAAGTAAATCTTTCTATATTTGACTTTGAAGTATAAATAGCAACCGTGATTACAATATACAACACCTCAGCATACAAAGTTTCCCCTTGTCATCAGCTTTCTCCTAAGAAAAATTATTTAAGAATAAATTAAGGGGCTGATGAAATTGCTAGCAAAGCAATAACAGCAGAAATCCACAGGGCAACCACAATGCTCCTCTCACTGCATTGCCATCTCTTTATTAATCAACTTATTACTTACCACCCGACTGTCATTAAACAACTGAACTGATGGTTCTTCTGCCTTGCAGTTTTTGGCAACAACCTTGGCATTTAAAAAGCTTGGTTGATTGGTTGAGGACAAGAGCCTAGCCCACATTCTATCTGTTATTACAACCTTGTTCTGTTTCTCAATAATTCGCTGCAGATATGCAATTCAACAATTAGCCCCTTGTTATCAAGCAGTGGAATTTTAAATCCTCTGGGGAAAATATTAGAGTAGTTTATGGAATTAATCAGTTAACTCACATTGAAGGGTATGTATGCTTGTCTGCCATTGACAGGCGCGACAGTAAAGCCTGTGTAGCCAGCCATTGCTCCATGAACTGCACTTTGAGCAAGAAGTGTGCAGTACACACTATCAGATGCATTGCTAGGAATAGCTCGGATCATGTAAGTAGGATCTGCCAGACAACAAAGTGCATCACTTGGTTAGAACAACCATCCCCACTCGGACCTCGAGTAATAAACCAGAAGTTGGCATGTAACACAAACCTATATATTTGAGGTTGATAGCCATCTTCTTTTGTCCCATCTTCTTTTGTCTTGAGAAGTGATCCTGAAAATTAAAATAGTCAAGATAATCAAAAAGTATTTCAGGTTTAATAGACTTGGATTTGGTCAATTGCAGGTTGCAGTGTGGGCGTTTTACACACTATCTTAATCTATAATTACTAAACCATAAGAATTTTACATGGACTACCTTACAGCTGTGACACTCATGAGCAGGTTCTTTTAACATCAAATGTTTTTGTTCTAATGTCTTCCATGATGCATGTTAGTGAAAATAAACAAGAAAGACGTAGCAGAGAACAGTAAGAAAATATGTCTATTTCAGCATGAAAGTAACAACAATTAAGGGGCACGTGTTTGGATTTTAGTCTGAAGCACAAGGGCAGTGTGGGTACAAATGTACAATACTACAATCGCACGAGTGCCTGTGAGAAAATTACTGCATGCCAAATACATATTAAACATGCATACAACCAAATTGGCATCAGAATGCACACCTTGATCTTCTGAGATATCCAAATCCCAACATCTTGAAGAAGGTTGTTTCCAGAAGCATCAGTAGATTGCATACTTTCAGAAAGAAGATCTTGTCCTGCACCTTCAGCTATGACTATAACCATATGTCCATTTTCTTTGAGCCGTTTCTCTATGAATTCAAAAAGTCCACCCGCTCCTTCAAGATAAAAGGGCGACTCTGGAATTAAGCAACAATCAACATCTCGACTGGCAAGAGTAGCATGCATTGCAATAAACCCTGCATGAAATCCAACTTATTTTTTGTCAATTTGGGGTAAAATTCATCTCCAAAGATATCATAACAGAATAGTATTGGTTACTTTCCTTTAAAACCCCCCAAATTTTTTTTTTTTAATTCAAACTACAATATAGTCAAGATAAACAGATCTAAAATTTTTACAAAAGTGATATATTATCCTAAATTAGACCTCCAAGCACAAGCATTTTATGAAGTTATCAGTTAAAACATACAGCTTTTTCACTTCACGAAGATAATCGAATACTGATTCACTGCTAACTGAGAAAATGATAACTCTACTGGTTTAGCAAGGATGTTATAGCAGAGAACCAAAGACTACAATATATATTTGTGTGAATCATACCACTGTTGCGACCCATTAACTTCACAAGACCGATACAATTCTCGATACTTTCAGCTTCAACATGGGCTGCATTAATAGCACGCTGTGCTTCCTCAACAGCAGTATCAAAGCCAAAGGACTTATCAATAACCTATTACAAGTAGAGATAGAATTATTGGTGAAAATTTGTTTAGAAGCAAACAAATTCAAGTTCAGTTAGGGACAACGTTAATTTCAAAACAAAAAAAATGATCCAGCTCCAGTGCATGACAAGAGAAATACCGGAATGTCATTATCTATAGTTTTCGGGATTCCAGCAACTGCAACTTTAAGACCACGCCTTCTAATTTCCTGCATAATGGAGTGTGCAAATATTGCAGTAATAAGTTATACATGTCAATGGAAACTAATTCAATGTTTTCATATAATTTAAATAACGTTTGATAATGCAAAAGTAAAATACCAAATTGATTCATGTGCAGGCACAAAGACCAAAACTACTCACTAAATCAATATACCTCAAAAATCACGGATGCCCCTTTTTGTGTCCCATCCCCTCCAATTATATAAACCTAAAATAATGGACATGCAAATTGTCAGTGAATGATCAGGATGTAGATAAGATAACAAATATATCAACAGAACTCTTGAAACATGACATCTTTTATGAGCAAACCTGATTGATTCCCCGGTCCTGAATGCAATCAACTATCTTCTTAGTATCATGGCCACCTCGTGATGTTCCAAGTATGGTTCCACCGCGTTTATGGATATTGTTGACAACCTTGGGAGTTAAAGGAATTGTATTTCGAGAATAGAATCCTCTGTATCCTCCCTACAGATCCACCAATGTCATTAGTTGGCAATGCCACAACATAAATTCATTCTGTTGCACCAGTAATAAAGAAAGCAATAAAATATGAAAGTAGCTTAAGTAGTTAACCTGAAATAAAGCTATAATTAAACCTAAGTATAACAAAATGATAAATATGATTAGATAAAAGATATATACATTATTAAAAAACTAGCGGTCAAGGATGATGAATTAATAGGCTACCCTCGCTCATTTGATGTTATTGCCTTTGAATTCAGCCGAGAAATACTTCTTCATGAATGACGGTTTTAAACATATTGAAGTGTTATTATAAACCTTCTTCCTTTATGAAATTCATAGAAGGATAAATAATAACAAAAGAAAACAATAAAACTAATTTCCTTTCTTAGCCAATTGGAGTTTTGGCTTGGCTGTTAATGCCATAAAAGAGTAGAATTACTTCAGTTTTTGCTCCTGAAGCTCCAGCTAAAGAGTGATTGATTGTTTCTTGTCTCCCTTTACAAGTAAAAAACATGCGTCTTAGAATATTTTTCAACCAGTATCATTACTGCAACAACACCGACACACTAGACCACTATCCCTGTAATGTTGCAATGCAATAAGCTACAAGGAGGGAAACCTACATGTCCCCTCAACTCAATCTCATATCAGGGGATCGAAGAAAGAAGGTTTCATTTAACTTGAAAATAAACTACCAGAAAGTTCTTCAGTAATAAATTTCTAATAAAGATTGACTTACATCTATTCCGACTACTCTCTTTACACCATACATATGATACAAGCCGCATACTATCTCCCTAATTACTGTATTGAGACCAGGGCACAAGCCTCCGCATGTCACAATGCAAGCATGAACATCATCAGATTCAAAGTACACCTGAGGAAAACATTCAACAGAATTTGTAAATGTCAAGCTAGACAGCCTTGCCCTTCCAGGTTTCAACAGTAGGCAACAGAAAATTTACCTTTTGACGGGGTCCGGCACGTCGAAAATGCATCCCTCTTGGACTATCTTTGTGAACAACAATCTACAAAAGAAGGAAATAGTATAATAAAGCATATAATCAAGTGAAGTTCCAGGTATTGTTTCTATGGATTATAATGATTAATGGGCCATACACCCAACTAGCTCAAATTCAAGAAAATTTGGTTGGTGACCATGGATCTTTAATATTATCCTTTCAGTACATAGAAAATCGGAGGGAACCCGGCATTGGAAATGGAGGCTCCAACTTCTTATGATAATCTAGCCATTATGATTATTCTTTTGGTACCGCCTCTCCAATCAGTTGGGAGTAGCACTAATGTTCAGGCTGACCCTCTCATAAACTAAATTGAGATCGAAATCAATTACAATAAGATTTTGTATCTTTAGTAAGTAGGATAACATGAGAAAACTGTCAACTAATCCAATTAATTCATGACATGAGCAAGGAAAAAGAAAAAGAAATGGAAAATCCTTACCTTTTGTGCAACAGTGTCATCAAAATCCACAAAGTATTGCCTGACAAAAAGAAATAAGTTTAACGCTATAATACCGAAAACAGCCACAAATGACAGAGAACCTAACTCAACTTACTTCACAACAGAATATGCAGGATTGTTTTGCAAAGGGTTGGAATAAGTCTGCAACAAACATAAAAAGGAAAAATGAAGATAAGATTATGAAAAAATTCCTTCTATCTTGTAAAAAACTCTAGCATCCTATCATCCAAGTATCCAAAAAGAGCAACAGTATATTGATCATAATTCCATAAACATCTGCAGACTTCAATAGTAGCGTGTTCATGAACATTAATAAATCTTAATGCTTCACATGTTGCAGGAAAATTTTGAACTTTCTACCCCTTTTTAACAACCAAAATTTTTATCAATCACTGTAAGATGCATTATATATATATATATATATATATATATATATATATCACAGATTGTGTTTTATGCGTGACAAATTTTGATAATCAGCACATTCTCTCATTTTTTACTTTTTGTTCTTATAAATAAGACGGATGAAAATAAAGCTATTTTCAGCTTTTATTTCCACAGAGAAACAGACAAACAAACAAACAAAATTAACAAATCAAAAGAAACTAAAAAGCACACACAAAAAAAAAAACACCTTTACTTCCAAATTTTTGGAACTTTAATAAAGTAATCCAATTAGTTAGAAAACAGCAGAAATTCAATACATATATAGAGATAGAACTGTGCATACAGGAGGATTAGGAATGTAATCAGAGAAATGAGGAACGTCTTCAAGCACGTAACCATCGTCACCGGACACGATCATCGGCGGCGAATTGCCGGAAACCGCTGCCGCCGGAGGGAAACTTATGAAACCTTTGCTCAATTTCGAAGTAGTCGGCACTAATTTCGAACTATCGATGCCGCGGGAATTCAAAGTAGAAATTGCAGAACCAGTACTAATTGACTCCATTAAAACAGCAAATGATCACCAGCTTTAAAGCCTTTAACAAACTATAAATACATGCATATGTGTGTGTGTATATATATATTTTGTCACTGCATATATATATATATATATATCTGAATGTATATATAATTCTAGAAGGAAGAGTTGACCAAATAAACTTAACAGAAGTAAAAATCTTTGAGCCTTGCCCAAGTTTTGATTAGTTTTGTAAAGTTTTTGAGTAATTGGGTGTGTGCGCGTTTGGATGGAAAATGGTGCGGATTGAAAGTTTTTGAGGAGTTGTTTTCCAGTTTTTGACGGAATTGTGGGTATGGAAAGATTTTGGTCAAGAACTTCCGCATGCGTTTTTTAAATTTTTACATCATCCTGAATCTCACGTTATACTCGTATAAAAATATCAAATATATATATATATATATATATATATATATATATATATATATATATATATATATATATATATTCTAAAAAAATTATAAAGGAATCGATATTTTCATGGAAAATTTAATTAAAATATCAATTTTTATTTATAAAAATAACAATTTTAAAAAATAATATATTCCCTCTATATCTTATATAATGTTCAAAGTATATTTTATATACAAATTAAGAAAGTACAATAAAAAAAGAATATAAAAAAATTAACTTTATTTTTAGTGAGTTTACAAAATTATATAAAATAATGAGTTTTTATTTTTTATACATACCAGTAAACTCCACTAAATAATCAATTTATTTTTATTTTATGTACTTCTTATCATTATTTTGAAGACGGAGGGAGTAGATATTTCTTATTCTATACCAAATAAAAAGTTCTATTTAATTTATTCTAAATTAATTTATATAAATTTTATATTTAAATTATAATATAAGTTTTTTAATAATTTTATACTTAATAATATACTATTTTGCATTTTTGGGTGAATTATTTTCAAAATAATACTGTTTTTAAAAATTATAAAATATTTTTTTTTTGTAATAATAATAAGAGAGAATATATTTTTTATATTTTGGGAGGGAGGCAGTAAAAAAGGAAGGAGACCGGAAGCACAGAGGGAGACGGAAATGGTAGGACTGTAGGAGGTTCTAGACTCTCCGGATATACGATGGAAATGTTGGTTGTGGGTCAATAATGTCCCTCTGCCATGAGAAATACGTTAAAGATAAATCAAACCTTTTTTTCTCTCCTTTCTTAATAATAATAATAATAGGGTAATATTAAGGCTATATTTATTTATAAAGATTATAATCTCAAAAATAATTTTAAGATATAGATTATAATTTTAAGATTATATTTGTTTATAAGAATTAGACTTAAGATAAAATTATTAATCTCAAAAATATTTTGTTTGTTTTTAAATTTAGATTCGAGACTATTAATCTATGGATTATAAAATGACTTAATAATCTTGAAATTATAATTTATGATTTAACATGGTGCTAAATAGTCTCCGTATTAAGTCATTTTATAATTCTTGGATTAATAATTTTAAGTCTAAATTTAAAAATAAATAAGATAAAAATAAAATTAATAATTTTATTTCAAAGGTAATCTTTATAAATAAACATAAATTTGAAATTATAATTCCAAAATTATAATTCTAAGAAACAAATATGGCCTAAGAGAATTACTATTTTGACATGTATTTTTGATATTTCTATATAATTCTCTCACATATAAAAATGAGTCTTATTTATACTCATATAAAAATAAATTATGTAAGTATAAAAAATACATGTCTAACATTAAATATGATCTAACACAATTAATAATAAAAAATAAGGAGACGGAACAAAGTATAAAAAAGAAAAAATCAATGTACAGTCACTCCAACAATTTTAAAATATAGGAAGTATTAAGAAAGGATAAATTTATATATATATAATATTTAAATATAAAATTAAATAATATATTTATTTTAATATAATCCGAATTTTAATATTATATTTTATTTTTTAATAATTAAAATAAATATAATATTTAAAAATTATATTTAAATATTATACTCTTATATTTATTTATTAAAAAATAATTGTCGGGGAGATGAATCAGCATCATTTAGGGTGGGATTATCAATGGGACAATACATCGTAATACTCGACACGCTTTTTAAATTTAGCGAGTTTGTTTAAATTTTAGAAATGATAAATGTTGACCTTTGTAATTTTTTTTATGTCATTTTATTTAAATTTAAAGATACATTTAAAAATTCTGTATTAGCGAACAAAAATCAAACAACTTGGTATTATTGAAGTTAATTATTCGCAATCATAAATTATTTGTACAAAAATCTAAAAGTTCAGTATTAATAAATTATATTTATCATATTATTTGAGTTAAAAATATATTTATTTTAAATTTAAAAATATATAGCAGATTAAAAATAAAAAATAAAAAATATTTAGATTACAGACTACACATTAGAAGCTCCTTTCAATAAAAAAATATATTATTATTATAATATAAAATAATAAAAAATTCTCAAATTCCGCAACTTTAATTTTACGTTATTATTATTAAATTAAATTATTATTAAATTAATAGGTAAATCTAAAACAAATATATCTCATATGTGACTTTTTATTGGAAGTTATCCTATGTAGTACTCCGTAATAATCATGAACCTAATTACTAAATTTACATTGCTCACGTGTGGAAAGTTGATTTAAGCCTAATTTCTTTTGTTTTTTATTTTTGTTTCCAACAAAGAAAAAAGTGAAGACTTAATCACCAAAAAAATATCGGACGTTAGTGTTTTTTCAAAAAAAAAAATTCAATGAATTTTATTTTTTCAATTAAACTAATGATTTATTAGAAATATAACAACAATAATCAAAATTTGACTAAGCTTCTAATCAAAGTTAACTATTGATGATGTGTCTTTATATGCGACAATTGATTTATTTATTAACATCATATTAAATTATTTTAAATAAATTAAAAACTAATTAAAAATAACTTAAAATATAACTAGCCAATTTTATTAATTAAAAATGACTTAAAAATAAAACTAGCCATTTTATTTATATAAAATAAATTAATTTAGTTTAATTAACATTAAAAACAACCATATAATACTAAACCTTCATCAAATTGACTTAAAAATGTAATTAACTATTTTATTTTCTTAAGTCAACTGAAAAATATTTTATTTTTTTAATTAAATAAAATGGCTAATTTCATTTTTAAGTCATTTTTTTTATTAAATTAAATGATTAGTTATATTTTAGGTTGTTTTTATTTAGTTAAAATAACTTAAATATAATTTTTAATTAAATAAAATGGCTCCTTTCATTTTTAAGTCATTTTTTATTAAATAAAATGATTAGGTTTAGGTTTAGGTTTTTTTTTTTTATAGCTAAAATAAGTTAATTATGATGTTAACAATAAATCATAAAATAAAATAAAAATACACTTCGTCAGTAGTTAACCATTTGATTATTGTTGTTACTTTTTTAAGACTTGATTATTTTAATTGAAAATAAATTCAAAGTTAATAGATATTTAAAAAAATAAAATTGATTTATTTTTTTGAAGAAAAAAAAGACTAAAATTCATTGATTTTTGTTTATAATAAAGTCAAAAAAGTGAAAGAGGAGTCTTTTTCGTAGATGGCATCACAGGGCATGCCACGGACGGATTGTGGTGACTCACGAGGATTACGGACGTGCTAAAAATTCAAAACTCATAAAAATCCACACACACAACAAAAAAGTCTCATGGTTCTGGTTGGTGGCTTAATTTATCTTTAATGGCATGCTATTTATTCGCCTCATAATAATTTTATTTTATATTTATCTTCATAGTAATTATGCCGTTGATTTTTTTCCCGGGGTGCATTGGCATGCATCGTGCAGTAGTTTTGGAATTACGGCGGACCAATCCCTCTCTAGAAGGGCCCTGGTTCTTTTTTCTTTTTTTTTAAGCATAATTAAAACGTGAAGCTTCATGAGCGGTTGAATATTCGGGAGCATAAACCACGCTTGAACCTGTTGTCTGTGGATGAGTTTTCTTTTCAAAATTAAATTTTCTGCGTTCAAATGAAAATAAGTTACTCTTTTTGTTTTATAAAAAAAAATCTCTTTTATAAAATATATAAATATTAAGAATTATATATTTGTTTTATTTAGTATTGATGGTATGATACTAAGTATCAATGTTTTTAGACCCGGGCCGATCATCGAACAGAAAAAGATTCGATGGATCACTGGTTCAACCAGTAGTCGAACCGTTATTGAACCGATGACGTTATAAATACATAAAAAAATATATTATTAATAATTAATAAATTTTAAAAATATCTAATTTTTTGTAACTTAAAATATAGTGAAATTATGTTATAATATTAATTAAAATATCTAATTTTAAAAATAAATTTTTTTGTACCAAAAGATTATTAAAAAAAAAATTAAACTGATTTTCTAAATCAACTAACCAGTTGAAGGAGAACCACGAAGGTCGTGTGTCGCGTGTGCATACTCAAAACACTAAAATTTATATTTGAAACCCAATTTTATCCAAAAATTTAAGTCATTAGGTCTTAAACTATTTATGTATATTAATCATTTGTTTTTATTTTATTATTTATCCAATGTTAGATTATAACTCACTTGTGATATTTTAATAATTGGACATTTATGTATTAATATCTTTTATTCTTTTATTATTTCTCCGATGTTAAACTATAACTCACTTATGATATTTTAACAATCCCCCCCTATAAACGAGTTCATCACATCAAGATTGAGTTTCCCCTCACATGAATGTTTCTCTTCAATCACTGCACACCAATCTTGACTAACTATTATGGATAATTTTTCTCCATAGAATCAACTTCCATAAAGAATTGAATATTTTTCTCTTCAATCACATCGCAGATCACCAATTCTCGAATAATTACTATCGGAACTAATTCTTGGTTAAACGTATCGAAAATTCAACATCACCTATTGAGAATCTTTAAGGAGGAGACAACAACCTTCATAAAAAAATCATAACCATCTTATATCTTTTGAAAAAGAGGCTATCTGAAATTAATATTTGAACCATTGCCCATATCTTTTGAAAAGGCTCATCAGCCTAGACCCTGGAATCAATATTCCGTAATTGTAATACCAATTATTGGGAGAGAATCAAAGATAATAAAAATATGATAAAAATAAAAATATCAACCAAATAAATATAAATATAGTTTTATGAGTCAACTCAGTTCATGATGAATTAAAATATCTCTGTTAATTCATACAATAAAACTAAACTTATTATTATAGCACAAATAATATTTTATTGTATTAGTTAACTGAGATATTTTGGTCGATTCTAAACTGATTTGACTCATAATTAAATTTAATTGGTTGATTTTTTATTTATTTATTATATTTGTATTATCTCATAAGATATATATGAGAATCGACATATTTTCTCTCTTTGTAGTAGGAATAACAATGGGGCAGGGCGGAGCAAGGCAGGATGGGGCGAAAGCGAGAATTACACATTTCACCCCATACCCGTCCCATTTTCTACATGAATTAAAATTTGATAACCATCCCCGTCCTAATGGAGAATTTATGTTATCACTAGCATTAGTATTTAATAATTTTTTAAAATAAAAAAAATCAATTTTAATTATATTTATAATAGTATATACATGAAAATTAATCATATTTTAGTGTATACATGATAAAATTAAGAAAAATCAAATAATAATGATATATATACAAACACACAAGGACATATATTTTAATTATGTAATATATATTAGTATATAAATATTAACGTAATGCGGAGACGGGGCAAATTATCATCGCTACTTTGTAGACATTTAATTAATTGTATATGATCCTCTTTTCCTAGGAAATCTAAAATGTAGTATACATTCATTTAGAATCCTATTGTAATTCTTTTTATTTTTATTTTTATTTTATTATTTTGTCTTGATGAGCCAAGGTGTTTTATTAAAAACTAAAAATGAATATGAATACTATCATTGGGCAAGATTATATGTTTAAATATTTTAATAAATAATAATTTTTGCTCAATTTTAAAATTACGGATATAATTTTTTTTAATTCGATCCAAAATTAAAGATATATTTCTATTTGAGAATAATAAAGTGACATATTTTTTTAATTGTTATTATTTTTCATTATTATTTATAACATCACACTATCATTACTTAATAAATATTAAGAGAATATTTAATAATATAAATTACAAGTAATAAATAAAATATAATTATAAATTCACTGCTCGTTATGAGAAACCCAGCTAGTCGCTTTATATAAGAAAGCCAAACGGTTAATAGGACACTCATTTTCAGTTGGTGGACGACATGAGACATTGATAGACATTCAGGGGTATTTGATAAAAATTAAATGAAATAATTTTAAATATTTAAGTAATCTGAATAAGTTGAATGAAATAGATTTTTGAATATTGAATGGAAAAAAAATATTTAATAAGTGACATATTTGAAATATTTAAATAATATATTTTTATTATTTTATCCATTTGAAAAAATTCAAAATTATTATAAACTTATTTAATATTACTTAATATAATATTTAATATTTTTTTTAATTTATTTTTTTTACTTCATTCAGCCAGGAGTTAACCATTTAATCAAAAAAATTAGATTTAGTCATTCAGTCCAAAAATCTGATCGATTCAATCATTCAGCTCCATTCAACTCTAAACAAGTGCACTGAATGATTGATTAATTTAATTATTTAATTTTATTCAGATACTATCAAACAACCCCTTAATTTGATTGAAATGGGCAATAGATGCTTTGGAACAACGATACGGGAGAAGTATCAATCCAGACAAAAGGACCTTTTTCCCATTTAAATGGTCATATATATTTTTTTTGGTTAATTAACAGTAGTTTCAACAAATCAATCAAAAAACTACACAGCCCTTATTGTTGTTGAGGTCTTTGTAATACAGAAGGACAGCTGTCCGTCAAATTTGGAGGCCAACTGATGAGCAATAAATCCATCACAACGACTTTCATAAGCAGCCATGCAAATTTCAATGACCCTTTTCAACGTTTGATCTTCTTGGTAAAATGGTTGTCCAATTGGTTCATCAACACTAACCCACTAGAAGCAAAATAACAAAAGATCAATCACTTGCCAAAAAAGGAAAAGAAAAGAAAATATTAATTATATTTAAGGAAAAATGTGTGATTTTTTTTAATGCTTGATTAATATAATAAGGCTTTTAAGTACTCTTGTATCTTGAATCTCTTTCTGCCGATTATGATGATGTCAGAGGACAATGGCTTGAGCATACATACAAACATCTAATCTGATTTCTCAAAGGCCACAAGTTGAGCATGCCTGCCAGTTGCAATCACAAAATTGGAAGATGCTATGTGTTGGGACATAATTTATTGGACTTTATATTTTAAATATGGGTCAAAGATTATTTTGCATAGGAGTTGGGTTAAATTATTTTTATATACTATGATGGGCTTTGCCATGGGTTGACCCGTTCAAGTATTCTTATCTTTTAGGCAGTTTGAGTGAGTGAAAAAAATGTCATGTTTCCACTCAGAAAAGATGATAGGACTCCTAGCGGTATATGAATGAGTATATATACAAAGCCTCACAAGGGAACTAGGTAATGTTTTTCTACATACAAAGCAAGAGTTATCAAATATCTTACATTTATTCCAGTATATATTTTAGTTCTCTATTGTGACGTTTAATCGTTTGTACTTATTTTTTCACCGGAATATCTCCGGACGGCCCAAGCCGTGGCCTGATCTGTGGAGTGTTTAACGATTTGCTAAGTTTGCAAGTATCTTGCTGTGAGGTAATTTTGACGAGAGAAAAATTTACGCATCAACACTATGGATATAACATTGTTCAAAGATAAAAGTCGTAAAAAAAGTTAGTCGAATGAGACTCTAAAAGATGACATATTTTTCACCATTTGTTTGTGAGAAAGTACAAAAAGAGTTACCTCCAAGAATGTTGTTTCAATCTACCTGCAAAAGGATAAAGGTGAGTAACTTGAAGGCATTGACAGATAAAATTGATGATATTGAGTTTCCCATACTCCACGGCCAGGACAAGTTGTATTAATATTCTATAGCTTCACAACCATTTGCTTCAGAAAAATCATGGTATGTATAAAGAGTTCTTACTCATGCAATTATTCTCTTAATTTTCCTTTCAACTTGACAATGCAAGATTGCAGGTTGTGGACATATACTTAGCCACGAGTGTAATGAGCTTAGCAGCCATTATAATGGTTATAGAGATGTTTCTCGAAAGTTTGAGGGAACGTGCTTATATATGATGGTACAATTGGCTAATATTTGATTAAGATAAATCAAGTGATAATTCTTTGGCATAGGGGATTTAAAGGTGGACCATGAATCTGAATCCGGCCTTTGATATATAACTCAGTTTGGCATTTGAAATTGATGATGCCCTATCCGAAAGTGGTCTTTGATGTGGAATCCGGTTCCTAAGACCCTGCACAAACATCTTCACAAGAGTAAAGATAATAAACCAATCTATAATGTTACGTTTGAATTGAGAAAATAGAATAAAAGAAATAATGTAATAAAAAATAGTGTATTAAATAATTATTTTAGAAGATAAACTATTCTAGTAGATGGAATGAATCATTCCATCTTTTTTATTTTTATTCCATGCGAGAGATGATGGAATAAAATTCATTCTAATAGAATAAATATGTATGATAATTTTACCATCATATTAGACCATTCACTCTTACTAATAATTAAACATATATTTAAAATATTTTAAAATTATTTTATTTCTTTCTCTATTTTATTTTTTTAATTCAAACGAAATATAAATTTCAAAAGGAAGTAATGTCACCAATGTTGTAAAATAATCCATTTAATAAAAGTGGTTGGTGTAGAATATCTCTTCAACATGTCCCATCAGTGGACACTTGAGACCAATCTGTGTGGGTTATGCAGAGACATCCATCAAGGGGCAATGACTCTGTCTCATGCCTTGTGCAGGCGGTTGACATGACCTCATTGAGCCCTAAACTACAATTTTGGCTTCCGGTCCTCTCGAATGGGTCCTTTGGTTGTGGGCCTGAGATTGTTGTCCTTGGGCCTTGTCAACGGAACTTTGGGTCCATACCCTTAGACGAATTGAAGTGCGAGCAAATGGAAAGGAATTATTAATTTTTTTTTTTAATTTTTAGTTTTTTTTTCTCCTTTTCTTTTCTATTAATGTCCCAATTTGAAGGGATATCGGCACAAATATGATGGGTGACAAAATCAATTTCAACATCCAGAGTATAAAAAATGTAAGATTATTTTTCCCCCAAGAATGTATTTTTTTTCCCTATTTTATTCACTTTACTATAATATGCCCGAGTGATTTGTGCAAGAGAATATCAACACATTTTAGGGGAATTTTAAAATACCAAAAACTTGAGTTCATAGCAACGAATTGGTTTTTCTTATCTTAATTATCTATAAACCTCAGGTGCATTGGACATTTTACTTGTTATTTATCTTTCTCAATTCGGTGATTTTTTTTTTAATTAGGTGATAAGACGTCTTTTTTTCTCACATACATTAAATTGGACATGTCACGTTATAAATTAGCCAATCAGTATTTATTTATAATTAAAAAAGACTTGTTTTAGATAATTTTTTCTTATTTATTAAATATCAAAGGTGGAAATGTCATGTACTCTCTCCGCCCCATAATAAACGTCATAATTTGATTTCAATGGTTAAACTGATCATTTTTAAAATAAATAATTAAAAATATTTATATAGAATTTTTAAATTATGAAACTTTATATTAATAGTACATTCTTCAAAATTTATTATAATCATAATATCTCAACATATATCTTGAATATTTTTAAAGATTTATTAATTTTAAAAATGATCAATTTGATCATGAAAATCAAACTAGGACGTTTATTATGGGAGAGAGAGAGTAATATTTTTTAATTTTCATTTGGTAGAACAACCTTGTGACAAAATTTACTTATAACATTGTACATCAAACATTGGTTCCCGACATTATTCAAGAAAAAAAAATTACAAACAAAAATACTACTAATATGAAATCAATTACCAATTAATTAAATCGATAATAAAATAGAGAAAAAAAAAATATTAAGGAGCCATGAATTGGTTTGGTTTGGTTTGGTGTTGGATCTTCAGACATGGACGGATCAGATTGATCGTAGGTCTATACAAAGCTAGGCTCACTGTTGATGGGAAAAATTCTCACGTGCCGTAGAAATTTCTTCACACGTGTTCAGGCCCTCCTGAATCGCCGTTCTGAGCTATTCTTCTTCTCATAACCCTCAAACCTAACATATCAGTCGCCCCCTTCGCAGCTGTATTACTAAATCTAAAAGAAAGAAAATACAGAGATCTATCATCATCATGTATCGAACCTCAGCTTCACGACTTAGGGTTCTTAAGGTCTCATTTTCATTTATATCTGTTTTTTCTATGTGTTTTTTTTGTATATTAAATTGTGATTCTATTGATTGTTTAATTATTCAACCTATTGTTTGTAAGTTCCTTTTGTTTCGAGATCTGATCGTAGTTTGCTAGAATTGTATGCGCTTCCTTTTTACGTGTTCTAGAAATGCGAAAATACTTGGCTTATTAGCTCCATAAAATGTTCTTCATTCAAAGATACTATTATTTTGCAAAGTTCGGGTCTTTAACTTTGCACCGATAATGTGGAACAGTGGAAACCCAACCTGGTCAGGCAGTTTGGTTTGGTCTCCAAAAAGTTATTAGACTGAACTAAGGCTACCAGCCGCAACAAGGATAGAGGGGCTTATTCCATGTTGGCAGCTCCCTTTGAATATTAAGTTTTTAAAGGATAATGCTAGGTGTCTCAATTTTTTGTTTTAAATGATGTGGTACTATTACATTGGTTGAATATATTTTTTGTGATTGGCCATCTCATATGTTACAACACTGGAGCAAAATTTGAGATCCCTAGTATTACCCGTTATTAGATTGTCGAACATTGATATGGAAACATGGAGTGCTTCTGAAGTTGGGTCCTTGCTCCATTATTTAGGACATTTTTGCAGTCACTATGTTATAGATACATTAGCATTTGGAATCTTCATTTAACTTGTAGTTTGGACTTTGGTGGTTGATCAAAATTTTCTGTCACATTGCTATTACTATGAAGGGGTACCTTAATAGATTGACAGTGGGTCGTGTCTGATGTTGTAATATTGTAATTTGTGAGTAGGGTCGTGCCAGCAACAGGACGCTTACCAGGTTTGCAAGTTCAAGTGCTGTTGCCGCCAAGTCATCATCTTCAGGAGGTTTATTTGCTTGGTTGACTGGAGAACGATCTAGTTCTTCCCCTCCCCTAGACTTTCCACTTAAGGATGTTACAATCCCTCCTCCACTACCGGATTATGTTGAACAGGGTAAGACCAGGATAACAACTCTAAAAAACGGTGTCAAAATAGCATCAGAAACATCTCCGGTACGTTTAATTATTGTTTCTGCTCTTTGTTTCAAAGAAGATTATGATTCTTTTGGTAGTAAAGTCAAATATTGATTTTATTGGACGAATAGAACCCTGCGGCATCCATTGGGTTGTTTGTTGACTCGGGCTCAATCTACGAAAGTCCAGAAGAATTCGGTACAACACACCTTCTGGAACGTATGGCCTTTAAAAGCACAGCTAACCGTAGCCATTTGCGCATTGTGCGGGAAGTAGAGGCAATTGGTGGCAATGTGACAGCTGCTGCCTCCCGGGAACAAATGAGTTACAGCTATGATGCTCTCAAGACTTATGTTCCTCAAATGGTAGAGTTACTTATTGACTCTGTCAGGAACCCTGTTTTCCTGGACTGGGAGGTTAATGAGCAGGTATTTTCCCCCCTCTTTGTAGGCATCTTTAAAATAGTTTATTCTATTTGAGACAATGTTCTCAAAAGACATGCTATCCTCTACAGCTTCTGAAGGTGAAAGATGAGATTGCTGAAGCATCAAAGAACCCTCACGCCTTGATTTTGGAGGCAATTCATTCTGCTGGTTTTTCTGGTGCGTTGGCAAATCCTCTTATGGCCCCAGAATCTGCACTAAATGGATTGAATAGTACACTGCTGGAGCAGTTTGTTGCTGTGAGTTTAAGAAATTGTTTATATATTTAATGTCAGATGTTTTTATTTTTCCTCCATATTCTTTTGCATTTCTTACCCTTTGGTTCTTAGTTATTTTTAGTTTTTACATAACAAGTTTTCTGGATCTTTTTCTGCAACTGATTGGTTAGCTTTGAAATTTTAAGGAAAATTATACTGCTCCTCGAATGGTCCTTGCTGCATCAGGTGTTGACCATGAGGAGCTGGTAAAATATGCAGAACCTCTTCTCTCTGATCTGCCTAGTGTGCCTCGACCTAAGGAACCACAATCAGTGTACACTGGAGGTGATTACCGTTGTCATGCTGGTTCAGGGGTGGGTGATCAATATCCTCTGCTAAGCTCTCTCTTGTTACTCTTTGAAAACTGAAATATTTCTGCCTGACTTTGTGGCGATTCTTTTTGTAAGCAGCAAACCAATTTTGCTCTTGCATTTGAAATTCCTGGTGGCTGGCATAAAGTGAAGGAAGCTATGACTGTAACAGTCCTTCAGGTGCTATTTCTCAAATTTCATTAGAAATACTTTACATGTGTTTATACGGTTCTCACAACGTAGATAGCTTTCTTTCTTTCTTTCTTTCTAATTCCTTGTTACATGTTTGATTAGTTTTCTGTGCATCATGATGAGATGGCCACTTTGGGAGATTGATTAATCTAATTCTTTTTGTAGATGCTAATGGGAGGAGGTGGGTCTTTCTCAGCTGGGGGTCCTGGTAAAGGGATGTACTCGCGGCTATGTATGTATACACATTAGTCTCCAATGAATGTATAATTTTATTTTAAAATACATAACTCTAGTCTACATATAGTGAGTTGTATGACATAGCAGTTGCATAAGTAATTAGTAATATAACATCAAATCAAATGTTACAGTATGTTCCTCGACGTTAATTCCTCCTTGTTCTGGATGCAATACCCCTGTGCAAATAATTGTTCACGTATTAAATTTTCCTCGCTTTTCGACTTTTTAATTCATTTATTTTTGCTGATATGCTGGACAGATCTTCGTGTCTTGAACGAATACCCACAGATTCAGTCATTTTCTGCATTCAATGCCATTTATAATAATACTGGCCTATTCGGAATTCAAGCTACCACTGTAAGATTTCTGCTATGAAGCTTCAGTTATTTGGAGAATTGTCATGTCTTTTGACAGTTATACATTTACCTCTGACACTGATACCTGCAAAGCACAAGCATTTTATGATTAGTGAATTTGTTAATTGATTAATGATGTGGCACTTTGTATTATGGTGTTACTTATCAACTCTACATTTTCTTGTTCTTTAAACATATATGTTTATATAGCATGCCAAATTTTCAAATGAGCCTGCTTAGATTTGGCGATACTGCCTGTACACCGAAACTTCAGTACAAGTATAGCCCACTACGCAGCAATTATTGCTGATTGTGTATAAAGAGGAACAACCAACTTAGTGCTTTATGTGCTGCAACCTGTTCAGAATCTTGGATATGATTCTTCTTTTGCATCTAATTTTGGCTTCTTGTTTGTTTTACTGTCAAATTTTTTACGAAGGATCTATATATCTCAAGGGAACTTCAAAAAGTTAATAAAAGCTAAATTAGGAATATAACTGGAAACTGTTTCTTTAATTTCTGAAGTCCTCTATTTTCCATTAAGCATGCGGGAATTATTGGTTTGTCTTCATTGGTATGCCATCAAAAACTGACCAATCTCATGTTTGTGGTTCAGAGTTCTGACTTTGCATCACAAGCCATAGATATTGCAGTTAAAGAACTTATTGCTGTGGCAACTCCTTCACAAGGTTTGTAGCTGATCTCTTTCTCTTTATGAATTGGAAATGGCTAATTATTCTCTTTGCATGGATGGTTTTTTTATTTTTTTTAGATAAGGTCATTACTATTTGGTGACTCATGTAGAATCCTCTTTCCCTGCTTTCTTTCTTTTTCTTCCGATGTCTCTTTCAGTTGACCAGGTACAACTAGATCGCGCCAAACAGTCAACAAAGTCAGCCATTCTGATGAATCTGGAATCCAGAGTATGCAACCTGTTTTTTTGCCTCTGATGATCTCTACATTGACTTTATTATTGTTCCGATTTTCCATATCAGGCTCATGTGTTTGATATGTTTACCTTTGAGTTCTAATTAACAGATGGTTGCATCAGAAGATATGGGTAGACAAATTTTGACATATGGAGAGAGGTATGCCATTTTTGGTAATGTGGATATCATTTCGAACCACTGATATATCTGTGCAAGCTCCTCACGGTCTAATAATCATTTATGCAATTATTCAGGAGCCAGTTATATCTAAATTTAGTTTGCTAATGTTAGAAGCCCTTGCGGTGACATAATCTGAGTATGAGTTTCTATGGGATCAATATGCATTGTGAATCCAAAAAGTAGTTGAGATTGGATGGAAAGTGTACTGGCTACGGAGAGAGAGAGTGGCCGAGGTTTATAAAGTCATTCAACAACTAAATTCCCCCTTTGAACTCCAAAAAAAGAAAAAATACTTGAGGGTTGTATGCTAGTGCATTTGCATAAGCAATTTGTTCTCTTCAAGAGCATATCTGTTTCTTGCTTTCTTTGCCTTCCTATAATTCCTCTCCCCCCTTTCTTTCAAACTACATTAAATATCATTTGTTGTCTTTTAATGCACAAAAGCTCGTTGTCCTTTTAAATCTTGTCTGCCTATCATGCATGACTTTCATTCTCAGTGATCTGTAGTTCTGCCTTGTTGCATTTTCAGTGATTGGTTTGGTTGCTGATCGATGTGGCTGAACTTCCTCTCATCAATAAAATGGTGTATTCCATTTTTCTTTGATGACGTTGGGAGTCCGTTCACTTGCAGTATCTTAAAAAAAACAATTTTACAATGATCATTGGTGCATGAACTTTTTAGTTTGAATGCTGCTGCTGCTTGTTTGCCAGCATAAATTGCATAGCTTGTCGAACAAGTTTTTATCTTATTGACATGCATGATTATCACTTTGTGTTGTAGGAAACCTGTGGAGCATTTCTTGAAAGCTGTCGAGGAAGTTTCAGCAAAGGATATTGCCTCCATTGCGCAGAAGCTCCTTTCTTCCCCCCTTACAATGGCATCTCATGGAGATGGTAATTTTCCTGTTGCTTGAATATAATTTTATAGTGAGGAACTTTGTCCATTTTCACTTTGAATCTAGTCTTATTTCTACTCATGTTTGGCAGTCATACATGTCCCAAGCTATGATGCAGTCAGCAGCAAGCTCCATTCAAAATGATACTGCTTTCATGTAGCATGACAAAGTAAATCTTTTGGAAATTGCAAATTAGTGGAATACTCTTGTGGCGCTAATAGGTATGGTAAATAAGAGGAAATTAGATGCTCTTTATGTAACGGGCGACCTTTTTCACACCATTTTGTTGACGTTCTTGTAATTTATTGTTTGGTGGGAGAGTTTTATGGTTCTGGAGAATGGTACCAGTACCTTTTTGAGCGAGTTTTATTGTTGCTAAATTTGTCATAAGTTGTGTTTTGTCAACCGAGTTCCTGACAAGCATATACTTGATAAAAACACCCTTGGGAAGCGAGGCTTATGTGGTGCCGAAAGATGTGCTTCATTTGGAAATGAAATGCCTTTGTTATAATTTACAAGTAATAAGCAAATGTAATGACGAGATAAAGGTCATTGAACTTGAGACACTTAAAAATGCCTATAATTGTTACATGGTAGAGATGGTATATGACCTCTTATAATAGCACTGTTCTCAAGTGTATGCTAAATGCTATTGTCAACTGCAAAGAATTGAGCATCTTTGTTAAGAATCTGCAAACAAATTGTCAGTCTTAAGAACAATGCTATATGGGTAACATAATGGAAGAATATTTTCTATGTACCAGAAGAAAGGAAGAATATTTTCTGCAGGAAAAAATTATAATTTTAAAAACTTGCATTATATGGCTATGCACAAGCAGTTTGATGATGATAAAAACAGATTCCAGGTACATTGCAGAATGATAAAGCAATGAGATTAGAATGGTCAAAAATGGTAGGAGTGAGGGAGAAGAAAAGAGCCACTATTAGATAAACCTAACATTATTATTTTGCTTTGGGCAATGAAATATTATTGGACTTAGGAGTCGTACCCAACTTATATTAGTCCCAACCTCTACAACAGCCATTTCTTCTATAATGTAGCAAGAAAAATAAATGCACAAGCCCAAATGGATTAATATTCTTTTTTTTTCCATTTATCCATACTCATAATATACACTCTCCCTTATTTATTTATTTGTTTTTAAAATTTATAGAAAATGACTAACTTCATGAAATTAGTGTCCCTCAACATTGATAACACTTCTTGGAAAATGTAACAAGAAAATGTGCAAATAAGTCTCACCTTCATTTGGACATTAGTTGTTTGGTAAAGACTAAAGAATTTGTCCCCAAAATAATTAAATATGAATCATATATACTTTCAAATTCCATCAACTCAATCTAATGGAGTATCACTTTATCTTATTCTATATGTTCGATTTGTGAATCTTTTCTTCACCATTCTGCTATGTGTATAATAATATAAATATCCACCTTAAATTTGTATCACTCTTTTAAATTATTTCTTTCATTTTGTCTTTTTGAGGGGCATTCATGCATGCTTCATACCATTGGAAATTATTTCTTTCATTTTGTCCTTTTGAGGGGCATTCATGCATGCTTCATACCATTGGAAATTATTTCTTTCATTTTGTCCTTTTGAGGGAAAGACACTGGACCTTGACATATATCGATTAATTATGTGCTCAAATAGCCCATTTTTTGTTTTTATAAAACACAGATTAAATTTGTCAAAATCCAACTAAAATACAATTTGATAATAATTTTTAAGTATTTTCAATCAATATAATTATGAAAGAGCAACTACAAATAATATAGATCAACTGCAAGCCTGGAGTTTGTACCAATAAATAATAAATTCTCTCCTTTTCACTTTGTTTTGAGAAATAAAATTGGCTATAATTTAAACCATGAATATATATATATATATATATATATATATATATATATATATATATATATATATATATATATATGTGTGTGTGTGTGTGTGTGTGTGTGTGTGTGTCAATGATAAAAAAATTAAAAAGAAAAAGACAAAAGACAAAATCTAAGATGATTGTGGCACATTTGAAGAATTGAGAATCGTCATTAAATATGTGGGGCTCAAGTACAGGATTAGTCAAGGGACAACTCAAATGGATAACCTTATATGTTCAACCAATTTGATTCGCTAATAGCCTAATTCCTTTGTGCACAAAAATGAATTCTAATCAAATAACTATATATACGAGGTATTAAGAATTTTTTTTAATAATTTTATCGAGTTATTTTAATTAATTATGAAATAATATCAAATTAATTTTTTTTAATATAATATATAATTTTTTCGTATATCATAAAATATATATAATTATCTTTAACATTAATTATATATTATATTAATAAAAAATAAAAATATATCAATATAAAATTATCAAATATTTTTTTTTGAAAAATGACATAAACCAACCTATGCACCGTACGTCGAGGTTACCAAACTGTACTCAAATCACAAGAATGTTCACAACTTGTTGAATATTTTATAAGTCATTCTATTCGATTCATGTTTCACATCAAATTAAATATAATTAGACTGTCCTCTCTCTCAATCTCTCCTTCCTAAAAAGATTTTATTCTTTCTCTGTGAATTACATCAAATTGATACAATTATTTCATACGGCCAAAAGAAAGACGATCAGACACATGAGCTATGTATAATCATGGCCATATGTTTTTCCACAAACATTTTCCATCATTTATTCTTGACTACTCAAGAAGAATATCGTAACAACTAACATATATGAATGCTTAGCCATCATCTAAGTGGTAGAAATAAGATCTCCATCGTAGGACCCACATAACAACTGGGGTCCATATCTTCCATGTTCATAGATTGTTATATGTATTCTACATATATATGTCCCTAAATGAATGTCACATTTCTTTTGGCAAAGATACATGTATCAAATTTAATTATTAAATTTATTATAATATTTAATATAGTTACAAATATAATATACATAAGATATGGATAGCATTCAACACTGTCATGATGACATTTTTTTTGGTAGAAGAAAGTATATATATATGTATATAGCAGTAATTTATATTCAAAGTTGACTACAGGTTAAGTGTTAAATATATTGTGACGCCCCCAAATCTAGGCCCACACAGTCCAAACTTGAGTCGTCAAAAGACTACAACAAAATTATTACAACAAGGCACAACGTACAACAATACAGTGTATAATAATACACAACTAAGTCTTCACTATTATTGTCACACTATTTTACAACACGTGAAGACTAGGACAGCTATTCCTCGGACTCTCACTTCATCCCCCGGCTAGACCCCGCTACGTTCTCATATCCTGTTGAAAAATAATGGAACAAAAGGGTGAGCTCAAATAGCCCAGTAAGAAATATCATGACTAAGATAATGACGAATAAATTATCATTAGCCTTCAACAGGTGAGTTCTTGATAGAATACAACAGAATACAAGGTGTATATCAAAAACTGCAGTTAAATTCTTGAACAATGTTCAGATCAATAATAGCGGCGGAATGAGCAATCTATTAGAAGAATAATGTAGACTATAATGTCCACGCGCTTCTCTTTTTCGTAAAAACATCATCAACTTTTATCATCTGAAATACCATTAGTCAAGATAATACAAATTCACAGTTCCTGGTCATAATCATGCAAATCAACAGTTCATCTATGCATTACGGGCCAAAGAGAACATTCAATATAGCACCAGCGGTCATGATTATACCAGATTCAGCCTTTGGTCATAATCATACCAAACAACAGTTCATCTATGCACTACGGGCCAAAGAGAACTTTCAATATAACAACAACGGTCATGATTATACCAGATTCAGCCTTTGGTCATAATCATACCAAACAACAGTTCATCTATGCACTACGGGCCAAAGAGAACTTTTACCACGTGCCATAAAAGACACCGAACAGATGTATTGCCTTTAACCTAATATATCGCCTTTAACCTATCATCTGTTCAACAAATATATCACATCTGTGCCCCCGGCCACAGATATTCACAACAGCTTGATTCTTGATGATTTGTACAAATAATAGTGATACAATTGATGAACAGAAGAAACAGGATAAACAATAAGTATCGGAAGTTTACTTTGTGCAGATTCAAATAATGTCCAAATTGTCAACATGATGTGGAGTGAAATTTAAAAATGTTATTCAAGATTCTCAGTTCAGAATAACGGTTACAGTTCAATAGAAAGATTCAGAAAATAGGAAGGTTCAGTTGAAATAATGAAGTTCAACTATTATGGAACATATAATATTTTCAGGAATTATAGAAGCAATAGTTCCATGATAAGTTTCGATTCAGGAGTATGAAAGAAAATAATATCCCTTACCGTAGCAAGTTCAAGAGTGTAAAAAAAATGACATTTCTTACTGTAGTAAGTTTAAGAGTATGAAAGAAAATGAAATTCCTTACCGTAGTAAGTTCAAGAGTGTAAAAAAAATGACATTTCTTACCTTAACACGTGACTGGATATTGATTTAAATGAGATTGATCAACCTATATATTTATAATAAAATTAGTAATTACAACATGTAAACTTCAAAGTGTATGATAACTCATATATTATGAACTATCAAAATTATATATATTTAACATAATTTTTGTAGTATAAAATACCAACTTTTAAAATAGTTTTAAAAATAATATTCCAAAATAAATCTTCCAAAGAAAGCTTTTAAAAATGAATCTTCTCAAAGAAGAGTCTTCTAAAGGAAGATTTGTGAATACCGTGAAAAATAGGAATTTATAAAATTACTACTCTTTAATAAAAGACTTACTTGAAAAATTCCTGCACTCCTTTTGGCTTTCAAACACTCAAAATAGCCTTACTATTCTCAGAGAAAACTCATAAAATTCTTATAGAAAAATTTTATGTTTTAGGTGTGATTTTTCTATTCAGCTGAACAAGCTATTTATAGGAGAAAAGAGGTTACTATGCGTGGTAGGTGAACTAAAAAAAAAAATTCAGCAGAGGCTGCGCAAACGTTTTTAAAAATTTTCAATACTTGCACAGTAACTTTGCACAGTAACTTTAACATTTTCAAAAAGTGAACAGTAATGAACAGTAACTTTTGTCGGTAGATGAACAGTAACTTCCCCCGAGATGAACAGTGACTTCCGTCAGTGAATAGTAACTTTTCCGGGAATGAACAGTAAATTCCGGGAGTGAATAGTAACTTTTGAAAAATAAAATTTTTTATTTTTCCTGTGGGTCCAACATATAAAATGAAATAATGCTACAACAATAATGTAATAAACACGTTACAGATTATTATTAATTTAATAATATAAATTACAGTATATTTGCAACTGTGACAATTATTAGGTTCAATAATTTTAAAAACAGTGCAACAACAATTATTGACTCAATAATATAAAATACAGTGTAATGACAATTATTAAATCAATAATGCAAAATACTGTGTAACAACAATTATTGAATTGATAACATAAAATATTATGCAGTGACAATTATTGATGAAATGATGCGTAACAGTTACGGTGTCAATTATCAGAACAATAGTATGAGACACTGTGCAATACCGCGTGCTACTGTAGAGTACCGTGTGCTACAGAAAATACCATAAATTACCGTATGCTACTATTCTTTTATCACCGATATTTTAACAGTTAACACCGTTGACTATTTTTATTTAAAAAGGTTACTTCTGTCGTTTTCTATATCCGACAAATATTCCGTTGTGGAGTCCACCAATAATTTGTTATTTCGGCCCCGTCGTACGGCTCGAATATTCCCCGACAAAACGAATATTCCCCGACAAAGCGAATATTGTCCGACAAAATAAAATTTACACATAACATCCTTAACTTTCAATTTCGTTAATTTAACCACTTACTGTTTCAGGAAAAATATATATGAAGAAAAATTAATTTTTATATTTCATAAAATTCGGGGTCTTACATATATAGTCGATCTATTTAATTAATTAATGCTATCTATTCTTAGGCTCATGCAATAGACACGATTTAAATAAAATACAAAATACTTGATGCATATCTAAGTTCCCGTATACATTCTCTTGAGAATTATTCTGCGCACAATAGTAGTGCGCACAAAGAGAAATTTGTCTTAAATTAAATTGCATTCGTCAATTTAGAAAATGCACAGTACAAGATGAAAATGTTAGCTACTAAATACAGATCACTTTTCATATATATATATACACATATGCTTGTGAAATATATTTGATGTTCCAATATATATAATAAAACTACACAAACACAAGGTCAAGACCTAAAGAGAAATTAAGGTAAGTATTATATGCGTATAAACTAACACATGGGAGTTTACAATGCATATTTTCTTGTCCTTGTATTCAGCTTTTAGATGAGCTAATATATTTGGTGCTTCTTGTTGAAGTTTAGGTATATATATATATATTTTAATTAGAAAGGATGGTGGTGGTCCATCAGGTATACTGCTCATTTTCCTTGCATATCAAGCAAACCTTGTGTGTCTCTCTCTCTGCAACGTTCATGGCAAATGAATCATTATCGATCAGCACTCCAGCTCAAAGAAGCATGTGAGTTCCTAGCTTTTTATTGTTTTATTTTGTTTCCTACACTAATTCCAAAATCTCTATCCCTAACCAAATCATGAATAGTGAGTATATACTGTGAGTCTGTGACTTGAATGTATCTGTAATTAAGCTTCTTCTGTATTTTCTCTCTCTTTCTAATTCTGAATTTATTACTCAAAGTTAAATGCTACGTACGTATAAATAAAAAAAAATAATATGGATTAATTTTCTTTTCAAAATAATTTGAGGACCTAATTGGCTAAACTTTATGGGATTTTGACATCAGTATTATCTTCTAACTGTGAAAATACAAACAAAACAGTTATATAATTAATTGTTTATAATATAAAATGGTCCAATTGATAAATTAAATAAGTACATGATGATACGTACAGCTGTGAAGGCCGTTGATTAGCTTTTGCTTTACTAGTCAAGAGACTCAAAAAAACAAAGTTTGAGCCTTATGAAATTATTAAAATAATAATAATAATAAACAACTGTTATTATATATCCATGACTCTTTCTTTAACCGCCTAAGTGAAAATAAAAATAAAATGGTGCGGTGCTAGCATAAATTAGGAAAGAGTTGATAAAGGTCGTATAATACATAGGGGGTATGAGATACCTTTTTCTTTCTCTCACTGGCTTCAGTTAAAGTGGAGGAATTTCTGGTGATTTTCATGGTTAAAGCTACCAGCGCTGGTTTTATAGCTCAACCCCTCCTACTCACAGTTTCTTCTTCCTTTATCTTTCTTTCTCTCTCCTCTTCTCTCTTCTTTGTTCTTCTCCTTCCTCGTCTTGGCTTAATTCATTCGAGGGCCGGAATATTTCCATTTTTGGTACATATAGATATCATTAATTTTGATTTGTTGAAATTCTTGGTTTTAGATTTAAATAGTTTTTAAATGATCTTTTCAAACTTGTTGTATTCATTCTTTGTTTTTATCCCTTATTTAATTGTGATACTAGGATTTTATAGTAGGCGAAATATTGTGTTCTTGATGAGATATCTGATAATTTTTTTCCTTCATAATTTTAAGCCATATATCCTAATTAATATCACCATCATCTAATCTCTCTTTTTGCTTTTTTCTTTATAGGATAATTAGTCGGCAGAATTGCATCAGATCTTAATTAAATTTTAGAGGGTGCTATTGCTACTGCTTGATATCAAATTAAAGTTGCAACCGAAGACAGCCAGATATATTGGGAAATATATAAGAGAGTATGTCAAATAGAAGTGAAGATTTTGTATGGGAAATTCTCAAGAAAAGTTGATAGAAATTAATTAAAAAGGAAGAAGGTAGCTAGCTGTGCTGTGGCGTTCGATACAGTTCAAGCCATGAACAAGACTAGTAATACAATCAGCAGCTCTGATCTCATTGATGCAAAGCTTGAGGAACATCAACTGTGTGGATCCAAACACTGTCCTGGCTGTGGACGCAAGCTTGAAGGAAAGCCGGTATGTACGGATGTATATAAATTATATATCTTCACGTAGTAATAGACTGCTAGTATTAGCTAGTAGTAATATTCTTGGCTTCAACGGAAAGACCTTGATATAAAGAGGAATCAAACAAGAATCAAATTATGCTATTGCTTGCTGTTTAATTTGTGTGATTAAATTTGATTTCATACGAGCTAGTTGTATCAATTATCTTTCCAAAACCCCATATTATTTGGTTTTTCATTTTATTTCAAGTGCTAGTATTGATCTTTTCAGAACCCCCATATTTTCTTGAAAATTAAAGGCTTCCATCATTTTTTTCCTTTTCAGTTTTCACCTTTATTTCTTTTTAATAGTCTCTTATACATATCTCTTTTCTTTAGTGTACTAATTTTATTTGATTTTGCTGAAGGATTGGGTAGGTTTACCAGCAGGAGTGAAATTTGATCCCACAGACCACGAATTGATAGAACACCTTGAAGCAAAAGTTGAAGCTAAAGAATTAAAATCTCACCCTTTGATTGATGAATTCATCCCTACTATTGAAGGTGAAGATGGAATTTGTTATACCCATCCCGAAAAGCTTCCAGGTCAGATTATTATTTAGTCTTTTCTCTTTCTCACAAATTACACACATAGTTTCTTCTACCTAATACTGCATGGAACATTCAAGTTAGGGTTTGTTTGGTTACAACTTATTCCATATCCTCTGATTAGTTTGTTACACCTAAGTCAACCTAACTTTGATTTTTTGTTACACTTAATTAAACTCACTTATAACTTGTCTTTCAGGAGTTACTAGAGATGGATTAAGCAGACATTTCTTCCATAGACCTTCAAAAGCTTATACAACTGGTACAAGAAAAAGACGAAAAATTCAAACTGAATGCGACCTCCAAGGCAGGGAAACTAGGTGGCACAAAACCGGCAAGACGAGGCCGGTCATGGTTAGTGGCAAGCAAAAAGGGTGCAAGAAAATATTAGTTTTGTACACAAATTTTGGGAAGAATCGAAAACCCGAAAAGACTAATTGGGTGATGCATCAATACCACTTGGGGCAGCATGAAGAAGAAAGGGAAGGAGAGCTTGTGGTTTCAAAAATATTTTATCAGACTCAGCCGAGGCAATGCAATTGGTCCGATAGGATTAATAGTACTAGTGGATTAGTTATTGGTGGTAATGAAGGAAATAATAATAGTGAGCCTGCTAATAGTAGGAGAAATAGTACTGGGAGTGGGAGTTGTTCTTCTAGAGAAATAAGTATCAACCATAGAGATGATCAAATGTCTGTTGGTGTTGGTGCTCCAATTTCGAGTTATAATCCTATGGATATTCACCAACTCAAAGTTCATGATCATTACAGCTTTGTTCCATTTAGGCAAAGCTTTGATGAGGTATGCATGTTGGTTTTTCTGGTAATTCACATTCATCTTTCCTCTAATATTAGTCACTAGCTAGAATCAAGATGAATGATAAAACTATAAATTATATATGATCACTGAACTATTTGGTTTAAATTGTTATTAAGCGATTAAAATATTCGTTTTAACGGTGATAATATCTTTAGTTATTGTCATTTATTTGTTCTCTCATCACACACAAGTGATAATATTTTTAGTTATTTTTATCTTTTTATTTCTCTCATCATGTGTCTTTTTTTCTCACTCATCGTGTGTGATGATAGGAGGTCTATATACATACACCTCAATTCCTATGCTTAATTCATTTTCTCTCTGTCTCTCTCTCTCTCTCGCATCTTCTCATTTTCTTTTGATCAGGTAGGAAATTAACCCATGTTTCTGTTGAATTGGTGTTACATATTTGCACAAGTTGATGAACAAGGCTAGGGAAGAATACAAGAAAATGAATTGTTTATGAGTTGCCTTGTCTTTTTCTCTTGTAAGTTGCTTAATTGTGTCAAAAGCATGAAAACTCTATTAAACTTGCTTTGAAAATTACAGTCATCTAACTAAGTAGTTTTAACCATGCTTATCAAAAGACGGGAACTGAAAATAGACTAAAGATGTTAAACAAAAAGGAAAAAAGAAAAGCTACAAGAAAGACCGAGTGTAAGAATGGGAAATGAAAATGGACTAGTTAAATAGCAGTTTATATTAATGTATGAGGTGATTGTTACAGGTGGGAACAACAGGAGGAGAAGTTTCAACTGCAAGAGAGACTCCAGTGACGACGACAGGGGGCATGTGCGAAGAGCATGACCTCCAAAGGCCACCCCATCACATAACTCATCATCCACATCATCAACAACTTGCAACATCTGCCCTCCACATCAGCAGGCCTTCTCACTCCATTTCTACCATTAACTCCCCTCCTTCCCTTCATCACACTACTTCCGTTAATATTCTCGATGAGGACTCCTTCCATATCTCCAGATTAATGCTCCAAAATGAAAATTTTCAGGTAATCTCCTTTAGTGTATGTGAACGCGTGCATATGTGTGTACAGAGAGAATATATAGCCATGACCTACACTAGATGTGAGCCAAGTTCCGCAAAAGGTATTTTACATTAACTTTGCCCACAAATTCTTGGGGAAGTTGGCTCGCAGCCAGCGTAAACTATGGATTACACTTATATACACACACTCCAATTGCGTGTTTAATTGAGAATCGTGCGTACTGATAGCTTAATTTGACTTGTGGATATTTTTTTTAAAAATATCTAATTAATTATTAGTTTAGGTAAAAAAATATTGAAAAAATTAATCATATTTAAGTATATCCCAAACAAACCTTAATATATATGTGCAAAAGAATTCAAAAAGACAAATAGATTTCTCATTTTTTGGACTGGCTGGTAATATGTCAGCTAGGTAGCAAACAAGAGTAATCATACTTTTAATTTCTGAAATTCATGTTTTTGGAGACAAAACATGATCATATACATGATTATGTTTTTTTGCATTGATCTAATGACTAAATATATATCTTCGGCAGCAACAACAGCAGCAGCAGTTGCAGCATCAACAACAACATCATAATAAACTAGGGGGGAGGTCTGCATCTGGATTGGAGGAACTCGTTATGGGCTGCACATCAACTGATATCAAAGAAGTGAGTACCAATCAACTTTTTGACCCTCAATTTTATGACCCTTTAATAGTGCATGTGTCAATTTTTTGTTTGATATGCACACACAGATATACTACTTTAATTTATGTGTTTACTATTAATTTAGAATATATTTAAAATAAAGAGAAACTTGAAGCCTTTACCTTTTTCTTTTCATCTTTTCTTCTTTTCCATTTTATTTTATGTTTTTATATAAATGACAATATGACACGGAAGATGTTCTTTAGAAGATGTTTAGGTTATTAATTTGAAATGCCATACATTTTGCTTTTGCATGTTGATTCCTTGTGATATTCAAGATATTATCAGAGCTAGCTACTTTTCTTTAACTTTCTTTTCTTTTGTACAATTTGTTATAAGTTAGAGTAAAGATAGCAATAATACGTACTACTATATGCTCTTTAAGTTTCTTTTTACCAATTACATGTTCATGCACTCGGTCCATTGCTTTCTGTCTAAGTTGGACAATGGAGCTGGTTTTCAGCGGGAGATTTGACTGGGGTTCCGTAAACCTTTTATTCTGATTAATTCAGAAGAAGAATCCTCTCTCAGCATATATGCAGCAAAATTCTCTCTCTTTATCTTTTTAACTTCTTCTTTAGACCGGAAAAAAGTTATAGAAACTGAAGTTGAAACTTGTTGCTTGGTTTTGAACTTAATTAATCTCCTTCACATTCATGTTGCCAACATAAATTAGTGTTGGTAAAAATAAAAATTATATATATAAGTACTACAGTAAAAAATTGTTTTAAAATAAGGAGTGTGTACAAATAAAAAGGAAGATGGTGACCGAGAAACATTTCTAACTTATGGCCTACTATGAAGGGAAAAAGAAAAGGAAGAAAAGAACACTGAGAAAATATGGGAATATTTCAGAATTGAGTTAAATTTTAGATAAAATTTTTTTGAGGCAATAACATTATCTTTTATTAATACTCAATTGATATGATGAAAGTTGATATGATGAGAGTTTGTTCCTTGACATCTTATATACAGTATTATAGTTATATGGTCAAAAGACAAAGAAAGCAGTTATTTCAGTTAGTTATGGGTTTTACTATATAAGAAAGTTTTGTACAAACCCTAACCCTAAACTTAAAATGCTTTCCATTGTTATATATTGCAGGAGTCGTCCATCACAAACCCACAAGAGGCAGACTGGTTAAAGTACTCCACCTTCTGGCCTGATCCGCATGACCCTGACAACCCGGATCATCATGGGTAGGAGCAAAAGTAAAAGAACAAGAACATATCTGCAAATCAATAAAGAGAGATCAATATTTGAAGAAAATAAACAAAAAAACATGCATATATATAGTACTATAGAGACAACATCAGTATATCATCATCATTACATATAGTACTTGAAGCCTTCTTGAAGTTCTTTTCGACATGAGGCCAAAAGATGATCATCTATACATATATGTGGAGTTTCCTCTTTTTTCTCTCTCCTAGCTTGGTTAACATTATTGGAAAAGAAAAAAAGAATAAAAAAGGGAGAAGAAAGAGAGAAAAAGGAAAGAAACCCCAAGGAAAAGGCTGCATGCTCTCTACTGACAAATAGAAGGGGAAACCAAAGAAGAAGACCCAAAGCAAATCCAACCTCTCTGCATGAAAATCATCACCATTATGATTACAGTATCATCTTTATAGATGCCTATTCTTCTATAGTATTATTTGTTTATTTTTTCTTTTACTTTTGCTTTGTATAATTTCCTTTCTTCGGTCTTATTTGTTTTTACAAGACAACACAGCATATTATAGAATTTGTGCAAATTGCAACAATTAATTATAGCTTTGTTTTTATGTTATGGATAGTTTCGTTTAGAGGAGTAGAAAATTCATTGGGTTTTAAATGATTTCCCTTCATATAAATGAAAGTTGTACTCATAGAATTAATAAATATGTTATCGTTGCCTCATTAATTCTTCTTTTGATAGTCTGAGGAAATCTATAGTAAACTAGTGTACTACCTATGCTTGATTAGTATTCACTCCTTTCCTTCAAATTGATGAAATCTATAGTAAACTACTGTACTACAATTGATTTTATGTTTTGGAACTGCATATATTTTAGAACGAGGACTGATTTACGTGTAAAGTTATAACTTTTCAACTCATCTTAAACCATCTAAATCATAAGTAAATAACTAGAATAAATGCAATCTCCTCGACAGTTATTAAGACTACCGCAAACTATTGTGCGGACCGGGACTAAAAAATTATGTGAACGTCCAAAAAATATAATAATACTTCTAACCGCACAATAGTTATACGGATAATTTTGGTCATATTGTGTTAACGGAATAGACTGAATTTGAATGTTAGTGTCATCATCCGTATAACTGTTGTGTGAATTGTGTTTATCCGCACTTTTTATTATTGATTTGGACAGTTTAAGATGGGTTAAATGGTTATAATCTCTCATCTAATATTGGAGGTAGATCATTTTTCATATATATATATATATATATATATATATATATATATATATATATATATATATTGCTCCGTACTTTTGAATTATAGTATTGGTGTATGAGTAGAATCTATGCGCAATATATCATATATTAAAAATGTACTGGAATTGAACAGGTAAATGTATAACCCCTCAATCAAAATTTAAGTACGCACTTTTCTATATATTTTGAGATGTTTAAGAGAAATATTTGAGTTCAATTATATATTTACATCCAAGGGTTATAGCTCAAAGTCAAGTGATTATTACTTAAATTGCATGGGATGGACTATATACGGAGGGAGTGCTACCTGCTGAAGCAAGAAAAATCAGTCTTATAATGAAGTAGATTGTGTGTAATTATAGTAGCAACTTTTTTCTCATGCATATTAAGAATTCATTCTATAGATTATTAATAATAATAAAATAAATTCATAACCAATATATATAGTATCTGTTTTTGAGAACCATTATTCTAAATTTATAACTAACTTAAAGTAAGCAATTTTTCTGTTTGGGGAATGAAAAGTGTAAATTAACTTGTAGAAAAATAACATGCCACTGTAATATATTGTCTTTCTTTTTTTCATTTCATTTTTTTTTTTTTTAGTTTTTTCCAAAAAATGGTTATTATTCTATTGAAGTTTGGTCTCTCTCTCTCTCTCTCTCTCACACACACACACGCACACGTGTGTGTGTGTATATATATATATATATATATATATATATATATATATATATATATATATATATATATTAAGTTATCAGCTAAACAGTTATGAACTAAACACAAAGCTTGCTTAAGCTTATCCTAGAAGATATTGCTACATGATTTTCGTAGAATGTTCTTGCAAAAGTAGTTCGCTTTTTTGTTAAATTCCATATCGTACGTTGATATTGTTGTTCATTATAAAAGGCGTTGCAATACTCTTTGACATCGGTTAAAAATATAGCAGTGGTGGTATATTAATATTTAATTAATTAAAAATAAAATAATAATATATTAAAAATTATGTCAAATTATAGTATAAATATATTGTTGGGATCCGGATATCAGATTAAGGCTTGGGCCGGTCTCTATCATTTTATTGGGCTGGGTTTTCCTTTTAACATTTTAATTCTTTTATAGACCAACTAGTGGACTCTCCTGGGACTTGGGCTTTTTTAGTTGCTGGCCCATACACAGTCTGAGGCTTTTAGCCCTACACTCTTCCCAATATTTGTACACTCATATAAATAGAGACTTGTATGGGAGTGGAAGAAGATATTATCATAATCAAACCGCCGTTACGATTTGTAGATTCAGAACCAATATTTTTCAGCAAATAAGCTCTCTATTGTACTTGAGAAAAATTTGTAAACACCACCATCATACTAGTAAAATTATTCTTTCACCCGTAGTTTTTTCCCTGTTGGGTTTTCACGTAAGTTCTTGTGTTTTCATAATATTTTCTCCTGTTTTATTGGTGTTTGACGTTTGATTTTCTTGGTTGTTTTCGTGATTTTCAACGGGTTATAAAATTTGGCGTTAACATATATATATATATATATATATATATATATATATATATATATATATATATATATATATATAATCGTAAAATATATTAAAAGAAATGTATTTCTAATTTTATATATATAGGAGGGAGTATATATATATATATATATATATAGGGATCGTATCCACAATAAACGATTGCTGAAAATATTATTGTAGCAATCAATACAGGGGTAAAATGGTCGTCCTTGCTGCTAGAGGCAGACAATTTTTTTTTTTTTAATATCTGTCATTAGAAATTCTAGCAACAAGTGTTAAATAATTATTTTTGGGCTTCTACTAAAATCTCTAACCACAGTATATTAATAAGAACTGTTTGCTATGATTGCGTTATCTCACAGACATACACACACACACACATATATATATATATATAGCAACAGAATTCACAATTTAAGTCACAGTAGTACTGTTTGTTTTCTGTTATATATGGAGAGACCTCTTTTTAGCTTTATTCTAAAGGAGCTTTTAGTTTGCGCACTTTATGTTAAAGAGACTGGACTACGAGAGAGAGAGTAACGTGCATGCTATTATACATATCTTTGCTTTTTATGTGGCGCATGAAATAAAGCTAAAATCAGTATGTATGGAGGTCCCAGGGGCAGCTTCATTGAACCTGTTTTCTTTCACTTTATTTGTTCTAATTATTGTTTTCTTCTTTTTTAACCAATAATAGATTATGTTTGTTCCAATTTTTTGGACAAATATAATTGATTCGGGTCAAAATGCAATAATTCTCAAGAGTACCCCTGGTGGTGATATAACTTTTTTGTCATAAATTTACGTGAAAAAATATTTTCAAAATTATTTCAGCAATTATATATATATATATATATATTCTAGCTAATGTGTTTGATTATTTCCGCAATTACTTGTTAGTTAATATTATTACTTCAACAGAAATCATATACGCTGCAATTAAAAAAAAGTAGAAGTTAAATTACAAAGAGATAGCGAACAAGATATTTAAGCCATCAATAATATGTTTATGCGACAGTCAGTTGACTATAACAACCACATTCATCCTATTTAATTCCCATGCTAGTAGATCCCACGCGCTCCGCACGTGAGATATATGT
The DNA here is from genome assembly GCA_947179155.2 of Hedera helix. Classification (NCBI taxonomy): domain Eukaryota; kingdom Viridiplantae; phylum Streptophyta; class Magnoliopsida; order Apiales; family Araliaceae; genus Hedera; species Hedera helix. Next base: position 41,642,129 of record OX359278.1, read on the forward strand.
AATGCCTAAGAAATTGTAAAGACTATTTTTTAATGAGAATGAAAAATTATTTGAAAATAATTATGTGCACTTATGTGTGTATGTGTAATTATGAGATAGAAAGAACATGAAATTAATTAATTCAATGGACTTAAATTAAGTATGAATTAAAGGAGGAAGCTAAGTGTGAGCCCATGAATAAAAATTAGGGTTCACATTGAATTGAATAAACTAAAACGAAATTAACGAATAACGAACAATGGATAATGAACGAACAAACAAAAGACCGAAAATGACGAAAAACCTAATATTGGACCCCCTAGGGTTGGGCCCCCCTAGGGGTTGGTTACTTAGGGCCCGTTTGATCTTTCATATCCTGAACTCCGTCCCAAAAGAGTTTCAAGTGGTATAATGAATGAATAATGAACCCGAAACTAAGTAAACTTGTGAAGATTTAAAAGTGATCATTCTTAACTTCTATATGACAAAATGAACTTGTAAGACCCCGAATTTTATGAAATATAAAATTTAATTTTTCTTCATATATTTTTTTTTTTATGAAACAGTAAATGGTTAAATTGATAAAGTTAAAAGTTAAGGATGTTATATGTAAATTATATTACGTCGGACAATATTCTTTTGGTCGGGGAATATTCGTTCTGTCGGGGAATATTCGTACGACGGCGCCGTACGAACCAATCATTGGTGGATCCCACAAAGAATAATTGTCGGATATAGAAAATGACATAAACAATTTTTAAAATGGTCAATGGTACTATTACTTTTAATTGTTAAAATATTCGGTGGTAAAAGAATAGTAATATACGGTATTACAAGTAACATACGGTATTGCACAGTAGCACACAACATTGCACAGTGTTTCGTATTATTAAACTGATAAAGTGGTTATCGTACAATATTTGACTTTATTGTCACATGCACAATAATTCATGTTATTAAATCGATAATTGTCACAGTAGCATATGCACAGTAATTCACATTATTGAATCAATAATTGTCATGACACAGTAACGTAATCTTTCTTTTGCATACTTTCTGCATTATTGTTATCTCTATTATGGTATTATTTAAACAGTTGTATTTCATTAATTAATTAACTTGATATCTAACTACACTGTATTTATAACAATTAGTCATAATAATGAATAAGTGTGAATTATTGTTGAATAATTGAATTGATAAAGTTATTTGTTTATAATATAAAGTTAGGTGATATAAAATGAATGGTATAGATTAAAGATAATATAGAATTTAAAATGGATGGTGTAGATTAAAAGATGATCTTTAAATGAATGGTTTAGATTAAGGAAATCTTAAAAGATGAAATGAATTGTATAGATTAAAGATAATATAGAATTTGAAATGGATGATGTAGATTAAAAGATGATATTTAAATGAATGGTTTATCTTAAAAGATGAAATGAATGGTATGGATTAAACATTATCTTGAAATGAACGGTTTGGATTAAATAGAAAATCTTGGTTATGATAAGATTTTTGGCTATAAATATAGGCCTTAACTTAAGGATTTTTCATAAACTTCCTTACTTGTTCTTTCTTTCTCTCTCTAAATACTTCTAGTGAAAGTTTTCTCTAAGTGTGCTTAAGTCATCTTGAGTATGTGTGAAGATTTATAAGTGTACGTGTACTGTTCAAGTTAATCAACCTCATTTAAATCAATATCCAGTCACGTGTTAAGGTAAAGGATTATCATTATTTGATTCTCGAAAATAATATCGTTTCTTTCTTACTCATAAGATGTGCCATTTATTTCCATGTATTAATTTATGGGAATAACCTTACGACGCGGATTACCGCCTGTTGGTGAATAACCTTTTGTATTCATTCCTTATTAATCTCTGAGAATAACCTTACGGTGCGGATTATCGCATGTTTGGTGAATGACTCTTCGTATTCAATTTTTATTAAATTGTGGGAAGAACCTTACGGTGCGGATTATCACCTGTTGGTGAATAACCTTTCGTATTCATTCCTTATTAATCTCTGAGAATAACCTGACTACGCGGATTACCGCATGTTTGGTGAATTACTCTTTGTATTCATTTCTTATTTGTCTCTTGTGAAATAATTTGTTTACACGAATTATCACATGACACTTTTATTGCGTATTCGTTTATAATATCAATTTCTTTCATATTCGTAAGTGATATTATTTTCCTTTATACTCATAAGGGATACCATCTTTTTCATCTTCCATTATTCAAACTTACTATGGTAAGGGATATTAATTTCTTTCACCTTTTGTTAATCAAACCTGCTACGGTAAGGGGTATTATTTTCTTTCATACACCTAAATCGAAACTTATTATGGAACTATTACCTCTATAATTCTTGAAAATATTATATGTTCCATAATAGTTGCACTTCATCATTTCAATTAAACCATCCTATTTACGTGAACCTTTCTATTGAACTGTAACCGTTATTCTGAACTGTGGATCTTGAATATCATTTTTGAATTTCACTCCACATCATGTTGGCAATTTGGACATTATTTGAATCTGTACAAAGTAAACTTCTGATACTTATTGTTTATCCTGTTTCTTCTGTTCATCATTTATATCATTCTAATCATCCAAAATTAAGTTGTTGTGAATATCTGTGGTCGGGGGTACAGATGTGATATAATTGTTGAACAGATGATAGGTTAAAGGCGATATAATAGGTTAAAGGCGATACATCTGTTCGGTGTCTTTTATGGCACGTGGTGAATGTTCTCTTTGGCCCGTAGTGCAAAGATGAACTGTTGTTTGGTATGATTACGACAAAAGGCTGAATCTGGTATAATCATGACCGTTGGTGTTATATTGAATGTCTTTGGCCCGTAGTGCAAAGATGAACTGTTGATTTGCATGATTATGATCAGGAACTGTGAATTTGTATTATCTTGACTAATGGTATTTCAGATGATAAAAGTTGATGATATTTTTACTAAAAAGAGAAGCGAGTGGACACTATAGTCTGCATTATTCTTCTAATAGATTGTTCATTCCGCTGCTATTATTGATCTGAACATTATTTAAGAATTTAACTGCAGTTTTTGATACAAACCTTGTAGTCTATTGTATTCTATCAAGAACTCAACTGTTGAAGGCTAACGATAATTTACTTGTCATTATCTTAGTCATGATATTCTTTACTGGGCTATTTGAGCTCACCCTTTCTTTTGTTCCATTGTTTTTCAGAAAATGAGAGAGTAGCCGGGTCTAGCAGGGGAATGGAGTGACGGTCCGAGTGATAGCTATTGTAGTCTTCACATGTTGTATATAGTGTGACAATAATTGTGAAGACTTAGTTGTGTATTATTATACACTGTATTGTTGAACGTTATTCTATCTTGTAATAATTTTGTTGTAGTCTTTTGACGACTCAAGTTTGGGCTGTATGAGCCCAGATTTGGGGGCGTCACAGAACTTTTCATAGAAACGAAAATCGAGAGAAACAAACAAAAATCAGTCAAGAAAACTACAAACGAACGAAACGCGACGGAAGAAGAACAAGACCTTTAGGGGTTCGGCTGTAAGACCCCGAATTTATGAAATACAAAATTTAATTTTTCTTCATATATATTTTTTCTGAAACAGTAAGTGGTTAAATCGATAAAGTTTAAAGTTAAGGATGTTATGTGCAAATTTTATTTTGTCGGACAATATTCCTTTTGTCGGGGAATATTCGGGCCGTACGACGGCGCCGAAATAACAAATTATTTGTGGACCCCACAACGGAATATTTGTCGGATATAGAAAACGACAGAAGTAACCTTTTTAAATAAAAATAGTCAACGGTGTTAACTGTTAAAATACCGGTGATAAAAGAATAGTAGCATACGGTAATTTATGGTATTTTACTGTAGCATGCGGTACTCTACAGTAGCACACGGTATTGCACAGTGTCTCATATAATTGACACCGTAACTGTTACGCATCATTTCATCAATAATTGTCACTGCATAATATTTTATATTATCAATTCAATTATTGTTGCTACACAGTATTTTGCATTATTGATTCAATAATTGTCATTACACTGTATTTCATATCATCGAGTCAATAATTGTTGGTGCACTGTAGTTTAAAATTATTGAATCTAATAATTGTCACAGTAGCAAATACACTATAATTTATATTATTAAATTAATAATAATCTGTAACGTGTTTATTACATTATTATTGTAGCATTATTTCATTTTATATGTTGGACCCACAGGAAAAATAAAAAAATTTTATTTTTCAAAAGTTACTATTCACTCCCGGAATTTACTATTCATTCCCGGAAAAGTTACTATTCACTGACGGAAGTTACTGTTCATCTCGGGAAAGTTACTGTTCATCTGCCGACAAAAGTTACTGTTCGTTACTGTTCACTTTTTGAAAATTTTAAAGTTACTGTGCAAGTATTGAAAATTTTTAAAAACGTTTGCGCAGCCTCTGCTGAATTTTTTTTTTAGTTCACCTACCACGCATAGTAACCTCTTTTCTCCTATAAATAGCTTGTTCAGCTGAATAGAAAAATCACACCTAAAACATAAAATTTTTCTATAAGAATTTTATGAGTTTTCTCTGAGAATAGTAAGGCTATTTTGAGTGTTTGAAAGCCAAAAGGAGTGCAGGAATTTTTCAAGTAAGTCTTTTATTAAAGAGTAGTAATTTTATAAATTCCTATTTTTCACGGTATTCACAAATCTTCCTTTAGAAGACTCTTCTTTGAGAAGATTCATTTTTAAAAGCTTTCTTTAGAAGATTTATTTTGGAATATTATTTTTAAAACTATTTTAAAGTTGGTATTTTATACTACAAAAATTATGTTAAATATATATAATTTTGATAGTTCATAATATATGAGTTATCATACACTTTGAAGTTTACATGTTGTAATTACTAATTTTATTATAAATATATAGGTTGATCAATCTCATTTAAATCAATATCCAGTCACGTGTTAAGGTAAGAAATGTCATTTTTTTACACTCTTGAACTTGCTACGGTAAGGGATATTATTTTCTTTCATACTCCTGAATCGAAACTTATTATGGAACTATTGCTTCTATAATTCCTGAAAATATTATATGTTCCATAATAGTTGAACTTTATTATTTCAACTGAACCTTCCTATTTTCTGAATCTTTCTATTGAACTGTAACTGTTATTCTGAACTGTGGATCTTGAATATCATTTTTAAATTTCACTCCACATCATGTTGACAATTTGGACATTATTTGAATCTGCACAAAGTAAACTTCTGATACTTATTGTTTATCCTGTTCTTCTGTTCATCATTTGTATCACTGTTATTTGTATTAATCATCAAGAATCAAGCTATTGTGAATATCTGTGGCCGGGGGCACAGATGTGATATAATTGTTGAACAGATGATAGGTTAAAGGCGATATACTAGGTTAAAGGCGATACATCTGTTCGGTGTCTTTTATGGCACGTGGTTAATGTTCTCTTTGGCCCGTAGTGCAAAGATGAACTGTTGATTGGTATGATTATGACCAAAGGCTGAATCTGGTATAATCATGACCGTTGGTGCTTTATTGAATATCTTTGGCCCGTAGTGCAAAGATGAACTGTTGATTGGTATGATTATGACCAAAGGCTGAATCTGGTATAATCATGACCGTTGGTGCTTTATTGAATATCTTTGACCCGTAGTGCAAAGATGAACTGTTAATCTGCATGATTATGACCAGGAACTGTGAAGTTGTATTATCTTGACTAATGGTATTTCAGATGATAAAAGTTGATGATATTTTTACTAAAAAGAGAAGCGAGTGGACATTATAGTCTGCATTATTCTTCTAATAGATTGCTCATTCCGCTGCTATTATTGATCTGAACATTGTTTAAGAATTTAACTACAGTTTTTTATATAAACCTTGTAGTCTATTGTATTCTATCAAGAACTCAACTGTTGAAGGCTAATGATAATTTATTCGTCATTATCTTAGTCATGATATTTCTTACTGGGCTATTTGAGCTCACCCTTTCTTTTGTTCCATTATTTTTCAACAGGATATGAGAACGTAGCTGGGTCAGGCCGGGGAATGGAGTGGGAGTCCGATGAATAGCTGTCCTAGTCTTCACGTGTTGTAAAATAGTGTGGCAATAATAGTGAAGACTTAGTTGTGTATTATTATACACGGTATTGTTGTACGCTGTGCTTTGTTATAATAATTTTGTTGTAGTCTTTTGACGACTCAAGTTTGGGCTGTGTGGGCCTAGATTTGGGGGCGTCACATCGGCCCCCTAGGGTGGGGCCCCATTGGAGTGGTTCTTTCTCGCTCTGTGATGCATTTCTTCGATGGTAAAATTGATTAGTGTGATTTTTCTAGACTTAATATTATTTACCCTTAAAAGTATTATTTAAGAGGTGTTGTCATGAGTCTCGATGCAGAATGCTTATGAGAACAACTTTTATTAAGAATCGATTGAGGGATTGAATTGGTGGCTAGAAGAATTGGATGATTTGGGCATTACCCGGGTAACCGAGGCTATTTTAGGAATTTTTCTGTCATTAAATATATTTCTGAATTTTTTCCTTCTAACATGTGTTTGACACGTGACCTGGACCATATAAATACCCTTTTACTTGACAAGTGAAGAAACTTTTAGAACTGGGAGATCTTTTTCCACTTAAGAGCTCTCTCTCTCACAATAAAAACGAAGTTTGAAAGAATTGTGGACTTGTAATCAACTCTAAATCGAGTGAATAAGAGTGTTGGCACTGCCTATCTTTGTGACGCCCCCAAATCTAGGCCCACACAGCCCAAACTTGAGTCGTCAAAAGACTACAACAAAATTATTACAACAAAGCACAACGTACAACAATACCGTGTATAATAATACACAACTAAGTCTTCACTATTATTGCCACACTATTTTACAACACGTGAAGACTATAATAGATATCCCTCGGACTCTCACTCCATTCCCCGGCTAGACCCAGTTACGTTCTCATATCCTGTTGAAAAATAATGGAACAAAAGGGTGAGCTCAAATAGCCCAGTAAGAAATATCATGACTAAGATAATGACGAATAAATTATCATTAGCCTTCAACATGTGAGTTCTTGATAGAATACAAGGTTTATATCAAAAACTGTAGTTAAATTTTAAACAACGTTCAGATCAATAATAGCAGCGGAATGAGCAATCTATTAGAAGAATAATGCAGACTATAATGTCCACTCGCTTCTCTTTTTAGTAAAAATATCATCAACTTTTATCATCTGAAATATCATTAGTCATGATAATAAAAATTCACAGTTCCTGGTCATAATCATGCAAATCAACAGTTCATCTTTGCACTACGGGCCAAAGATATTCAATATAGCATCAACGGTCATGATTATACCAGATTCAGCCTTTGGTCATAATCATACCAAACAACAGTTCATCTATGCACTACGGGCCAAAGAGAACTTTCAATATAACAACAACGGTCATGATTATACCAGATTCAGCCTTTGGTCATAATCATACCAAACAACAGTTCATCTATGCACTACGGGCCAAAGAGAACTTTCACCACGTGCCATAAAAGACACCGAACAGATGTATCGCCTTTAACCTAATATATCGCCTTTAACCTATCATCTGTTCAACAAATATATCACATCTGTGCCCCCGGCCACAGATATTCACAACAGCTTGATTCTTGATGATTAGTACAAATAATAGTGATACAATTGATGAACAGAAGAAACAGGATAAACAATAAGTATCGGAAGTTTACTTTGTGCAGATTCAAATAATGTCCAAATTGTCAACATGATGTGGAGTGAAATTTAAAAATGTTATTCAAGATTCTCAGTTCAGAATAACGGTTACAGTTCAATAGAAAGATTCAGAAAATAGGAAGGTTCAGTTGAAATAATGAAGTTCAACTATTATGGAACATATAATATTTTCAGGAATTATAGAAGCAATAGTTCCATAATAAGTTTCGATTCAGGAGTATGAAAGAAAATAATATCCCTTACCGTAGCAAGTTCAAGAGTGTAAAAAAATGACATTTCTTACCTTAACACGTGACTGGATATTGATTTAAATGAGATTGATCAACCTATATATTTATAATAAAATTAGTAATTACAACATGTAAACTTCAAAGTGTATGATAACTCATATATTATGAACTATCAAAATTATATATATTTAACATAATTTTTGTAGTATAAAATAGTTTTAAAAATAATATTCCAAAATAAATCTTCCAAAGAAAGCTTTTAAAAATGAATCTTCTCAAAGAAGAGTCTTCTAAGGGAAGATTTGTGAATACCGTGAAAAATAGGAATTTATGAAATTACTACTCTTTAATAAAAGACTTACTTGAAAATTTTCTGCACTCCTTTTGGCTTTTAAACACTCAAAATAACCTTACTATTCTCAAAGAAAACTCATAAAATTCTTATAGAAAAATTTTATGTTTTAGGTGTGATTTTTCTATTCAGCTGAACAAGCTATTTATAGGAGAAAAGAGGTTACTATGCGTGGTAGGCGAACTAAAAAAAAAAAAAAATTCAGCAGAGGCTGCGCAAACGTTTTTAAAAATTTTCAATACTTGCACAGTAACTTTGCACAGTAACTTTAAAATTTTCAAAAAGTGAACAGTAATGAACAGTAACTTTTGTCGGTAGATGAACAGTGACTTTCCCGAGATGAACAGTAACTTCCGTCAGTGAATAGTAACTTTTCCGGGAATGAATAGTAAATTCCGGGAGTGAATAGTAACTTTTGAAAAATAAAATTTTTTATTTTTCCTGTCGGTCCAACATATAAAATAAAATAATGCTACAACAATAATTCAACAATAATGTAATAAACACGTTACAGATTATTATAAATTACAGTATATTTGCAACTGTGACAATTATTAGGTTCAATAATTTTAAAAACAGTGCAGCAACAATTATTGACTCGATGATATGAAATACAATGTAATGACAATTATTGAATCAATAATGCAAAATACTGTGTAGCAACAATAATTGAATTGATAATATAAAATATTATGCATAGACAATTATTGATGAAATGATGCGTAACAGTTACGGTGTTAATAATATGAGACACTGTGCAATACCGTGTGCTACTGTAGAGTACCGCATACTACAGTAAAATACCATAAATTACCGTATGCTACTATTTTTTTATTACCGGTATTTTAACAGTTAACACCGTTGACTATTTTTATTTAAAAAGGTTACTTCTGTCGTTTTCTATATCCGACAAATATTCCGTTGTGGGGTCCACAAATAATTTGTTATTTCGGCGCCGTCGTACGGCACGAATATTCCCCGACAAAACGAATATTGTCCGTCAAAATAAAATTTGCACATAGCATCCTTAACTTTCAATTTCGTCAATTTAACCACTTACTGTTTCATGAAAAATATATATGAAGAAAAATTAAATTTTATATTTCATAAAATTCGGGGTCTTACAACCTCCCCTCCTTATGAAATTTCGTCCCCGAAATTGACGTACCGGGCATTTCAAAGTTATCCTCCTGATTTCCAGATGCCATACTAAACTGTGGTCACAAAATAATTGTTAGTTCAAACAAACTGACTCATCACTTCCTGTTCCTACATTCAAATCAACTCATTAGATAATAAAATCTAATTTAGGTGGGACACACTAGTGACCGATCTATTCGTCTCTCCCCTCCTAATTCTAACCCCAGATCTCCATTAAAGACCATATCCCTAAGCTCTGATGCCAACTGTGACTCTCATCCCACCATAGGGACAGCACCTCACAATGGTACCTATCAGTTTGCCACCTGTACTATAGGCGTCCCCTACGGAGAGTCTGGCTTCGGTGCATCCCATTTCCCTAGGAAGTCACCAGCGAGAGGCTCGGGGCTCTTCGTTATATGGCTCTGATACCAACTGTGACGCCCCCAAATCTAGGCCCACACAGCCCAAACTTGAGTCGTCAAAAGACTACAACAAAATTATTACAACAAAGCACAACGTACAACAATACCGTGTATAATAATACACAACTAAGTCTTCACTATTATTGCCACACTATTTTACAACACGTGAAGATTATAATAGATATCCCTCGGACTCTCACTCCATTCCCCGGCTAGACCCAGCTACGTTCTCATATCCTGTTGAAAAATAATGGAACAAAAGGGTGAGCTCAAATAGCCCAGTAAGAAATATCATGACTAAGATAATGACGAATAAATTATCATTAGCCTTCAACATGTGAGTTCTTGATAGAATACAAGGTTTATATCAAAAACTGTAGTTAAATTTTAAACAACGTTCAGATCAATAATAGCAGCGGAATGAGCAATCTATTAGAAGAATAATGCAGACTATAATGTCCACTCGCTTCTCTTTTTAGTAAAAATATCATCAACTTTTATCATCTGAAATATCATTAGTCATGATAATAAAAATTCACAGTTCCTGGTCATAATCATGCAAATCAACAGTTCATCTTTGCACTACGGGCCAAAGATATTCAATATAGCATCAACGGTCATGATTATACCAGATTCAGCCTTTGGTCATAATCATACCAAACAACAGTTCATCTATGCACTACGGGCCAAAGAGAACTTTCAATATAACAACAACGGTCATGATTATACCAGATTCAGCCTTTGGTCATAATCATACCAAACAACAGTTCATCTATGCACTACGGGCCAAAGAGAACTTTCACCACGTGCCATAAAAGACACCGAACAGATGTATCGCCTTTAACCTAATATATCGCCTTTAACCTATCATCTGTTCAACAAATATATCACATCTGTGCCCCCGGCCACAGATATTCACAACAGCTTGATTCTTGATGATTAGTACAAATAATAGTGATACAATTGATGAACAGAAGAAACAGGATAAACAATAAGTATCGGAAGTTTACTTTGTGTAGATTCAAATAATGTCCAAATTGTCAACATGATGTGGAGTGAAATTTAAAAATGTTATTCAAGATTCTCAGTTCAGAATAACGGTTACAGTTCAATAGAAAGATTCAGAAAATAGGAAGGTTCAGTTGAAATAATGAAGTTCAACTATTATGGAACATATAATATTTTCAGGAATTATAGAAGCAATAGTTCCATAATAAGTTTCGATTCAGGAGTATGAAAGAAAATAATATCCCTTACCGTAGCAAGTTCAAGAGTGTAAAAAAATGACATTTCTTACCTTAACACGTGACTGGATATTGATTTAAATGAGATTGATCAACCTATATATTTATAATAAAATTAGTAATTACAACATGTAAACTTCAAAGTGTATGATAACTCATATATTATGAACTATCAAAATTATATATATTTAACATAATTTTTGTAGTATAAAATACCAACTTTAAAATAGTTTTAAAAATAATATTCCAAAATAAATCTTCCAAAGAAAGCTTTTAAAAATGAATCTTCTCAAAGAAGAGTCTTCTAAGGGAAGATTTGTGAATACCGTGAAAAATAGGAATTTATGAAATTACTACTCTTTAATAAAAGACTTACTTGAAAATTTTCTGCACTCCTTTTGGCTTTTAAACACTCAAAATAACCTTACTATTCTCAAAGAAAACTCATAAAATTCTTATAGAAAAATTTTATGTTTTAGGTGTGATTTTTCTATTCAGCTGAACAAGCTATTTATAGGAGAAAAGAGGTTACTATGCGTGGTAGGTGAACTAAAAAAAAAAAAAAATTCAGCAGAGGCTGCGCAAACGTTTTTAAAAATTTTCAATACTTGCACAGTAACTTTACACAGTAACTTTAAAATTTTCAAAAAGTGAACAGTAATGAACAGTAACTTTTGTCGGTAGATGAACAGTGACTTTCCCGAGATGAACAGTAACTTCCGTCAGTGAATAGTAACTTTTCCGGGAATGAATAGTAAATTCCGGGAGTGAATAGTAACTTTTGAAAAATAAAATTTTTTATTTTTCCTGTCGGTCCAACATATAAAATAAAATAATGCTACAACAATAATTCAACAATAATGTAATAAACACGTTACAGATTATTATAAATTACAGTATATTTGCAACTGTGACAATTATTAGGTTCAATAATTTTAAAAACAGTGCAACAACAATTATTGACTCGATGATATGAAATACAATGTAATGACAATTATTGAATCAATAATGCAAAATACTGTGTAGCAACAATAATTGAATTGATAATATAAAATATTATGCAGTGACAATTATTGATGAAATGATGCGTAACAGTTACGGTGTTAATAATATGAGACACTGTGCAATACCGTGTGCTACTGTAGAGTACCGCATACTACAGTAAAATACCATAAATTACCGTATGCTACTATTTTTTTATTACCGGTATTTTAACAGTTAACACCGTTGACTATTTTTATTTAAAAAGGTTACTTCTGTCGTTTTCTATATCCGACAAATATTCCGTTGTGGGGTCCACAAATAATTTGTTATTTCGGCGCCGTCGTACGGCACGAATATTCCCCGACAAAACGAATATTGTCCGTCAAAATAAAATTTGCACATAGCATCCTTAACTTTCAATTTCGTCAATTTAACCACTTACTGTTTCATGAAAAATATATATGAAGAAAAATTAAATTTTATATTTCATAAAATTCGGGGTCTTACAACCTCCCCTCCTTATGAAATTTCGTCCCCGAAATTGACGTACCGGGCATTTCAAAGTTATCCTCCTGATTTCCAGATGCCATACTAAACTGTGGTCACAAAATAATTGTTAGTTCAAACAAACTGACTCATCACTTCCTGTTCCTACATTCAAATCAACTCATTAGATAATAAAATCTAATTTAGGTGGGACACACTAGTGACCGATCTATTCGTCTCTCCCCTCCTAATTCTAACCCCAGATCTCCATTAAAGACCATATCCCTAAGCTCTGATGCCAACTGTGACTCTCATCCCACCATAGGGACAGCACCTCACAATGGTACCTATCAGTTTGCCACCTGTACTATAGGCGTCCCCTACGGAGAGTCTGGCTTCGGTGCATCCCATTTCCCTAGGAAGTCACCAGCGAGAGGCTCGGGGCTCTTCGTTATATGGCTCTGATACCAACTGTGACGCCCCCAAATCTAGGCCCACACAGCCCAAACTTGAGTCGTCAAAAGACTACAACAAAATTATTACAACAAAGCACAACGTACAACAATACCGTGTATAATAATACACAACTAAGTCTTCACTATTATTGCCACACTATTTTACAACACGTGAAGATTATAATAGATATCCCTCGGACTCTCACTCCATTCCCCGGCTAGACCCAGCTACGTTCTCATATCCTGTTGAAAAATAATGGAACAAAAGGGTGAGCTCAAATAGCCCAGTAAGAAATATCATGACTAAGATAATGACGAATAAATTATCATTAGCCTTCAACATGTGAGTTCTTGATAGAATACAAGGTTTATATCAAAAACTGTAGTTAAATTTTAAACAACGTTCAGATCAATAATAGCAGCGGAATGAGCAATCTATTAGAAGAATAATGCAGACTATAATGTCCACTCGCTTCTCTTTTTAGTAAAAATATCATCAACTTTTATCATCTGAAATATCATTAGTCATGATAATAAAAATTCACAGTTCCTGGTCATAATCATGCAAATCAACAGTTCATCTTTGCACTACGGGCCAAAGATATTCAATATAGCATCAACGGTCATGATTATACCAGATTCAGCCTTTGGTCATAATCATACCAAACAACAGTTCATCTATGCACTACGGGCCAAAGAGAACTTTCAATATAACAACAACGGTCATGATTATACCAGATTCAGCCTTTGGTCATAATCATACCAAACAACAGTTCATCTATGCACTACGGGCCAAAGAGAACTTTCACCACGTGCCATAAAAGACACCGAACAGATGTATCGCCTTTAACCTAATATATCGCCTTTAACCTATCATCTGTTCAACAAATATATCACATCTGTGCCCCCGGCCACAGATATTCACAACAGCTTGATTCTTGATGATTAGTACAAATAATAGTGATACAATTGATGAACAGAAGAAACAGGATAAACAATAAGTATCGGAAGTTTACTTTGTGCAGATTCAAATAATGTCCAAATTGTCAACATGATGTGGAGTGAAATTTAAAAATGTTATTCAAGATTCTCAGTTCAGAATAACGGTTACAGTTCAATAGAAAGATTCAGAAAATAGGAAGGTTCAGTTGAAATAATGAAGTTCAACTATTATGGAACATATAATATTTTCAGGAATTATAGAAGCAATAGTTCCATAATAAGTTTCGATTCAGGAGTATGAAAGAAAATAATATCCCTTACCGTAGCAAGTTCAAGAGTGTAAAAAAATGACATTTCTTACCTTAACACGTGACTGGATATTGATTTAAATGAGATTGATCAACCTATATATTTATAATAAAATTAGTAATTACAACATGTAAACTTCAAAGTGTATGATAACTCATATATTATGAACTATCAAAATTATAAATATTTAACATAATTTTTGTAGTATAAAATACCAACTTTAAAATAGTTTTAAAAATAATATTCCAAAATAAATCTTCCAAAGAAAGCTTTTAAAAATGAATCTTCTCAAAGAAGAGTCTTCTAAGGGAAGATTTGTGAATACCGTGAAAAATAGGAATTTATGAAATTACTACTCTTTAATAAAAGACTTACTTGAAAATTTTCTGCACTCCTTTTGGCTTTTAAACACTCAAAATAACCTTACTATTCTCAAAGAAAACTCATAAAATTCTTATAGAAAAATTTTATGTTTTAGGTGTGATTTTTCTATTCAGCTGAACAAGCTATTTATAGGAGAAAAGAGGTTACTATGCGTGGTAGGTGAACTAAAAAAAAAAAAAAATTCAGCAGAGGCTGCGCAAACGTTTTTAAAAATTTTCAATACTTGCACAGTAACTTTGCACAGTAACTTTAAAATTTTCAAAAAGTGAACAGTAATGAACAGTAACTTTTGTCGGTAGATGAACAGTGACTTTCCCGAGATGAACAGTAACTTCCGTCAGTGAATAGTAACTTTTCCGGGAATGAATAGTAAATTCCGGGAGTGAATAGTAACTTTTGAAAAATAAAATTTTTTATTTTTCCTGTCGGTCCAACATATAAAATAAAATAATGCTACAACAATAATTCAACAATAATGTAATAAACACGTTACAGATTATTATAAATTACAGTATATTTGCAACTGTGACAATTATTAGGTTCAATAATTTTAAAAACAGTGCAGCAACAATTATTGACTCGATGATATGAAATACAATGTAATGACAATTATTGAATCAATAATGCAAAATACTGTGTAGCAACAATAATTGAATTGATAATATAAAATATTATGCAGTGACAATTATTGATGAAATGATGCGTAACAGTTACGGTGTTAATAATATGAGACACTGTGCAATACCGTGTGCTACTGTAGAGTACCGCATACTACAGTAAAATACCATAAATTACCGTATGCTACTATTTTTTTATTACCGGTATTTTAACAGTTAACACCGTTGACTATTTTTATTTAAAAAGGTTACTTCTGTCGTTTTCTATATCCGACAAATATTCCGTTGTGGGGTCCACAAATAATTTGTTATTTCGGCGCCGTCGTACGGCACGAATATTCCCCGACAAAACGAATATTGTCCGTCAAAATAAAATTTGCACATAGCATCCTTAACTTTCAATTTCGTCAATTTAACCACTTACTGTTTCATGAAAAATATATATGAAGAAAAATTAAATTTTATATTTCATAAAATTCGGGGTCTTACAACCTCCCCTCCTTATGAAATTTCGTCCCCGAAATTGACGTACCGGGCATTTCAAAGTTATCCTCCTGATTTCCAGATGCCATACTAAACTGTGGTCACAAAATAATTGTTAGTTCAAACAAACTGACTCATCACTTCCTGTTCCTACATTCAAATCAACTCATTAGATAATAAAATCTAATTTAGGTGGGACACACTAGTGACCGATCTATTCGTCTCTCCCCTCCTAATTCTAACCCCAGATCTCCATTAAAGACCATATCCCTAAGCTCTGATGCCAACTGTGACTCTCATCCCACCATAGGGACAGCACCTCACAATGGTACCTATCAGTTTGCCACCTGTACTATAGGCGTCCCCTACGGAGAGTCTGGCTTCGGTGCATCCCATTTCCCTAGGAAGTCACCAGCGAGAGGCTCGGGGCTCTTCGTTATATGGCTCTGATACCAACTGTGACGCCCCCAAATCTAGGCCCACACAGCCCAAACTTGAGTCGTCAAAAGACTACAACAAAATTATTACAACAAAGCACAACGTACAACAATACCGTGTATAATAATACACAACTAAGTCTTCACTATTATTGCCACACTATTTTACAACACGTGAAGATTATAATAGATATCCCTCGGACTCTCACTCCATTCCCCGGCTAGACCCAGCTACGTTCTCATATCCTGTTGAAAAATAATGGAACAAAAGGGTGAGCTCAAATAGCCCAGTAAGAAATATCATGACTAAGATAATGACGAATAAATTATCATTAGCCTTCAACATGTGAGTTCTTGATAGAATACAAGGTTTATATCAAAAACTGTAGTTAAATTTTAAACAACGTTCAGATCAATAATAGCAGCGGAATGAGCAATCTATTAGAAGAATAATGCAGACTATAATGTCCACTCGCTTCTCTTTTTAGTAAAAATATCATCAACTTTTATCATCTGAAATATCATTAGTCATGATAATAAAAATTCACAGTTCCTGGTCATAATCATGCAAATCAACAGTTCATCTTTGCACTACGGGCCAAAGATATTCAATATAGCATCAACGGTCATGATTATACCAGATTCAGCCTTTGGTCATAATCATACCAAACAACAGTTCATCTATGCACTACGGGCCAAAGAGAACTTTCAATATAACAACAACGGTCATGATTATACCAGATTCAGCCTTTGGTCATAATCATACCAAACAACAGTTCATCTATGCACTACGGGCCAAAGAGAACTTTCACCACGTGCCATAAAAGACACCGAACAGATGTATCGCCTTTAACCTAATATATCGCCTTTAACCTATCATCTGTTCAACAAATATATCACATCTGTGCCCCCGGCCACAGATATTCACAACAGCTTGATTCTTGATGATTAGTACAAATAATAGTGATACAATTGATGAACAGAAGAAACAGGATAAACAATAAGTATCGGAAGTTTACTTTGTGCAGATTCAAATAATGTCCAAATTGTCAACATGATGTGGAGTGAAATTTAAAAATGTTATTCAAGATTCTCAGTTCAGAATAACGGTTACAGTTCAATAGAAAGATTCAGAAAATAGGAAGGTTCAGTTGAAATAATGAAGTTCAACTATTATGGAACATATAATATTTTCAGGAATTATAGAAGCAATAGTTCCATAATAAGTTTCGATTCAGGAGTATGAAAGAAAATAATATCCCTTACCGTAGCAAGTTCAAGAGTGTAAAAAAATGACATTTCTTACCTTAACACGTGACTGGATATTGATTTAAATGAGATTGATCAACCTATATATTTATAATAAAATTAGTAATTACAACATGTAAACTTCAAAGTGTATGATAACTCATATATTATGAACTATCAAAATTATATATATTTAACATAATTTTTGTAGTATAAAATACCAACTTTAAAATAGTTTTAAAAATAATATTCCAAAATAAATCTTCCAAAGAAAGCTTTTAAAAATGAATCTTCTCAAAGAAGAGTCTTCTAAGGGAAGATTTGTGAATACCGTGAAAAATAGGAATTTATGAAATTACTACTCTTTAATAAAAGACTTACTTGAAAATTTTCTGCACTCCTTTTGGCTTTTAAACACTCAAAATAACCTTACTATTCTCAAAGAAAACTCATAAAATTCTTATAGAAAAATTTTATGTTTTAGGTGTGATTTTTCTATTCAGCTGAACAAGCTATTTATAGGAGAAAAGAGGTTACTATGCGTGGTAGGTGAACTAAAAAAAAAAAAAAATTCAGCAGAGGCTGCGCAAACGTTTTTAAAAATTTTCAATACTTGCACAGTAACTTTGCACAGTAACTTTAAAATTTTCAAAAAGTGAACAGTAATGAACAGTAACTTTTGTCGGTAGATGAACAGTGACTTTCCCGAGATGAACAGTAACTTCCGTCAGTGAATAGTGACTTTTCCGGGAATGAATAGTAAATTTCGGGAGTGAATAGTAACTTTTGAAAAATAAAATTTTTTATTTTTCCTGTCGGTCCAACATATAAAATAAAATAATGCTACAACAATAATTCAACAATAATGTAATAAACACGTTACAGATTATTATAAATTACAGTATATTTGCAACTGTGACAATTATTAGGTTCAATAATTTTAAAAACAGTGCAGCAACAATTATTGACTCGATGATATGAAATACAATGTAATGACAATTATTGAATCAATAATGCAAAATACTGTGTAGCAACAATAATTGAATTGATAATATAAAATATTATGCAGTGACAATTATTGATGAAATGATGCGTAACAGTTACGGTGTTAATAATATGAGACACTGTGCAATACCGTGTGCTACTGTAGAGTACCGCATACTACAGTAAAATACCATAAATTACCGTATGCTACTATTTTTTTATTACCGGTATTTTAACAGTTAACACCGTTGACTATTTTTATTTAAAAAGGTTACTTCTGTCGTTTTCTATATCCGACAAATATTCCGTTGTGGGGTCCACAAATAATTTGTTATTTCGGCGCCGTCGTACGGCACGAATATTCCCCGACAAAACGAATATTGTCCGTCAAAATAAAATTTGCACATAGCATCCTTAACTTTCAATTTCGTCAATTTAACCACTTACTGTTTCATGAAAAATATATATGAAGAAAAATTAAATTTTATATTTCATAAAATTCGGGGTCTTACAACCTCCCCTCCTTATGAAATTTCGTCCCCGAAATTGACGTACCGGGCATTTCAAAGTTATCCTCTTGATTTCCAGATGCCATACTAAACTGTGGTCACAAAATAATTGTTAGTTCAAACAAACTGACTCATCACTTCCTGTTCCTACATTCAAATCAACTCATTAGATAATAAAATCTAATTTAGGTGGGACACACTAGTGACCGATCTATTCGTCTCTCCCCTCCTAATTCTAACCCCAGATCTCCATTAAAGACCATATCCCTAAGCTCTGATGCCAACTGTGACTCTCATCCCACCATAGGGACAGCACCTCACAATGGTACCTATCAGTTTGCCACCTGTACTATAGGCGTCCCCTACGGAGAGTCTGGCTTCGGTGCATCCCATTTCCCTAGGAAGTCACCAGCGAGAGGCTCGGGGCTCTTCGTTATATGGCTCTGATACCAACTGTGACGCCCCCAAATCTAGGCCCACACAGCCCAAACTTGAGTCGTCAAAAGACTACAACAAAATTATTACAACAAAGCACAACGTACAACAATACCGTGTATAATAATACACAACTAAGTCTTCACTATTATTGCCACACTATTTTACAACACGTGAAGATTATAATAGATATCCCTCGGACTCTCACTCCATTCCCCGGCTAGACCCAGCTACGTTCTCATATCCTGTTGAAAAATAATGGAACAAAAGGGTGAGCTCAAATAGCCCAGTAAGAAATATCATGACTAAGATAATGACGAATAAATTATCATTAGCCTTCAACATGTGAGTTCTTGATAGAATACAAGGTTTATATCAAAAACTGTAGTTAAATTTTAAACAACGTTCAGATCAATAATAGCAGCGGAATGAGCAATCTATTAGAAGAATAATGCAGACTATAATGTCCACTCGCTTCTCTTTTTAGTAAAAATATCATCAACTTTTATCATCTGAAATATCATTAGTCATGATAATAAAAATTCACAGTTCCTGGTCATAATCATGCAAATCAACAGTTCATCTTTGCACTACGGGCCAAAGATATTCAATATAGCATCAACGGTCATGATTATACCAGATTCAGCCTTTGGTCATAATCATACCAAACAACAGTTCATCTATGCACTACGGGCCAAAGAGAACTTTCAATATAACAACAACGGTCATGATTATACCAGATTCAGCCTTTGGTCATAATCATACCAAACAACAGTTCATCTATGCACTACGGGCCAAAGAGAACTTTCACCACGTGCCATAAAAGATACCGAACAGATGTATCGCCTTTAACCTAATATATCGCCTTTAACCTATCATCTGTTCAACAAATATATCACATCTGTGCCCCCGGCCACAGATATTCACAACAGCTTGATTCTTGATGATTAGTACAAATAATAGTGATACAATTGATGAACAGAAGAAACAGGATAAACAATAAGTATCGGAAGTTTACTTTGTGCAGATTCAAATAATGTCCAAATTGTCAACATGATGTGGAGTGAAATTTAAAAATGTTATTCAAGATTCTCAGTTCAGAATAACGGTTACAGTTCAATAGAAAGATTCAGAAAATAGGAAGGTTCAGTTGAAATAATGAAGTTCAACTATTATGGAACATATAATATTTTCAGGAATTATAGAAGCAATAGTTCCATAATAAGTTTCGATTCAGGAGTATGAAAGAAAATAATATCCCTTACCGTAGCAAGTTCAAGAGTGTAAAAAAATGACATTTCTTACCTTAACACGTGACTGGATATTGATTTAAATGAGATTGATCAACCTATATATTTATAATAAAATTAGTAATTACAACATGTAAACTTCAAAGTGTATGATAACTCATATATTATGAACTATCAAAATTATATATATTTAACATAATTTTTGTAGTATAAAATACCAACTTTAAAATAGTTTTAAAAATAATATTCCAAAATAAATCTTCCAAAGAAAGCTTTTAAAAATGAATCTTCTCAAAGAAGAGTCTTCTAAGGGAAGATTTGTGAATACCGTGAAAAATAGGAATTTATGAAATTACTACTCTTTAATAAAAGACTTACTTGAAAATTTTCTGCACTCCTTTTGGCTTTTAAACACTCAAAATAACCTTACTATTCTCAAAGAAAACTCATAAAATTCTTATAGAAAAATTTTATGTTTTAGGTGTGATTTTTCTATTCAGCTGAACAAGCTATTTATAGGAGAAAAGAGGTTACTATGCGTGGTAGGTGAACTAAAAAAAAATAAAAATTCAGCAGAGGCTGCGCAAACGTTTTTAAAAATTTTCAATACTTGCACAGTAACTTTGCACAGTAACTTTAAAATTTTCAAAAAGTGAACAGTAATGAACAGTAACTTTTGTCGGTAGATGAACAGTGACTTTCCCGAGATGAACAGTAACTTCCGTCAGTGAATAGTAACTTTTCCGGGAATGAATAGTAAATTCCGGGAGTGAATAGTAACTTTTGAAAAATAAAATTTTTTATTTTTCCTGTCGGTCCAACATATAAAATAAAATAATGCTACAACAATAATTCAACAATAATGTAATAAACACGTTACAGATTATTATAAATTACAGTATATTTGCAACTGTGACAATTATTAGGTTCAATAATTTTAAAAACAGTGCAGCAACAATTATTGACTCGATGATATGAAATACAATGTAATGACAATTATTGAATCAATAATGCAAAATACTGTGTAGCAACAATAATTGAATTGATAATATAAAATATTATGCAGTGACAATTATTGATGAAATGATGCGTAACAGTTACGGTGTTAATAATATGAGACACTGTGCAATACCGTGTGCTACTGTAGAGTACCGCATACTACAGTAAAATACCATAAATTACCGTATGCTACTATTTTTTTATTACCGGTATTTTAACAGTTAACACCGTTGACTATTTTTATTTAAAAAGGTTACTTCTGTCGTTTTCTATATCCGACAAATATTCCGTTGTGGGGTCCACAAATAATTTGTTATTTCGGCGCCGTCGTACGGCACGAATATTCCCCGACAAAACGAATATTGTCCGTCAAAATAAAATTTGCACATAGCATCCTTAACTTTCAATTTCGTCAATTTAACCACTTACTGTTTCATGAAAAATATATATGAAGAAAAATTAAATTTTATATTTCATAAAATTTGGGGTCTTACAACCTCCCCTCCTTATGAAATTTCGTCCCCGAAATTGACGTACCGGGCATTTCAAAGTTATCCTCCTGATTTCCAGATGCCATACTAAACTGTGGTCACAAAATAATTGTTAGTTCAAACAAACTGACTCATCACTTCCTGTTCCTACATTCAAATCAACTCATTAGATAATAAAATCTAATTTAGGTGGGACACACTAGTGACCGATCTATTCGTCTCTCCCCTCCTAATTCTAACCCCAGATCTCCATTAAAGACCATATCCCTAAGCTCTGATGCCAACTGTGACTCTCATCCCACCATAGGGACAGCACCTCACAATGGTACCTATCAGTTTGCCACCTGTACTATAGGCGTCCCCTACGGAGAGTCTGGCTTCGGTGCATCCCATTTCCCTAGGAAGTCACCAGCGAGAGGCTCGGGGCTCTTCGTTATATGGCTCTGATACCAACTGTGACGCCCCCAAATCTAGGCCCACACAGCCCAAACTTGAGTCGTCAAAAGACTACAACAAAATTATTACAACAAAGCACAACGTACAACAATACCGTGTATAATAATACACAACTAAGTCTTCACTATTATTGCCACACTATTTTACAACACGTGAAGATTATAATAGATATCCCTCGGACTCTCACTCCATTCCCCGGCTAGACCCAGCTACGTTCTCATATCCTGTTGAAAAATAATGGAACAAAAGGGTGAGCTCAAATAGCCCAGTAAGAAATATCATGACTAAGATAATGACGAATAAATTATCATTAGCCTTCAACATGTGAGTTCTTGATAGAATACAAGGTTTATATCAAAAACTGTAGTTAAATTTTAAACAACGTTCAGATCAATAATAGCAGCGGAATGAGCAATCTATTAGAAGAATAATGCAGACTATAATGTCCACTCGCTTCTCTTTTTAGTAAAAATATCATCAACTTTTATCATCTGAAATATCATTAGTCATGATAATAAAAATTCACAGTTCCTGGTCATAATCATGCAAATCAACAGTTCATCTTTGCACTACGGGCCAAAGATATTCAATATAGCATCAACGGTCATGATTATACCAGATTCAGCCTTTGGTCATAATCATACCAAACAACAGTTCATCTATGCACTACGGGCCAAAGAGAACTTTCAATATAACAACAACGGTCATGATTATACCAGATTCAGCCTTTGGTCATAATCATACCAAACAACAGTTCATCTATGCACTACGGGCCAAAGAGAACTTTCACCACGTGCCATAAAAGACACCGAACAGATGTATCGCCTTTAACCTAATATATCGCCTTTAACCTATCATCTGTTCAACAAATATATCACATCTGTGCCCCCGGCCACAGATATTCACAACAGCTTGATTCTTGATGATTAGTACAAATAATAGTGATACAATTGATGAACAGAAGAAACAGGATAAACAATAAGTATCGGAAGTTTACTTTGTGCAGATTCAAATAATGTCCAAATTGTCAACATGATGTGGAGTGAAATTTAAAAATGTTATTCAAGATTCTCAGTTCAGAATAACGGTTACAGTTCAATAGAAAGATTCAGAAAATAGGAAGGTTCAGTTGAAATAATGAAGTTCAACTATTATGGAACATATAATATTTTCAGGAATTATAGAAGCAATAGTTCCATAATAAGTTTCGATTCAGGAGTATGAAAGAAAATAATATCCCTTACCGTAGCAAGTTCAAGAGTGTAAAAAAATGACATTTCTTACCTTAACACGTGACTGGATATTGATTTAAATGAGATTGATCAACCTATATATTTATAATAAAATTAGTAATTACAACATGTAAACTTCAAAGTGTATGATAACTCATATATTATGAACTATCAAAATTATATATATTTAACATAATTTTTGTAGTATAAAATACCAACTTTAAAATAGTTTTAAAAATAATATTCCAAAATAAATCTTCCAAAGAAAGCTTTTAAAAATGAATCTTCTCAAAGAAGAGTCTTCTAAGGGAAGATTTGTGAATACCGTGAAAAATAGGAATTTATGAAATTACTACTCTTTAATAAAAGACTTACTTGAAAATTTTCTGCACTCCTTTTGGCTTTTAAACACTCAAAATAACCTTACTATTCTCAAAGAAAACTCATAAAATTCTTATAGAAAAATTTTATGTTTTAGGTGTGATTTTTCTATTCAGCTGAACAAGCTATTTATAGGAGAAAAGAGGTTACTATGCGTGGTAGGTGAACTAAAAAAAAAAAAAAATTCAGCAGAGGCTGCGCAAACGTTTTTAAAAATTTTCAATACTTGCACAGTAACTTTGCACAGTAACTTTAAAATTTTCAAAAAGTGAACAGTAATGAACAGTAACTTTTGTCGGTAGATGAACAGTGACTTTCCCGAGATGAACAGTAACTTCCGTCAGTGAATAGTAACTTTTCCGGGAATGAATAGTAAATTCCGGGAGTGAATAGTAACTTTTGAAAAATAAAATTTTTTATTTTTCCTGTCGGTCCAACATATAAAATAAAATAATGCTACAACAATAATTCAACAATAATGTAATAAACACGTTACAGATTATTATAAATTACAGTATATTTGCAACTGTGACAATTATTAGGTTCAATAATTTTAAAAACAGTGCAGCAACAATTATTGACTCGATGATATGAAATACAATGTAATGACAATTATTGAATCAATAATGCAAAATACTGTGTAGCAACAATAATTGAATTGATAATATAAAATATTATGCAGTGACAATTATTGATGAAATGATGCGTAACAGTTACGGTGTTAATAATATGAGACACTGTGCAATACCGTGTGCTACTGTAGAGTACCGCATACTACAGTAAAATACCATAAATTACCGTATGCTACTATTTTTTTATTACCGGTATTTTAACAGTTAACACCGTTGACTATTTTTATTTAAAAAGGTTACTTCTGTCGTTTTCTATATCCGACAAATATTCCGTTGTGGGGTCCACAAATAATTTGTTATTTCGGCGCCGTCGTACGGCACGAATATTCCCCGACAAAACGAATATTGTCCGTCAAAATAAAATTTGCACATAGCATCCTTAACTTTCAATTTCGTCAATTTAACCACTTACTGTTTCATGAAAAATATATATGAAGAAAAATTAAATTTTATATTTCATAAAATTCGGGGTCTTACAACCTCCCCTCCTTATGAAATTTCGTCCCCGAAATTGACGTACCGGGCATTTCAAAGTTATCCTCCTGATTTCCAGATGCCATACTAAACTGTGGTCACAAAATAATTGTTAGTTCAAACAAACTGACTCATCACTTCCTGTTCCTACATTCAAATCAACTCATTAGATAATAAAATCTAATTTAGGTGGGACACACTAGTGACCGATCTATTCGTCTCTCCCCTCCTAATTCTAACCCCAGATCTCCATTAAAGACCATATCCCTAAGCTCTGATGCCAACTGTGACTCTCATCCCACCATAGGGACAGCACCTCACAATGGTACCTATCAGTTTGCCACCTGTACTATAGGCGTCCCCTACGGAGAGTCTGGCTTCGGTGCATCCCATTTCCCTAGGAAGTCACCAGCGAGAGGCTCGGGGCTCTTCGTTATATGGCTCTGATACCAACTGTGACGCCCCCAAATCTAGGCCCACACAGCCCAAACTTGAGTCGTCAAAAGACTACAACAAAATTATTACAACAAAGCACAACGTACAACAATACCGTGTATAATAATACACAACTAAGTCTTCACTATTATTGCCACACTATTTTACAACACGTGAAGATTATAATAGATATCCCTCGGACTCTCACTCCATTCCCCGGCTAGACCCAGCTACGTTCTCATATCCTGTTGAAAAATAATGGAACAAAAGGGTGAGCTCAAATAGCCCAGTAAGAAATATCATGACTAAGATAATGACGAATAAATTATCATTAGCCTTCAACATGTGAGTTCTTGATAGAATACAAGGTTTATATCAAAAACTGTAGTTAAATTTTAAACAACGTTCAGATCAATAATAGCAGCGGAATGAGCAATCTATTAGAAGAATAATGCAGACTATAATGTCCACTCGCTTCTCTTTTTAGTAAAAATATCATCAACTTTTATCATCTGAAATATCATTAGTCATGATAATAAAAATTCACAGTTCCTGGTCATAATCATGCAAATCAACAGTTCATCTTTGCACTACGGGCCAAAGATATTCAATATAGCATCAACGGTCATGATTATACCAGATTCAGCCTTTGGTCATAATCATACCAAACAACAGTTCATCTATGCACTACGGGCCAAAGAGAACTTTCAATATAACAACAACGGTCATGATTATACCAGATTCAGCCTTTGGTCATAATCATACCAAACAACAGTTCATCTATGCACTACGGGCCAAAGAGAACTTTCACCACGTGCCATAAAAGACACCGAACAGATGTATCGCCTTTAACCTAATATATCGCCTTTAACCTATCATCTGTTCAACAAATATATCACATCTGTGCCCCCGGCCACAGATATTCACAACAGCTTGATTCTTGATGATTAGTACAAATAATAGTGATACAATTGATGAACAGAAGAAACAGGATAAACAATAAGTATCGGAAGTTTACTTTGTGCAGATTCAAATAATGTCCAAATTGTCAACATGATGTGGAGTGAAATTTAAAAATGTTATTCAAGATTCTCAGTTCAGAATAACGGTTACAGTTCAATAGAAAGATTCAGAAAATAGGAAGGTTCAGTTGAAATAATGAAGTTCAACTATTATGGAACATATAATATTTTCAGGAATTATAGAAGCAATAGTTCCATAATAAGTTTCGATTCAGGAGTATGAAAGAAAATAATATCCCTTACCGTAGCAAGTTCAAGAGTGTAAAAAAATGACATTTCTTACCTTAACACGTGACTGGATATTGATTTAAATGAGATTGATCAACCTATATATTTATAATAAAATTAGTAATTACAACATGTAAACTTCAAAGTGTATGATAACTCATATATTATGAACTATCAAAATTATATATATTTAACATAATTTTTGTAGTATAAAATACCAACTTTAAAATAGTTTTAAAAATAATATTCCAAAATAAATCTTCCAAAGAAAGCTTTTAAAAATGAATCTTCTCAAAGAAGAGTCTTCTAAGGGAAGATTTGTGAATACCGTGAAAAATAGGAATTTATGAAATTACTACTCTTTAATAAAAGACTTACTTGAAAATTTTCTGCACTCCTTTTGGCTTTTAAACACTCAAAATAACCTTACTATTCTCAAAGAAAACTCATAAAATTCTTATAGAAAAATTTTATGTTTTAGGTGTGATTTTTCTATTCAGCTGAACAAGCTATTTATAGGAGAAAAGAGGTTACTATGCGTGGTAGGTGAACTAAAAAAAAAAAAAATTCAGCAGAGGCTGCGCAAACGTTTTTAAAAATTTTCAATACTTGCACAGTAACTTTGCACAGTAACTTTAAAATTTTCAAAAAGTGAACAGTAATGAACAGTAACTTTTGTCGGTAGATGAACAGTGACTTTCCCGAGATGAACAGTAACTTCCGTCAGTGAATAGTAACTTTTCCGGGAATGAATAGTAAATTCCGGGAGTGAATAGTAACTTTTGAAAAATAAAATTTTTTATTTTTCCTGTCGGTCCAACATATAAAATAAAATAATGCTACAACAATAATTCAACAATAATGTAATAAACACGTTACAGATTATTATAAATTACAGTATATTTGCAACTGTGACAATTATTAGGTTCAATAATTTTAAAAACAGTGCAGCAACAATTATTGACTCGATGATATGAAATACAATGTAATGACAATTATTGAATCAATAATGCAAAATACTGTGTAGCAACAATAATTGAATTGATAATATAAAATATTATGCAGTGACAATTATTGATGAAATGATGCGTAACAGTTACGGTGTTAATAATATGAGACACTGTGCAATACCGTGTGCTACTGTAGAGTACCGCATACTACAGTAAAATACCATAAATTACCGTATGCTACTATTTTTTTATTACCGGTATTTTAACAGTTAACACCGTTGACTATTTTTATTTAAAAAGGTTACTTCTGTCGTTTTCTATATCCGACAAATATTCCGTTGTGGGGTCCACAAATAATTTGTTATTTCGGCGCCGTCGTACGGCACGAATATTCCCCGACAAAACGAATATTGTCCGTCAAAATAAAATTTGCACATAGCATCCTTAACTTTCAATTTCGTCAATTTAACCACTTACTGTTTCATGAAAAATATATATGAAGAAAAATTAAATTTTATATTTCATAAAATTCGGGGTCTTACAACCTCCCCTCCTTATGAAATTTCGTCCCCGAAATTGACGTACCGGGCATTTCAAAGTTATCCTCCTGATTTCCAGATGCCATACTAAACTGTGGTCACAAAATAATTGTTAGTTCAAACAAACTGACTCATCACTTCCTGTTCCTACATTCAAATCAACTCATTAGATAATAAAATCTAATTTAGGTGGGACACACTAGTGACCGATCTATTCGTCTCTCCCCTCCTAATTCTAACCCCAGATCTCCATTAAAGACCATATCCCTAAGCTCTGATGCCAACTGTGACTCTCATCCCACCATAGGGACAGCACCTCACAATGGTACCTATCAGTTTGCCACCTGTACTATAGGCGTCCCCTACGGAGAGTCTGGCTTCGGTGCATCCCATTTCCCTAGGAAGTCACCAGCGAGAGGCTCGGGGCTCTTCGTTATATGGCTCTGATACCAACTGTGACGCCCCCAAATCTAGGCCCACACAGCCCAAACTTGAGTCGTCAAAAGACTACAACAAAATTATTACAACAAAGCACAACGTACAACAATACCGTGTATAATAATACACAACTAAGTCTTCACTATTATTGCCACACTATTTTACAACACGTGAAGATTATAATAGATATCCCTCGGACTCTCACTCCATTCCCCGGCTAGACCCAGCTACGTTCTCATATCCTGTTGAAAAATAATGGAACAAAAGGGTGAGCTCAAATAGCCCAGTAAGAAATATCATGACTAAGATAATGACGAATAAATTATCATTAGCCTTCAACATGTGAGTTCTTGATAGAATACAAGGTTTATATCAAAAACTGTAGTTAAATTTTAAACAACGTTCAGATCAATAATAGCAGCGGAATGAGCAATCTATTAGAAGAATAATGCAGACTATAATGTCCACTCGCTTCTCTTTTTAGTAAAAATATCATCAACTTTTATCATCTGAAATATCATTAGTCATGATAATAAAAATTCACAGTTCCTGGTCATAATCATGCAAATCAACAGTTCATCTTTGCACTACGGGCCAAAGATATTCAATATAGCATCAACGGTCATGATTATACCAGATTCAGCCTTTGGTCATAATCATACCAAACAACAGTTCATCTATGCACTACGGGCCAAAGAGAACTTTCAATATAACAACAACGGTCATGATTATACCAGATTCAGCCTTTGGTCATAATCATACCAAACAACAGTTCATCTATGCACTACGGGCCAAAGAGAACTTTCACCACGTGCCATAAAAGACACCGAACAGATGTATCGCCTTTAACCTAATATATCGCCTTTAACCTATCATCTGTTCAACAAATATATCACATCTGTGCCCCCGGCCACAGATATTCACAACAGCTTGATTCTTGATGATTAGTACAAATAATAGTGATACAATTGATGAACAGAAGAAACAGGATAAACAATAAGTATCGGAAGTTTACTTTGTGCAGATTCAAATAATGTCCAAATTGTCAACATGATGTGGAGTGAAATTTAAAAATGTTATTCAAGATTCTCAGTTCAGAATAACGGTTACAGTTCAATAGAAAGATTCAGAAAATAGGAAGGTTCAGTTGAAATAATGAAGTTCAACTATTATGGAACATATAATATTTTCAGGAATTATAGAAGCAATAGTTCCATAATAAGTTTCGATTCAGGAGTATGAAAGAAAATAATATCCCTTACCGTAGCAAGTTCAAGAGTGTAAAAAAATGACATTTCTTACCTTAACACGTGACTGGATATTGATTTAAATGAGATTGATCAACCTATATATTTATAATAAAATTAGTAATTACAACATGTAAACTTCAAAGTGTATGATAACTCATATATTATGAACTATCAAAATTATATATATTTAACATAATTTTTGTAGTATAAAATACCAACTTTAAAATAGTTTTAAAAATAATATTCCAAAATAAATCTTCCAAAGAAAGCTTTTAAAAATGAATCTTCTCAAAGAAGAGTCTTCTAAGGGAAGATTTGTGAATACCGTGAAAAATAGGAATTTATGAAATTACTACTCTTTAATAAAAGACTTACTTGAAAATTTTCTGCACTCCTTTTGGCTTTTAAACACTCAAAATAACCTTACTATTCTCAAAGAAAACTCATAAAATTCTTATAGAAAAATTTTATGTTTTAGGTGTGATTTTTCTATTCAGCTGAACAAGCTATTTATAGGAGAAAAGAGGTTACTATGCGTGGTAGGTGAACTAAAAAAAAAAAAAAATTCAGCAGAGGCTGCGCAAACGTTTTTAAAAATTTTCAATACTTGCACAGTAACTTTGCACAGTAACTTTAAAATTTTCAAAAAGTGAACAGTAATGAACAGTAACTTTTGTCGGTAGATGAACAGTGACTTTCCCGAGATGAACAGTAACTTCCGTCAGTGAATAGTAACTTTTCCGGGAATGAATAGTAAATTCCGGGAGTGAATAGTAACTTTTGAAAAATAAAATTTTTTATTTTTCCTGTCGGTCCAACATATAAAATAAAATAATGCTACAACAATAATTCAACAATAATGTAATAAACACGTTACAGATTATTATAAATTACAGTATATTTGCAACTGTGACAATTATTAGGTTCAATAATTTTAAAAACAGTGCAGCAACAATTATTGACTCGATGATATGAAATACAATGTAATGACAATTATTGAATCAATAATGCAAAATACTGTGTAGCAACAATAATTGAATTGATAATATAAAATATTATGCAGTGACAATTATTGATGAAATGATGCGTAACAGTTACGGTGTTAATAATATGAGACACTGTGCAATACCGTGTGCTACTGTAGAGTACCGCATAGTACAGTAAAATACCATAAATTACCGTATGCTACTATTTTTTTATTACCGGTATTTTAACAGTTAACACCGTTGACTATTTTTATTTAAAAAGGTTACTTCTGTCGTTTTCTATATCCGACAAATATTCCGTTGTGGGGTCCACAAATAATTTGTTATTTCGGCGCCGTCGTACGGCACGAATATTCCCCGACAAAACGAATATTGTCCGTCAAAATAAAATTTGCACATAGCATCCTTAACTTTCAATTTCGTCAATTTAACCACTTACTGTTTCATGAAAAATATATATGAAGAAAAATTAAATTTTATATTTCATAAAATTCGGGGTCTTACAACCTCCCCTCCTTATGAAATTTCGTCCCCGAAATTGACGTACCGGGCATTTCAAAGTTATCCTCCTGATTTCCAGATGCCATACTAAACTGTGGTCACAAAATAATTGTTAGTTCAAACAAACTGACTCATCACTTCCTGTTCCTACATTCAAATCAACTCATTAGATAATAAAATCTAATTTAGGTGGGACACACTAGTGACCGATCTATTCGTCTCTCCCCTCCTAATTCTAACCCCAGATCTCCATTAAAGACCATATCCCTAAGCTCTGATGCCAACTGTGACTCTCATCCCACCATAGGGACAGCACCTCACAATGGTACCTATCAGTTTGCCACCTGTACTATAGGCGTCCCCTACGGAGAGTCTGGCTTCGGTGCATCCCATTTCCCTAGGAAGTCACCAGCGAGAGGCTCGGGGCTCTTCGTTATATGGCTCTGATACCAACTGTGACGCCCCCAAATCTAGGCCCACACAGCCCAAACTTGAGTCGTCAAAAGACTACAACAAAATTATTACAACAAAGCACAACGTACAACAATACCGTGTATAATAATACACAACTAAGTCTTCACTATTATTGCCACACTATTTTACAACACGTGAAGATTATAATAGATATCCCTCGGACTCTCACTCCATTCCCCGGCTAGACCCAGCTACGTTCTCATATCCTGTTGAAAAATAATGGAACAAAAAGGTGAGCTCAAATAGCCCAGTAAGAAATATCATGACTAAGATAATGACGAATAAATTATCATTAGCCTTCAACATGTGAGTTCTTGATAGAATACAAGGTTTATATCAAAAACTGTAGTTAAATTTTAAACAACGTTCAGATCAATAATAGCAGCGGAATGAGCAATCTATTAGAAGAATAATGCAGACTATAATGTCCACTCGCTTCTCTTTTTAGTAAAAATATCATCAACTTTTATCATCTGAAATATCATTAGTCATGATAATAAAAATTCACAGTTCCTGGTCATAATCATGCAAATCAACAGTTCATCTTTGCACTACGGGCCAAAGATATTCAATATAGCATCAACGGTCATGATTATACCAGATTCAGCCTTTGGTCATAATCATACCAAACAACAGTTCATCTATGCACTACGGGCCAAAGAGAACTTTCAATATAACAACAACGGTCATGATTATACCAGATTCAGCCTTTGGTCATAATCATACCAAACAACAGTTCATCTATGCACTACGGGCCAAAGAGAACTTTCACCACGTGCCATAAAAGACACCGAACAGATGTATCGCCTTTAACCTAATATATCGCCTTTAACCTATCATCTGTTCAACAAATATATCACATCTGTGCCCCCGGCCACAGATATTCACAACAGCTTGATTCTTGATGATTAGTACAAATAATAGTGATACAATTGATGAACAGAAGAAACAGGATAAACAATAAGTATCGGAAGTTTACTTTGTGCAGATTCAAATAATGTCCAAATTGTCAACATGATGTGGAGTGAAATTTAAAAATGTTATTCAAGATTCTCAGTTCAGAATAACGGTTACAGTTCAATAGAAAGATTCAGAAAATAGGAAGGTTCAGTTGAAATAATGAAGTTCAACTATTATGGAACATATAATATTTTCAGGAATTATAGAAGCAATAGTTCCATAATAAGTTTCGATTCAGGAGTATGAAAGAAAATAATATCCCTTACCGTAGCAAGTTCAAGAGTGTAAAAAAATGACATTTCTTACCTTAACACGTGACTGGATATTGATTTAAATGAGATTGATCAACCTATATATTTATAATAAAATTAGTAATTACAACATGTAAACTTCAAAGTGTATGATAACTCATATATTATGAACTATCAAAATTATATATATTTAACATAATTTTTGTAGTATAAAATACCAACTTTAAAATAGTTTTAAAAATAATATTCCAAAATAAATCTTCCAAAGAAAGCTTTTAAAAATGAATCTTCTCAAAGAAGAGTCTTCTAAGGGAAGATTTGTGAATACCGTGAAAAATAGGAATTTATGAAATTACTACTCTTTAATAAAAGACTTACTTGAAAATTTTCTGCACTCCTTTTGGCTTTTAAACACTCAAAATAACCTTACTATTCTCAAAGAAAACTCATAAAATTCTTATAGAAAAATTTTATGTTTTAGGTGTGATTTTTCTATTCAGCTGAACAAGCTATTTATAGGAGAAAAGAGGTTACTATGCGTGGTAGGTGAACTAAAAAAAAAAAAAAATTCAGCAGAGGCTGCGCAAACGTTTTTAAAAATTTTCAATACTTGCACAGTAACTTTGCACAGTAACTTTAAAATTTTCAAAAAGTGAACAGTAATGAACAGTAACTTTTGTCGGTAGATGAACAGTGACTTTCCCGAGATGAACAGTAACTTCCGTCAGTGAATAGTAACTTTTCCGGGAATGAATAGTAAATTCCGGGAGTGAATAGTAACTTTTGAAAAATAAAATTTTTTATTTTTCCTGTCGGTCCAACATATAAAATAAAATAATGCTACAACAATAATTCAACAATAATGTAATAAACACGTTACAGATTATTATAAATTACAGTATATTTGCAACTGTGACAATTATTAGGTTCAATAATTTTAAAAACAGTGCAGCAACAATTATTGACTCGATGATATGAAATACAATGTAATGACAATTATTGAATCAATAATGCAAAATACTGTGTAGCAACAATAATTGAATTGATAATATAAAATATTATGCAGTGACAATTATTGATGAAATGATGCGTAACAGTTACGGTGTTAATAATATGAGACACTGTGCAATACCGTGTGCTACTGTAGAGTACCGCATACTACAGTAAAATACCATAAATTACCGTATGCTACTATTTTTTTATTACCGGTATTTTAACAGTTAACACCGTTGACTATTTTTATTTAAAAAGGTTACTTCTGTCGTTTTCTATATCCGACAAATATTCCGTTGTGGGGTCCACAAATAATTTGTTATTTCGGCGCCGTCGTACGGCACGAATATTCCCCGACAAAACGAATATTGTCCGTCAAAATAAAATTTGCACATAGCATCCTTAACTTTCAATTTCGTCAATTTAACCACTTACTGTTTCATGAAAAATATATATGAAGAAAAATTAAATTTTATATTTCATAAAATTCGGGGTCTTACAACCTCCCCTCCTTATGAAATTTCGTCCCCGAAATTGACGTACCGGGCATTTCAAAGTTATCCTCCTGATTTCCAGATGCCATACTAAACTGTGGTCACAAAATAATTGTTAGTTCAAACAAACTGACTCATCACTTCCTGTTCCTACATTCAAATCAACTCATTAGATAATAAAATCTAATTTAGGTGGGACACACTAGTGACCGATCTATTCGTCTCTCCCCTCCTAATTCTAACCCCAGATCTCCATTAAAGACCATATCCCTAAGCTCTGATGCCAACTGTGACTCTCATCCCACCATAGGGACAGCACCTCACAATGGTACCTATCAGTTTGCCACCTGTACTATAGGCGTCCCCTACGGAGAGTCTGGCTTCGGTGCATCCCATTTCCCTAGGAAGTCACCAGCGAGAGGCTCGGGGCTCTTCGTTATATGGCTCTGATACCAACTGTGACGCCCCCAAATCTAGGCCCACACAGCCCAAACTTGAGTCGTCAAAAGACTACAACAAAATTATTACAACAAAGCACAACGTACAACAATACCGTGTATAATAATACACAACTAAGTCTTCACTATTATTGCCACACTATTTTACAACACGTGAAGATTATAATAGATATCCCTCGGACTCTCACTCCATTCCCCGGCTAGACCCAGCTACGTTCTCATATCCTGTTGAAAAATAATGGAACAAAAGGGTGAGCTCAAATAGCCCAGTAAGAAATATCATGACTAAGATAATGACGAATAAATTATCATTAGCCTTCAACATGTGAGTTCTTGATAGAATACAAGGTTTATATCAAAAACTGTAGTTAAATTTTAAACAACGTTCAGATCAATAATAGCAGCGGAATGAGCAATCTATTAGAAGAATAATGCAGACTATAATGTCCACTCGCTTCTCTTTTTAGTAAAAATATCATCAACTTTTATCATCTGAAATATCATTAGTCATGATAATAAAAATTCACAGTTCCTGGTCATAATCATGCAAATCAACAGTTCATCTTTGCACTACGGGCCAAAGATATTCAATATAGCATCAACGGTCATGATTATACCAGATTCAGCCTTTGGTCATAATCATACCAAACAACAGTTCATCTATGCACTACGGGCCAAAGAGAACTTTCAATATAACAACAACGGTCATGATTATACCAGATTCAGCCTTTGGTCATAATCATACCAAACAACAGTTCATCTATGCACTACGGGCCAAAGAGAACTTTCACCACGTGCCATAAAAGACACCGAACAGATGTATCGCCTTTAACCTAATATATCGCCTTTAACCTATCATCTGTTCAACAAATATATCACATCTGTGCCCCCGGCCACAGATATTCACAACAGCTTGATTCTTGATGATTAGTACAAATAATAGTGATACAATTGATGAACAGAAGAAACAGGATAAACAATAAGTATCGGAAGTTTACTTTGTGCAGATTCAAATAATGTCCAAATTGTCAACATGATGTGGAGTGAAATTTAAAAATGTTATTCAAGATTCTCAGTTCAGAATAACGGTTACAGTTCAATAGAAAGATTCAGAAAATAGGAAGGTTCAGTTGAAATAATGAAGTTCAACTATTATGGAACATATAATATTTTCAGGAATTATAGAAGCAATAGTTCCATAATAAGTTTCGATTCAGGAGTATGAAAGAAAATAATATCCCTTACCGTAGCAAGTTCAAGAGTGTAAAAAAATGACATTTCTTACCTTAACACGTGACTGGATATTGATTTAAATGAGATTGATCAACCTATATATTTATAATAAAATTAGTAATTACAACATGTAAACTTCAAAGTGTATGATAACTCATATATTATGAACTATCAAAATTATATATATTTAACATAATTTTTGTAGTATAAAATACCAACTTTAAAATAGTTTTAAAAATAATATTCCAAAATAAATCTTCCAAAGAAAGCTTTTAAAAATGAATCTTCTCAAAGAAGAGTCTTCTAAGGGAAGATTTGTGAATACCGTGAAAAATAGGAATTTATGAAATTACTACTCTTTAATAAAAGACTTACTTGAAAATTTTCTGCACTCCTTTTGGCTTTTAAACACTCAAAATAACCTTACTATTCTCAAAGAAAACTCATAAAATTCTTATAGAAAAATTTTATGTTTTAGGTGTGATTTTTCTATTCAGCTGAACAAGCTATTTATAGGAGAAAAGAGGTTACTATGCGTGGTAGGTGAACTAAAAAAAAAAAAAAATTCAGCAGAGGCTGCGCAAACGTTTTTAAAAATTTTCAATACTTGCACAGTAACTTTGCACAGTAACTTTAAAATTTTCAAAAAGTGAACAGTAATGAACAGTAACTTTTGTCGGTAGATGAACAGTGACTTTCCCGAGATGAACAGTAACTTCCGTCAGTGAATAGTAACTTTTCCGGGAATGAATAGTAAATTCCGGGAGTGAATAGTAACTTTTGAAAAATAAAATTTTTTATTTTTCCTGTCGGTCCAACATATAAAATAAAATAATGCTACAACAATAATTCAACAATAATGTAATAAACACGTTACAGATTATTATAAATTACAGTATATTTGCAACTGTGACAATTATTAGGTTCAATAATTTTAAAAACAGTGCAGCAACAATTATTGACTCGATGATATGAAATACAATGTAATGACAATTATTGAATCAATAATGCAAAATACTGTGTAGCAACAATAATTGAATTGATAATATAAAATATTATGCAGTGA
Source organism: Hedera helix (assembly GCA_947179155.2). Taxonomy (NCBI): domain Eukaryota; kingdom Viridiplantae; phylum Streptophyta; class Magnoliopsida; order Apiales; family Araliaceae; genus Hedera; species Hedera helix. Next base: position 41,679,747 of record OX359278.1, read on the forward strand.
CAATTATTGATGAAATGATGCGTAACAGTTACGGTGTTAATAATATGAGACACTGTGCAATACCGTGTGCTACTGTAGAGTACCGCATACTACAGTAAAATACCATAAATTACCGTATGCTACTATTTTTTTATTACCGGTATTTTAACAGTTAACACCGTTGACTATTTTTATTTAAAAAGGTTACTTCTGTCGTTTTCTATATCCGACAAATATTCCGTTGTGGGGTCCACAAATAATTTGTTATTTCGGCGCCGTCGTACGGCACGAATATTCCCCGACAAAACGAATATTGTCCGTCAAAATAAAATTTGCACATAGCATCCTTAACTTTCAATTTCGTCAATTTAACCACTTACTGTTTCATGAAAAATATATATGAAGAAAAATTAAATTTTATATTTCATAAAATTCGGGGTCTTACAACCTCCCCTCCTTATGAAATTTCGTCCCCGAAATTGACGTACCGGGCATTTCAAAGTTATCCTCCTGATTTCCAGATGCCATACTAAACTGTGGTCACAAAATAATTGTTAGTTCAAACAAACTGACTCATCACTTCCTGTTCCTACATTCAAATCAACTCATTAGATAATAAAATCTAATTTAGGTGGGACACACTAGTGACCGATCTATTCGTCTCTCCCCTCCTAATTCTAACCCCAGATCTCCATTAAAGACCATATCCCTAAGCTCTGATGCCAACTGTGACTCTCATCCCACCATAGGGACAGCACCTCACAATGGTACCTATCAGTTTGCCACCTGTACTATAGGCGTCCCCTACGGAGAGTCTGGCTTCGGTGCATCCCATTTCCCTAGGAAGTCACCAGCGAGAGGCTCGGGGCTCTTCGTTATATGGCTCTGATACCAACTGTGACGCCCCCAAATCTAGGCCCACACAGCCCAAACTTGAGTCGTCAAAAGACTACAACAAAATTATTACAACAAAGCACAACGTACAACAATACCGTGTATAATAATACACAACTAAGTCTTCACTATTATTGCCACACTATTTTACAACACGTGAAGATTATAATAGATATCCCTCGGACTCTCACTCCATTCCCCGGCTAGACCCAGCTACGTTCTCATATCCTGTTGAAAAATAATGGAACAAAAGGGTGAGCTCAAATAGCCCAGTAAGAAATATCATGACTAAGATAATGACGAATAAATTATCATTAGCCTTCAACATGTGAGTTCTTGATAGAATACAAGGTTTATATCAAAAACTGTAGTTAAATTTTAAACAACGTTCAGATCAATAATAGCAGCGGAATGAGCAATCTATTAGAAGAATAATGCAGACTATAATGTCCACTCGCTTCTCTTTTTAGTAAAAATATCATCAACTTTTATCATCTGAAATATCATTAGTCATGATAATAAAAATTCACAGTTCCTGGTCATAATCATGCAAATCAACAGTTCATCTTTGCACTACGGGCCAAAGATATTCAATATAGCATCAACGGTCATGATTATACCAGATTCAGCCTTTGGTCATAATCATACCAAACAACAGTTCATCTATGCACTACGGGCCAAAGAGAACTTTCAATATAACAACAACGGTCATGATTATACCAGATTCAGCCTTTGGTCATAATCATACCAAACAACAGTTCATCTATGCACTACGGGCCAAAGAGAACTTTCACCACGTGCCATAAAAGACACCGAACAGATGTATCGCCTTTAACCTAATATATCGCCTTTAACCTATCATCTGTTCAACAAATATATCACATCTGTGCCCCCGGCCACAGATATTCACAACAGCTTGATTCTTGATGATTAGTACAAATAATAGTGATACAATTGATGAACAGAAGAAACAGGATAAACAATAAGTATCGGAAGTTTACTTTGTGCAGATTCAAATAATGTCCAAATTGTCAACATGATGTGGAGTGAAATTTAAAAATGTTATTCAAGATTCTCAGTTCAGAATAACGGTTACAGTTCAATAGAAAGATTCAGAAAATAGGAAGGTTCAGTTGAAATAATGAAGTTCAACTATTATGGAACATATAATATTTTCAGGAATTATAGAAGCAATAGTTCCATAATAAGTTTCGATTCAGGAGTATGAAAGAAAATAATATCCCTTACCGTAGCAAGTTCAAGAGTGTAAAAAAATGACATTTCTTACCTTAACACGTGACTGGATATTGATTTAAATGAGATTGATCAACCTATATATTTATAATAAAATTAGTAATTACAACATGTAAACTTCAAAGTGTATGATAACTCATATATTATGAACTATCAAAATTATATATATTTAACATAATTTTTGTAGTATAAAATACCAACTTTAAAATAGTTTTAAAAATAATATTCCAAAATAAATCTTCCAAAGAAAGCTTTTAAAAATGAATCTTCTCAAAGAAGAGTCTTCTAAGGGAAGATTTGTGAATACCGTGAAAAATAGGAATTTATGAAATTACTACTCTTTAATAAAAGACTTACTTGAAAATTTTCTGCACTCCTTTTGGCTTTTAAACACTCAAAATAACCTTACTATTCTCAAAGAAAACTCATAAAATTCTTATAGAAAAATTTTATGTTTTAGGTGTGATTTTTCTATTCAGCTGAACAAGCTATTTATAGGAGAAAAGAGGTTACTATGCGTGGTAGGTGAACTAAAAAAAAAAAAAAATTCAGCAGAGGCTGCGCAAACGTTTTTAAAAATTTTCAATACTTGCACAGTAACTTTGCACAGTAACTTTAAAATTTTCAAAAAGTGAACAGTAATGAACAGTAACTTTTGTCGGTAGATGAACAGTGACTTTCCCGAGATGAACAGTAACTTCCGTCAGTGAATAGTAACTTTTCCGGGAATGAATAGTAAATTCCGGGAGTGAATAGTAACTTTTGAAAAATAAAATTTTTTATTTTTCCTGTCGGTCCAACATATAAAATAAAATAATGCTACAACAATAATTCAACAATAATGTAATAAACACGTTACAGATTATTATAAATTACAGTATATTTGCAACTGTGACAATTATTAGGTTCAATAATTTTAAAAACAGTGCAGCAACAATTATTGACTCGATGATATGAAATACAATGTAATGACAATTATTGAATCAATAATGCAAAATACTGTGTAGCAACAATAATTGAATTGATAATATAAAATATTATGCAGTGACAATTATTGATGAAATGATGCGTAACAGTTACGGTGTTAATAATATGAGACACTGTGCAATACCGTGTGCTACTGTAGAGTACCGCATACTACAGTAAAATACCATAAATTACCGTATGCTACTATTTTTTTATTACCGGTATTTTAACAGTTAACACCGTTGACTATTTTTATTTAAAAAGGTTACTTCTGTCGTTTTCTATATCCGACAAATATTCCGTTGTGGGGTCCACAAATAATTTGTTATTTCGGCGCCGTCGTACGGCACGAATATTCCCCGACAAAACGAATATTGTCCGTCAAAATAAAATTTGCACATAGCATCCTTAACTTTCAATTTCGTCAATTTAACCACTTACTGTTTCATGAAAAATATATATGAAGAAAAATTAAATTTTATATTTCATAAAATTCGGGGTCTTACAACCTCCCCTCCTTATGAAATTTCGTCCCCGAAATTGACGTACCGGGCATTTCAAAGTTATCCTCCTGATTTCCAGATGCCATACTAAACTGTGGTCACAAAATAATTGTTAGTTCAAACAAACTGACTCATCACTTCCTGTTCCTACATTCAAATCAACTCATTAGATAATAAAATCTAATTTAGGTGGGACACACTAGTGACCGATCTATTCGTCTCTCCCCTCCTAATTCTAACCCCAGATCTCCATTAAAGACCATATCCCTAAGCTCTGATGCCAACTGTGACTCTCATCCCACCATAGGGACAGCACCTCACAATGGTACCTATCAGTTTGCCACCTGTACTATAGGCGTCCCCTACGGAGAGTCTGGCTTCGGTGCATCCCATTTCCCTAGGAAGTCACCAGCGAGAGGCTCGGGGCTCTTCGTTATATGGCTCTGATACCAACTGTGACGCCCCCAAATCTAGGCCCACACAGCCCAAACTTGAGTCGTCAAAAGACTACAACAAAATTATTACAACAAAGCACAACGTACAACAATACCGTGTATAATAATACACAACTAAGTCTTCACTATTATTGCCACACTATTTTACAACACGTGAAGATTATAATAGATATCCCTCGGACTCTCACTCCATTCCCCGGCTAGACCCAGCTACGTTCTCATATCCTGTTGAAAAATAATGGAACAAAAGGGTGAGCTCAAATAGCCCAGTAAGAAATATCATGACTAAGATAATGACGAATAAATTATCATTAGCCTTCAACATGTGAGTTCTTGATAGAATACAAGGTTTATATCAAAAACTGTAGTTAAATTTTAAACAACGTTCAGATCAATAATAGCAGCGGAATGAGCAATCTATTAGAAGAATAATGCAGACTATAATGTCCACTCGCTTCTCTTTTTAGTAAAAATATCATCAACTTTTATCATCTGAAATATCATTAGTCATGATAATAAAAATTCACAGTTCCTGGTCATAATCATGCAAATCAACAGTTCATCTTTGCACTACGGGCCAAAGATATTCAATATAGCATCAACGGTCATGATTATACCAGATTCAGCCTTTGGTCATAATCATACCAAACAACAGTTCATCTATGCACTACGGGCCAAAGAGAACTTTCAATATAACAACAACGGTCATGATTATACCAGATTCAGCCTTTGGTCATAATCATACCAAACAACAGTTCATCTATGCACTACGGGCCAAAGAGAACTTTCACCACGTGCCATAAAAGACACCGAACAGATGTATCGCCTTTAACCTAATATATCGCCTTTAACCTATCATCTGTTCAACAAATATATCACATCTGTGCCCCCGGCCACAAATATTCACAATAGCTTGATTCTTGATGATTAGTACAAATAATAGTGATACAATTGATGAACAGAAGAAACAGGATAAACAATAAGTATCGGAAGTTTACTTTGTGCAGATTCAAATAATGTCCAAATTGTCAACATGATGTGGAGTGAAATTTAAAAATGTTATTCAAGATTCTCAGTTCAGAATAACGGTTACAGTTCAATAGAAAGATTCAGAAAATAGGAAGGTTCAGTTGAAATAATGAAGTTCAACTATTATGGAACATATAATATTTTCAGGAATTATAGAAGCAATAGTTCCATAATAAGTTTCGATTCAGGAGTATGAAAGAAAATAATATCCCTTACCGTAGCAAGTTCAAGAGTGTAAAAAAATGACATTTCTTACCTTAACACGTGACTGGATATTGATTTAAATGAGATTGATCAACCTATATATTTATAATAAAATTAGTAATTACAACATGTAAACTTCAAAGTGTATGATAACTCATATATTATGAACTATCAAAATTATATATATTTAACATAATTTTTGTAGTATAAAATACCAACTTTAAAATAGTTTTAAAAATAATATTCCAAAATAAATCTTCCAAAGAAAGCTTTTAAAAATGAATCTTCTCAAAGAAGAGTCTTCTAAGGGAAGATTTGTGAATACCGTGAAAAATAGGAATTTATGAAATTACTACTCTTTAATAAAAGACTTACTTGAAAATTTTCTGCACTCCTTTTGGCTTTTAAACACTCAAAATAACCTTACTATTCTCAAAGAAAACTCATAAAATTCTTATAGAAAAATTTTATGTTTTAGGTGTGATTTTTCTATTCAGCTGAACAAGCTATTTATAGGAGAAAAGAGGTTACTATGCGTGGTAGGTGAACTAAAAAAAAAAAAAAATTCAGCAGAGGCTGCGCAAACGTTTTTAAAAATTTTCAATACTTGCACAGTAACTTTGCACAGTAACTTTAAAATTTTCAAAAAGTGAACAGTAATGAACAGTAACTTTTGTCGGTAGATGAACAGTGACTTTCCCGAGATGAACAGTAACTTCCGTCAGTGAATAGTAACTTTTCCGGGAATGAATAGTAAATTCCGGGAGTGAATAGTAACTTTTGAAAAATAAAATTTTTTATTTTTCCTGTCGGTCCAACATATAAAATAAAATAATGCTACAACAATAATTCAACAATAATGTAATAAACACGTTACAGATTATTATAAATTACAGTATATTTGCAACTGTGACAATTATTAGGTTCAATAATTTTAAAAACAGTGCAGCAACAATTATTGACTCGATGATATGAAATACAATGTAATGACAATTATTGAATCAATAATGCAAAATACTGTGTAGCAACAATAATTGAATTGATAATATAAAATATTATGCAGTGACAATTATTGATGAAATGATGCGTAACAGTTACGGTGTTAATAATATGAGACACTGTGCAATACCGTGTGCTACTGTAGAGTACCGCATACTACAGTAAAATACCATAAATTACCGTATGCTACTATTTTTTTATTACCGGTATTTTAACAGTTAACACCGTTGACTATTTTTATTTAAAAAGGTTACTTCTGTCGTTTTCTATATCCGACAAATATTCCGTTGTGGGGTCCACAAATAATTTGTTATTTCGGCGCCGTCGTACGGCACGAATATTCCCCGACAAAACGAATATTGTCCGTCAAAATAAAATTTGCACATAGCATCCTTAACTTTCAATTTCGTCAATTTAACCACTTACTGTTTCATGAAAAATATATATGAAGAAAAATTAAATTTTATATTTCATAAAATTCGGGGTCTTACAATCTTAAATTCACTTGAAATCACGTAACACTTAGCACTGCTCTCGGACACTAGCGATTACGTCGGAATCCCGAGAGTTCTGCCACATGTTACTCTGGTAGTTGCTTATCGGTTCTTCTCCCCTCTCCAATCTTTCAACCGATTCTGTATCTATCATAGGTTTCTCGCCTTCACCATTATTACAAACCCTAACCCTAGTAAAATACGTGATTTTCGTGCCTACATTTTTTGGCGACTCCGCTGGGGAGACGAGAATTTGTGAAAAGTATGCCCATAACTCAGAGTGAGAGAGCTACGGGAAGAGTTTCACCTACAACGAGCTTCATTTTTTTTTTTTTACCATAAATGGCTGATCAATAACTCACAAGTGTCATGCCAATAAACACAAGGGTACAAAGTGATGAAACAATAGGAGAGCGAAGTACCATAGAGGCCATGCAGCGGGAGATGATGAAGGCGTTAAAGGAGACTCGTGATGGGCAAAAAGTGATGATTTCCATGATGTTGGAAATGCAGAAACAGCATGAGGAGATGATGAGTTTTCGCCAACAGTTGACGTAAATCCTGACCTTCAGAGCCATATTTGAAAGTAGTATGCCCTCAAGCCAATCACATTTGATGTGATAAGCATATACTTTATAATATTATTCGTTTATTAATAAAAGTATCAAGACATTTCTTTTTTAATGATTAATTACTTAAATTAATTAAATGGATAAACCCATAGTTTTCGAGCAATACTTTTAGAACCATGATGAGGATTATGCTAATGAGATCTAAATTCAAGATAGCTAAAAACTAAAATTGTTCTTAATCGTTGGATCACTAAAAAGGGGATTAGTAGATCCAGATAGATTGATACATACTATGTTTGCTCTTATAAAGAGGATGATTGATCTCATAATCATTTGTGTAGAGACACTAAAGCAAGTATGTAGGTGCTTATTAGATAATAAGTTCACTGAACGTGATTCGCTCAAGGAACACCTAATGGAGTTTTACTTGTCTGTCAATAGGAGTTCCTTATGTGATAGTCGTACAAGTGATCATTAGACTTGAGATCATCATAGTATATTGTGTGTACTAAGTTATACTTTAACATATTTCTTAAGACTTGTTGGCATATTAAAGGATATGTTTGGGTATAGTAAGATACCCGTGGAGATAGGTGAATGATCAACAAAGGATCTATCACTTCTAGTAAAGGGAGAGAATGTCCTATGCAATTTAATAAATGACAACTCGAAAATCCCTGGTCAGGGTTGAATGGAATTAGAAAGGTGTTTCTAATTTACATTAATTAGAGTTGTGTATTTGTGAATTGAAATGCATGTGATCAAATTAAATAAAACTTGATAGAAATTTCGTGCCTTATATTTGATTGGGACATTATATGGTAGAAGGATTGAATTGTACGGTAACTATTTGCTGAAATGTTCTTTTACGATCAAATGTTGAAATCTATATTATCTGGAATGTCGATTAATCGCTGGGGGGGGGGGGGGGGGGTGGGGGCTTACCCTTATTGTGGAATAATTATTTATTCTGAATTAAATAATTAATTCATAATAAATGAATTAAAATTGTTCTAATTTATTTATTATACAACCAATTTAATATGGAGAACCTAAATGGTCACACTGCAAAAGAGTAATATTTATTTTAAAAGTGAATGACATAATCGTAATAATAAATTAAGTATATTTAATTTATACTATGGTGATAGAATAAATTAAATAGCTTAATATTTATAATTTAGTATTTTAAAAATATTAATTATAAATTAATAAGATGAGTCTTATTATTATTATTATTATTATTATTATTATTATTATTATTATTATTATTATTATTACTATTACTATTATTATTATTACTAGTATTATTATTTAGTTCCTAAATGGTTTAGGAATTAATTAATAAGTAGTAGTATTATTGTAAATAATTAAGTTCCTAAATGATTTAGGAATTGTAATTATAATAATTAATTAAGTTACTAAATGGTTTAGTAATTAATTAATAAGGAGTACTTTCATTATTAAATAATTAAGTTCCTAAATAGTTTAGGAATTGTAATTAATTAATTTAGTTCATAAATGAATTGATAATTAAATTAAAAACCCTAATCCTAAATAGTTTAGGATGATTGACTATATCTATAAATAAGAGCAGTCTTATAATAGATTATGATTACACACTCTTTCATAAGAATAGAGAGAGTACTTCATAATTATCTACATCTAAGGAGTTAGAGAGAGAGAGAGAGAGAGAGAGAGAGAGAGAGAGAGAGAGAATTAGGGCTAGCCACCCATGGTTTGGAGAAACCAAAATCCACATCTTTAATTCATAGATATCTTAATTAGTGGATCACCTCTAGAGGCTTCACACTTGGGAGCTAACATTGATCTGTGGAATCTAATCGGTGAATTTGAAGAAAAACGTGAAGGATTAAAGGGAGTTGAATTTGTACCTGTGGAAGCTTGGTTCTACAAATGTATAAATCTTTTATCATTTCTCAATTAATAATAGTCTCATAAGAAAGATCTGAGTTATTGGTTTGTAGAAAAATTTTAAAATATAATTTTTCTTGCTTCCATTGTGCTTATATAATTTAATTATATGTATGTCATATTTTTACAAACCAACAATATTCCCATTAACATGCAATGTAAGTGGAAGTGAGAAACGACAATAAGGATATTCAGAATGCACATCCAACACTGAAAGCCTAACATATTCCAACTGCCACTCTAGAGACCCAAGACGGTAGTGATATGCCACCACCCAGGAAAGAGGCAAACCAATCTCAACCAATAATTCCAACTACAATGCCATCCTTTTCACCTCCAGAGACTCATACGTCAAGTCAGTATATAACCAAAGATGATATGATGGATGTGATCAATTAATTTAGCATACAGACAGCTAGGCTCGTAGAACTGAATTTCACCCCACCTTACCCAACACATGTTCGGAGATAACCTTATCCAGCAAGTTATATTGAGCACCCTCTGTAATTCCCGAAATATAATAGAGAGAAGGGGAACATAATGGAGCATATAGCCAGATTTGTGAAATCAATGTCCCCATGGTTAGGCGATGATGAAGCCAACAATCACAACATCTTATTAAGAGAGTTTAATAAAAACACTAACAGATAGTGCCTTCAACTGGTACTATAACTTGGAAAAGGGGTCGGTCTAGGACTGGGACGACATGAAGTTGTAATTCTTTAAGAAGTTTTTCTATGTGCAGAAACACGTAACCATCTTGGAACTAATGAGAATCACACAGAAATCGAACAAGGGGTTAATTAGACTATGTAGATAGATTCAGGGCTCAAGAACAGAAGTGTGTAGAGTCGATTGAAGAAAAGAACCTCATCAACATATGTAATAATGGTGCTCTAAATGCTTTCAAGCCCCACCTTATTACCAAGGCCTACGATTCCTTCACAACACTGTCATCAGTTGTACAAGATTTAGGAGGAATTGAATCATTATCCAAGAGCCGCGAGATCATTGCGTGGAAGGGTAAGAGAACAACTATTGTGGCTTTATCAAATTCTAAGCTAAAGCCACATGGGGCAAGAAAGAAATGAATGAAAATACTATAGAGCCGCAAGTTCCATAAGCCATCATCTGTAGTGAGGAGGCATTCAACAATTTGTATGAACAATGGGTGGAACACGAAGTGGTGAAGCCCCTAACACCTAGGTTCGTGGTGACCGTAGAAATGAAGAGGAGCCCAGACTTTTGCATATATCATCAGTACGCAGGGCACTCCACCATGGACTATCGCAAATTGGGAAAAATCTACCACAAAAATTAGCGGCAGGAGAAATCGAGCTGGAATAGAGAGGTAGCATGCTGAACAAGACATGTGTCTATAAGACTAAGTACTTTCATATTGTCATTTATGTCTTTTGATATTATTAAATAAATACATTGTATATTGAGCAAAGAATTTCTCAAAAAGTTACAATTTGAATTCCATAAGTGATGAAAAATTTTGAATTCATATATATAACTGTTTTTTTTTCTTTTCAAAAGTGACGGGGCTCTTCTTTATGCTCAACGATGATCGGCTCTTCACGACCTAACTGTATTTACCATTTCGTTTTTGGAGTCTGAAATACCTTTGTGGATATTTCTCAATGTCCTATACCATCTTTTTGAGATTGAGAAAGTTATAATATTTTCTTATAAAATCCTCTAGCAATTTTCATCATAAAACTTTCTATACAATATTACTAATTACAAGGTTTCTTTTTAAAAAAAATTAATGAATCAATTGAAAAATAAGTTTAGGATATTTTTTTATTTTATAAAAGTCTAAAATTGGTCTTATATTTGTGGAACATAAGGGTGTAAACTGTGACGCCCCCAAATCTAGGCCCACACAGCCCAAACTTGAGTCGTCAAAAGACTACAACAAAATTATTACAACAAGGCACAACGTACAACAATACAGTGTATAATAATACACAACTAAGTCTTCACTATTATTGCCACACTATTTTACAACACGTGAAGACTAAGACAACTATTTCTCGGACCCTCACTCCATCCCCCGGCTAGACCCAGCTACGTTCTCATCTCCTGTTGAAAAATAATGGAACAAAAGGGTGAGCTCAAATAGCCCAGTAAGAAATATCATGACTAAGATAATGACGAATAAATTATCATTAGCCTTCAACAGTTGAGTTCCTGATAGAATACAACAGACTACAAGGTTTATATCAGAAACTGCAGTTAAATTCTTAAACAATGTTCAGATTAATAATAGCAGCGGAATGAGCAATCTATTAGAAGAATAATGTAGACTATAATGTCCACTCGCTTCTCTTTTTAGTAAAAACATCATCAACTTTTATCACCTGAAATACCATTAGTCATGATAATATAAATTCACAGTTCCTGGTCATAATCATGCAAATCAACAGTTCATCTATGCACTACGGGCCAAAGAGAACATTCAATATAGCACCAGCGGTCATGATTATACCAGATTCAGCCTTTGGTCATAATCATACCAAACAACAGTTCATCTATGCACTACGGGCCAAAGAGAACTTTCAATATAACAACAACGGTCATGATTATACCAGATTCAGCCTTTGGTCATAATCATACCAAAAAACAGTTCATCTATGCACTACGGGCCAAAGAGAACTTTCACTACGTGCCATAAAAGACACCGAACAGATGTATCGCCTTTAACCTAATATATCGCCTTTAACCTATCATCTGTTCAACAAATATATCACATCTGTGCCCCCGGCCACAGATATTCACAACAGCTTGATTCTTGATTGTGACGCCCCCAAATCTAGGCCCACACAGCCCAAACTTGAGTCGTCAAAAGACTACAACAAAATTATTACAACAAAGCACAACGTACAACAATACCGTGTATAATAATACACAACTAAGTCTTCACTATTATTGCCACACTATTTTACAACACGTGAAGACTATAATATATATCCCTCGGACTCCCACTCCATTCCCCGGCTAGACCCAGCTACGTTCTCATATCCTGTTGAAAAATAATGGAACAAAAGGGTGAGCTCAAATAGCCCAGTAAGAAATATCATGACTAAGATAATGACGAATAAATTATCATTAGCCTTCAACAGGTGAGTTCTTGATAGAATACAACAGAATACAAGGTGTATATCAAAAACTGCAGTTAAATTCTTAAACAATGTTCAGATCAATAATAGCGGCGGAATGAGCAATCTATTAGAAGAATAATGTAGACTATAATGTCCACGCGCTTCTCTTTTTCGTAAAAACATCATCAACTTTTATCATCTGAAATACCATTAGTCAAGATAATACAAATTCACAGTTCCTGGTCATAATCATGCAAATCAACAGTTCATCTATGCATTACGGGCCAAAGAGAACATTCAATATAGCACCAGCGGTCATGATTATACCAGATTCAGCCTTTGGTCATAATCATACCAAACAACAGTTCATCTATGCACTACGGGCCAAAGAGAACTTTCAATATAACAACAACGGTCATGATTATACCAGATTCAGCCTTTGGTCATAATCATACCAAACAACAGTTCATCTATGCACTACGGGCCAAAGAGAACTTTCAATATAACACCAACGGTCATGATTATACCAGATTCAGCCTTTGGTCATAATCATACCAAACAACAGTTCATCTATGCACTACGGGCCAAAGAGAACTTTCACCGCGTGTCATAAAAGACACCGAACAGATGTATCGCCTTTAACCTATTATATCGCCTTTAACCTATCATATGTTCAACAAATATATCACATCTGTGCCCCCGGCCACAGATATTCACAACAGCTTGATTCTTGATGATTAGTACAAATAATAGTGATACAATTGATGAACAGAAGAAACAGAATAAACAATAAGTATCGGAAGTTTACTTTGTGCAGATTCAAATAATGTCCAAATTGTCAACATGATGTGGAGTGAAATTTAAAAATGTTATTCAAGATTCTCAGTTCAGAATAACGGTTACAGTTCAATAGAAAGATTCAGAAAATAGGAAGGTTCAGTTGAAATAATGAAGTTCAACTATTATGGAACATATAATATTTTCAGGAATTATAGAAGCAATAGTTCGATTCAGGAGTATGAAAGAAAATAATATCCCTTACCGTAGCAAGTTCAAGAGTGTAAAAAAAATGACATTTCTTACCTTAACACGTGACTGGATATTGATTTAAATGAGATTGATCAACCTATATATTTATAATAAAATTAGTAATTACAACATGTAAACTTCAAAGTGTATGATAACTCATATATTATGAACTATCAAAATTATATATATTTAACATAATTTTTGTAGTATAAAATACCAACTTTAAAATAGTTTTAAAAATAATATTCCAAAATAAATCTTCCAAAGAAAGCTTTTAAAAATGAATCTTCTAATAGAAGAGTCTTCTAAAGGAAGATTTGTGAATACCGTGAAATATAGGAATTTATGAAATTACTACTCTTTAATAAAAGACTTACTTGAAAAATTCCTGCACTCCTTTTGGCTTTCAAACACTCAAAATAGCCTTACTATTCTCAGAGAAAACTCATAAAATTCTTATAGAAAAATTTTATGTTTCAGGTGTGATTTTTCTATTCAGCTGAACAAGCTATTTATAGGAGAAAAGAGGTTACTATGCGTGGTAGGTGAACTAAAAAAAAATTCAGCAGAGGCTGCGCAAACGTTTTTAAAAATTTTCAATACTTGCACAGTAACTTTGCACAGTAACTTTAAAATTTTCAAAAAGTGAACAGTAATGAACAGTAACTTTTGTCGACAGATGAACAGTAACTTTCCCGAGATGAACAGTAACTTCCGTCAGTGAATAGTAACTTTTCCGGGAATGAATAGCAAATTCCGGGAGTGAATAGTAACTTTTGAAAAATAAAATTTTTTATTTTTTCCTGTGGGTCCAACATATAAAATGAAATAATGCTACAACAATAATGTAATAAACACGTTACAGATTATTATTAATTTAATAATATAAATTACAGTATATTTGCAACTGTGACAATTATTAGGTTCAATAATTTTAAACTACAGTGCACCAACAATTATTGACTCGATGATATGAAATACAGTGTAATGACAATTATTGAATCAATAATGCAAAATACTGTGTAGCAACAATAATTGAATTGATAATATAAAATATTATGCAGTGACAATTATTGATGAAATGATGCGTAACAGTTACGGTGTCAATAATATGAGACACTGTACAATACCGTGTGCTACTGTAGAATACCATGTGCCACAATAAAATACCATAAATTACCGTATGCTACTATTCTTTTATCACCGGTATTTTAACAGTTAACACCGTTGACTATTTTTATTTAAAAAGGTTACTTCTGTCGTTTTCTATATCCGACAATTATTCCGTTGTGGGCTCCACCAATAATTAGTTATTTCGGCGCCGTCGTACGGCCCGAATATTCCCCGACAAAAAGAATATTGTCCGACAAAATAAAATTTGCACATAACATCCTTAACTTTCAATTTTGTCAATTTAACCATTTACTGTTTCAGGAAAAATATATATGAAGAAAAATTAAATTTTGTGTTTCATAAATTCGGGGTCTTACAACCTCCCCTCCTTATGAAATTTCGTCCCCGAAATTGACGTACCGGGCATTTCAAAGTTATCCTCCTGATTTCCAGATGTCATACTAAACTGTGGTCACAAAATAATTGTTAGTTCAAACAAACTGACTCATCACTTCCTGTTCCTACATTCAAATCGATTCGTTAGATAACAAAATCTAATTTAGGTGGGACACACTAGTGACTGATTCTATCCGTATCTCCCCTCCTAGTTTTAACCCCAGATCTCCATTAAAGACCATATCCCTAAGCTCTGATGCCAACTGTGACTCTCATCCCACCATAGGGACAGCACCTCACAATGGTACCTATCAGTTTGCCACCTGTACTATAGGCGTCCCCTACGGAGAGTCTGGCTTCGGTGCATCCCCTTTCCCTAGGAAGTCACCAGCGAGAGGCTCGGGGCTCTTCGTTATATGGCTCTGATACCAACTGTGACGCCCCCAAATCTAGGCCCACACAGCCCAAACTTGAGTCGTCAAAAGACTACAACAAAATTATTACAACAAAGCACAACGTACAACAATACCGTGTATAATAATACACAACTAAGTCTTCACTATTATTGCCACACTATTTTACAACACGTGAAGACTATAATATATATCCCTCGGACTCCCACTCCATTCCCCGGCTAGACCCAGCTACGTTCTCATATCCTGTTGAAAAATAATGGAACAAAAGGGTGAGCTCAAATAGCCCAGTAAGAAATATCATGACTAAGATAATGACGAATAAATTATCATTAGCCTTCAACAGGTGAGTTCTTGATAGAATACAACAGAATACAAGGTGTATATCAAAAACTGCAGTTAAATTCTTAAACAATGTTCAGATCAATAATAGCGGCGGAATGAGCAATCCATTAGAAGAATAATGTAGACTATAATGTCCACGCGCTTCTCTTTTTCGTAAAAACATCATCAACTTTTATCATCTGAAATACCATTAGTCAAGATAATACAAATTCACAATTCCTGGTCATAATCATGCAAATCAACAGTTCATCTATGCATTACGGGCCAAAGAGAACATTCAATATAGCACCAGCGGTCATGATTATACCAGATTCAGCCTTTGGTCATAATCATACCAAACAACAGTTCATCTATGCACTACGGGCCAAAGAGAACTTTCAATATAACAACAACGGTCATGATTATACCAGATTCAGCCTTTGGTCATAATCATACCAAACAACAGTTCATCTATGCACTACGGGCCAAAGAGAACTTTCAATATAACACCAACGGTCATGATTATACCAGATTCAGCCTTTGGTCATAATCATACCAAACAACAGTTCATCTATGCACTACGGGCCAAAGAGAACTTTCACCGCGTGTCATAAAAGACACCGAACAGATGTATCGCCTTTAACCTATTATATCGCCTTTAACCTATCATCTGTTCAACAAATATATCACATCTGTGCCCCCGGCCACAGATATTCACAACAGCTTGATTCTTGATGATTAGTACAAATAATAGTGATACAATTGATGAACAGAAGAAACAGAATAAACAATAAGTATCGGAAGTTTACTTTGTGCAGATTCAAATAATGTCCAAATTGTCAACATGATGTGGAGTGAAATTTAAAAATGTTATTCAAGATTCTCAGTTCAGAATAACGGTTACAGTTCAATAGAAAGATTCAGAAAATAGGAAGGTTCAGTTGAAATAATGAAGTTCAACTATTATGGAACATATAATATTTTCAGGAATTATAGAAGCAATAGTTCGATTCAGGAGTATGAAAGAAAATAATATCCCTTACCGTAGCAAGTTCAAGAGTGTAAAAAAAATGACATTTCTTACCTTAACACGTGACTGGATATTGATTTAAATGAGATTGATCAACCTATATATTTATAATAAAATTAGTAATTACAACATGTAAACTTCAAAGTGTATGATAACTCATATATTATGAACTATCAAAATTATATATATTTAACATAATTTTTGTAGTATAAAATACCAACTTTAAAATAGTTTTAAAAATAATATTCCAAAATAAATCTTCCAAAGAAAGCTTTTAAAAATGAATCTTCTAATAGAAGAGTCTTCTAAAGGAAGATTTGTGAATACCGTGAAATATAGGAATTTATGAAATTACTACTCTTTAATAAAAGACTTACTTGAAAAATTCCTGCACTCCTTTTGGCTTTCAAACACTCAAAATAGCCTTACTATTCTCAGAGAAAACTCATAAAATTCTTATAGAAAAATTTTATGTTTCAGGTGTGATTTTTCTATTCAGCTGAACAAGCTATTTATAGGAGAAAAGAGGTTACTATGCGTGGTAGGTGAACTAAAAAAAAATTCAGCAGAGGCTGCGCAAACGTTTTTAAAAATTTTCAATACTTGCACAGTAACTTTGCACAGTAACTTTAAAATTTTCAAAAAGTGAACAGTAATGAACAGTAACTTTTGTCGGCAGATGAACAGTAACTTTCCCGAGATGAACAGTAACTTCCGTCAGTGAATAGTAACTTTTCCGGGAATGAATAGTAAATTCCGGGAGTGAATAGTAACTTTTGAAAAATAAAATTTTTTATTTTTTCCTGTGGGTCCAACATATAAAATGAAATAATGCTACAACAATAATGTAATAAACACGTTACAGATTATTATTAATTTAATAATATAAATTACAGTATATTTGCAACTGTGACAATTATTAGGTTCAATAATTTTAAACTACAGTGCACCAACAATTATTGACTCGATGATATGAAATACAGTGTAATGACAATTATTGAATCAATAATGCAAAATACTGTGTAGCAACAATAATTGAATTGATAATACAAAATATTATGCAGTGACAATTATTGATGAAATGATGCGTAACAGTTACGGTGTCAATAATATGAGACACTGTACAATACCGTGTGCTACTGTAGAATACCATGTGCCACAATAAAATACCATAAATTACCGTATGCTACTATTCTTTTATCACCGGTATTTTAACAGTTAACACCGTTGACTATTTTTATTTAAAAAGGTTACTTCTGTCGTTTTCTATATCCGACAATTATTCCGTTGTGGGCTCCACCAATAATTAGTTATTTCGGCGCCGTCGTACGGCCCGAATATTCCCCGACAAAACGAATATTCCCCGACAAAAAGAATATTGTCCGACAAAATAAAATTTGCACATAACATCCTTAACTTTCAATTTTGTCAATTTAACCATTTACTGTTTCAGGAAAAATATATATGAAGAAAAATTAAATTTTGTGTTTCATAAATTCGGGGTCTTACATTGATGATTAGTACAAATAATAGTGATACAATTGATGAACAGAAGAAACAGGATAAACAATAAGTATCGGAAGTTTACTTTGTGCAGATTCAAATAATGTCCAAATTGTCAACATGATGTGGAGTGAAATTTAAAAATGTTATTCAAGATTCTCAGTTCAGAATAACGGTTACAGTTCAATAGAAAGATTCAGAAAATAGGAAGGTTCAGTTGAAATAATGAAGTTCAACTATTATGGAACATATAATATTTTCAGGAATTATAGAAGCAATAGTTCCATAATAAGTTTCGGTTCAGGAGTATGAAAGAAAATAATATCCCTTACCGTAGCAAATTCAAGAGTGTAAAAAAATGACATTTCTTACCTTAACACGTGACTGGATATTGATTTAAATGAGATTGATCAACCTATATATTTATAATAAAATTAGTAATTACAACATGTAAACTTCAAAGTGTATGATAACTCATATATTATGAACTATCAAAATTATATATATTTAACATAATTTTTGTAGTATAAAATACCAACTTTAAAATAGTTTTAAAAATAATATTCCAAAATAAATCTTCCAAAGAAAGCTTTTAAAAATGAATCTTCTCAAAGAAGAGTCTTTTAAAGGAAGATTTGTGAATACCGTGAAAAATAGGAATTTATAAAATTACTACTCTTTAATAAAAGACTTACTTGAAAAATTCCTGCACTCCTTTTGGCTTTCAAACTCTCAAAATAACCTCACTATTCTCAGAGAAAACTCATAAAATTCTTATAGAAAAATTCTATATTTTAGGTGTGATTTTTCTATTCAGCTGAACAAGCTATTTATAGGAGAAAAGAAGTTACTATGCGTGGTAGGTGGCTGAAAAAATTTTCAGCCGAGGCTGCGCAAACGTTTTAAAAATTTTCAATACTTGCACAATAACTTTGCACAGTAATTTTAAAATTTTCAAAAAGTGAACAGTAATGAACAGTAACTTTTGTCGGTAGATGAACAGTAACTTCCCCGAGATGAACAGTGACTTCCGTCAGTGAATAGTAACTTTTCCGGGAATGAATAGTAAATTCCGGGAGTGAATAGTAACTTTTGAAAAATAAAAAATTTTATTTTTCCTGTGGGTCCAACATATAAAATAAAATAATGCTACAACAATAATGTAATAAACACGTTACAGATTATTATTAATTTAATAATATAAATTACAGTATATTTGCAACTGTGACAATTATTAGGTTCAATAATTTTAAACTACAGTGCACCAACAATTATTGACTCGATGATATGAAATACAGTGTAATGACAATTATTGAATCAATAATGCAAAATACTGTGTAGCAACAATAATTGAATTGATAATATAAAATATTATGCAGTGACAATTATTGATGAAATGATGCGTAACAGTTACGGTGTTAATAATATGAGACACTGTGCAATACCGTGTGCTACTGTAGAATACCGTGTGCCACAATAAAATACCATAAATTACCGTATGCTACTATTCTTTTATCACCGGTATTTTAACAGTTAACACCGTTGACTATTTTTATTTAAAAAGGTTACTTCTGTCGTTTTCTATATCCGACAATTATTCCGTTGTGGGCTCCACCAATAATTAGTTATTTCGGCGCCGTCGTACGGCCCGAATATTCCCCGACAAAACGAATATTCCCCTACAAAAAGAATATTGTCCGACAAAATAAAATTTGCACATAACATCCTTAACTTTCAATTTTGTCAATTTAACCATTTACTGTTTCAGGAAAAATATATATGAAGAAAAATTAAATTTTGTATTTCATAAATTCGGGGTCTTACATAAACAATATGTATAATACATAGCAAAAGTTATATTTAATAAATTTATTTTTTAAAATAGATATAAAAAAAGATAGTAGTATTACTCTACTAATTCAAAATAAAAATACTTTTTATAAAATTATTAATTTAAAAGAACACTTTAGCAGTTATTCAATATTTATAGAACAAATGTATTTTGTTAAAAAAGTCCCAGTCATTCGTTAAAGTGATACTATATATATTGAAGTTGCTTTGTTAAAATAAGTCATTGTTTTTTATTTAAAAAATAGTCAACATATTTTTAAATTAAAATTTTATATTATTGTATAGGTACTTTTTATTATTATTAATTCCTAGTTATATTATTTTTACGATTTTTGTTATGTTTATATATTTATATTTAAATACAAATTAGGTCAATTTTAAACTTAAAAATATATTATTTCACTTTAAAAATTCAAAATTGGTCTCATATTTTTGGGACAGACGAAATATAAATTATTGCGTAAAATCATAACTGATACAATTACATTTATATAGTGGTCAGATGATAATGAATTGAGGAAAACATTATATCATTTTATATTATAATTAATATAAATATTATTATTTTTTTGGAACAAAAATAGACAAATAACAAAAGGAGAAAATATTAAGATAAAATGACATAATTATATAATTGATCAATAGTGAAAAAGAGAACTGCTTAAATAAAGCAACGGAAAGCAAGCGGTTGGAAGAAGCATTTGATTATATTTCATCAGAAATAACTTTTATTCCCAATATGATATTATAAAAATATGACAAAAACATAAGTTTATATTAAGATGCACCAAAAAAAGTTAGTAATATATGAAATTTATTTTTGAATGAACGAAATATGATTTTGAGATATTGATGAAACTACATATATATAACGTCATTTGTCTTAAATATACAAGATAAATTAAATTTTTTTCTTCAAAAAATATAGTATATGTTTTTATGAAATAGTAGCTACATAAAACATAAATGATTTTTTTTAACAAGATAATAGAATTAAAATTTATATACATGCATAAAATTTTACTCAAATTGACTTAAAAAAGTTAATATAAGATTGATTTTATAATTTGAAATGAAATGAGTAAATAATATATTTAGTAGCACAATATATATGCATATTTTTTAATTTTTTATAATAGTATTATTAGATACTAAATTAATTAATGTTAAATTTAAATTCCAAAATATGCCAACGTGAATTCAAAAAGGTTTAGTAGTGATGTACAAACATGATGAATATTTTATAAGTAAATCATAATATAATCAAATATATATATATATATATATATATATATATATTACATTCATTTCTCAATAGAGAAAATAAGATTTTCAGGTATTGATGATCGATGAAAATACATATTACATCATTTATCTCAAATAGGGGTTCCTAATTAACGTATTTTTTTGTCTTTAAAAGATTAATATATATTTTTAAATATAATTAAATATATTATTTTAACATAATATTAAAAAAATTAAAATTATATGCATTAAAACATTATTAAACAAATAATACTCCCTCCGTTATAAAATAGAAGGATAAAATATTATTTTTAAAAGTTTGTTTAAGATTTCTCACGACAGTTTAACGGATTAATAGATATACTAACTCTGTTCCAAAAGTAGGATCAAGTATGATTTCAAAGTGAATTTAAAATATTTATATATTCAAAATTTATGTGATTTATTAGCTTTTGAAAATGATAAATTATGTAATTAGCATAATTTATAATATTTATAATTTGTATTATTAAAAATTAAATTACTTCATAACAATTTTAAGTTTTAAGGTATTTTAATTTGTTTTTAGAAAGTAGAAGAGCAAAACAAAAGGAATTACAATTGGTAAAGGAGAGAGCATATTGTTAAAGCGAGCAGGAGAGGAAGGGAGGACTAAAAAGAAATTGATATTTTTACAGTTATTTTTAATATTTTTATAATTAAATTGTAATTATAAATGTATAATGGTGGTCAAAATCGTTGCTATATATCTATAATAGCGGTTTAACTGAAAAATATTATTTTTTATTATAAAAATATCAATTTCCTAAAAAGAAGGTAGAAGCAGCTACGCAGAAGGAAAAAAAACCCGGCAAGCATGCACGTTGCCTAAGTTGCAGAAGGGATAAAAAAACAAAAAGGCCAGCTGCTTAGCTAGTTAAGCAGCTGGAGAGCAAAAAAATGACCATAACCAGGCAGCTCGATTCTCTTTTAGTATAGTAATTGTTGGAAAATAAGATGATGCGAATCAAATAATAAAGAAAAAAAAATAACATAAGATTTAATATAAAAAAATTTAAAATAGAAAAATCACAGGTCAAATTTCGAATCTCCACTGTCACAATAATATTGGACTTATAAACCCATTCTAAGTTTTACAATCTAAAACTTAAGATTTTACAATACTTCAATACAACTTTTTACACGAACTAAAAATAACAAAACCCTCCCTCCCATGATAGTATATTTTTTTTTTTACACGGAATAACAAAGATGCAAAAAAAAAATTCTTCATACAAACACAAAACTCACTCACACTATCTCTCAACTCTTAGGAAGCTACATGATATTTGATTGTACTATACTTTAACAACTAAACATAATACTCTATTTATACAGTACCCATAACTTTTCTATTTCTATTCAAAACATGACACTTTCTTTCCATAATATTTGAGGAGTATCCCAACAATTCATCTCTTAACTCGAATATCTAACTACTTCAACTTCATACGTGAATAGGATTTGAGGAGCATCTCAATAATTTCTCATCGAACTCAAATTCTCAAACATTTCAACTTCATCATTGTCACTGTTGTCATAATCGCCATTATCATTCACACCATCCGTATAATCCGCAACATTCAGATTATCCACAACATCTGCATTATCCTTGTTATCCACATCATCTACACCATCCGCATAATTCGTATCATCTACAATATCCACATTATCTGCATCATTCGCATCATCCAAAACATTCATACTATTCATGTTATGCACCACATTCGTAATATTCGCATCATCTGTGTCACCCGCACTGTTTGCAACATCCACATCATTAGTGTCACTCGTATCCATTCACATTATTTGTGTCACTGTATCAACTTCATTAGTATCTCTATCATTTTCATTATCTAACGATTGCAACGGTGATCCTCCATAAACACAAAATCTCTTATTCATCATCGAATCCACCTCCTTCAAACTTCACTCTCTTTAATTGACATACAAATGCGACTAATTCTCTCATACCTTGGATCCAATTAACCTAGCTCATAATATCACTTGTTGAGAATTAAGTCGACACAAAAGTAATAATATACAATAAAGAGAGTTAAAAAATACAAGATTTAATGTGAAAACCCTTAAAAGAAAAAATTATATGTCAAACTTTGAATCTCTACTATCGCAGTAATAATGGACTTACAAATATATCCCAAATTTTATGCCCTAAAACTTGAGGTTTCACAATACTACAACACAACTTTTTGCATGGACTAAAAACTTTAAAACCCTACCTCCCACGATAATTCAATTTTTTTGCACGAAATATAAAAATTACAAAAATCTTCTTCCTTACGTAAATACAAAACTTATTCACACCCTCTCTCAACTCTTAGGATATTACATGATATTTGATTGTGCTATACTTTAACAACTAAACATAATATTCTATTTATAAAGTATCCATAACTTTTTTCTTCTTATTTATAATATGACACATTTGATTTTATTTTTGCTAAATTACAATATGACACTTTCTTTTCATAACAGCAATTTATTTTAATAGAATTCGAAAAGTGTCCCAATAATAACTGATGTATGTGTATATTGTTTGTGAAAGGAGAATTGTGTCATTTATGAGAAGTTGGAGAATCCCAGCACCGAGATATAGAGATGCCACCTTTGTATTTATTATTTCTTAGAATTCTAAGAAATATCCTACGTACATGGGATGGTGGAAGGTCCTTAGCATATAGATATATAAGAGCAGGGAAAGGGAAGTAGCGTCTCTTTCCACAAGCAATATGGAAAAAAGGAAGACGTCTTAGTATGTTCTTCAACCTAAAAAGTTGATATTCATTTCTTTCACTTTATGGAAGATTTTTCTTTTCTATATATGCTTTTAAAAGGGGAAAGTATGTATTTATTTAGCAGTGGTTTGGGGCTTCTTCACTAGTGTGCATAGATTCGGTCCCATAAAGAAGTTGCAGGAAGAATAGTATTAGTACAATGACGAATATTATCTCAACATGTATGCTATATATATATATATATATATATATATATATATATATATTGGGGTATCGGCCCAATCACCAAAGCCCGAGCTTAGTGCTCTTAACATCCACGTTTATAATCTTCACAAATTGAAGTCAATCAATTTGATACTTACTTCACTAATAAAAAAGGTGGGACCAGTCTTACTATCATTCAAATAAGAGCACAAGTAAAAAAATAAAAAAATACAAGTAAAAATAAAAATATCGATCAACCTCGATTATTTTTTACTCACTCGTACAGGCAGTCTCTATCTAGCTCAAGAACTGACTTCTTCTTACCCACTCAAATAGCTTACTGAGCTTTCAACCACAAACTCATTTTCCCTTTGGTGCAGCACCATAAGGTCACCATTCCCCACTAAACTTTCCATTACAAATCAATTTTCCTAATAAAGAAACCAGACTGGGAATCAAAGTATACAGAAATTTAAGCCCAAGGATACGAGCTCATTACGTATATCAATCCCTTGCTGCAAATGAAAATTCTGCTTGACCAATAATAGCAGACTAGGTCATTAGGCATAAGCTTTTTTACGCCCAATAGATACTTTAAAATATTTGGTGATTGCTTCAGAAAATAGAAGGTTGCTGGGCAAGATTTTTTTGACAATATCGTTAGATTGCAGACAACATAGGGTCCAAGCATTAAGCATAAGTTAGACTGTGAACACAGATGCCGCTATACCGATCCATTGATAATAATTAGCAAGTATCTATGACTACTAGATACGAAAAACTGATGCATATATATACATATGTATGACAAGTCATTCCTCGCCCGCCCATGTTTTACATAACCTTGAAGAGTCTTCTCCATCTTTTTAAAGTTTTTTCCCATTATTCCTCTCTTAAACACAAGATTGCCGAATCACGGAAAATACATCACCATCATAAACTTATTTCCATAATGGTACATTGTACAAGCAACTATGGTACTACAAATGGTGGACTTAGCAAGCACGTGCCTCGGTAAGCTGCCTAGTGACAGGTGCACATCCACCAGGAACTTTTAGCAATGCAAATAAGCATGATAATTTTGCAATCATGGGCCTGGTCCTTGTTAGTCTGGTGACAATTGCCAGCTCCTTCCCTGCATCAAATGAGCTATGATAGCCTTCCAAATCTGCTTTTGTAATCAAAACAGCATCCCCTGACGGAGATCGTGCAGTAGAAGCTAATCGATGCTGCTTGTATTCTTGAACTGCCTGCTTATTTACAACATCAATGAGCAGCACAAGGCTTGTAAAAAGAAATAACAGAACTTCTAGCATGCTTGATCACCTCTCTAGATTGGTTAAACAGGTAATGGAAACAACTGAGGAAAAATTATAGCTTACTTTCCATTGGGAGGGAGCCAATAGCACTCTAGGCCTTCTAGACCGCACATATTCCAGTGCAGCAGCAGGAGTCATGTGCTTGTACTCCACCTGCACATTGCAAAAGTATTAATTCAATCCAAATTTCATAAATGGCCGAGGTCTTAAAAGAATCACAGCTAAAGCTGCCTTGGGAAAAATTCAGAAAAAATAAATAAATTAAGCCGGCAAAAAGGGTATACCCCACTATGGTTGTTGAGTTTTAAGCATTGCACCACTAAACTTTAAAAATATGTAATTAACCAACTAAACTACTTAAAAATTCTTAATCAAATCATTCTGTTAAATTAGTTGGACAACCGTCAAATTACAATTGATATTTTCTGCTGTGGATTTTAAGAAAAAAAAAATAAAAGCCATGAAAATATTGATGTGGCCAATTAGTTGTCTCCCTGGCAGAAGTGGCCAAATAAACTGTGCATCTTCCTTTTTCCCCAAAAGTCTAAAAGCAAAAAAAAATCCTCATCCCCGCCACATGTGGCAGTCCTGAGGAAAATATAGCCCTCAAATTCATAATATAGATTAATCTCCAAAAGTTTCTCCTTCAAAGAAATTGAAACCTTCTACTCCGAAAACACTAGCACCACCACCACCAATGTCTCTGTCTTATAACGCATCCTCCGTGCCACCGTCGTCTTCTGCGCTTTCTCAACTCCCCCTCTTGCTCCCGCTGCTGCTCCACCGCTCGAATTCGTATTCACACCGCCATTGCCATTGCACAACAAGGAAGTCGATCAATCTGAACTGTCGATCTTAATCCCAGGTGCGGAGAAAGGAATAGTCGTATACTTGACGAGCCATCTCATGGCCTGCTCAACTTTCAAGATCTGTAAAAAGCAAGATCTATTCACTTCCATGTGACGGTGGCTAGCGAGATCTGTCCTTGGACTTGGCCCTTCATGGAGGAGCTACAGAGGATCTTTAACATTCACAAAAAGACCAAAGTGACCCTGCATAGGCCACATGATTAGTGTTTTCCTGGCTTTATAAGTTTTTTCTTAAAATCCACGTATGAAAATACCAATTGTAATTTGACGGCTGTCCAACAAATTTAACAAAATGACTTGATTAAGAATTTTTAAATAGTTTAGTCGGTTAAGAATTTTTAAATAGTTTAGTTGGTTAATTACATATTTTTAAAGTTTGATGGTGCAATGCTTAAAACTCGACAACCATAGTAGTGTAATACTCCCTTTTGCCAAATTAAGCCCTGCTAATGCAGGAAAAGAACATTACTAGATAGCAAAGGACAATAGTTGTGCTCCTTCCCCTCCCAGCTTTGCAGTGAACATAAGTAGTCTTGCCACAAGATGCGTTTTCTGCCACCCCAAAAGACGATATGTGAAAAAGAAATGTATATTAAAGAAAGACCTGAAACACTGAATGTACAAACACAACATATAATCCCAAGGACAGAGAAAATTTACTTACTGTGAATAAAATCCACTGCACGATTGATATCCAAAAATGAAGGGGCAAAGAGATAGTCTCTGGTCGGAATGACCAGGTGGTCTATTCCATGGGCCTGAAATACATAAGACACAGATGAGTTTAATCTAAAATAAAAACAAGAGAAATGAGAACGGTAAACCTACGAATTTTTCAAGTCAACATAAAAAGGCTTCCTGGGAACCCCCACACACGAAAATATTATACATATTTACTTGAAAATAAGGTACAAAGTCAGCAATGTTTGATTATCTATATAAGTAGCTCCATATTAAACTTATCGCTTACTATGTTATATTTCTCGTAGACAAACATTCCAACGGGGGATCATATGAGAATAAAATGTCCAAGCAAATTCTAAGGTAAATCTGAATTAGCAAATTGTCTTTTTGTATGAAGTACAGAAATCATTATCTAACAAAGATATCTGCACTACTGCATGTATAGAACTATTGATATCACTTCAAGAAAAACTTGCCGGAGAAATTTTGACCTATAAACAGTTAAAACACAAGTTTATTTTATATATATATATATATATATATATATATATATATATATATATATTGAAACTTTACAACAAACTAAATTAAATCAGTCTTAAATGTCAATTTACTTTTTATCAAGATCCAATTTTTTCGATTTTGATTCATAACTGGATGGTAAGAAGGCACTCCAATAATGGATTTAGTCTTTTCAGCCCCAGTCCATACCCAGCCAATTCTATATAAGAGGGGAATTATTACCACCCCCTACCATGAAGTGATAGCCCAAACTTTTAATTGAGCTCCTCTCAACACACCCTGAAGATTTAAAACTAAAAATAAATTATTATTATTTTTTTTATCATTTTAAGAATGTTAAAACTTAAGGCAAGCTAAGAATTCATCAAAAGGGAGTTAAGATCCCTGATGAGGTATTATATATTGAGAAGCAAAGAGAGAATTATAACCACTAAAATTTTTAATCAACTTATTTAATGCTATCCACTCGTAAGGAATAGCTTAAACAGATGAGCAACTAATGCTGATAATAGACAACCCACACACAGGAAAAAAATATAAGATATGAAAAAATCACTCACATGGTACAATGAGGTCGGAACCAAAGTTTCATAAGGCTCATTGAGGGTGATGACACCACCAACACCAAGCCGCCTCAACCTAGGAACATCATTGGGAAATGGAACCGCACCCAGAAGAAGGAACTGAAAAAACATCAACACAACAAATTAAAAATGATTAACCAATCATATAAGATTCAAGTACACTTTTCATTTGGTCCATTTGGTATCCATGATTATTGATTAAATGAAACAAAGGCATACTAACAGGTAGTATTTTAGATTTAAGTTGAGGCTCTTATTTCTCAAATCCAACAAATTTATTGCTATGGGTAAGTTTTGCCCCAATATGAAGATTGGAACTAACTACACATAAATATCCCTCGAGATTGAATTTTTCAACCTTGTCCTGCTCACCAACTAAGTATTATAAAATAAAAATAAAACTAGATAAACCACAAAAACCAAGAAAAACACTTCCACCAGTATAAGTATAACCTAGAGGCAAGGAAGAATAAAATTAAACAATTACAGCTTGATAAAGGTGTATTATACATACATATAAAAAATCTACTCAATTACACAGATGCTGACATATGTGTGCTTGTGTAATAGAATTAATTAGAAATTAACCTGATCAATTTCGTCCCACCATCTGAACTCAGCTTGAATCTTGTTCCGGAAAACATTGTACAAAAGAGTCGGATAAAACAGGATCCGAGCCCCAGCTCCAACTAATGCCCTCTTAGCATCAACCCGAACAATCTGTTTTCCACTATCAACGTTTCCATCATTCTCAACATCATCCAAATCTTCGATCTTCATGTCACCGATCGTAACCAAATTTCAAACAAAATCAAAGCCCTGATCCCACTACCGATCAAAAAGCTACACAAACCTGAAAACACTAGCGAATTGATTGTTGTAACTTCTAAAGAGAAGAGAACGAAACCTAGTACGATTTTTTGAACTGTGGATTCGAAATTGATACCAAATTGTACAAAGAATACATTGGTATAGATGGAATTTGATGTACGGATGATCGGAGAATTATTCGATGAAGAAAAATGGGGTCATTTGGGAGTGAGATTCTGAGTGTTTGAGAGCCAGAAGGTGCGATTCTGATGCGGGAAATAATGAGAAGTAAGTTAATCCAACGGAGGGGAGAGTCAAGTCTCATGCGCGTGTGACATAGAGGAGAGAGAATTTGGATCTGCCACTGATTTGAATTCTTATTACGAAATAACCTAGGTAGGAATCTGGTGTATTTGATGTTTATCTTTGGCTATGGAATCGGTCAATTTGTCAACTGAAAATTTATCTAAAATAAATACTATATATTTGAGTTTTCATAATGTTCTAGCCTTTCTATCCTAAAGTGAGTTAATCTTCCTTATTCGTCGTTATTTTTTTATTTTTTTTAATGTCAGATCATTACTATTAAATTATTAATAAATTTAAAATTAAATAAAGTGAGTATTATTTCATGTACTATTTATTGATCAACATATATTAAACCTAATGGTAAGTCCCACTTCCTAATTTTTCTCTTCTATACTGTTTATGCACAAATTTTGTGTATGGTTCGTGTACCTCGAATTTTGTCTTTTATTTTTTCGAGATGTCTTAAAATATAATTTATTCATCTCAAATTAAATGTTTATTTTTAACTTTTTAGAGTTAAATTAATTATTTTTAAAATTAATATTTATAACATTTTTATCAAAATATAGATAAAGACATTATAACAACAAACAAAAAAAACGTATACAATTTACTATTAACCCAATTTTTATAATTTTAAAAATATATTTATATATATTTAATTATTAATTTTAAAAATAATTAATTTGACTTAAAAAAAATAAAACTTATTAAATTTAGAAGAAAAACACTTCTGATATTATAGGGCTAGACATGGCTCACATGAATATGTTATAAATAAATAATTAATGGGGAAAGGATAATGGATAAAAAGACCACACCACTGAACTACAGTTTGTTCATAAACAAGCAACACCATCTTGGAGTGTGTGACGATGACAGCCACAACTTGTTAATAGTTTAATAACATCAGCTTTAATTTTAGGATTTGATGGGAGAGACATTAATAAAGACTTACTCCCTTGGTTTTTTATTATTTGTTTTTATTAGAAGTGGACACAAGTATTAAAAAATAAAATAAAAAATATATATATATATATATATATATATATTTATATATTTAATTAAAAATAATTTTAAAATTTAATATTATCTTTTTTTTTGAAATATGAGTATTATTTATTTGATAAAAAATAATAAAAAAATAAAAATTATATTTAATATTTGAGATAATATTAAAAATTATGCAATTAATATTTATTTGAAATTTTCAAATCATAAATATTAAAAAATAAAAATAATTTTTTAAAATGACATTTAAAAATAGACGAAGGAGTATTACTTAAGGCCTAAGAGTTGGTCGAAGTAGTTGATATGTCTAGCTTTGATGTTACTTAAGGGGAAAGCATTGAGCTTGATGGAAAAATCAGGCCAAAAAAGGCAACACAATGTTAAAAAGAGAGTAACATTTTTTCTTTTTCAATCTTTTCTTCTTAATTTTCAAATAATAAAAAAGAGAAAAAATTAACTTTTTTCATTCTTTATGAATTTCCCTTTTTATATTTTTTTTTGGAAAGTGATATTTTTTCAAGGTTTTTTTATATTTTTATATGTAAACTGCCGTTATAGACTTATAACGACGGTTTTGGTTATAAACTTATAACGACATTTTTATATAAAAATATTAAAAAATTCTATAAAAATATCAGTTTTCTTTCTTTTCTCCACGTTATGAACTTTAAAATATAAAGCTCGAGAATCCTTGAGAGGCCTATAATAATGTGGCATTTACTAGTTTTACAAAAAGATTCTCAAATGTAATAATAAAAAATTTAACGTTCTCAAGTATAATTACTAAGGAAAAACTTAACATGTGCCCTAAGGGCACATGCTAAGCACACAATTCAAGAGAATATTTTTTTGAACTGTGTGTATATTCTCTTAATTTTTGTATTTGCATCAAGTTTAAGAGAATATGCACACAGTTCAAGAGAATATTCTCTTGAACTGTGTACTTAGCATGTGCCTTTAAGGCACATGTTAAGAGAACCCAATTACTAATTACCATGCATAATATCACTGTAGCGACACCATAAGTTATTATTTTAAAAATAAATATAAAACAAAAAATATATCACTAATCCGATTATACAAATGAGACTAGCGATTACATATATATGAAATATTAATGAAGGACAGCAAGAGCTATATACAATGTGGGGGTCTGGTGGGCTGATAGAGTGTGTTGGGTGGGGGTGGTTGAAACGGGAGAGACGGTGTTCAAGTCTCATCTGAAGTACTGATTTTATGAAGGTCTTTAATGTCGAGCAATACCCATTAAATATGCTATAAAAAATTATAAATAAATAAATAAACAAATTTGATTTTTCTGTCAAGTGTGAAAGATGATTTAGAAGGGGGGGGGGGGGGGGGGGTGATCAGGTCTATAGACAGATTTTTGGCGGTCAAGTGTGAAAGATTATTCTCTATTGAAATCATTTGCAGGGAAAACAGGCATGCATGTTACTTGCCTGGTGTTTCCTACATAATAATGAATCCAATCCCACATACTTTTTCATCAAACCAAAAT
Source organism: Hedera helix (assembly GCA_947179155.2). Lineage (NCBI taxonomy): Eukaryota > Viridiplantae > Streptophyta > Magnoliopsida > Apiales > Araliaceae > Hedera > Hedera helix. The sequence continues at coordinate 41,711,671 of OX359278.1, forward strand.
AATTCCTTGGTATAGTAAAAATTCTTAAATTGCTATAGATGGGTCCAGTTACCTGTTTATTTAGTTGCATTCTTCATATTTCTTGGTTGTTTCCTGTGTCTCAGAAAATCTTTTTTTATGTGCTAGTCTATTTTTTTTTTAAAAAAAACACACACACACACATGCACAGAGTAAAAGTGAGAAAAAAACCTAAGCTAAGAGATTTTTTTGAGGTTCCCAAATGGCCCCTTTTGGTCATTACGAGTTCATGCAAGTATATATATATGGCTTGTTAGTTAAGTTGTTACTGCAGCTGATCATTGCACAAAATCTTATTCTAATTCATACTGATTTGTGATTTGTATTGATTAATTCTTATAACATCTTTTAAAGTACCTAGAAGGCTAGAAACCTAGGGTTCTTGGTAGATTAACGTTAGAGGTGTCAAACGATGCGGTATTAAAAAAAATAAATGATTTTTTATGACCTATTCAATTACAAGAGATGCATTCTATGCCACGTCACTTTACTTGAGATAATTTTTTTAATTCTTTTTAGTACGAGCAGTTCTGGAAATAAGAAGTCAACATCTAAAAGAAGAAGAAGGAACTAACATGAGTGGTAACCAGAGTAAATTTGCAAACCCACTTTTTTAGTCCTTGCATCCTACACAATGCTTTAACTTTGTTCTAGTACAAGGACCAGGAAGGTAGTTTTGCCAGAAGTAAAGCCTAAATTATAGCCAAAAAATTACTCAAGCCTAAATTAATATACAGAGGAGCAGAAACTGAAAATAAATTTATAAAGAAAGTAGGAAATTTCATTTAAGACCCACACCATATGCTCTCTCATGAATGCTGCAACCTCACTTGCACAACATAACAACACACCCCATCTACTCAAATAGGCATCATCTCCCATTCTTTACATTGAAATGGAGAAGAACTTGGTTCTGGTTTTTCTCCTCCAAATGATTGCCACAGGAGCTGCATTTAGTGTTGGTGGTGGTGGTTGGATTTTTTCTATAAAAATCTTATTTATTTATTTATTTAATATTTATTAATGTTAGATATTTATTTATTAATAAAAGTACATCATTCGTTACTTATTAAATAGTCATTTATTTTGTTTATATAAATCTCTAAATTTATATATATTATGATTTATGTGAATAAATAAGTATTATACACAAAAGATATAAATCATATGTAAAATATATAAATAAAGATATAATAGTTTATACCTTATGATAATTTGAAAATATTATCATGTAGGTTATAATGTTTTAATATAGATGATTTATCTTGATCATGAAAGTTGGACTTCTAATTAAAGTACTATGCAATAACATTGTGCATTAAACGGATTATGTGATAATATTTTATTTATAAAATATTTTCACATAAATACTAATTTGTGAATGTTTCTTAATTTTGAAATAATAATGAACTTAATATTGTTATATATATTTATTTAATATTCCAACGAGTAAAATTATATTGTGTTAGTTAATACTTCAGAATGTTAATTAATGTATTTAATTAATACTAGGAATATTATTATTGTCAAAACATCTATAAGATTTTTCATAAGATAATTTATTATTGATCATAGAATCTTGGCCTAGTCTTTTAATATTTATTATTAAAATGATTGATTTAATTATTAAATCAATTTATGATCAAATGAAGATAAATTATGGGCATATGAAATTAGTTTAAATTTATTGGGATTATATTATAAAAGAAATATTTATAGTTTATTAGTTTTAGTAAATGATTTATTTTATTTAATTCATACACTGAAGTGCAATTACAATTATTTGGTGTAATTAACTATAATTAATATTTATTTAGTATATTATTATTAGATAATAATATATGAATAAGTATTGGAGTCAGAATAGAAATCCCTTAGGATCCTATCCTAGCCTAATATGAACCAGTTTAATTAGAGAGAGATAATAATCAATAAGAATATAAATATATCATTAATTAGATATGTAAAAAATGTGATTGTTTCAAATCAAAAAAAAGACCAAAATAGCGTATACTCTCTCTCTTCTCCTATAAAAAACATGTAAAAATATTTTTTTAGAAAAGTATTTTGGAGACCACACTCTAGATTCGGCATAAGGTCATAGGAATGAAGATTTTAAGGATACTCAAATATTCAAACATGTTAATTCAACCAATCATTAAGTAATATATAATTATTATTTTGTATAAAATCATAAAGATAATCTTATTTTATTAAATTTTTAAAACTATTTTTCGGAGAATTTTTCTAACAGTGGTGTTGGCCTTGGCGGCGGCGGTGGCAGAGGAGGCGGTGTGTGGGTTGGAGGAATCAACAGCCCACCCCATCTGGAGCTTCAAAACTCAGCAATGCTTATACTGCTCTTCAAGCATGGAAATCTGCAATCAAAGATGACCCATTGTGAATTTTGAAAACTTGGGTTGGCTCAAATCTGTGCATTTATATAGTAGTTTTTTGTTCAGATATTCAAAATGAAATGGGTGGCTCGCCAATTTCAGTTGTTGCAGGTATAGATCTTAACCATGCCAATCTCCGAGGCACACTTGTCAAAGAACTCTCTCTCCTCTCGGATATGTCTCTCCTTCACCTCAACACCAAGAGATTCACAGGCACAATTCCAAACACTTTTAGAGACCTTTTATCACTCACTGAATTAGACCTCAGTAACAACCATTTTTCTGGCCCATTTCTTACTTCAACTGTACTCATCCCAAATCTCCTCTATTTAGACCTCAGATTCAACAATTTTCAAGGACCCATTCCTGAAGATGTCTTCAACAAGAATCTTGATGCAATTTTTCTCAACAATAACCAGTTCCATGGTGCATTTCCTTAAAATTTGGGGAATTCCCCTGCTTCTGTTATAAATTTAGCAAACATAAACTCAATGGTGACATTCCATTTAGTATTGGGTATTCAAGTCCACAATTGAAGGAGGTTTTACTCTTGAATAATCAGCTAACAGGGTGTATTCCTGATGGGGTTGGTTTATGGTCAGAATTGGAAGTTCTTGATGTGAGCTTTAATTCGATAACGGGTCATTTGCCAGATACAATATCTTATTTGAATGAGATTGAGGTTCTTAATTTGGGACACAACAAGATATCCGGGGAGTTGACATAATTGGTCTGTTCATTGAAAGGTATTGTGAATTTTAGTGTTGCTTACAATTTCTTATCTGGGTTTAGCCAAGAATGCAGCAAGCTGTTGGATAGAAATGTTGGTTTTGATTTTACTTCGAATTGTATTCCTGGGAGGGAAATGCAGATACCTCAACCAGAGTGCTCTGGGATTCTTGGAGGTAGCTTGAGTTGCCTTAGAATTCCTGCACCAAAGCCTCTTGTATGTGAGGCACTGTCTGAAGTCCAAGAGACTACTAATTCAAGTTCATCATCTCCATGAGAGAGAGAGAGAGAGAGACCAACTGTCATCAACTGTTTGAAGTTGTACCCCCATGATCTATGGCCTGTTGGAATAGGGATCAAATTCTCTCTAACAAAATTACGTATCTATGTTACGAGACTTATATCGACGGTTTTTAGGGTTTATAGCGTCAGTTTGTCTCGTCGCCACATCGCTATAGAATAAGACTATAGCGACGGGACAAACTGTCGCTATAAACTTTAAAAATTATCGCTATAGGTCTCGTAAGAGAGATATGTTACAGAAAATTTGAAATCGTTAGAATAGTACATCTAAAAATTAATGTCACATCGATAAGAAATGTCCGACATTTTTATTCAGTTGTTTGAAACTTCAATACTCTAATCATTTGTGGAGCACTAATAGAAGTGCGTTATTAGGAATTTTTTTTTTGGGTCTTTAAATATTCTCCTTGACACAAAACAGAGAGCTGAATGACAATTCTCCAAGCTGTAAGATGATTGTTGTTCGGCCATTGTTGGTTTTGTGTTTCAATGACCGGTTTTGGAACTCTTGGACCATTTATCAAATCTGACAAAGGAGCAGGTTGGTTACGTGATATACTCTACTCTGCCAGCAAAACATGTCTCAAAAAATTGAACTTTTAGGTCGCAAAAGTAATTCAAAACTATTGTGTGTTTGTCCCTAAAATTAATATTCTCTTGTTTTAAATTATAAGATTATTATTAATTTTTAAAAATTAAAATAAAACATTTTTTAAATTTAAAATTAAAATAATTCGTTAAAAGTTATGAAACAATAAATCTTACTACGAGTAGTATTTTTTAATAAATTATAATATTCATCATTGTATCAATTAAAATTAAAGACAATTATGTCAATTTTGAGTTTAAAAATATCTTAAATTAACTTTAAAAAATTAATAATAATAATAATATATATTAAAACGAATGGAGTATATTGTTTGCTCCAAATACTTGGTTGAATAAAACTCAAACACTTTGGGAGAAAATACATGGTCATTTAAATTAACAGAAGTGATATTTTTACTGTTTTTTTATTTTTTTCACATAAAAATAAATTGAGTCTCACGTTTATGTGACAAAAAACAATACTGTCATAACCTCAAAACAATTATAAATATTAACAAAACTAGCGGGAAAATTATTGCATTTCCAGATGCAGCATACATCCAAAAAAGGCCAATAACACATGGAGGATGTAATATCTAGTGAAATGAACTATGCTGTATATAAAATTCAATTCAATGTATCAATAATAATGTCTTCGACTTTTGAGTGCGCTTGTGACGAGCAAAGAGCATGACCCAAGGTGCTTTTGCAACGCCACTTCTCATTATTTCTCACTATTTGCATTTCATTTTTCACCAATTAGACTTTATTATAAAAGTAAATTAAAAAATTTACTTTAAATTAATAAAAATGAAATAAGCTTATCATTTATTTTTGTTACTACAAAAAATATTTATAAGATTTTTTATTTTAAATTAATTTTAGTATCTTTATTTCAATTTTTTAAATGTTCTTTAATTGTGTGGGATGAGATAAAACACATGTTATGATTTGGTCAGGGGTATAATGCAACAAGTGACTGTCGATTTAAGTAAGGAAAAAGCCTCTTTTTTTTCTTTTTTTTTCTAAAATAACTTGTAATTTGACTTTTTAAAATCATTCTCTCTCCTAATAAAGTCTTAACATGGTTAAAATTAAAAATCAGCGACTTTTAAATAACCGTGTAGGTTTAATTATTATTATTTTTATTTGATGTGTGTTTCTTCTATATCTCTAATTTCTGACGCTAGTGAGTGGCAATTTCTTTTGTAGTGTCTAGGCGAAATAACAAACGTTTAACACTATGAATACAAATTTTATATATAAAAATTGTGTAGAAATCCTAAAAAATAAAAAACGAGATTTATTATTAAATTTTTTATACATTTTTATTAATACATAATACATGGGTCTTATTTTTTGTGTACAATTTATGCACGTAATATTATTCCTAACAAATAGGGCAAACTAGACCACACATAAACTTCAAATTTGAGGTTTTGTTTGATTGTTTTTGGATATTAAACGGAGCTTAATATTATGTATAACAGTCAACTAAACACTGCTTTATTTTCATCTAACAAATATGATAAGACCAGGTGCAATCTAATACGGATTACTGAGTACTTTCTCCTCTTATTCTATATTATTTGATCATTATTAATTTTTTAAAATTAATTTTAGAGATTTTTAAACTTAAAATTAACATAGATTTTTGTAATTTTAATCAATATTGTAAGCTATCTAAAAAATATTATTTATTATTTTATAATTTTTAATGAGTTATCATAATTTTGAGTTTGAAAATGTTTTAAATTAACTTTCAAAAAATAATAATAATCATATAATTTAGAATGAGAGAGTATTATTTTCCAAGCCAAAAGAGTATAATTTAATCTGAAAAAAATACATAAATAATAGACAATTTTCTTGTCTGTACAACGTTATAACTTATAATCTGTTTAGTACAAACTTCTAAAAGAAACAAGCCCGCGTCAACAGAATCAAACCAGCAACATGCTGCAACTTGTAGAGCAGAAATAATTAAAGTGTAAATTAAAACAATCGGTCACGCCTTTACAAGAATTGGATGGAAAAAAAAGGGTAAAAGGGTGTGATCAGTATGTTCTTCTATGCTCAATCCAAAAATGACTCGACTAATTGGTTATCACAGCTATGAAGGAAAAAATAAATAAATAAAAATTGGTGGGAGTAAACAGTTTTAACAGGATTTTAAGAAAATGTATCATGTTCATCAGGCCAAAACTCCTTCCTGAGCTTACTTGAAAAAAGCCGACAAGCGTCCATGCTAAGATCAATGGCAGCAGAAAGAGCGATAAAGAGGGCAGCATCAGCCATGCAAGTTATATGTTTTACTCCCACTTGAACCATAGGCTTGCTCACCTTTCCTTCTCCTTCAACAGTTGATACCATAACAAATCCTTTAACGGGCAACAATGAAATCGATGCAGAATCCTTTATGGTGTTATCAATGCAAAATTGTCCGCCATTTTTCAAGCTCATTGTACCTTCAGCAATTGCAACTCCACTAGTAAGGCCAGTGTTAGTAACTAGCTCAAACTTGTAACCTAACCCATCAATTGGCCCCCTTTCTCTCCAAGCCTCGAGGCGTCCCCAGGGCTTCATCGAGGCGCCATGAGGGCGCAGGATGAGCCATGCACCAGGATTTGATCGCGAAACGCGATCAGACCCTGGTGAGGGGACAAAAGGAGTGATCATTGAAGCGGCAGCAACGGATGAGCCAGAAAGGTCATGGATAGTTATCATCCACCCCTTTCTTTCCCTTCCTGGCTTTTCCCTCTCCCCTGAAAAAGTTCTCATCCATACTCTGTTGTTGGTGGTAAAATCTGATGGGAGAGACCTGATTTTACACAAAATTGCCAAAAGGTTAAAAAATGATCAATGACATTTTCATCATCAAAAGCATTCAATAAATAGACGAGTCAACTAACTGTAATTATGGAGAGAATAAAAAGTTAAAATGGAATATGTTCAAAATAAAACATACAGCATAAAATTGGCACCAGATCTTTGAACATGGGAGAGGAATCAAAATGGTAGTTGGCTCAGAGTCCTCAGACGGTTATAGAATTTGATTTTTGTCCGTTTGACCGGGGTTTTGCAGAATGCTCTTATCTTAATACAAGTTTGTAATCCTTGTTGAGATTTAAAAGCGGCTATAAGCCAAAACGCAAAGAAATTGAGATTCCCTACATTTTTCTCAAAGATTCACATGGAAATGAACTGATCTAATTTTTCATATTTGTTATGTATAGTGTGGCTCATTAAGTTTAGCCACCCATTTTGTCTCATTTTACAGCTTGTCAACTCAATTCCAAGGTTTGGAATTGGAATTAAGCACCAAATAACTAAATTTCAATTCTATAAAATTGCATGTGTGCTTTCAACTCCATTTTCAAAGCTTCGAATTAAGCTACAAGTCAAGCTATGTATATAAAGAAAATGTTGAATAGGGTTCATGCACCATACATCTAATTTAGTTAAACTTTAATATCCACAAAAGAATTAAAAGTTGCAAACTGTGCAACAATTGATGAATTGCATAAAACATTACAAAAATCAAAATTTATCAAACACATTCAAAAATAGATGCCGAGGGATTGGAGTAACCAGCAGAGAGGGGAAAATAGTAAAGTAATGAATCACTAATAAGCGCCGGTGGAACAAAAACTCACCGTGATCTGGAGTTCCGATCGGCACTAAACTTGCAGCTGAAAACCGGCTGCCGTATATTCCCCTGAATCTGGAAAACCACCGGGCTGCACTCCGGTTCGCCGCCGAACTGGAATACATATCTTGGGTCCGGTTCAGTCCGGACCGTCAAATGCAATTTAGCGGAGGGATTGGCCGGTTCATTCCCGAGCTTCATCCAACCATTCTGAAACAAAGAAGCTCTCAAAGTGGCGCCATCGAGGTTAATGCATACACTGACCCGGCCAAGTAGCTTCCCGCAGCTGACACCGCACGTGCGGCCCATGCGACCCGTGTAAACCGACACGCTCAGCGGTATGGGTTTGTCGGAGAGACGACGGAGGGCTGCGGGGTCGAGGTGGAATCCGGCAAAGGAGGTGGCGGTATCAGGAGGGGAAGTGTCTTCTGAACAGAGCGGGATAAGGGCTGTTTGGGTAGGGAAATTTTTGATGCGAAGCTTGCAGAAACATGGTGTGGTTGAAGCGTGAACACCGGAACCGGCCGGTTTGGTGGCCAGTGGTAATTTGAGAGCTAAAGACTCAACTATTAGTCGAACAAATGGGCATGGATCCATTGTAGGACAATTCTTCTTCTCTCTCCTCTGATCCCTCTATATATAATTTGGGTTATAATTTTCAATTTTGAGAAATTAGAGAGTTGAGAATGCTGGTTGGATAACAGAGAGAAAGCTTGGGAAACATCTATATTTCATGGACTGGAATTGGACGAATGAATAATGTCGGCTGAAGTCCTTATTTTTTAAATCCTTTTTCTCTCTCTAAAGTTTTTCCCTTTCAGTTAGTTAGTGAAGCAAATTCCTTTTCGCGGGATACTCGGCACGAGAGAATACGAAAAAATGATTGGGAATTTTGTGTAATGTGATATCTAATTATTGGGATTTTCTTATATGATGAAATATGGAGAGATACACACAATTTTTAACTAGAATACTATAAAGACTGAATTAAAATATAAATAATAATAATAATTTCATAAGATTTTTATCACCTAAATAATAAGTGAAATCATCATTTTTAATTATAAAATTTCAATTCTATAAATATACTAAAACTCATACTATAAAGGTGAATAAACTCAGACATATGTCACTAAGCTATTAATATAAGAGGGAGCATACTTAATAAACTTTTACGTAATATTCCATTTCTAAAGCAGTAGTTTAAATAACTGAATGAAGTTAAATGTAAGATCATTTTCTCTTATCGATTTATTTTTCTTTGTTATTTTATTTAAATTAAATATTTACACATTTTATCATAAATGTTATATGTACGGATATTGTAAATAAACATTGTTTCAATGAATATATTTAATATCATCTTATATTGTGGACATCAAAAGTTGTGTTTGGGTTGAAAATATTACTTATTAGTTTAAATAGCTGAATGAAGTTAAATGTAAGATCATTTTCTCTTATCGATTTATTTCCCTTTGTTATTTTATTTAAATTAAATATTTACACATTTTATCATAAATGTTATATGTATGGATATTGTAAATAAACATTGTTTCAATGAATATATTTAATATCATCTTATATTGTGGGCATCAAAAGTTGTGTTTGGGTTGAAAATATTACTTATTAGCTATTCGTATTATACGATACAATATTTATCTTAAAAGATTTTTATTATTTCCAATACTTTTTGACAAGAATTGCAATATTTTAGATGGTTTTATGCAATATTTTAGATGGTTTTATTTTCCTTTATTTATCTAGTTGTCTGACTCTAGCTCTTGATTTATTCATTTTTCTTTTAATTTTTTATTTTTATAAAACAATAATTCCTTAAAATGTTAACATAGAGTCCCATATATATGTATTTTTATTATAAAATAATACTATTTGTGATGGAAAATAAGAGTCCTATTTAATAAGTTATGCATTTTACACACTTTGACATCTTTTTGAGTAATTTTTTTTCAAAATTAAAATTTATTTAAAAACAAGTCTAATTTTTTAACTCCAAACTTTAAATTTTGAAAGGAATATCAATAGTATAAACTATGAATCTCATGTTCAGATCAAGAAAGTAATGTCAGTGTCTTATAGATTGGTTCTTTGTATAGGATAATTATTGTTTGATGCTATAAAAGTGTGCGTCTATATATATATATATATATATATATATATATATATATATATATACTCCTCTTCCAAGTATTTGTTCAGAAATCTAATTTCCAAATTCTACGAACTTTATTGTTCTGAATCGCATAATTTTCTATTGCGAGAAGCCGAGAAATATAATAAAGCTTCTATTACTCCTATAAGTTTTTCTCGGCGAGAAATGTAGGAAGAGAGGATATTGGGCCCACATGGCCTTCATAGTCCACCCCACATGGGTGCATAGACAGCTAGGTTTTGGTTGTCAGTTGTCACCACAGTTGTCTACCTCGACCTTGAACGGATGGTGTTATCATTTTTCGTTGAGGTCGCTGCAGATATTAACAGGTGGTGGAGGAATATGACTTGTCATTTCTTATTGCCTTGGGATTGGCCGCCAGTTTGTACGGCTGTTAAATGACGGCGCTAATAGATTTATAAAGGAAAACTCTACACTTACCCGGGTAAGTGTACTCGCAGCCTTACCCGGAGTGTAAATTTTTTTTTTTTTTTTTTTTTTTTTTAAAAAAAAAAACTGTGAGTGGCAGCAGGTAAGTTTTCTGGGTAAGTGTAGAAGTGCTCATTTATAAAATGAATAAGCCTACAAACACAAATAATAAAGATAATCAAACACAAATCTCAAATACAAACTTCATCTTATCATTAAAAAATAATATTTAAAATAAAAATTTGTATTAGATTTTATTTTTTAATAATAAAAATAAAATTTAGATAAAAATTTATATTTAGTATTTATGTGCGTAACCTTATGAAATTAATCAATGATAAAAATAAAAGTTCTTCTTAACATGAAGCCTAAGTGCACATGCTAAGCACGAAAAATAAAAGATGAGACTCACTAAATATTATTTATTTATATATTTATACTGAATTCAATACATGGGGTCTACTAGTATATTATTTTTTTATATATTGAATTCAGTGTAAATGCATAAACAAATAATATTTAGTGGGTCTCATCTCTTATTTTTTACGCTTAATATATGCCCTTAGGACACATATTACGAAAACCCAAAAATAAATGTGCTTAATACTCTCCAATCTCATTTTAAGAAAGAAAAAAAATTATTTCTAAGTGACGATAACATATAATGACACAATATTATTAAAATTAGAATAAGTATAAACACATAACAACTAAACACTATATTACATAGGAAATTGATATTTTCATATTTTTTTTGATATTTTCACACGGTAGGATCCACATTTTAGAGTTATAGCGACAGTTATAGAGCTCTAGCGACTGTAAACCGTTGCTATAGCTCTAAACGTGGGTCCTACCATATGAAAATATCAAAAAAACGTGTGAAAATATCAATTCTCTATTAAATATTACATTTATCTACATTATTAAGAAATGAAATATGACATTAAAATTCGTATCATATTTTACTTTTTATGGTGTAGATGGATATAGTGTTTAGTTGTTGTGTGTGTAGATTTGTCCTTCAAATTATTATCATAATTTTATTATTATTTGTTTTAAAATATATTCTTAAAGTTTATAAATTATCCAAATATTCTTTTATATATATATATATATATATATATATATATATATATATATATATATATATATATATATATATATATATATAGAGAGAGAGAGAGAGAGAGAGAGAGAGAGAGAGAGAGAGAGAAATTGTTGAATTAATTAACTCCTTAGAAATATGATTAAGGAGTCAAATGAACAAAAGCACACAATTGATATGGTGAAGTTCTTTTTAATTAAATTGTTGAAATAGCCATCAGGCTCAGTCAAATTAAAATTTAATATTAGAAAATATATCATTAATTTTGATTCGGATTAACATTAATTATCTCAGTGGATGACTAACTCCACATGAAAAATTAAAAACATTTATAATAATAATAAGTACTCATTTACAACTGTATCAAATCATCAGGCCGGTGAGGTTAGTAGCACTTTCAAAGCTTAAGCTTCGAGTTTGATAGGCTTAACACGAGGGTTTGCTAGTATATATTGTAATGCACTACAATATTTATATGAGATGGAGTTATTGAAAAATTAAAAACATTTATAATAATAGTAAGTACTCATTTACAACTGTCCTCTGTCTTTAATCAATTATATAATTAAAAATATAAATTTAGTTTGATTTCACTACCAAAAAAAAATTAGTTTTTCTAATTTATATTAGTATAAGTACTATTCAAATTTAAAAATATTCCTATATCTAAAATGAATAAGAAAAAAGAAGATCTTTTCTTTCCTATTCAAATTAGTAAAAGTATTATACGAATTTATAATAATTAAATATATAGTACTATCTAAATTTATAAAATATTCAAAAAAAAAATCAACAAATCTCTAATAGAAAAAGTTTTCTTAGAGAATTTTTATTTTTGATTTTACCAATTTTATTAAAAAAAAATTAATCATATAACACATTATATTACGTTATATATTCTAATTTTATGTTAGTTTTATTCCAATCTAAGTATAAGAGGATTTATGGTTTAATTTTGTGATTACCTAATGGTTTAACTCATTTGCAACAGAATCGTTATCGAGATATGGTTGAGAAATAAATAAACATCTTAAGAACAATATCTTCTGAAAAAATAAAAACACATCCGAACATCAATCATTCCATACAATTTGAAGTTGGCAACTTAAAATGTATATATTTGAAGCTTATAATGTCTAAAATTTATAATGTGTTTGTCACATTAACTTGAGTTTAGTACACTAATTTTTTTTTAATTAGATTGTTTAAAAATACATTGATTTTATTTATAACTATTATTTTATTTACTTTTTTCTCTCACTTTTCATTAGGGCTACATTTGATACCAGAAACATAAATCAAAGAAAATTCACCGATCAAAAACGTTACTAAGCAGTGGTTCTGAAAGAAACTTTTGAGGAATGTGAAGCCAAGAATGTTCGAAGAAAATAAGAATATCGCCTTAAAAAATTGCAATTAAATTAAAGAGTTACTTATGTTATCCATCAATAATTACTATTTGATAGTTTTATTTGGTTTATATATCTTAACAAATTTATATAGGATAATTTTATGGCTACAATTTTATTAAAATATTAAGTCAAAAAAACATCTTAACATATCATGCAATTTAATTATATTGGTATTAGTCATGAACTTCATTATTAAATTAGTATCCTAACTAATTTAATTTATTAAAACTTGAAATTTTACCAAATCGATTAATTGTATTAATAATATATGTGAATTTGAAACATAATAACTGTAACGTGAGTTGAAAAATTATAGTGGATTCATTCATAACAAATTGTTATAACTAAATTAAAACTTGAGTTTCATAATTCTAGTCGTATTATAATTTCAAGCAAATTTTGTCAATATAAATACTAATATAAAATTTCATTACAAACTTATAAAATTAAAATAATTATTTTTCATAATCATAATTAAATAAATCTTCAATAATTCATTCAAATATTTAGTTTAATAATTGATTGAAAGAAACTAAAATATATAATCAATCATTAGTTATTTGAATAAATATTTATCTATTTAATAGCTATATTTATGTTCTCAAAATTATAAAAAAAAAATTATTATTACTTATTCTTCGTACGGGTCGGTTAACTTGTTATAATAGTATTTGATTTTATGTTTGATTAAATCCACAACTCATAAACTCGTAGTATTACAACTGAGTAGAAGTCTCTAGATAAACTTCCCGATGAAATAGAATGACTTCACATTGTATCCGTTGGTATGCGGGATTACTATATTAGTCGAGTATATTTTAAATTATTAATTATGCTATAAAATAACATAATAATAAAATTAATTTCAAAATTTTAATCTTAAAAATATTGTTTATGCCCCTTTGAAGAATAGTTTCTTGTAGAAAGTATCATTTATCAATTGTTTTTGTTTTACCAAAAAGGTTTATGTTCTACATAATATTTTAATTTAAGGGTCGTCTATTTCCGGGATGAGATCTTTTGTAATTAAATGCTCTGTTTCTCTATGTCAAAATCTATAACGACTGTTTTTAAGATCTATGGCGATAGTATGTACTGTTGTCATAGTCCTATTTTTTTGTAAGGTTACGACGACGGGACATACCGTCCCCATAGACCCTAAAAATCGTCGGCATAGATTTTGATACAGAGAAATAAAAAAAATTGATTATGGAGGATCTCATTCTGTCTAGCCCCACCCTTTCTTAATCAAAATATAAAAAGTAATTCTAGTTTGTTTTCTTGTTATAGTTTAATATCACATTATACTCCCCATACTTTATAAATTTTGTCTTTTTGGTACACATCAAGTTTTCTTGCAAGGGTACGTGACCTAGCCAAGCCAGCCAAAGGAAAAAGGCAAGAACTTGGCCCCGCAATTTCCATGCAATTGTTAACGGATATTGTGGCTAGATGAAAAAAGAGGGACAAACAGAGACAGATAGCATTTCTATTGTTTTGTGAGATGATATCAATTATACCCATTATGGTTGTTGCACCGACACGCTACCAATTGTATCACCAACAATTATATATACATCGCCATCATATATTTTATTAATTTTGTGATTATGAGTAATGGATGCCTGCCTTAATTCCAGGAATTTTATATAGTGAAGCTTATTATATAGTGCATTGATTATGATTTTTGATTTATGAGCTAAGGATGATGCCTAAATTCCATATTCGATATTGAAGTGAATTAAGCTTAGCAGTGCGATAGAACATAAATGGCACATTTGGCAAACTTGGCGGCAAAATCATGCTAACCAGCTGTTTGGTTTCTTACATGCAAAATGCGCGGACTTGTTCGGCAATTATTTATAAGTCGGTCAAATTAACATATAAGTTATTTGTTATTGCGAGGTATTTGGTAATAACTTATTTTTTAACTTAAAAGGTGATTTATAAGTCAAAACAAATAAATAACAATTTGGTACTTAATTAAAAATGACTTATAAGTTATTCTTAATAAGTTAGTTTGACTAAATATAATGTCCATTTTGCCCCTCTTCTATTTTGCTAAATTACATTTTTATCCTTCAAACTTTATATCTATTTATTGTCCAACGTAAACAAACATGTAATTAAAAATATTAAGATAATATAATACATTTATTGGCTTAGTGTTTTATTTAATGAAAAAATGGTGATTCTTATGATATGATATTGAATCAATGTATCTTTTTATTAATGTTATTTTAAGTAATTTTTATATTTTATTTTAACTTATAAATCATTATCAGCTGAACATCTTCACAACTTGTTTTAACTTAATTTCTTACTTTTAAATTAATCTGGTGCCAAACGTTTATACTTATAAGTCACACTTTAAAATGACTTATAAGTCATCTTAAATTTTAATTTTAAATTATTTTAAAATAAGTCGTTGTCTCGATATAAAACAATAGAATAATCTGCTCCGCCCTGCCCCATATAGACAGCAAGTTACAAGAGTTGTGTGGGTTTATCTGAAAAATGGAATTCTTGCCACATTAAATGTTACTATAGCTTTTTGCTAAGCACAAGAATGCTTGATCGAGTGAAGTAAACACTGGATTCACTTACCGAATTTAACCTCCTTCTTTTTTTTTTTTGGCAAATATTTGTTATTAAAGCATTAAAAGTTATTGAAAGTACACAAACAGAAATTTTAATGATGTTTTTTATTTTTAATATTAAATTAAAAAATCAAGATTTGTACATGGGAAAAAGTGTGGGTTCTTTCCCTTTGATCATGTATAGGTAGGTGCATGGACGTTGATGAATCTTAATATATATGCTTATAAAACAAAGAAAAGGAGAGAAAAAAGAAGCACTTGTTAGACGTTTCACAACATTATAATTTATACAGTCCTTTCTTGTTTTGACCGGGGGGGAAGCAACTTAAATTAAAAATATATACCAAATAGTATGTGTTTTGGCCTTTAAGCCTGAAGGCACACTACACATGTTGGTTCTTCGTACTCTTTTTTATGGATGTAGCATCCATGTCTGTCAAATAAATGGATCATGCATGCATGTTTTTCCATGTTTCAATAATTTCAGACATACATACATGTATAGTACGTATGCCTTCTTCATCCTAAATGATAGCATCTCACTATTAAAATAAAATAATAAGTACTTTAACTTTAATGGAATGACAAAATAGTAAATTACACAAGTTTCGATTAGTCGACTTTACTAAGCGAGGAGAAATTTATTTACAAATTAAAATGAAATAATAATGATGATGATGGATTGATCACTTGTGTTCGCCACAGGCCATTGTATATTATGATCGATCTCTTCAACAAGTTGTTAGTGTTTAGTGGATATATCTTAATTCAGTTCACCATTTTAATCTATGTAATTATATCCCAACACTATCTATATCAATAATAATCAATCATTAATTTGCACTGATTTTCATACATAAATACTGAATTTTGTAGGCACTTACACTGGGTTTATGATTATAGAGCATGCATGCCATGGAGTAATGATTACTTGGGTGAAACAAATGAAGAAAACTGCACTGACTAATTGATTAAAGGTTTCCTTCCAACTTTATAAAAGTGCAACAAAAAAAAAACTGGATTAATTAATGGGAAAACGTACTTTTGAGATAAGACTTGTTTTGACTTTGGAGTATGCTTTGATTATCTTGGCAGTTAACATCTTTATAATTGCAATTAACCATTTGTTACCCTGGCATTTTTATTTTGTTACTGGTGGATCCCCCAAGTAATCTTCTTACTTGTTTTAGGGGATTTGTTTTTCAAAATGATGTTTATACCGAATTAGTATACGGTCAAAGTAGCCACACTCATAAGCTAAACTTCATTCAGCAATATATATATATATATATATATATATATAACAGTTCAAAAATATACATCTTAAATAGCATAAATATATATTTATCAAAACAATATCGTTTTGAAGATTCTTTAGTAACATCTTTGAAAAAAATAAAAAAATAAGTAGGGCTGAGGAATGTCACATCTTCTTTTAATATTATTTTTTTTATAAAAAAAAGAATATTTAAAGCGACATCGTTTTAATAAAAGTATATTATTTAAGAGATATGCTTTAAATCCGTCATATATATATATATATGTATGTATGTATGTATTTGCAAATATTAAAAAAATATTTTTATTTCATATATACTCTTAAAAATAAGACTACTAAATTATTAGTTTACTAATACAAAATTATGTTAACAAACTTATGAGAAAAATGAACTTTTTATACAAAATTAAAAAATCTACCGATGAAACACTTTTTGCGAGACGTAGAAAATAATATTTCTATCATAATATTTGTATTTACAAGACTGTACGCAGAGAGAGTCGGATACATAACAGGACTCATTTGAAAATTTCACCACACATGGAGTCCTTGTAGATTCCAATTTCCAAATAGTAGTACACCGTAAATGAGGTAGCATTAGAACCTTTTTGTACTTCTAAAATGGGCTGGTTGATCCAATTCATTAATAGGATAATAGCCCATAAGATGAGATTTTGGAAAAAGCCTAGTCCAATATGATAATAGCAATTGGACCAGCAAGCACGAACGTGGAATGGAAAGGATGATGATGAAACTTCTGGAAGAATGAAGAAACTCAATTCCCCTTCCTTCTGTATCTCTTCCGTTATGACAACTTAAATTTCTGTTTTACATTCATGTCCATTTCGATACTGCTCTCTGTCTCTTTAATAAGTAATCATTTCTGTTAGTCAGGGTTCAGTGACATCGGTAACTGAGATCTCATTCTGGGATTTATTTTTTTATGCAACTAAGCTTCTGGGCTTCGTTATGTCTTCCTCTGGTGAGTAAATTTCTTCCTTCCTCTCTCTTCAATATCAGATTAATTACATTTATGTGGTTATCTCTGTCTAATTGTGTCTGCAGTTTTCCATATAAATGACATGTTAGAGATCAATTCGTTAAGGTTTATGCAAATGTTCCGAATGTAGTTTGTGGGGTTATTGAATTATGGTTTTACTTATTAGTAGATTTTGAAATGATGTGGTGCAAATTTTTGGGAACTTAAGAGTTCCTAGTTTGATAATAGGTAGCTGAATTTTTTTCCTGTTTTTGTCCCTTTGTTTAAAATTTTATTGCTTAAAGACGGTCTTCTTCTTACCGGGATGAGAATGAGCTAAGCTCATGCTCCTCATTGAATATCTTGTATCCCCTTCTACGCTTAGTTTCTTATAAAATTTCAATTTTTATACAAGACTTTGGGAATAAGGATGTACATTGTGGCAGGAATGAGATGAACCTTGGCCGCCCAAGTTGTCTTTGAATGTGGATGTAGAGTGTTAAAATCTGCAATTCCTAATAGTCCTCCTTTTTTGCTTTATTTCTTAATCTGTCTTTTTAAAGTCCTTGTGGAGTAATGAAGAGTACCTCTGGATGAATCCCTTAAGTTGTGAATGTTTTTATTTGAAAAATATCATCCAATGTTCTACAATGCTTAATTAACCCATCTTGTTTTGCCATAAATAACGAATACGAAATCAGATTTGCATGTTGAATACGTTTGAAAACAAATGATATCAAAATTTTTTTAATTTAAATAATCTGTCAAAAACTTCTTGTATAAGAATGCGGCATGTTGTATTTATGAATTCATCTTGCTTGATTATTGGATTATTAGTACGGCAGAAAACTGTCTACAAATGAAGTCTTGTAAATTAAATAACTTGTACCAAATAAAGACTTGAGTTGAAATAGATTATTTTCTAATGAAATATATATGCCCAAGTATTTAGATTATCCTTTACAATTCAAATTAAAATATGAAATAGAAAATTAAAGTAAAACAAACAATCACATGAACACAAGATTTTTTACGTGTTTCAACCCCTAACATCTATTCTAGTGACCTAATCGACGGCCAATACCAAATAGCATTAGAGACTCTTTCATTAATTAACTTAGTTTACAATTAAACCCCTTCACAATACAAGTTTGCAAAACCTTTGAGTAATTCCACTCCCCGAGCACCTTTGCTCCCTGTGCACTTATACACCCTTAAGCACCTATGCTTCTTTTAACCAACCGGTTAGCTTAAAACTTGCTTGTAAAGTCCCTAAATCCAAACTGAATTAGAAAACAATAGACTAACTCCTTAGCCTATCAATTAATTTCAAAATGTTTATCAAGTGATGACAAGAAATAAACTATAATCAAATCAATAAGTATATCAAAATTCAGGACTCGATTAATATGCAATGATCAATGAATTAAATAAAATATCACCATTAAAGCTCAATATTGAGAAGCTGAAATTATTTGAAACTTGATGAAGTGAAACAACTTTTTGAGATTTCTTCACACAAAAATAATAGACGGCTTTGAATAATATTGTGAAGAGCAGAGTATTGTAATTCTCGATGTTGTACAATGCAAGGCTCGACTGATCAGATTTTATATTGTGAAAACAATAGTCGTTTGAATCCAATATGTGTGATTTAAAGAATTAACATAATCCTGTTTGATTAGCTTTGACCAATTCAATGATATAGTCGTTTGAGTGTGGAAGATTTGGTCAAATATAAAACTTAGCCAGCAAGAATCATTATATTAAGGAAATCAACCAACATGTGATTTAATTGATATGATAATATGGAAATTAGTTAGCTCAATCAATTAAGTAATTTATGGAAAATCCAATCTAATAATGGAAAGTCCAATCCCAAAATTTATGGTGACATATTTTATTTAGAAAGAATCTGTCTTCAAAATAACTCCGAGAAGGATTTACGGATCAGCTTTTTAAAATTAACTCCCATTAATTAATTGTTTTCATTAGTAATTAATTTTTACTTCCATAATTATTTTCATGATTAATGGAATACAAATCCTAGAGTCTTAATTAAGATATAGTTAAAGCTGGGATTAGAGACATACTTTCTATATTCAAGCCTTCCATCTCTTCTATTTGTCTTCAATCCATATTAACTCAAGGTTTCAAGGAATCTTTTGTTGTCTCATCAAATCTTGAAATTACATGAATAGACGCTTAGCTCAATTTCATGAAAGTCATCATCAAAACTCAAAGGTAGAATATGACCAAGTCAATAGAATAATTGTATCATGCTTTTTATAATATTTTATGGTTAGCAGCTATATAGCATTACAATTTTGGAATGCACTAATTCAAACGTGTTTGCGGTCCATGCATGATAATCATGTACTCATGAATCATGATCCTCATGGATCAAAGGTGCCTAAAACTTGTTCAGACCATTTGGCCAGCTATTGTATATATCATATATTTATTATTTAGGGCAAACTCACTTCCAGGTGTGGAGGCTGTTTATGAACTTTTTTTTCCTTGGCGGATTCTCTGTTAATTTTGGTATTCAGCTCTTAATGATGTAATCAGTCCTTAAAATTTCTGGTCAGTTAAAATATCTCCTTTAGTTAAGTGTATCATCCTACTATTATTCCAATAAAAAATGGCGGAATTATCCGTGCTGTGGAAGGCATTTAATAATTCATTGCACTTAATCGTGGTATTGCTACTTGATTTTTAAGAGCAAGATATGGAGTACAACTGGAGAGTGGACCTTTTCAAAGGCGTACAGCAGATTTCTTGTGGATAATGATATTTGGAGCATTATCAATATTGGTGTGAGTTCGTCTGGTGATTTGGTTGATGAGATATTTCTCTTTCTTCCTGTATTTTTTGTAGGGATTGAGGCAGATGTTTATAATGCGGAAGTGATGGGTCTGTCCATTCACCTGGAGCATTTTATATGCATCTGTTTAAAAAAGATGGAATGCTTATAATAACTCCGAATTTTTTCCATTTTCTGACCTTTTACATTCGCCTGCATGTTTAGGTGTTATCTGCCATCCCCTTATTAGAGTATAATTTCTCGTGGCTATCACTGGTTTTCATGCTACTGTATGTGTGGAGTGTAGAGAATTCCCCACCCGCAATATCAACATATATGGCCTTTTGTGACCCTTAAGGTGTGCAAATTTTATTTATTTGGCAAATGAAGCTGAATTTATTGTATCTATGTATTCAAACATTTGGAACTTCAATTTGGATTTTTCCAGAATCATTATATCTTATTTGCAGGCTTTTCATTTACCATGGGCCATGCTTGCTTTGGATGTTATTTTTGGTTCTCCACTTTTGCCTGATCTGTTGGGAATCATTGCTGGACATTTGTATTACTTCTTGACTGTGTTGAATCCGCTTGCTGGTGGGAAGAATATACTAAAGACTCCTGTCAGTCCTGTGTGAGTATATCCTTTTGCTTGGTTACTGAGAATCATAGCTTTGATGACTCTGCATTAATTTGTTTCTTGTGCTCAATGGGGTCTTATCATGTGGGACATGCATTCCCTATCCCTGCACCTTTTTCTACTACACTGCGTGAGTACTTTAGTAGCATCTTAAATATTCAAATCCAGATGAAGTCACTATAGAGTAAGTCTCCAACTCAGGAAGCTCAAGGGAAAACGAAATGAAGTCTAAAAATTTATTGGAACATTATCAATATTAGAATATTTAGAGGTATAGAAGATTGGACTTATGTGCATTAAGATAGTTTTTCTTATTTTTATATTTATTTTTGTTTTTCTTTTACTTTCTGTTCTCCTCCATGTTTTAAAGTTTCCAAATGTACAAGGAAAAAAGGGAAGAAATGGTAAATTAAATATAAAAATGAAAAAAACTATCTTAATAATCTCAAGTCTAATCATCTATACTTCTACAAATTTTAGTATCAATATCGATAAAACAATGTTCAAATGTAGTTTATAGATGTTAATAATGTTCTAAAAAAAAATTGATTTCATTTCATTTTCCTTTTCCTTTTCTCTCGGAGTATTCCGAGTTCTAAATATTTGCACTAATGTTTCTGTGACTCAGAAAGCTAATTTTCTGCTTTTACCAGTCTCCCTGCACATGTTGCTAAAGCTAATTTTCTGCTTTTACTATTCTCCCTGCACTTATGTTCGGTTCATATTGAATTAATGGTTCAACCTCTGGACTGTATGCAGCTCTTTATGAAAATTTTCTTAATTGCTATTGCATAGACATACAGAAGTTGCAAGTTGCAAGCCTGACAGGAACTGTGTTGTATTTACAGGAAGGTCTTACAGGGTTGGGGGGATGAAACTGTTCCTCTGTTGGTCATCTTCTTGATAAAATGCCTGAAATTTTATATATATATATATATATATATATATATATATATGAATTCTTCAACACTGGGTTAAAATAATTTTGTGAGTGTATAATTTAAGGAATGAGGGACTTATTTAGTGGGAAATGATAATCTACGATAAAGTTGAATGAATTATGATTAACGTTGAACTTTAATCGATAAAAAATGATAAATTAGAGTAGGGTTACTTTTAATTCTGATAAATTAGAGTAGGGTTACTTGTAATTCTCTTTTGTCTCATGTATACACATAATTTGATTTTTAGTTTTGGTATAAATTTATCGTTATATGTAGTAAGACTCATTTAATTGATATTTAAAAATTTTCACTACTGATTGTCAAATAATTATATATTTAAAATCTAGCAATCAAGTATTTAGTTTGGCAATTTTTAGGAGTCTCAAATTTATTGTCTTAAATGATGTAATATTGAATGGGTACTTTATGATATGGTCAATCAAAAAAGATATGTTCAATCAATATAATAATGACACGTCATTAAGATACTATTTGAAACAAAAAATTGACAACTTTAGAATTATATTTTTAGATTAAGATAGGGGTCTCAAGCTTATGTAATTTAGATATCGGGAATTGATATTTTAAAAGTAAAAATAATAGTTTTATAAGTTTTTTATCACATAAATAATAGATGGGTTTTACATTCATGTGAGAGAAATTTTATAAGAATATCAAATTTTCCTTATATCAATTTCTTAGATACTTTATGGCATTCAACTAATATATTGATGTTACATTATTTGAAACATTTTTTTAGTTAAAAAATTTAAGACACCTACTATTATCTTACATTTTAATTAATCTACCTATATATTAGCATCTGCAAGAAAGTCTAGCAAAAGTATGAGCATTTTTAATCATTGACTTTATCATTATCATTAATTCAATTTTTTATTTTTTTTATATTCCATGGGTTTAACTAGATATTGTGTGATTCAGTGATGGTTTTGTGTTTGTTATTTCTTATTCCATACCTAATAAGTTATTTACAATTTAGATTACTAAAAGTGTAACTATTAATATTTTATATATTTTTTGTTTATGAAAATTATATCAGTTAAATAAGCTTAATGTACATATTATACAACCTAAAATAATTTAAATGTAATTGATGAACACTAGTATTTTGTCATTTTAACATGAACTATTGACGAATTCTTATATAATAGACATGAATAATATTATAAATATATATGACAAATTTTATCATGAAATTGACTTAGTGATGTAGTGTTTGGTTATTGTGTATTTATATTTTATTCTAATATATATATATATATATATATATATAGCTAATTACATATGTTCAAACTTATACGGAAGGATAAGTTATATGAAAAAAATGATTTAGTGTTGATAGTTGAAATTTATATTCGGAGAATTCCTTTTGTTTTAATGTATTATGGAAAATTAAAAGGTATGTAGAATGATATGAAAAAACATTTCAGAACACATAATATATGTAAACTTTATTATTAATACATATTGCCATAAAACATTTTAGAACATTGTGTTGAGTTTTATATTAAATTCTGTCATTAAACATAATATAATTAATTGGAATTTGATTAAAATCTTTTAAGGGAGTTCCAGCTCAATTAGTGGGCTGATATCTCATCATGTTTAAAATAGAACTGTATATTTTCATAAAATTGATTTAAATTAAAAATAAATAAATTGTTGTTGTATATATAATTTTGGTTCAAATCATATGATTATATTACTCTTACCTCAGTATTGAATTAACTATTTAAATTTTTTTACTTAAAAGAATACTGTAAGAATAATAAAGAAATTAATAAAGTAGTGATACTAAAAGTCTAACACGGTACTTGTTGAATGATTGTTTAAATATTTATTTTAAACAATCGGAATTGAAGATAAAAAAAAGTAATAAAATACTACTTCTATCATTCTAAAATTAAAAATATAATTTCATTTTAAAAATTAAATGATAATATATTAAATTTTAAAATTAATGAATATGACTAATAAAAATTTATAATAAAATAAATTTTATAATTAATAATTTTTATTATACATTATATAAGGGTCTTCTTAGTATGTGCCTTAATTTTATAATTAATAATTTTTATTATATATTATATAAGGGTCTTCATAGCATGTGTCTTTAGGGCACATGCTAAGCGCGAAAATAAGAGTAAATTTTATTTATTTATATATTTGTACGGAATTCATGAGGTCCACTAGTATATTATTTTTTTATACATTGAATTCAGTGCAAATACATAAATAAATATTATTATGCATTATTTTCGGCGCTCAGAATGTGCGGGCACATTTTAAGAAAATCTATTATATAATTATATTAATATGAAATCAGAGGAGTATTATGCATCGACTTATGGGATGATGAATTTAGAATATAATGAAGGACGGTAGGCGAAATCCAAACAAAGGAGCAAAATCCCCCTGAATAAAGGCGGATCATACACCTCAACGGACGGTCCAGCGACGAAGAAGAAATCAGAATCGCTAATCGCTCAGTAGTTATTAATTCTCTCTCTATCTATATCTCTATATTTGTGGATCATTTGTTAGTTACTTTCTGAAAACTAAAACACTCGCAACAACATAAACAAAATTCCAATATTAACATACATATATTGCAGGGT
This sequence comes from Hedera helix, assembly GCA_947179155.2. Lineage (NCBI taxonomy): Eukaryota > Viridiplantae > Streptophyta > Magnoliopsida > Apiales > Araliaceae > Hedera > Hedera helix. Next base: position 41,736,360 of record OX359278.1, read on the forward strand.
AGAATAAAGGAAGAAGAAGAAAGTAGGGAGAGAAAATGTCGTGGCAAACTTACGTGGATGATCATTTGATGTGTGATATCGACGGCACCGGCCAACATCTCTCCTCCGCTGCCATTGTTGGCCATGACGGTAGTGTTTGGGCTCAGAGCTCTTCCTTCCCCCAGGTATATATGCATATGTTATATATCGATTTGCCTGTTGTTAATTTTGAGCTCAAGTATTGTAATTGTATTGCTGTTAAATATGCATCTGTTTGTGTTTTTATCTTCTACATTGCTGATTGCCTGATCCATAAGGTGACGTACTCCTGTATGCATTTAAAATTGAGTATGACAATATGGATGCATTCTCTTTTATTCGTGATGATTATGACCACAGTTGTCAAATGAATCGTATATCAAAAATATTCTGGTATTGTATCGTGAATCGTGATATAAAATATAAAAATAAATTAAGAAAATACGATGATATATATTTTAACATATAAAACACACAATTTATTGAACAATCAAGCAATAATATTAACTTGAGTGTGTATGAAAATACTCAAGTAAATATTATTATAAGCTAAGAATAAAATTTTAAGTTAAATAATAGTCAAAATATTTTAAATTGATTTATTAAATATTATTTTAGTAATTTTTATAGAATAGCAAGAGAAAACGAAAAATTCGAATTCACCTTTAATCTATAAAATAAAATATAATAATTCAAATTAACAAATGGAGATTTAATGTGACGTGAGAAAAATAAAACAACATCTGAAGAAGATATAAAACTCTAAAAAGTGATTAAAGACTCGTCAAGCGATATAGAATATATTTGTGCTAAAAAAACCTTCTTCGTCTGAATTGGTAGAAGGTTTAAAAAAATTTGTTTTACTCTTTTGAATTCGCATAAAATCATGCAATTGTATCATTTAGTAAGAATCATATCGAATCATAACTGAATCGTATGGTACAACGTCATTTTCCCTTCACATTGTGTTACGTATCGAATTATCTTCAGATCGAATCGTACAATATGTATTCCGTACCGTACAATATGTATTCCGTACCGTACAATTGTGACAAGTATAATTATGACAATAGCCGCGCAAGATTTTTTATTTAAAAAAAAATAAATCAATATTTGCAACGTGGTGAGATTTGATTCATATGTTGCCACGCTGATTTTTTATATGTCGATCGCTTGTTTATATTAACAGATCCCGTCAATATTGGCGTCCTAGTTTGTTTTTCTAAATCCATTGCAAAAATGGTATTTTCAAAGAAGTGGAGGATCTTCAAATCTTATAATAAAACTCCCATTTTCAGCACGCTAGCATAATGCTCTAATTATATCTAAAGCATACATACACCATGGTCTTTTAACAGTTGTCTAAAAAAATTGTGGGGCAGTTTGATTTTTGAAGTGATTGTTTAATGTTTTTAATTTAATGGTGAACTTGATAATTAATTCCCTGAAATTTTTTCCATGTTTGTGCAGTTTAAGCCTGAGGAGATGACTGGCATCATGACTGATTTTAATGAACCAGACCACCTTGCCCCCACAGGCTTACACCTTGCGGGCACAAAGTACATGGTCATCCAAGGAGAAGCTGGAGCCGTCATTCGCGGAAAGAAGGTGATGTCCTCTCGTGATCAATTTCAAGTCTCTTGTGTGTTTTATAATTTACATGTTGGATGATACTTATTTTCTAGACACTTTAAAGAAGAACTAATATTAGGGACCAAATCCTCTATAACAAAATCCTTTTTAGGGTCTATAACGACAGTTTGTTCCGTCGCCGTAATCCTATTCTGTGACAACGGGACAAATTATCGCCTAAAAACGGTCGTTATAGGTTTCGTAACAGAGATACAAAAAAAATTTGTTACAGAGAATTTGAAACCCTAATATTATAGATTTTTACGCGTGTATTAATTAGAGGATGTATATTCATTGGCAGGGATCCGGAGGCATAACTATCAAGAAGACTGGTCAAGCTCTAGTTTTTGGCATCTATGAAGAACCAGTGACACCAGGACAGTGCAACTTGGTTGTCGAGAGGTTGGGAGATTATCTGTCTGACCAAGGCCTGTAGGCCTTGGTCTTTGTCGTATGACATGAATCATGCACTTCTATTCGGGAAACTTTACCTTATTAATCTTGTTTCTTTTACTAAACTTGCGTCTTCTTCCTTCAGAAGCCATGAATTTTGAAAGTGGAGTGTCTGCAGTATTGCAGACTACAACCATGTGAAGTCATAAAAAACTATTGTTTGGTGTTTTCAGAGTTTTAATTTTCTTTGCTTTGATATATATTCTTGGTCTATATGTATTATTCTTCAGTTCATTCTTTTTGCCTTTGAAGTATTAATTTTTTATGGCATCACCTGACCTGATGAATGCAGAAATATTCTTGACCGCTAATCTGTTTTGTAAACAATTGGTTGATATGCCTAGGTCCAACAATTATTGGCATACCACCATATATGTCAATGCTATATTGAAGAGAAAACCCATATATCATTGACCATTTAACAGAAAATAAGAAAGAAAACTACACATAAAAGAACAAGAGTACCACCAAGGACGGATTCATCTCTGAGTAAAGTGGGAGCCAAAATCATTTATGTAAACTAGCACTCGTTGGCAGATGCATATGCAAGGTAAAATAAGAATTTTCTAAAACTTGAAGAACTAAATACTAAAACAAATAAAAATTATATAAAAAAGATAAAATATGAATTATCTTAAAAGTTGAAGGGCATTTTCACAAAAGCCAAAAAGCTTAAAAAATTTATTAACACCAACCGGTCCTCCGACTTTGTATACTAGATAATGCCATGAGCTTGTCTAAATTATAACAAGCTTTATTTACTAGATAATGCCATGAGCTTTGTCTAAATTATAATGACACTTTTCTAGAAAAGAACTCTGCAACCCTTGTATATATTTACCTCCAGAGTAAATTTATCCCCTCTTAACATCAAATGACAAAAAAACTTCAGTTGTTTCACAAAGAGAGCTTCCACATATGCAGAAGAGACAGATCAATAAATATATTGATCCTCCTGATGGAATGGGAGGATCCATCGCAGCTAAAAACCTATGGCTATCATACAAAACTACAGACAAGTTTGCTACACTAGAAATGCATCCCATTTTTATGCACTTCAAGATTTATTTTCTTAGAGCATACCTTCTCTTTGCCTCTCAAGGTACATCACCCTCTTATTTGAAAGATTCGCCATCCCAAAATTGAATCTCCATCTTAACTCACCAATATTTAGAAGAATGAGAAAAAAATCATCAGCAACCAACTAGAAACCCATATCGAAACTTCTTTTTGTGCGGAGTATGAAGTTGAAGGGTTTCCTGTTACGTTGCTCGTAGCAGTTTTCTTGCTCCTGTGGAATTTGTGCAGCAAAGTATGATTAATATGTGAGAGAATCCAAACATTAATCAAGTACATAATATGGATCAGAAATGTATAAACTTTGAACTAACAAATGCTATAGATAGTAAGCATACCCATCTGTCATATACAAGCACTTGTCATAGCCTGAAGGTGACAAAGAAAAACATCACATCAGTTGTCCAGGGAGTAATAGAAGACGTTATTCTGAAATAAAACTGGAATTATGCATAAAAATATGGTGATAAAATAAGTAGAAGAATTTCAAATATAATCAAGGGGGAATGTTCAATCTATCCGTGAAATCGCAAGGTAAATTCAGTATTAGCCTGTTTTACAGACGACTTCATGAGGAATCACTGTTATGTTAAGCACATTATGACAGGTACCTTAACGCTTTAGTTATTTGAGAAGAAAACAAAAATAGGAAAGGCTTGTGTTGCCTACAGAAAGGTTGCATCCTAGTGTACATACTTGGATTCTTGTTTGTTTTAACTCCTGATCCTCCAAAGCCACAAGCGATATCAGTAGCTCCATTTTGCTGGTAATAACTGTTGAATGCATAAGATGCATGCGATACTAGACTATCAGGCTCATAACAAGGCTGACTAGGCAGAATTGCAGAACAGTCCACATTACCAGAACCACATGCCCAATCTAAAGCATTTTGTAAGTCAGCTTCAGAAGCAGTAGATGAGGCAATGCACCATGTTCCATTCGAGCCGGAGACATTTGTCGCTGGTGTAATGTCCACAGTACCTCTTCCACTAAAATCAATATTATAGACACTTGTCTGATCTGGATAAAATAATCCCCAGTTCCTCTCGGATTCTAGCCCAGGCTTCCTGTTTTCATTGAACAAAGAAAATATGTACACATCCAACTCCTCACCAGGTTTTGCAGGAGTACCAGTATCATTGATGACATGACGAATCAAATTGGTATTGTACGTCTGTGCATTATCAGGAGTTGCAGCTGTCTCCTTGGCCGATCCTTTGGAAGGCCAGCCCGTCTCAGTAACCATAATTTTGATTGTTCTGAAGTTTAGTGCCATCAGAGCGAAGTGAATAGCATCAATCTGGGAATCGAACATATTTGTATAAAGCAAACCAGTATTTGGGTCGATCACTTCCGAGGATGACTCAAACAGAGCATAGTCCAGGGATACATTGGTTTTGGAATCCCTATAAGCATAGTAAGGATACGTATTGACCATGAAAGGTGACTGGTTATCAGCAAGAAATTCCAAAAGAGGTTTGAGAAAGAATGCGTGGCTACTGTTAAAAGCCCCTGCTGAAGGTGGATATGATCGGGACAAAACACCGAGAGAATGAGTAGTAGAAACTTTAATCCTTCTCTGGAGTCCAGCCTTTCTCAGAGCTGTGAAAACATTTGTCATGGCAGGTACAACCATGGCAGAGATGTTAGTAGGTGCTTCTGTGACTTCAGCTCCAACAGTGATGTGTGTGATCTTTGTGGCTGGATAGTATGGAAGGATGTTCTTCAACCAGGTGTCAACATTGGACTGGAACTGGGAAAATGGCAACAAATCGGAATTTGGAATTCCAATCATGAGCTCAATGCCAGTGTTCGCAAAGGCTTTGAGGACCTGAATATTGGAGTCATATATCCTTACATATTTAACATTGTGAAGTTGAGCCAGCTGTGCTGCTTTATCCGGGGTAGGGAGGTCGTCCCCATTTCTTCCATAACAAACCCCGATTGAGCTTCCACTGCATGAACCTGACACATATATTGAAAACATTAAGAGTCCTGAGGAGAAGTGCCAAGTGGTAATAATTTATATTGGAAACACGAGGAACTTGATTTAAAGAGAGAGAGGAAGTGAACTTGAGAACAGGCATGGCACTAGGAGTGATGAGAAACATATACAAGTCACTGGAAATGACTCTTCCACAGATCTAGCCTACACAACACAACTTAAAAATATATACAAGAGGATGATGGATTATACATTTATATTCAAATTGGACATATATAATCTTTCATTCAATGATGTATTGGGATTAAAAAGGTTTCTTTACAGTCTTATCTTTTCTGATAAGAAAGCTCTCGGGTTTTGCAGCGATAACTTGCTATATCTACTATACGACCATTGACTAAAATGTCTATGGTTAACTAATTGATGGGCTCAGGGAATAGTCGGAGCCATACCCAATCGAAAAAGGATGTTATCCTTTTGGAAAATACAGGATGTTATCCCTAGTGGTGGCAGGACCTCTAGGGGATTGGCTCTGGGTGTAGATAGGGTTAAATTGTTTTTGAGAACAGAAGATACTCGAGCTCATAGTTGTTAATTAATCATGATGATATACTATATGATCAATCACTAAGTGACAAATTATGTGCATAGACTGGCCAGAAGTAATTTTGTTGTAGTAATAGGACTCCTATCTCGTGCTTCCTTCAAGTAACAAACTCATTATGCAAGATGTAGATTGTCGAGTATATTTCAAGGAATTGTTTAGCCATAGTTCCATCTAATAAAAAATTGTCAAAATTTGTAAATGGACCATAACTCGATTGAATCTACTTAATTTAATCCCTTCAACAGTGGTTTCATTTCCATGCATTAGTAAGAAATTATGCTCAGCTAATAGATTAGATAGATTTGAAAAAAAGACTGCTGTATAACGAGCTTTGGAAACATCTATTGATATTTCAGATAATGATTTACCAAAGGAAAATTTTAGCCACGTTAGTCGTGCAAGGAAGTAGGAAAGAAATAGCAAGTGAAGAAGAAGAAACTTCTTAAGCTTCATTTTTTGTTCTGACTAAATCTGATAAATTCAACTACTAACAGAGTATATTATACTATAATTTGAAATTGTGTTCAAACCACAAAATAATGAGGAAAAAGAAATATACTGTGTTTAAGTTGATGATTGTGGGTTAATGCACTGACCAATGCAACACCAAAAAAAAACCAAATTACCATCAATGACTATATTTCACTCCATATACTTGTATAGGCAATTCAAAAAAAAAAAAGATCACAATGGATAAAATTATGTTTTATTAGGGACCATATGAGTGGAATAGTGTTGATAGATCGCAGTACATCATTCTATAAGTTCAGAATCTTAGCGGAATATAACTTCGTCTATATGTTCAAAAATACACCCTTATGTTCTATCATAGGTAAGAAAGTCAACAACTTCCCCAAACCTTTGGTAATAGTTCTTACCGAGACCGTCAAGGCTATAATATTTCTCATACACATTGTATAGCATTATATGATGATCAGGAAGCATTAAAAGTAAACTAAGCGCCTTATTCAATGTTACTTGCCAAGCCAGAGGGAGGTTGAGCAAAAAATTGTCAGGACATGCACATCATCTGCTACTTGGACTATTTAGAAGAAAAAAAATAGCACGCACTTTGGAGCTAAAAGAATCAGCACAATGCAATTGCCTGCAGTTTATCTCTATTAATAAAGCCTCCGGCTTTTAATAACCGTCTTTGGTGATTTTGGTCACAAACTAACATAAAAAATAAAAAACTATTTTCTATCTATACATTATTCTCTCCACTATTCTCACATTCACTCCCACTTATCTCTCCACTACTCTCACACTCTACTCCCACTTGCCCACATATCTCTCTCCATATATTTCTTTTTTTATTATCTAACATTTCTCTTATTATTTATTTTTAATTATTATTATTTAAAAATAATTACACACATATGAGTGTGTGCGTGGAGACTAGTTAATTGATAAAGCAACAAACTCATATTTTTACCCATTAATTAAGGAAGGAGTGATTTTGAACTTTATTACTAAGATATCCATTCCACTTTTCTTATTGTCGCTTACCACATGATGTTTATTTACTTGATGCTTTAGTGATGTAAAAGCCAAAATCTTTAGGACAGAAGAAAAGAAAAAGAAACAAATAAGTTTCCATAAAACACAAACAAAGTGCCATAATTCAAGACAGAAAGTCTCCTAAGAAGACCTTCTGACTGTTAACTTTGGTGCAACATTGGTCAAAATAAGTGTCCTGGATTCAAATTTTCAATCTTAGAAGACCATTAGAATGATCACCTCTAATCACTATACCAAATGCAAAGTATATGTCAACCAGCAAACCTAAACCCTTTCCCTGTCAATTATCGCAGAAGCTTTAATAACCTATGTTACGTGGACTCGCAACCCCTAGAAAGATCCTTAAAAGGACACAACACCAACACCCCTATTTTTAGAACATTTTGGTTCATTTTCAACCAAACCGCCGTGTCCAACCCCCATGTACTCCTGTGTCATGTCGTGTCAACACAGGTATTTCTAGATTTAAGAAGAGTACATGTAGCATAGTTAATAACTAAAAGCTGCATATTATCAACCAAATGAGCTTTTAAAGAACTATTTAAATGTGTTCATCATATCACATTGTTATTGAACTGTTAGATATGGTCCACACTCAATTATTGCACACTTCGTGGTCCTACGAGATTGATAAGAATCTCACCTACTTGACATAGATGTAAATGCAACTAGTACCACTTAGACAACCACACAATCCATTGACTCAACTTATCAGCAAGACCACCAAATGACAAAATAAATTCAGGTTCTTTTTGGTATGAATAAAAATGAAATCTAGTTTCAACGAATGGAAGCACTTGAAGATAGAGGATATAAATATTTCAGAGTAAAACCAGAAATATACAAAAAACTGAAATGATGAACTTTAGCAAAAGCACTAAGACTTCTTAGAGTATATGTTAAACAACAAGTATGTTAGGAATTAAGTAATGCAAAATAAAGAACACAATATTTTTAACGTGATTTGGTCATCAATGACCTAATCCACAAAACTAACTTCAATATATTAATCTCCACAATACAACTTTTGGCACAGAATAAAAGTTGAAAAACCTTCCCTCACATAACAATCCAAGATCTAATTACACCCTCACTCAACTCTTTAGGATGTTATTATCTCTTGATTGCGTTACCTCTCTCTAAACACAAGATTCTATTAATAAAGTACCCATAACTCCCTTTTTTTCTAATTTAATTAGAACACTCTCATAGAATAAATATATCTACTACAAATAGAATTGCTATCAAAATAAATTCCCCACATAAATAAGATTTATTCTCATAATAGAATTCGACGAGTTACCTAAAATTCCTCCATCGACTCAAATCCTCAAATACTTCAACTTCATCCTTCAACTTCACTCGTTGGTTGCTCTTCCCACGCATGGACTGTTCATCCAACACAAATTAATTTTTCATTCTTCCGACCTTGAATAATTATTTTGTCTTCCTTGAACACTTTATAGGAATCTTCTTAACCCATGTATGTATATTCACGTGAGGGTAATTCTCCCAATGAAATTATATTCTCATCACAACCAGTGACATAACATACTTTCTCAAGAATTTTCATAGCACTATCATGAAGTTTGGAACGCACTTCCAACGCCTTCAATCTTCATCCTCCCTTTATTCACGGCATTAGCGTAGCCAAATTCCCCATCTTGCTTCAAACTCTCAAAGCAATCTTTCTCCATGCATACATGCATAGAAGCCGCATAATCGAATCCATCTTCATTATAGTCACTCTTAGCCGTTAAAACAACACTTCTTCTTCAGCTCACTAAGCAAATTAACATCTTTAACCTTTTCTTTCTCTTTCAGTATTTCTTGATACTTTCTTAAACTCTGCATGTCCTTCCTTAAACTCTGCATGTCCTTCTTTAATGTACTACACTGGTAATGGATGTGACCATTCTCTCCACAATAATAGCACTCTTTATCACTGTAATCTCTTGGCCTAGATCTTTATCTTCCTCTACTATTATCTCTCCATTGACGCCTCCCTCATTTGGAACCCTCCACTGTTAGTGCTTGCTCGCCAATGTTATTACTCTATTCTCCTATCAACTTTTGACTTTCCCTCAAAATAGTAACCACCTCATCTAAAATCAAAGTTGATTTTTCCACCAATAATGTTTGCACCAATGACTTGTAAGACTTGGGCAAAATGAAAATAAGAGCAATGACTTCTCCTTATCTTCCAATTTTTCATATATATTCAACAATTGAGACACTAACCTGTTAAAAGTATTTTGATGATAATGGAGTTTCGATTCTTCATCTATCTTCAAGGAGTACCATTTCATCTTCAAGCATAATCTGTTGATTAGCGACTTCGAAACATAACTCTTCTAAAGTTTTTCCCATAACTTTTTTCGAATCAGTTTCTTTCAACACATCATACTTTATCTCATGTGCTAATGGCGAACGTATGGTGCTTACTGTCTTCTTGCGAATTGTTTGTCAATTTGGTTCTTTCACTTCTTCTGGTTTTTTCTCTTCCAAAACTTGATCAAGTTCTTACAATACCAAAAGATCTTGCACACGATTTTGCCGCAATGTGAAAAAAAAGAATTCCATCGATTATTGAAAACTCAAATTTACCCATATTCGTCGCCATCATATTATGCGAATGAATTCCCTCTACCTCAGATTCAATGAACCTAACTCTTGACACCACTTGTTGAAAATTAAGTCACGCATACTAAACAACACAATATTTAACGTGGTTTGATCCTTAATTACCTAATCTACAAAACCAAATTTAATACATTAATTTCCACAGTACAACTTTTTGTACGGAATAAAAGCTTAAAAACCCTCCCTAAGAAAGCAACCCAAGACCCAATTACAAACTCTCAAGGATGTTACCACCTTTTCATTGTGTTACTGTAAGGAGTGGAATTGGTGGATTAAATAATAACATCTAATAAATTCTGTTAGTTAGTTTGTTACAACAGTAATTAGTGCAGGGTCATTAGTGTCATTTCATTTTCAGTATTGGAGGTCACATTTGTCTTTTCCTGAATCAGTCGGTTAAGAGAGAATGTTGAAGTGTTGTTATATGGAGACGAGTGATGTATGAGAAAGGCATGAAATGAATTGTTATTCTGTTTCTCTCTCCAATTTCTTCTAATTTTCCCTCTTTCATTAATTCTTCTTCCTTTACTGTTCGTTCACCGAATTAGTCACAGGTCTGAGTTTCCATTAATCTGTAAACTCAGCTACAATGAAGAAAAGTAAGAAATTGCATTCAATATCCTTACAATTGGTATCAGAGCCGTAACGATTCAACTATGGCAACCAACAATCAACGACTCAACAATTTGGAGATTCAAGTCAATGAACTACAAGCTAAGTTCCAGGAATCTGTTAACAGCATTACACAAAGTGTGGAGGATAAGATCGACCAGAAAATGGAGCAAATGATGAAAGGAGTTGAAGCTTTGCTATCAGTTCGACTGCCGGGACCTTCTAACAACACAGGTACTCCGCATAATTCAGCAGGTTCAGTGTTGGGAAATTTGGATTTTGGAACTAGTAATAATCATAATAATTGCAACATATTCAGAACAATTAAGTTTGAATTCCCTAAATTCGATGGAGACAACCCTAGATCATGGATTAGGAAGTGCAACAAGCTATTTTCTCATCACTCAGTCACTGATAACCAGAAACTATACTTGGCTACTATGAACTTGGAAGGAGAGGCTGAAGAATGGTATTCAGGATTTGTGCATAAAGGTCTAGAACTAACCTGGGAAGGGTTAATTGATGAAATTATAGCAAGGTTCAGTTCGGAGACTCAGATAAATCCAATAGGAGAATTGAAAAATCTACAACAGACTGGTACTGTGGATGAGTACAGAAAAAAATTTGAAGAGTTGAGGAGTTGGTCATTGATTAGAAACTCAGCACTGAATGAAGTTTTTTTTGTGGATTGTTTTATGGGAGGTTTAAAAGAAGAAATCAGACTAGGTCAAGAATTGAACATACACACTCTCAAAGAACTTATCAGGTTAGCTAGAGTGGAGGAAGCTAAATTAGAAGCTTGGATTAAAAGGAGCAGGTCAGGGTTTAAAGGAGTATATCCAGGGAATTCTCAAAAAAGTAACCCTGTGGCTGGTGTTAGGCAATTGAGAGGGACTGCAGCAGTGATCAATAGTCCAGGATTACCAAATATGGAGATGGGAAAAACCTTACCTACTAAAGGTTTAACTAGGGAACAAATTGCAGAGAAAAGGAGAAGGAAATTGTGTTTCTCGTGTGATGAACCTTACTCCTTTGGACATCAATGTAAAAAACCACATTTGTTCTTAATGTTGCCCTCTGAAGATAATTATGACAATGATGGTGTACTAGAGGAAGACTGTGAAGAGGACGCAGGAGGTGATGGTAATACTTGTAACCTTCAAGAAGTTCATATTACCTTACACGCTCTGTCTGGCCATAGTGACAACAATACCATCAGAGTTGTGGGAATGACAAATGGAAAGTTGCTCAGAATACTTATTGATAGTGGCAGTACCAATAACTTCCTAGATCCACAAATAGCAAAAAAGAATAAGGCTGGCCTACAAGAGACAAAACCACTTGCAGTTTCAGTTGCTGATGGGTTTAGAGTAACCAGCTACCAGGAATGTTCCAAACTGGAATGGACAGTACAGGGAGAAACCTTTATTACTGATTTCAGAATTTTGCCTCCAGGAGGAATTGATGTTGTGTTAGGGGTGCAGTGGCTCAAGCACTTTAATCCAATTACCTTTGATTTTGATCAGCTTCAACTGTCCTTTGTCAAAGGAAATAGGAACATTGTGCTAAAAGCGGAATCTGGTATAACACAGTTTATGGTTCAGTTAATGTCACCTGAAGAATTCCATAAAGTCTTGAATTTAGCAACACATGGTTACTTTGGGTACCTTTTTGGCATCTGTTAAGAATCCAACAACATGGAAATTGCTTCAGATGATGCAAGTGTTGATGATGCAGCTGAAAGCCAACATAAACACTGTACTAAAATGGAGGAGTTATTACAAGGATATGATGATGTGTTTCAAGAGCTTAAGGAATTACCACCAGATAGGTTTCACAATCATCACATTAATTTGAAGGATGGAAGTCAGCCCGTCAATCTGCGAGCTTACAAATACCCACATGTTCAAAAGGAGGAAATTGAAAAGATTGTGAATGAGATGTTAATTTCAGGGATAATTCAACCTAGCAGCAGCCTTTATGCATTTCCAGTCATTTTGGTGAAGAAGCATGATGGTACATGGAGAATGTGTGTGGACTACCGATCCTTGAGCAACATGACCATCAAAGATAAGTTCCCTATTCCAGCTATAGATGAGCTTTTAGATGAGTTACATGGCTCTAAATACTACTCCAAACTTGACCTTAGGTCGGGTTATCACCAAATTAAAGTACATCCTCCAGATATTCAAAAAACAGCTTTTAGAACTCCTTCCGGGCATTCTGAGTTCTTGGTAATGCCCTTTGGGCTTACCAATGCTCCAGTAACTTTTCAATCTCTCATGAATCATGTCTTCAAGCTTATCTCAGGAAATTTATCTTGATTTTTTTTTATGATATCTTAGTCTATAGTGCCAATTATGAAGAACATCTCAGACACTTACAAATGACTTTACAGATTTTGAGAGAAAATTCCTTATATGCAAAAAGAAGTAAGTGTGTGTTTGGTATAGAACAAGTTTAGTATTTAGGGCATATCATTACTCACAATGGTGTGTCAACAGATCCTGACAAGATTATTTGTATGAGTTCTTGGCCTTTGCCACAGAATATTAAGTCTTTAAGAGGATTCTTGGGTTTAACTGGGTATTACAGAAAATTTATTAAGGATTATGGGCTCATTAGCAAACCCTTGACTAATCTCTTGAAGAAGGACAAATTTGTATGGTGTGAGGAGGCTATTGCTGCTTTTTTGGCCCTTATGGGTTGGGTGCAGTCCTGGTGCAACAAGGGAGACCAATAGCTTACTTGAGTAAGGCTATAGCATCCAAACATCTTGGATGGTCTACATATGATAAGGAATTGATGGTTGTGGTTTATGCTATAACCAAATGGAGACACTATTTGTTGGGTAACAAGGTGTTAATAAAAACTGATTATCAGAGTTTGAAATACCTTTTGGAGCAGCGAGTGACTATTAGTAATCAACAAAAATGGATTACTAAATTAATGGAGTTAGACTATGAGATTGTATACAGGAAGGGTAAGGAGAATGTGGCAGCAGATTGCCTATCAAGGCAGTTCTCAGTACCGGAACAGGATTAAAGTTGTTCAGCTATTACCACCACCATTCCTCAATGGGTTCTGGAGTTAGCTCATTCCTGGGAAGCTGATGCTTGAGGGACAAAATTACTCAGCTCCAATTGGATCCTAATAGTCTGCCTGGTTACTCCTTTCACCATGGTAAATTGAAATTCCAAGGTAAGTTGGTTGTAGGACCTGATGCGATATTAAGAACTAAACTGCTTTCAGAATTTCATGAGACTCCTATTGGGGGACATTCTGGTATCACTGGAACTTATGAGAGACTTAAGAAATATTTCTATTGGCCTTCTCTGAAAAAGGATGTTACCAAATTTGTTAAAGAGTGTGATGTTTGTCAGAAAAACAAACATGAGACTGTAGCTCTGCCAGGTCTTTTACAGCCCTTACTTGTTCTAGAAAAACCATGGAATGATATATCCATGGATTTTATAGAGGGTCTGCCCAAATCGAAAGGTTTCACAGTCATATGGGTAGTGATTGACAGGTTGACCAAATATGGGCATTTCATAGCCCTTCATTATCCCTACACTGCTGCAGATTTGGCTCAAGTGTTTATTGATCACATCTATAAACTGCATGGGTTTCCTTCTTTTATTGTGACTGATAGGGACAAAATATTCATAAGTTTGTTCTGGCAGTCCCTGTTCAAATTGGTGGGAACTAAGCTGCAATTAAGTACTTCATATCACCCACAAACCGACGAGCAAACTGAGAGACTTAACCAAGTTTTGGAATGTTATCTAAGGTGCATGACTTTTAACAAGCGCAATAACTGGTCTACTTGGCTTCCTTTAGCTACGTGGTGGTACAACACTCACTACCACAGTGGGTTAAAGGCTACTCCTTTTGAAGCTTTATATGGCTACAAACCACCTCATCTCAATTTCCACCAACATGGTCAGGTCACAAATCAGGCAACCAAGGATTTTTGCAAGGATCGAACTCAATATCTACAGATATTAAAGCAAAATTTGATAGTTGCTCAATCCAGAATGAAGACTTATGCTGATAAGGCAAGGTGTGAAAGATTATTTACAGTTGGTGATTGGGTGTACTTGATAATTAAGCCTTATAAACAAGTCGCATTATCACAAACCAGGATGGGAAAGCTAATGCCCAAATATTTTGGTCCTTATTTGGTAATCAAAAGAGTTGGGAATGTTGCTTATAGACTTCGGCTTCCTAGTCATGCAAGGGTCCATCCTGTGTTTCATGTATCTCTTCTCAAGAAAAAAATTGGATTACATTGTTCTAGCTCTGACACCTTGCCTCAGTTGGATGAGCATGGTCAATTTTTGGTAGAACCAATTGCTATACTAGCCAGACGTATGGTTAAGAAGAACAATGCTGCAGCAGCTGAACAATGCCTGCTGATGCTTCTTGGGAAGATTGGGAGCAGTTTCACAAGTCTTTTCCTAAATTCCAGCCTTGAGGACAAGTCTGTTTTGAAGCAGAGGGGACTGTAAGGAGTGGAATTGGTGGATTAAATAATAACAGCTAATAAATTCTGTTAGTTAGTTTGTTACAACAGTAATTAGTGCAGGGTCATTAGTGTCATTTCATTTTCAGTATTGGAGGTCACATTTGTCTTTTCCTGAATCAGTCGGTTAAGAGAGAATGCTGAAGTGTTGTTATATGGAGACGAGTGATGTATGAGAAAGGCATGAAATGAATTGTTATTCTGCTTTTCTCTCCAATTTCTTCTAATTTTCCCTCTTTCATTAACTCTTCTTCCTTTACTGTTCGTTCACTGAATTAGTCACAGGTCTGAGTTTCCATTAATCTGTAAACTCAGCTACACTGAAGGAAAGTAAGGAATTGCATTCAATATCCTTACAGTTACCTCTCTCTAAACACATACCCACAACTTTCTTTCTCCTAATTTAATTAGAACACTCTCATATAATAAATATATCTACTATAAATAGAACTACAACCAAAATAAATTCCTACCATAAATAAGATTTCTTCTCATAGTAGGATTCAAGGAATTACCTAACAAATTACCCATTAAAAGAGAGTTATTTACTACCCAAACTCGATGGTTGAAGGCTGAAGCTCAAAGATTGATCTAATAGAGGGAAACTGTGAATCATTTCAAGAACACAGCTGAAAGAGCTCAAAGCACTAGCTCAAATGCCATAAAGATTAAGTCAATACAAGCAGACATAATATATACGTAACTTGAGAGAATCTGGGAAACAAAGACATACCCAAAAGCAATAGCAGCAAAGAAGTTGCAAATATGATCCTGAACCCTCTTGCCATTTGTTCTTATTCTTTACTTCAACCCCTCTCAATCTCTATTGTAATCTGTCTCCCTCTCCTTAAAAATGCACTTCACTATTTATATGGGCCTTTTTTGGAACTTGGGAGCAAGTTTTTAGTTGCTGAAGAGAGAGATTAAAAGCAAACGAAGGCTTGTGTAGTGTATTTTTGGGGGCAGAAGAGGAGAAAAGTGTCAGCACAGCAACGTTCCAAGGGCGGAATTCACAAGTTTTTATAAAATGGGATTTTATGGATTTCTCTCGATTCCGAAGCTTTCCTTCCTTTGGACATCGCATCGCATGTCTGTACTGTTCCCCGCCATTATTCGCGGATGGCCTTTTTTTTTATAAAGAATTGAAGTATATTGTAATTTGTATGTTTGGTCACATGCCATTTTCAGCATTTGAACACTAAAAATATATGAAAATTTTGTTTGTGTATGAGCAATTATTTCAATCCTACTTTATATAATTCATAAATATAGATTCCAATATAAAATATTAAAAAAAAATTGATATATTCACAAATAAATTTAATATTTTTATAAAATTAAATGAGACCCACTTACAAAAATATTAAATTAACTTGTTAAAATATCAATTCTTATATAAAATTAATATTTTTACAAGTTAATTGATATTAATAGAATTTACTTGTAAAAATATTAAATTATCTTGTAAAAATATCAGTTTCTCGTTAAAAATTATGAAATTATGTTTAAAATTTGAAACGTTGGGGCATTTATTGCCATAAATATTTGTGATTGAATAAATAATTTTATAATTCTCTGGTTGTGTCTCACCATTTCAGTCAATCAGCTCCTGAGAGCGTCCACCCAAGGTCAAACCTCTCCCAACGTTGGCAACATTCCCCAAACTCAGCACACACTTTCCAGTTCTAAGGTGCAAATCATGCTTCTTCCACACCGACGAGGGAATTGGGAACAAATACTATTCATAAAAATATACACCATCAATCAAGTGACACGTATCACATCCTCCTGGGTGCATTTTAAGGCCATTAAAAGCAAGGCCCAGAAGTATGAGGCCCAACCAATAGTAGGTCCAACTACAATAAAGTATGAATAGTGGAATCTCGGTTACCAATAATACGACCAACCCTTGCTTAACCCTCTCCCTTCTTCCACTTTGTATCAACACAAGCCTCCCCTATGGGATTGTTACCTCTCATATATTTATTTGCAACAAAAATAAAATTATTATACTTATAAAAATTAATTTATAAAATAATATAATTAATAGCTTATTCACCCATATTATACAAATTCAATAATTGTTGGTTAGTTATCCGAACCATCTTGTGGACAGCTCCTCTCTCTCCTTTCTTACACAGTACAAAACATCCCATTTTCGTGCATGTGCACAATTCCACATGAACGAGCTTTATTCTATAATGCATGGGTTTATTTCGACCGAATAATATATTATTTTTTGTTGAGGTACGTAAGCTTTGAACACAATTTCGGGTTGACTAGGATCTTGTCTTATCTAAGGGCATTGTTTGTTAGTAGTACAGGTATGCATTAGAATCACCTTCTGAAAGGAGCGGAGTTACCTAGAAAAGCTGGTAGCCTGGTAACCTAATGAATACGTGTCTTAGGACTACTTGAAGTTGTAGAAAATGCAAAACTAAACATAGACTTTTGAAATGTATTATTATAAGAATAAATATATGCATACATCCAACATATAAATGAACATCATTATGGCCTCTATAAGCAAAATTGCACCTATTATTCCAATAATGATATCAGAAATAATTGGTCTGCATAAGTTAGGGACGTGTTCAATTAGGATTTTTAAAGATTTTTAAAAATTTATTGTATTCAATTAAGACATTTAAAAAGTTTATAAAAATTTAGTGATATTCAATTATAACTTTTATAATGTATTTAAAAGTTAGTTGGTATTGAATTGAGACTTTTATAAAGTTCATAAAAGTATTTTTGTATTCAAAAAGTCAAAAATTTTATAGATTTCTATTAAATGATAGAGTTTGACGGATTTTAAAACAAAAAATACTCATATCCAAAGTTTAGTCTCATGTCCAAAGATTTTTAAAGACTTCCAAATATATGAGAAAGATAAAAAATGAACAAACGTGAAAAGTGAAAAAAAATGAACACTCCAACTTTCACATATATAAAAGATTTCACTCCTAATCAGGTGCATGTATTATCAGAAAAAAAAATCTTGGTCTTTTTGGCTTTCTGAGATGTTTTGTCCTCCTGAATCTCACTTACGTATCTTTGCTCTTTACCTCTTATATTTTTTTTATGAAATTATCTATCGTGACCAAAAATATATATATCTATTTGACTACAGACTACTAGTTGGACTAAATTAACATCAAGACACCACTAATTGGGCTGAATTAACATCAAGATAAGGCAAAAGTCATATATTCGGTGGTGTTTTTAAAATTGATATAGAATAAAAAGTGATCATATAATTAATCTAAATTTATTTATTTTTATTGGACGAGTAAAACATTTCATAAGTTTTTCTAGGTGATCAAATCATAATAATATTTAGAATTTCTACATAATCAATCAAAATTTACCATAACTTACTAAAATATATATTTGAAACATGTAATTGATTCAAAATCTACCCAAATTGTGTTGAATAGAAAGTAAACATATAGTTTATCTATAAATTTTATTTTTAATGCAAATAAATTATCAGTTAATTTATTGTTCAATAATTTTTATTGGACGTTCAAGATATTTTATAAATATTACTTATAAGTGATAATACTAAAACACTATATAGAGTTTTTACATAATCAATCAAAATGTATCAATTTATCATAAATCATTAAACTAAATGTTTATATAACAATGAATCATGTCAAAAATTACGCGGTTAATAATTAACCACAATAATACTAACTAAAGAGATTATAATTTATTTGAAGTATTTATCAAATGTGTTCTTTTTTCTCTTTGGTGTAACAAGAATACTATTTATTTTGATTAACGATAATTAAAATAATGAATAAATTAGCTATAGTAAATATAACTAAATTAACGTCTTTATTGATACACTAAATTAACCATTCATAATTCAAATAATTAGAGTTTTAAAATATTTTATTTTTTAAATAAAATTGAAAAAATAAATAAAAATATAAGGATATATAACATCTAATAGTTGACACCCTCATAATTAAAAATGTACTTTGACTTATTTACATATATTTAGGTATATACAAAATTTAAATATAGGTATAGCGTAATATGAATTTTTTCTAACGATTTGTTTAGAATATTAATTAACAACAAGAATAGGTTGTATACATGGACTAATTATCAATTAATATAAACTACAATATATATTACAAGTATACAAAAGTCTATTAAAATTTTGGTAAAAAATCTATAAAAGTCTTAAAAGTCATTTTTAAAAAGTCTTTAAAAATCTTCAAAAGTCATCAAAATTTACGAATTCTACAAAAGCCTATCACTTAAAAAAAATCTTTAAAAATATTTAAAAGTCTTTATTGAATACACAATGTGCTCACGGCACAGTATTTGGTTAATGAATCTATTTCTTACGTGATAATTTTACTTTTGCTCCGTACTTTGATCGATGTCTGCTGGCCAATAACTAGACCTGGCAAAATAGGCCCGCGGGCCGGGCTGGCCCAAAAAAATTGGGCTATGGGCTTCCATTTTTCAGCCCAAAAAAAATTGGGCATTTTTGTAAGACCCCGAATTTATGAAATACAAAATTTAATTTTTCTTCATATATATTTTTCCTGAAACAGTAAATGGTTAAATTGACAAAATTGAAAGTTAAGGATGTTATGTGCAAATTTTATTTTGTCGGACAATATTCTTTTTGTCGGGAAATATTCGTTTTGTCGGGGAATATTCGGGCCGTACGACGGCGCCGAAATAACAAATTATTTGTGGACCCCACAACGGAATATTTGTCGGATATAGAAAACGACAGAAGTAACCTTTTTAAATAAAAATAGTCAACGGTGTTAACTGTTAAAATACCGGTGATAAAAGAATAGTAGCATACGGTAATTTATGGTATTTTCTATAGCACACGGTACTCTACAGTAGCACACGGTATTGCATAGTGTCTCATATTATTGGTCTGATAATTGACACCGTAATTGTTACGCATCATTTCATCAATAATTGTCACTGCATAATATTTTATATTATCAATTCAATTATTGTTGCTACACAGTATTTTGCATTATTGATTCAATAATTGTCATTACACTGTATTTCATATCATCGAGTCAATAATTGTTGGTGCACTGTAGTTTAAAATTATTGAATCTAATAATTGTCACAGTAGCAAATACACTATAATTTATATTATTAAATTAATAAAAATATGTAACGTGTTTCTTACATTATTGTGGTAACATTATTTTATATGTTGGACTCACAGGAAGAATAAATAAATAAATAAATAAAAAATAAAATAATTAATTTTACTATTTGAAATAGTAACGTGAATAGTAACGTGAATAGTGACGTGAATAGTACGTGAATAGTAAGAAACATGTGGGACTCATTGTGGGGCCCACATGAAATGTGAGAAATGTGAGAATTTGCTGAAGAGTTGGTGGAGGCTGCGCAGCAGCCTCTGCTGAATTTTTTTCTGTTCACCTACCACACATAGTAACTTATTTTCTCCTATAAATAGCTTGCTCAGCTGAATAGAAAAATCACACCTAAAACATAAAATTTTTCTATAAGAATTTTATGAGTTTTCTCTGAGTATAGTAAGGTTATTTTGAGAGTTTGAAAGCCAAAAGGAGTGCAGGAATTTTTCAAGTAAGTGTTTTATTAAAGAGTAGTAATTTCATAAATTCCTATTTTTCACGGTATTCACAAATCTTCCTTTAGAAGACTCTTCTTTGAGAAGATTCATTTTTAAAAGCTTTCTTTGGAAGATTTATTTTGGAATATTATTTTAAAAACTATTTTAAAGTTGTTATATTATACTACAAAAATTATGTTAAATATATATAATTTTGATAGTTCATAATATACGAGTTATCATATACTTTGAAATTTATATGTGGTAATTACTAATTATATTAAAAATATATAGGTTGATCAATCTCATTTAAATCAATATCCAGTCACGTGTTAAGGTAAGGGGTATCACTCTTTTCATCATCATAAATGGATATTATTTTCTTTCTTACTTGAAGGGATTATCATTCTTTGATTCTCGAAAATAATATCGTTTCTTTCTTGTGCCATTTATTTCCATGTATTAAATTGTGGGAATAACCTTACGGCGCGGTTTACCGTCTGTTGGTGAATAACCTTTTGTATTCATTCCTTATTAATCTTTGAGAATAACCTTACGGTGCGGATTATCGCCTGTTTGGTGAATAACTCATCGTGTTCAAATTCTATTAAATTGTGGGAATAACCTTACGGTGCGGATTACGCCTGTTTGGTGAATAACTATTCGTATTCAAATTGATGGGAATAACCTTACGGTGCGGATTATCGCCTGTTGGTGAATAACCCTTTTTATTTGTCTCGTGTGGAAATAATTTGTCTACACGAATTATCACATGACACTTTTATTCCATATTCGTAAGTGATATCATTTTCCTTTATACTCATAAGGGATACCATCTTTTTCATCTTCCATTATTCAAACTTACTATGGTAAGGGATATTAATTCCCTTCACCTTTTGTTAATCAAACCTGCTACGGTAAGGGATATTATTTTCTTCCATACACCTAAATCGAAACTTATTATGGAACTATTGCTTCTATAATTCCTGAAAATATTATATGTTTCATAATAGTTGAATTTCATTAGTTCAACTGAACCTTCCTATTTTCTGAACATTTCTATTGAACTGTAATCGTTATTCTGAACTGTGGATCTTGAATATCATTTTTAAATTTCACTCCACATCATGTTGGCAATTTGGACATTATTTGAATCTGCACAAAGTAAACTTCCGATACTTATTGTTTATCCTGTTCTTCTGTTCATCATTTGTATCACTGTTATTTGTATTAATCATCAAGAATCAAGCTGTTGTGAATATCTGTGGCCGGGGGCACAGATGTGATATAATTGTTGAACAGATGATAGGTTAAAGGCGATATACTAGGTTAAAGGCGATACATCTGTTCGGTGTCTTTTATGACACGTGGTGAATGTTCTCTTTGGCCCGTAGTGCAAAGATGAACTGTTGGTTGGTATGATTATGACCAAAGGCTGAATCTGGTATAATCATGACCGTTGGTGTTATATTGAATGTCTTTGGCCCGTAGTGCAAAGACGAACTGTTGATCTGCATGATTATGACCAGGAACTGTGAAGTTGTATTATCTTGACTAATGGTATTTCAGATGATAAAAGTTGATGATATTTTTACTAAAAAGAGAAGCGAGTGGACATTATAGTCTGCATTATTCTTCTAATAGATTGCTCATTCCGCTGCTATTATTGATCTGAACGTTGTTTAAGAATTTAACTGCAGTTTTTGATATAAACCTTGTAGTCTATTGTATTCTATCAAGAACTCAACTGTTGAAGGCTAATGATAAATTATTCGTCATTATCTTAGTCATGATATTTCTTACTGGGCTATTTGAGCTCACCCTTTCTTTTCGTTCCATTGTTTTTCAACAGGAGATGAGAACGTAACGGGGTCTAGCCGGGGAATGGAGTGAGAGTGCGGGGATAGCTATCATAGTCTTCACGTGTTATAAAATAGTGTGGCAATAATAATGAAGACTTAGTTGTGTTGTATTATCCACTGTATTGTTGTACGTTGTATTTCATTGTAATAATTTTGTTGTAGTCTTTTGACGACTCAAGTTTGGGCTGTGTGGGCCTAGATTTGGGGGCGTCACAGTTGGCATCAGAGCTTAGGGATATGGTCTTTAATGGAGATCTGGGGTTAGAACTAGGAGGGGAGAGACGAATAGAATCAGTCACTAGTGTGTCCTACCTAAATTAGATTTTATTATCTAATGAGTTGATTTGAATATAGGGACATGAAGTGATGAGTCAGTTTATTTGAACTAACATTTATTTTGTGACCACAGTTTAGTATGACATCTGGAAATCAAGAGGTTAACTACGAAATACCCGAAGCGAATGTAGCCGAAAATCAAGAAGCCACAAACAATCCTCCTGCCAACTCAGGAAATAATATTCCTGATAACATGATGAATGATGGATTCTTTAGGAATTTCATGCAGTTCATGCAGAATCAGGCAAGAGGAAATCCAGTTAACAATAACGGTAGAAACGCTGGTAATTTGAGGATGATCACTGTCAAGCAATTTAAAGAATTGGGACCACCTGAATTCCACGGGAAGCCTGACCCACTCAAAGCGGAGGCATGGCTGAAGCAGACGACAAAAATACTTGATGTCCTACAATGCGCTGATGATCAGAAGGTGCCCTTTGCTACCTTTATGTTTCGAGGTGAGGCGGATCACTGGTGGGAAGCGGTAAAACGTATCCACCCTTCAGCACTTGAGATGTCTTGGACAGAATTCCAAGAGCTATTTAATGAAAAGTACTTCCCAGAAAGCATCCGCCATATGAAGGAAGTGGAATTCATTAAGCTGGAGCAGGGAAACATGACAGTTTCTCACTATGAAGCTAAGTTTGCTGAACTGTCTCGTTTTGCGACTCATCTAGTAGATGACGAAGCACGGATGAGTCGGATGTTCTTACGTGGTCTAAGATTCGAAATCCGTCAACAACTTAGCTCTCATAAATTTAATTTGTATTCAGATGTTGTTGATAGGGCTCAAAGGGTGGAACAAACAGATGAAAAATTACAGCCAAGAGTCAATGATCAGAGAAATGATAACAACCACAGGAACGAGAACCATCGAGGAGGTAACCAACACTTCGGTGGTAATTCCACATCAAATAACAGAAGAGGAGAATCCAGTGGGAACAATTTCAAAAGAAAGAGATTCCATAATAATTATGGAAGGGCACCAGTACCAGCACCAGCACCGACCCCAGTTTCAAGGGGAGAAGATCGACCACCAGTGAGATGCTATAGGTGTGGTCAGGAAGGTCACATCAGCCCAAACTGTACACTGCAGTCCAAAAAGTGCTACAGTTGTGGGAAAGAGGGTCATCTTGCGCGATTTTGTCCTGCCACAAAATCAAGTCCAGCTGCAGTGATGATACCAAAAGCTAGCGCGGATAAGGGAAAATCTGTAGTTCAAGGGAGAGCTTTTGTTGTGACATCCCAAATGGCACGAAACTCGAACGAGGTGATAACCGGTAAGCTATTCATAAATTCTCGTGAAGTCTACGCTTTGTTAGATACTGGTTCTACCCATTCTTTTATCTCACCTGCATGTGCTCAGCGTTTAAACTTAACTCCTGAAAATTTGGACTTTGACTTATCAGTTGAAACCCCATTAGGAGAAAATGACCATTACATCTACTGTCTATAAATCTTGCCTAGTTCAAATCAACAACCTCACATTACCTGTTGACCTTATTTCTTTGGAGATGCATGAATTTGATGTGATTTTAGGAATTGATTGGTTGACTACCCATCATGCTAAAATTGATTGTTTTCATAAGATTATTAGTTTTCATATTCCTAATCAACCTGTCATGCAAATTCAAGCAACTAAACCATTGAAATCTATAACTGTTATTTCTAGCCATAAAGCCATTCGTTTATTGAAAAACGGATGTCAAGCCTTTTTAGCTCATGTCACTGATTTGAACAAAAATACGTCAAACTTGAATGATATTCCCATTGTTAATGAGTTTCCTGACGTTTTTCCGGAGGAACTTCCTGGTTTACCCCCAAACCGTGAAATTGAATTTTGTATTGATCTTGAACCTGGTACCAAGCCCATTTCCAAAACTCCATACCGAATGGCTCCCATTAAACTTCAAGAGTTAAAAGTCCAACTACATGAATTGTTGGATACTGGTTTCATTCGTCCGAGTGCATCACCTTGGGGTGCTCCTGTTCTATTTGTGAAGAAGAAAGACGGGAGTATGAGATTGTGCATTGACTACCGAGAATTGAACCATGTCACCATCAAAAACAGGTATCCGTTACCTCGAATTGATGACATGTTTGATCAATTACAAGGTGCTCAACATTTCTCAAAGATTGATCTCCGTTCTGGATATCATCAGTTAAAGGTTAAAGCTGAGGACATTCCAAAGACTGCTTTCAGAACTCGTTATGGGCATTATGAGTTTTTAGTCATGCCTTTTGGACTAACCAATGCTCCTGCAGCTTTCATGGACATGATGAACCGAATATTCAAGGAATATTTGGATCATTTTGTGGTTGTCTTTATTGATGACATCCTCATATACTCCAAAAGTCGTGAGGATCATGAACAACACCTGAGATTGATACTCCAGAAGCTCCGTGAGAACAAATTATATGCCAAGTTGAAGAAATGTGAGTTCTGGCTTGAGGAGGTCACGTTTCTTGGGCATGTGATTTCTAGTCAAGGAATATCAGTCGATCCTGCGAAGATTGAAACGGTACTAAATTGGGAACAACCCAAGACAGTAACCGAAGTCCGAAGTTTTCTGGGCCTAACTGGTTATTATCGGAGATTCGTAGAAGGATTTTCTCGAATCGCCACTCCATTAACTCAGCTTACTCGGAAAAGCACAAAATTCATATGGAGCGAGCAATGCGAGAAAAGTTTTCAAGAGCTTAAGAGGAGACTTGTTTCAGCTCCTGTTCTGACCATTCCATCAGGATCGGGAGAATTTGTCATATACAGCGATGCTTCAGGCAAAGGTCTAGGCTGTGTCCTTATGCAACATGGAAAGGTTATAGCCTATGCCTCTCGACAACTCAAAGATTATGAGAAAAATTACCCTACTCATGATCTAGAGTTGGCAGCAGTCGTTTTCGCGTTGAAGATCTGGAGACACTACTTGTACGGAGAGAAAGTGGATATCTATACGGATCATAAAAGTCTCAAGTATTTCTTCACCCAGAAGGAACTCAACATGCGACAACGACGTTGGCTTGAGCTGTTGAAGGATTATGATCACACAATCCAGTATCACCCGGGAAAGGCGAACGTTGTAGCTGACGCTTTGAGCAGAAAATCTTATGCGAGTACAAGTGCACTGCTGACAACACAAAAGCGTATTTTGTACGACTTGCAAAAGATGGAGATGGAGCTAAAGACACCAGGGACCCACTCGAAGATTGCTCACGTGCGAGTAGAACCAGCTTTAATCGATAAAATTAAAGCTGCTCAAGCTACCGATCCGGAACTGATAAACATGATAAAGAAAGTACAAGAAGGTACCATTACCGAAGCAAGAATCGACGAGAAAGGAATACTTCGAGTCAACTCTCGACTCTGTGTTCCTAACGATCCTGAATTAAAGCATAAAATCATGATGGAGGCACACAACACGCCATTTGCAATCCACCTTGGAGGTACCAAGATGTATCGAGATCTTCGACATACATTTTGGTGGAACAATATGAAAAGGGAGATTGCAGAGTTTATCTCAAGGTGCTTAACTTGTCAACGTGTCAAGGCAGAGCATCAAGTACCTAAGGGTCCTTTACAACCACTTGAGGTTCCCGAATGGAAGTGGGAACACATCAATATGGATTTCGTGACGGGTCTTCCCAAAGTTTCTCAAGGCTTAGATGCAATTTGGGTCATCGTAGATAGATTGACCAAATCCGCTCATTTCTTGCCTATACGAGAAAACTTTTCACTTGAACGTCTTGCCGGTATGTACATAAATGAGATCGTGAGATTGCATGGCATGCCAGTTTCCATAGTTTCTGATCGAGATCCTAGATTCACTTCACGCTTTTGGATCAGTCTACAAAAAGCTATGGGCACTGAACTACGTTTTAGTTCTGCATACCATCCTCAAACGGACGGACAATCGGAAAGGACGATCCAGACCCTCGAAGATCTTTTGAGACTTTGCGTACTAGATTTCAAAGGAAGTTGGGATAAGTACTTGCCATTGGTGGAATTTTCCTACAACAACAGTTACCAAGCAAGTATAGGTATGGCTCCATTCGAGGCTTTATATGGACGCAAATGTCGCTCTCCAGTATGTTGGAATGAGGTAGGAGAAGCAAAACTGTTGGGACCCGAGTTGGTACGCTTGACGACCGAAAAGATCCAAATGATCCGACAACGAATACAGACAGCACAAGAACGACAAAAGAGTTATGCTGATCTTCATCGGAGAGATGAGAGATTCAACGTCGGAGATCATGTATTCTTACGTGTTTCTCCAAGGAGAGGAGTTACGAGATTCGGAAAGAGAGAAAAACTCAACCCTCGATTTATTGGCCCATTTGAAATCCTCGATCGGGTGGGAACTGTAGCCTACAGACTAGCCTTACCACCAAGTATGTATCGCATCCATAACGTTTTTCACATATCTATGTTACGTAAATATGTGAAGGACCCAAACCACGTCATTGAGTTAGAACCAGACGTTATAGCAGAAGATTTAACGTATGAGGAAGTACCTGTTAAGATCCTAGATAAGAAGGAGCAGATCTTACGCTCAAAGGTTATACCTCAAGTTAAGGTTTTATGGAGGAACCAAGATATTGAGGAAATGACCTGGGAGCTAGAATCTGAGATGAAGTCTAGGTATCCATACCTCTTCGAAATGCCAGGTACGTCAATTTCGGGGACGAAATTTCATAAGGAGGGGAGGTTGTAAGACCCCGAATTTATGAAATACAAAATTTAATTTTTCTTCATATATATTTTTCCTGAAACAGTAAATGGTTAAATTGACAAAATTGAAAGTTAAGGATGTTATGTGCAAATTTTATTTTGTCGGACAATATTCTTTTTGTCGGGGAATATTCGTTTTGTCGGGGAATATTCGGGCCGTACGACGGCGCCGAAATAACAAATTATTTGTGGACCCCACAACGGAATATTTGTCGGATATAGAAAACGACAGAAGTAACCTTTTTAAATAAAAATAGTCAACGGTGTTAACTGTTAAAATACCGGTGATAAAAGAATAGTAGCATACGGTAATTTATGGTATTTTCTATAGCACACGGTACTCTACAGTAGCACACGGTATTGCATAGTGTCTCATATTATTGGTCTGATAATTGACACCGTAATTGTTACGCATCATTTCATCAATAATTGTCACTGCATAATATTTTATATTATCAATTCAATTATTGTTGCTACACAGTATTTTGCATTATTGATTCAATAATTGTCATTACACTGTATTTCATATCATCGAGTCAATAATTGTTGGTGCACTGTAGTTTAAAATTATTGAATCTAATAATTGTCACAGTAGCAAATACACTATAATTTATATTATTAAATTAATAAAAATATGTAACGTGTTTCTTACATTATTGTGGTAACATTATTTTATATGTTGGACTCACAGGAAGAATAAATAAATAAATAAATAAATAAATAAATAATAAAATAATTAATTTTACTATTTGAAATAGTAACGTGAATAGTAACGTGAATAGTGACGTGAATAGTGACGTGAATAGTACGTGAATAGTAAGAAACATGTGGGACCCATTGTGGGGCCCACATGAAATGTGAGAAATGTGAGAATTTGCTGAAGAGTTGGTGGAGGCTGCGCAGCAGCCTCTGCTGAATTTTTTTCTGTTCACCTACCACGCATAGTAACTTATTTTCTCCTATAAATAGCTTGCTCAGCTGAATAGAAAAATCACACCTAAAACATAAAATTTTTCTATAAGAATTTTATGAGTTTTCTCTGAGAATAGTAAGGTTATTTTGAGAGTTTGAAAGCCAAAAGGAGTGCAAGAATTTTTCAAGTAAGTGTTTTATTAAAGAGTAGTAATTTCATAAATTCCTATTTTTCACGGTATTCACAAATCTTCCTTTAGAAGACTCTTCTTTGAGAAGATTCATTTTTAAAAGCTTTCTTTGGAAGATTTATTTTGGAATATTATTTTAAAAACTATTTTAAAGTTGTTATATTAGAGAGCATTTCCATGACATACCCTCTTAAACAACATACCCAACATACCCCTTTTAGCGACGGACCCGGCGACGGTTTGGTCCGTCGCCATAGGTTCGTCCGTCTCTAAATGTTTTAGAGACGGATTTTGTTGTCCGTCTCTAAAACATTTAGCGACGGACGAACCTATGGCGACGGACCAAACCGTCGCCCGGTCCGTCGCTAAAGGGGGTATGTTGGGTATGTTGTTTTAGAGGGTATGTCATGGATCATTTCTATGTTATATTATACTATAAAAATTATGTTAAATATATATAATTTTGATAGTTCATAATATACGAGTTATCATATACTTTGAAATTTATATGTGGTAATTACTAATTATATTAAAAATATATAGGTTGATCAATCTCATTTAAATCAATATCCAGTCACGTGTTAAGGTAAGGGGTAACACTCTTTTCATCATCATAAATGGATATTATTTTCTTTCTTACTTGAAGGGATTATCATTCTTTGATTCTCGAAAATAATATCGTTTCTTTCTTGTGCCATTTATTTCCATGTATTAAATTGTGGGAATAACCTTACGGCGCGGTTTACCGCCTGTTGGTGAATAACCTTTTGTATTCATTCCTTATTAATCTTTGAGAATAACCTTACGGTGCGGATTATCGCCTGTTTGGTGAGTAACTCTTCGTGTTCAAATTCTATTAAATTGTGGGAATAACCTTACGGTGCGGATTACGCCTGTTTGGTGAATAACTATTCGTATTCAAATTGATGGGAATAACCTTACGGTGCGGATTATCGCCTGTTGGTGAATAACCCTTTTTATTTGTCTCGTGTGGAAATAATTTGTCTACACGAATTATCACATGACACTTTTATTCCATATTCGTAAGTGATATCATTTTCCTTTATACTCATAAGGGATACCATCTTTTTCATCTTCCATTATTCAAACTTACTATGGTAAGGGATATTAATTCCCTTCACCTTTTGTTAATCAAACCTGCTACGGTAAGGGATATTATTTTCTTCCATACACCTAAATCGAAACTTATTATGGAACTATTGCTTCTATAATTCCTGAAAATATTATATGTTCCATAATAGTTGAATTTCATTAGTTCAACTGAACCTTCCTATTTTCTGAACATTTCTATTGAACTGTAATCGTTATTCTGAACTGTGGATCTTGAATATCATTTTTAAATTTCACTCCACATCATGTTGGCAATTTGGACATTATTTGAATCTGCACAAAGTAAACTTCCGATACTTATTGTTTATCCTGTTCTTCTGTTCATCATTTGTATCACTGTTATTTGTATTAATCATCAAGAATCAAGCTGTTGTGAATATCTGTGGCCGGGGGCACAGATGTGATATAATTGTTGAACAGATGATAGGTTAAAGGCGATATACTAGGTTAAAGGCGATACATCTGTTCGGTGTCTTTTATGACACGTGGTGAATGTTCTCTTTGGCCCGTAGTGCAAAGATGAACTGTTGGTTGGTATGATTATGACCAAAGGCTGAATCTGGTATAATCATGACCGTTGGTGTTATATTGAATGTCTTTGGCCCGTAGTGCAAAGACGAACTGTTGATCTGCATGATTATGACCAGGAACTGTGAAGTTGTATTATCTTGACTAATGATATTTCAGATGATAAAAGTTGATGATATTTTTACTAAAAAGAGAAGCGAGTGGACATTATAGTCTGCATTATTCTTCTAATAGATTGCTCATTCCGCTGCTATTATTGATCTGAACGTTGTTTAAGAATTTAACTGCAGTTTTTGATATAAACCTTGTAGTCTATTGTATTCTATCAAGAACTCAACTGTTGAAGGCTAATGATAAATTATTCGTCATTATCTTAGTCATGATATTTCTTACTGGGCTATTTGAGCTCACCCTTTCTTTTCGTTCCATTGTTTTTCAACAGGAGATGAGAACGTAACGGGGTCTAGCCGGGGAATGGAGTGAGAGTGCGGGGATAACTATCATAGTCTTCACGTGTTATAAAATAGTGTGGCAATAATAATGAAGACTTAGTTGTGTTGTATTATCCACTGTATTGTTGTACGTTGTATTTCATTGTAATAATTTTGTTGTAGTCTTTTGACGACTCAAGTTTGGGCTGTGTGGGCCTAGATTTGGGGGCGTCACAATTTTAGCCCGGCCCGTTTTTGGCCTGGCCCGTGGCCCAAAATTTTTTTTTTTTTTATTTGATATTGATCACAAAAAAAAAATATTAACTTAAAAAATGAATTAAATAGGGAATTATGAAGAATATAAGAGTAAATTTTAACATATGATATTGAATAATAATACAAAAAATAATTATGAATATTATATATATATTACTTTTAGTCTTTCTTTTACTATCTTATCTTTAATATTAATATTATATACATTTATCAATTAATTAATCACAAGATTAGTTATATTTTAATATATATGACTATAAAATTATTGATTATTTTATTTACTAATACTATTAAATGATTATGTATAAATTATGTGTTATAAACTTATAATTGTAAATAATTAGAGTTAATATTTATTTTAAATTATGTATTATAGTTGTAAATATATATATATTTTTTAAAAAGAATTATTATTTTTTAAATATTTATAAAAAAAAAAAAAAAAAAACTTACAAAGCCCGTGGGCGGGCCACGGGCCGCCAGATTTCAGTCCGGCAAAATCCGGGCCTTTTTAGCCCGGCCCAAAAATGGCCCAGTCCGGCGAAGCCCGACCCGTTTGCCAGGTCTACCAATAACTGTTGCCCTCTTTTGATAGAACAAATCAGTGGGAAGTAGCTCATTCCTCTGGTGAGTTTAAGCACATATAGAATGGCCTTCATCCTTGTTTAAGGCCAGGGCAGATGCCCTCTCCTTGTATGCTATTTCTTCTCGGAGTTTATATTTGTATTTTGGTAGGGTGCTTAATTGGAACCTCCTGTAAATTTTCCTATATAATTTATATAGTAACAATTCAACTGCAACAGAGTCTACTACTATTCCCAATTTCCCCACTGCCCCTGCCCCGCCCCACTCATAGATGAATGTTCCATTTCATTTCATGCATATGGAAGACACGTTAAGACATGGAGCAAATGTTAATTTTAAAATTTAACGTTAAGACATGGAGTAACTGTTAATTTTAAAATTTAATCTTCGAACACATTTATTTCACGTCTTTTCTATACTTTCTCTCATTTTATAATTAAGAGAATAAACAATCATGAGTAATGTTGTGAACATAAAGTATACACAAAATATGTGCACACATAATATAAAAAAGAAAAAAAATAAGAATAAGGACTTAATTTTATATTTTTATTAATATATATATATAATACATGAGTCTTACTTTTGATACATAATTTTTTGTATAATTTATGTACATAATATTATTTATTTTTATTTAAAAAATGTGACCCAAAAGAGAAAAATGCAAAGAAAACGGAAAGAATCAAAATAGAAGCTTTATTCTGTGGGTCTGTATAAAGCCATTAAAAGGGTTGTAGGAGTATTTGACTCCAACCCAATCCCAACCCGTAACCGTATAAATGGGGCAATGGATAAGAATGGATGGTAAGCCACACATGACAGACAGAAGCCTTAAAATAAGAAAAGAAAGACGTGATTCAGTTAAGCTTCACTTCATGTGGAACCTGAGTCATGACTTGTACCGTAGTCAACCTCCTTATCCTCATTCCCCAATTCTTATGGTCTCCATTTATTTTAATTATATTTGATTTTTATTATAAAAAAAAAACTTGCACTTTTTGGAATTTCTTGTTCTAATGGGTAAAGTTAATCGTCTCCTTTGGCTCCCATCTCCTGTCAATCATTATCCTATTGGATTACATCTTATTTTATCAAATTAATTATTTTTTGCATTTTGTTTAATTTGTCAACCTCTTAATTAACTTCCTAATTAAGTTTAAATAAAATGTATTTACCAACCTTAACTTTGAACATTATGCATCCTTCTTAAGCCATTTTTTAACCAAAAAGAGCTCTTTTAAAACCAAAAATAGCTTATCTTAAGAGGGGGAGAGTAAAAGTAAAGATATTAATAACGATTAGTTGTTTTTCAAGTTTATTAATTTTTTCATAGCCATTTGATCATTGGGTCTTAAAATTAGTTGATATATTGTTTAATACAACTTGATATTGACCCATGGCAGGTTTATAACTGTAAGGATGGTCATTTCCTAGGTGAAAGAAGAAAGAAAAGTTGACTCCAACCTTAGTGCCTTAAGACAATAATGATTTGTACCAAGTCTTGAACAAGGAAAATTGACAAAGTCCTCAAAACAAGGGTTGGTGGAATTTATCTATATCCACCAAATATTGTCCTCTAAATATATCGGAAAGTTCTGTTAAATCTATAGATTCTTCATCATCATCATTCTCCTCCTTTAAATATATAGATAAAATGGATGCCCTTGAAATATTAAAAGAAAATCTGTATAATAGATAAAATGGGTATTTGTGTCCTCACTTTATGGGGACAAAGTTGCCGAAAATGGGACCTAATTTTGTCCCAAAATAAAATAAAGTGAGTGATGACTCGGATATGGATGTCTTCGAAACATAGGCCTTATCTTTTCTCCTAGTACATTGCAAAACACCCTCAGCTAGCAATTTTCAATCCATCAAGAAGAGGACAAGTCCAAGGATAAAAGCATCATATCCAATACTTATATAATAACACATAGTGGTCCATACCCTTTCATTCTCAACCATATATTTCATTAAACCAAACTTATTTGGATATATATATATGTATAGTTCAAAACTCTTTCTAACTAACAATAACATATAGCTCTCTCTTCTCCTTTTCCTTCTTCTTCTTGGGCAAGATTTGATCATTTAGAACATATCAAAAATGGGTGGAGAAAATCAAAGGTATAAAGATATAGACTTGAAGGAGAATGATGGAAGTGTCACCAGCAGGCATGTTCAATGGGTTTTCCTGGAAAATGGAAATGGTGTTTGTTCTGATTCAGAATCCATTGAATCCACTTTTGATGAGGATTCTAGTTCTTTATTATCATCTTCATCATCAGAAAGAATGGTAGAGGAGGATAATGCATCTTCTTCTTCAACATCATTATCTTCATCAACTTCATCAAGTCCTTTATATGAATTATCTGAACTCATGGACCAACTCCCTATCAAGTAAGTATTTAAAAGTTTTGATTCATAGCTAACGTCGATCGATCAGATGTCATTAAACTTTCCAAGATCTAACTCTCAAAGGGTATTTTGCACCATATTTTCGGCCGTGAGAGTGTCAGAAAGTAGTGCAAATACCTTTAGATTCTTACTCGTTGGGAGTTATAATTAGATGATATCTAACATTTAGCTAAGGATCATTTCTCTCTCTCTCGCTATATATATATATATATATATACTTGTATATTTTCTTTGTGAGTATGTGTAGTCATGATGTATTTACAATATGTGCAGAAGGGGTCTATCAAACTATTATCAAGGAAAGTCTCAATCTTTTACATCATTAGCAAGTGTGAAGAGCTTTGAAGATCTAGCAAAGAAAGCAAGTCCTTACAGAAAGAGGGTGAATCCATGTAAGAAATATAGTCCAAAGGCTCTTATAAGAAAGAAGTCTTGTTCAAGAGGATCTAGTTTTGTATCTTCACCGGGTAAAAATATAGCTACGGTACCGGCCGGTAATAGTTGTAGGTCTTCCATTTCTGTTGTACAAAAGCACTTCTAATATGCAAATGCAATCAAAAGTTGAAATTTTTTGTTATAGAATAATTGTATTTGTATATAAATTGCATCTCTTAATTAAACTCACATATGAATCAGATCTCAAATGGTAGACACCTATGAAATTGTTGGAAATACCTAATGATTGAACCTAACTCATCCTTTTAGAATATATATGAACCCCTCAATATTGTTGTATGAAGCTGCGTTTCTATTCTTGGTTTCTAGTACCTTTTCAACAAGAACATACGGAAGCTAATAAAACGCTGATAATAAAATAAGAAAATTATTATTTTTATAAATAATTATTTATGTGAGAAAAAATTTGTAAAATTAAAAAACTACTCGATGTACAAGTGCTCTGATTTCACGGGCTTCTGAACTCCAAATATTCATTTTAAACTTATTTTTAGAGAGAAATTTATTCCTCTTGATTTTTATCATCTTTTCCCTTTTTAATCGTTTTAGAGTTTAATTATTCCTTCTTATTTGTGGATTTCAAAGGAGCTAATGGCTTGGTCCGAGACCTAAACACTAAATATTGTAATTTATTTCCTAAATATTATAATTTATTTCTCTTTCATCTTTCCGATAAATTTTTAAAGGGCAATGTTGCAATTTCGTACCCAATTCAATCTATTAAATAAAACAAAAATTATATTTTTCAATCTATGTGCTTTCTCCTAAAACTTCAACTAAAAGTAAATAGAGGAAGTACATAAGAATTGAGTCTTGTATTTTTGGAACTGCTGTAATCTAAAGCTTAAAACAGTCTGGAAATCAGAAGTTTAGTCCATATTTACATTCTACCACTACAATACAACAGGACACTAATCAATCTGTAACAATAATTTATTCACATCAAATAAAATAGAACTTTGTTGGCCGGTCGATGTAGGAGAATATTAACTTGTCAATAATAAAACTGAATTCACTGAAAGTTGCACAAAAAAGATCAGGGGACTATATTTTTACACCTCCACATGCCAAGAGGTGTATACAAGAGGTGCAAGTATCAAACATGACTGGAAAAATCAAAGTCCAATTTTGTCAAATTTTGTATACGGGTGTAATTCCCAATAGATGGAAGCATTTTCTCATGACAACTGCCGTTGCCTCGCACAGCAATAGTCTACTTGTTTCCTCTGCTGATCCAACAACCTGCCAAATTTTTAGAGTTAGCAAAGTTAATACAAGGGTTTTAGTAATTATCCTCTCCATAACTTGAATTAGTATCTTAAAACTGCATTGTAGTAGATGTATAATAGATACATTCAACAACAGAGGCAAATCAGTCTAGGTATATGACAATGGCTTCAGCTATAGATCCCCCAACATCAAAGGTATCTGAAAACAGACTCGTAGAAGCACTAGAGGCGCATGATACATGGGGACATAACCTTGTATAGGAACATATGGAAGGCAGTTCACTTGGGCAATTAGTTTGGCTGTGAATAACAGTAAAATACGCAGATTTGACCTTGCCCAATGAAAAAGAGGATAATAAAGTAAACTAAGCTATACAGTGTTTGATGGCATTATATTTATGAATCACATCGCCATTAAAGAGGGGAAGGGGCAGAATACAATATATACAAGTCTGATAAACCCAAAGAAAAATGACCCTATCAATTTCAATTTGATATTATTTAGTCATGTTTATGGTATTAAGGGGTTACAACCTTGGTAATGTTTTAAGCGGTTCCAAATAATATAACCTACTTTTGTGATTGTAAGAGAATACAGAAGATCATCTTGTTATGATATGATTCCAATACACTTTAGAACACCTTATGCTTGATTAAGATTCCATCTCTCAGACTATCCTCAGACATCCATGATTGTAAGTGAGATAATTGATACTTTTGCTATTGCCAGAGAATATAGAAGATTGTCTTGTTATGCAATGTTTCCAATATACTTTAGAACACCTTATGCTTGACTAACATTCCATCTCAGAATATTCTCAGATGTTCATATTTCACTCAATGCCTACCAAATGGAAATGCCTAGAGGAATCATTTTCCACTTATCAACTGATCTTGTAGTCCTGTACCGACAAGACAAATTCCAAATACCATAATAGCCCCAAAATTAAAGCATTACCCTATATAAATGAAAGAGAGATTTTTTTTTTAAAACAATATATAGAAGGGGAAGAAAATCCAGATTTAAAAAAAAAACAATATATAGAAGGGGAAGAAAATCCAGACTACTCTTATTGTATCTAATAGGCTAATTGCTTTTACCAAACAGCTGGAATTGACTATGGGCATTATAGCAGAGGACCACTCCAGTTGAATAGTAGGTAGGGGTGGTACATTCTCAACTTATGAAACACCCAGCTAGCTCCATCCATTAACTACCCCCGACCTATTCCCCAAGTTATAGGTGGGTAGAAGCAAATTGAATCACAAACACAACTAGCTACACACTCCACTGTTTGTGATGTAATCAGTAGTCAACTTCAGTTATCCAAGAAAGAAAAAGAGAGATTAATGAGACTCATACCTGACAGGTGGAATAAAATCCTGTGAAATCCTCAGATAAGCTGTATAAATATTCGCACAATACATTTGGTAAAAGATTGGTGCAAGCCTCTTCAACAATCTGAAAAAAGAGTAGAAAGTAATTAATGGCAAAGCTACAAGTATCAGATGAAATCTTTCTTGTAAACATGTAAAAGACAAGAAATTGCGAGTTCTGATTCAAATGCAGTCTTACCTCGGCAAACTGGAGTAAATGAAGTCCTAATACACGCTCAGCATCTTCAATCAACTCAATTTTTCCCACCTGCCTCAAACGAACATGTTTTAAAAAAAATCATAAATTATAAACTAACATTAAGAGTAGAATGGACGACTTTTCAGCTTTAATATTGTTTGGGTAGTGCCGCCAGCTTTGAAGCTCATCAATATTGAGTTGCACCTCCATAAAAAGTTGCAGGCAGAGATTCGGATGAGAAAGCAATATCCCCCCCCCCCCCCCCCCAAAAAAAAAAAAAACAGAGAAGATTCGTATGGAAAGCAATCTTCTGTCTTGTTAAAATTTTCATTATTCCTATTCCACCTCCAAAATAACAAACATCAAATTTTTAATTCTCCCGATAACTCACAAACAGAAAGAGAAAATTACTATCACTGCCTATCCATTTTCTTCCTTAACTATACCTCCCCGCACTTCAGAACTCAAAAACGCAGTGATAAGGGTCAGGTTACAGTACCAAACAACTAGAGCATGTTAAATGCTAATATTCTGCAGTCTAAGTGCTGCTACAAAGTTAAAAGCAATACTGAGAAAGATATTCCCTCCATCCATCTTTACGTGTATCCTTTCTTTAAAATGTTCACCACGCATCGCGGGGCATGCTAAAATCAAATGTATATAATATACAATTTAGATGTTTTTACATTCGCTATACATTTATTTCTTATATTTTGAACTTATATAAAATTTCAGCACATCTTATAGTCCATGCTACACTAAAAAGGGGACAAATAAAGATCAGGCAGAGGTTATACTTCAGAAGATCAAAGCCATAACTCTTGGAGGCGAAACATATAAAGGAAAACGATCATAAAGATGCAAGACCAACAAATAACGTACTTTTTTTTGGGGGGGGGGGGGGGTTGCTACAATTAAAACTGAAACTCAAAAATCACCCTTCTCTTTAACTTTACATCCTAATGCCAAGGACGACAGTTATTCGCTTTCCACTTTTTGCTGCTAGCTGCTAAAGATATAAATAAGTAGAGTTATGTTTAAAACTAAGAGATGAAGCACAGCACATAAAAAGAGGAACCCTATACCCCAACCACATAATGCCTTCGCCAGTCAAAACTCAAAAAATAAGTACCAAATAAAACCTCTCTTCAAGGTTTTTTTCCCCATCCATGGCATTGCACAACAGCTGACCAGTACAGATGCCAAAACTATCACAAGACTCTTGCTTACTGATAACTGCTTCAAGTTGCAAAAGATCTTACCTTCTTTAACTCCTCTATATCTTTACCAGATTTCCTGATTATCGAACAGATTCGAGCATGCGCATACAGCAAATATACAGCAGTATTTCCCTGCTCATGAAAAGGCAAGAAATGAATGCTATT
This sequence comes from Hedera helix, assembly GCA_947179155.2. NCBI lineage: Eukaryota > Viridiplantae > Streptophyta > Magnoliopsida > Apiales > Araliaceae > Hedera > Hedera helix. The sequence goes on from OX359278.1 coordinate 41,775,043, forward strand.
AGTGGAAGTTAACGTGCGGCTACTACTCCTAGTGTCAACAGTATCAAGTAATAATAGTAGCAAGACAATTGGAAACAGCACTACTCAATGCAACAAAGACATGCACCATCTAACAACAATAAATAGACTGACTTATGGAGAGGTTTTTAATGCAAAGGAAGAAGAAATAAAAGGATAATATCTGCATCAATATTAACGGACCTTATCATTAAGCATCTGATCAAAGTTGAACGTGTAATTGGTCAATCTGTTGTTCTTCAGATCAGCATACCTATTATTATAGAAAACAGCCAATATAAAAACAACAGGCATCACACACCTTTCAAGAGACCAATGAGGAAAATACAATATAACATAGCTCGAGACTACAAATAAAAAATGCCCCCAACTTAAAACTATGATATCCTTTGAAAGTGGACCTAAATGCTGGCTTTTTGGGAACCTCCTTCCAGATCATAACAGCAAATGCAGCCCCAGTACCTCAGCGAGCAGATTTTTTCTTAAAGTAAACACATTTCAATCGTAGAGGAAAACGATACTCTAATTTTCTTTTTTGATATGATTACTGAAGTTAAAAAGTAACAAAGATGCAATCTCAAAAATGATTAAGATGGCTTAAATAGGTGTACAATCTATTGATTGAATGATTGGAAGTAAACCCACTTGATCCTACTTATTGGTTGTTCATTTCCTTGGTTTCTATCCATCTTAGCCATCTTGTTAAAATTAGACTAACAATAAAATTAATAACCATGTATGTAATAGCATGTACTAGTATAAGAAGCGTACTTAACAGCCCCGTATCCAACTGCTTCAGCTGTTTGCTCAAGCTCCTCCTCAGTCCACTCATCAGCTTTACCTGATCAAGTTGAAAAAATATACGTATGGAGATAGAACTTTGATGTTAGAAGATGCAGTATATCATGAGTGAATGATAGCAATATGGAAACATCCTTCCCGCTTCCCACATGCAGTGGGATACTTTTAAAAAGAATGAAGAAAAAAACACTTCAAGGAGCAAGGAAGAAACAAAAACAGAAAACTATAAATCATTAATAATACCTCTCTCAATAAGAGCAGTTTTACAACGATTTTTGGCTTCATCGAGCAAATCTACCAATCGAACCACTTCAGTACTGCGAGTTCGAAATCGCTTTCCATCTTCTCCAAGAACAAGACCAAAGCCCACATGATTTACTCTAGGGTACTTACTATCTTCAGCTGGGAGCCAACCTGCACGTTTAGCCGCCTAAGAGAAGAACAGAGGTGGAGTAAGTCGGACTGAACACTCTAGTAACAGCACTACCATTTATGACCATTTATTAAACGTACGAAGGTGGAAGCACATGAAGCACAATACTGTCAATAAAGTAATGACTATGTACTAACTTCGATTTTTTTATATTTTTTCAATTGGAGAAGTATACATGGCTCTTGATACTTACTGTGAATACCATTTCAAAGTGCTCACGCTGACCAACATCAGTAACATATATTATCCACTCAGCTTTTTCTTCATTAAGCCGATACCTACAAGTTGCAAGCAGTAAGCTTCATAAAAATACAGAGCCCACGTAACTAACAAAAAGTGCATACAAGTTATTGCAAGTTCCATTTCAACTTGTGTATGTTGACATTGAAAGTTTATCATGATCATATATATATATATATATATATATATATATATGAGTGATGGACAGATGAATAATGTTTCAGAATGATTTTATTAAATTAGATGGTGCATGACACAGGAAGGGACTAAATGAAGAGTATCAGATTAAAATGTAGGCAGCTAGAACAATTAAGCTTGAAATTAACTGCAAACTTAATATACTAACCATATAGCTGTTAAATCAGTTGAGGCATAATTGAAACCACCATCTCTCTTAACAACGATAAGAGGTATATTTTTTCCTTCAATGAAGATCACACGAGCCCCTTCACTTTCTTCAATCAATCCCTTTTTATTCAGTAACTCCAGAGCCGCGGGAATATAAGGATTGTAAAAGCTTTCTCCCTAAAATGAAGGAAAACCAAATAAATTTACATGACTTTGCTGCGAAGTCTAGAAAGTTGAAAATAACCACATGCTTGTTTAACAAAAAATAAAAAACAACTATGTGAGCATGATCTCCAAAATCCATATCAGGAGTTCATGTTCAAACAATTCGATCAAGAGACAACCCATACCTGATAATACTACATGTTTTTGAGTGTGCAGATTTTATTTTTTATAATTAATTTTAGATTTATAACATAGATGTCAAATAGTATCATTCATGATTCGATACATCTTCTTTGCAACTTAATGAGAATTTTATGATTCTTCCTGAACTTAATAAAATGTCAGAAGACCTCCTCTTTCTTTTTTATTACAAACAAAGCAAAGGCAAAAAATTTACAAATCGCAGGTCTTCAATTCACAATTAAATTCATGATTTGACAACTATTATTGAACAGATATTATATAAACACTGGTGCCCCCACACAGAAACTCAGGCATACCCCAGCCGACCTATTTCAGCTGTCAACCTTCTTTTAGGTGTGTGGAAAAAAATTTAAGGCATGACCAAACATGTTTACATATATACATATGTGTATATATATATACATGTGTGTGTGTGTGTATGTGTGTGTGTGTGTGTGTGTGTGTGTATGTATATCTCTGTGTGTGTGTGTGTGTGTGTGTGTGTGTGTTATAATTTCAATATATTCACTATTCTTAAAATATATGCATATAATATTTTCAACTATATTAAAAATGTCAAAATATTCATAAAATACAAATGTGTATTCTTGGCAGGTTTAAAAACCACATCTCACACACGCAAAAAAAGAAATGTAAAATAGGAGCCCCATAATCCTATCATGATTTCATTTCATTCATTTATTTATTTATTTTAAATGCGAGCAAGAAAATAAATAACTACACTAAATTACTGAAAAGAATTTTTTTAACTAAATAGACTAATATAAGCCAAAGTAGGTGCTTCCAGGTTGACTATGCAAAGACATTAAGCATACTGAAAAGTTCAATAATACATAACCTTTTCCTCTAAATGAACTCCAAGTCTTTTGTAAACTTTTTCATATCCCTTGCGGCTGATTTCACAAATTTGTTCCCATGCTTTGCGATACTTCTTCTCTCCACCCTTTAATTTAATCAAGAAATAAGCCCAGCAGATTGACAAATACGAAAGAAATCAGCGCAAGGTCATTCATGAAGGAAGGGATTTTATCATTAAAAGAAGTCCATGTCAAATGTATATGGTTTTGAAGCTATTCACCTGGAGACTGACCACCGCCTGTTGAGCTCTCTCCTTGAAAGCAGGATCACTGTCAAATCTCTGCTTTGAGGCTTTATAGAATGCCTAGCAAAATACTTTTCAAATTAAGACAATAATATCGATTCAGATCAAAATTTTCTAATGATAAAAATGTAGAGCAATTCAAACTAATTTTCCTGATAAGTGCATAGTGCATAAAACAAAGGAAAATGCACCAAAATGTACCACTAACAAACATCAAAAGACATCTTTAATCTCCCAACCAAATTACCAATTCAAGTTTGTAAGGCTAAATGATATAAAGAACTAATGGGATAGAGCCTCTCTACAAGTTACTTATGCGTCTACAAACCACCAAGATTAATATGGAACATACTTTTTTTGGCATGAGGTTAATGATAACTGTATTTTAGGGTGCTAGTTGTTATTATCCCCATTTTAAATGAGAAAAGGAGAACATGTAATCTGAAAACATTAGCAAGACTCACCTCGAGATCACCAATGGCTTGATCATTAGCATTTTCCCAGTCTGGAAACTTTTCAAATAGGAATTCAATTAACATACCAAACTGCAAACAAGTACAACATCTTTAGGTTACATAACATAATGGGGGGGTACCGCAACAAGAAAATTATCTTTCTAGAACGTACCAAACCACATAAATCTCTCACATTTATGTTAAGAGTTTCTAAATAGTGAATTATCAACAAAAAGAAAAGGACACAGAGAGTTTAGAAAGCTGCTTCTCTTAAATTTAAAGATTGATGCCCTTAAATTTTATACTTGATGAACTAAGACAGTAAAAATTGTTTTGTGAAACCAGTACACCAGTTAATGGACATCCCGAATTCAGATGAAAGAAGGGTGGTAAGAAAGAACTTCAAGTCATAGTTATTCCTAAGAAATAAATTAATTTTAAAAGAGATACAAACTAAGGCACAGTCAGTTAACTCTTAAGAAGATTAAGTGATAAGAAAACACCCTCAGTCCCTTACTACATAAAGAACAATTTCCACATGATAAATGTCTATCTATGGGGAAAATGTCAGATGTACCTGTGTACCCCAATCACCAACATGATTTCTTCGAAGTACTTCAACGTTTGAAAACTCGAGCATACGGGCTAGAGTATCTCCTATTATAGTAGATCTTAGATGACCAACATGCATTTCTTTTGCTATGTTAGGTGAGGAAAAGTCAACCACCGCCCTTTGAACAGGAAGCTTTGGTGCCATTGTTCCAATACCATCCATTAGCATCTTGTGGATGCTCTGCAGCAGCAATAATAAACCATGCAGTGAGGAAAGATGTTCACATTAGTTAATATAAATCAGTAAAAATTACAAGAGAAATATATACCTTTGCTATCCACTTCTTCGACAATACAATATTCACAAAGCCAGGTCCAGCTATACTGCATGACTCTACCATTTCTGATGCCGGAAGATTGTTCTTAAGAGCCTGTAGATTAGATGATAATTATTAATCAAAAAATTGTATTGTTCAAATCTCTGAAATCAAAATACTAGTAGTAATTTAATAAGTTCAACAACCAGTAGTTTAGAGATAGAAGAAAGCATGGACTCAAACCTGTCCAACGGGTTGAGGACCTCTAAATTCAGTACCCTTCCCTTTTATTTTTGTCCATAAGCTCATGGCATTGTTGCTGCGTAAAATAAGAACAGATCCTAGATAAAGTAATCGGGTATTAATTAAAAAAACAATATCAAACTGGTCTATTGTGCTAGACAACCCATCAGTATCCATCACATAACAAACTCTAGTACACATATAACCATGGATCAGCTAGAATCTTACAAGAAAGTGTTGCCACTTAGGGGAAAAGACTTACCATTGGTAATCACCAAATCTTGGATTACAAGCAGCAATCAAAGGTTCTACATCTGACTCGTCAGGGACTGTTATTTTGAGTGATGCTTCGAATAGTTTTGCTAATTGTTGCTTAAGACTACCCACAGTTTCTTCATCCTGTCCCACAAACATTAGGTTAAAAACGAATTTGTATCCCCCACAGAATTGCAAACTATAGCATAAAGGTGATATATCTTGCAAACCCAATATTTCACACATCTTCTACATGCTGAAATTATATATAGAGACACACACACACAAACATATCTACGTTTCGAAATTGCATGTATAAATGACTTGAACAAACTTACAGTTGCCATGCTTGAGATGGGCCTTGCCTTGGTTATAGGAAGAAATCTTCTAGCAGTTGCTCTAAAAATATCTGTCTAGTTTCAAAATAACCACAATTAATTAAAAGACTCGACTTTTAATATTGGACAAGGAAATGCAAGACCATATAAATAACTACTAAATTCATAGATGTGTGATAAACATAAAAGTACTCCCAAAACAACAAAAATATTACAGTGTCACTTGATAGAACAAACATATTCAAATACCTCTCCAGATCAATCCGTTTCTAAATAATTACTCCATTTTTGCTTTGAAACGCCAAAAAATAGTGCAAAATATCAGCTTTGTAAGGTATAATAACCAACAGAATCTATACCTTAAACAAGAATCCGAACATATACTTGATTTAACAAAAATACAGCACTCAAAAAAGGAGAATAATTACAAATTGGTAAAAGTAAACGCAACGCAACTACTGACGATGAACTGATATATAGTTATAGCTGTAGATTCGAGAAGAGAGAGAAAGAGAGAATTGGGCTTACAGGTTGTAGAGATGAACGGAGAAGAATGGAAGAGAGAGAGTGGATTGAATTGTCGAGAGAAAAATGGAGGCGATACCGGCGGAAGTAAAAGAGACAATGTGGAGCTGCTATTCATTACTATCTATAATTATACTAAATTTTATATAGTCCTAGTAGCATTTACCTTTTTTCTCTTTTTTGAGGCGGATTATAATGTGCTTCGCTCCACTGTTCGTCTCTCTGGAATTGCAGCATACCCCTCCTGCTAGGGTTTGGAGGGATTAGATAGCCTGCGTCAGTTGCGTTTTGTCTCTTTCCTTTGTGTCCCAGTAAACATTTGACACGTCATTATCTTGTTGGTATAAAAAAATACTTATTTTATTATTTAAAATAAATTTTGCAAAATTATAAAATTCTCTTATAAAAAAGCAAAATTATATTAACTAATTTTAAAAAATAACCATTTTAGTCCTTGTATTTAGATTTCGAAAAATTGCCCGACAGACGAGCTATTTACTCTAATTGTGCTCTACTTTGATAAGCTTGGTATAAATGTGATATATATTTTTTCAAACTTCTAGTGTGAATAAAACATAATTTAATACGGTAGAATTATTCTTTTTCATGATTAACTTATTTCGGTTGTCATTTTATTATCTTTCTATATTTTTTATTATAATATATTTTGTCTATTTTAAAATTAAAAATACATTGTGTTTATTTAAAGTCAATCGATTAATAAGATTATCAATTTGGGTAATAAATTTGAAAGTGAATGAAGAACGTTAGTGAGTTTCTAAAATACGATTATAGATTAGATATTGAAATTTGATTTAGGGATTAGCACTAATATATTAGGCTTATGGTTAGGGTTTCTAAAATTTATAAAGTCTTGATTATTTATCCACTTTATTTTTAAAAATTAGAGTTATCAAATTTCGTCGTCATTTTTTATCAGCGTATGAATTATGTAGATTATTTAAAAAAATAAATGTTGTAGCGTAAGTAGATATGTTTAGAATATTAAAATGCAATCTCAACAAATCTATAAACACATGGGACCCAAAGTATTTTGTTATAATTGTTAAAAGACTTATATTTTATTTTAAATAAGAAAATAATAAAAATACAACGAGCAATATAAAATATAAAAAAGATGATGGGAGTTTAAGTTTAATCATATAAGTTTCTCTAGAATTTAGAGTAAAATAAATTTGGCTCGTCATATCCAAAATTATTACAATAAATGCATATGCATTCCCAATTTATTTAATATAAAATTATAATTCTAAATTTTATTGTTAAACATTCCTAATTTACTCAATATAAAATTATAATATTAAATTTTGTTGTTACTAATTTATTTTGACTAAAATACAATTTGAACCCCGATTTTTATAAAGTTATTGAGATTTGTACTATAATATTTAAAACATATCTAAATACATTTAGGGTTCTTATCTCATAAACAAAATGCATCATCTGAGACTTTAAATTGGTCAAAATCCACTCCAAGATTATTTTTCACTAAACAAATTGTACTTCGAGTTTCTTTTCACTAAACAAAATGTACATTCACTTTTGACCAATAAAAGTATCGAAATGAACATTTTATTTAGGAAAAATAATATCAGAATGCACTTATACACATTTCAAATATTAAAGTACAAATTTCAATAACCTTACAAACTTTGGGATGCAAATTATATTTTAATCTTCTATTTTATTTTTTATTTGAAAGATTAGTTTAACAATTACCCATTTATAGGAGTTATTATATGAAGGTCGATTTAAGACAAATCAAAATAGAAAAACAGTAATTACTATAGATGACAATTTACACTTAAATTTACAATTAATAACTGAATTTGAACTTAATGTAACATGTATTTTTATTATTGATGTGATTTACTATGACACTAATCCTATAATAGGTAGCGGTGTACAGCAGTCGATTTTGTATATGAATTTTTTTTATATTTAAATTGATTATAAAAAATTAAAAACTAAAATCGTTCAAATTTTTACTTAATAATCGTTTATCGACCTATTCGGTTATCAGTCCGTTATAAAACTTAAGTAATTTTTTTGAATTGTTTTTCTTTGAAAGTAGCATATCTTTTACTTTTTTAGTTACATTAATATGTTGTTGCTTTTAATATTTGTTCAAATAGGATTTCTATTAGTAATTTTCTGCCCAATGACTTCATTGATAAATAAGGCCTTTATTATATGTCCGAAAGATAGTAAGACGGTGTCTGTTTGTGTCTTAATGACTCTTAATGGACAACCTCTTAATTGCTAAGAGGAACAAAGTTGTTTATTTTATTTTTTGTTACATCTGAATGCCTCTAAATGGTTGAGATACAAAATCAAATCTTAACCATTTAGAGGCATGTTTGAATGAGTAATGCTATTTTTTAAACAAAAATACCCTCTTCAATATTATCAATTTTCTTTTGTATCTTTCTATGCACGCCGCCACCACCACCACCACCATCCACCATCAGACGACCAACATCATCAAACACACCATCACCACCGTTACACACTATCACCACCAGATCTAGGGAGGGGGAAGCAGGGTTGGGGTCGCTGGGGGGAGGGGGAAGCGGGGGAGGGGCCGTCGAGGGGAGGGGAGGCGGGGGGGAGGGGGGGGCACCGGAGTGGGGGAAAGCAGGGGTTGGGGCGGCAGGGGTTAGGGTGCCGGGTGGGGGAGGCGGGGCGTCGGGGGAGGGGAGGCGGGGGTGGGGGAGACGCCGGGGAGGGGGTGGAGGGGAAGGGAAGGGAAAATGATGAAGAAGGGGGGGGGAGTGATAATGTTTTATTTATTTATTATTATTATTATTATTATTTGAGGGTAAAAATGGTAAAATGCAGTTATTAAGAAATTTTGAAAAAAATAGTTATCAAACAATATTTTTCTATTCAGACGCTCTATATTATTCAAATATCTAAACTGTTCAGATCTTAACAATAAAATTTATCAAACACAACCTAAATATTGTTTACTAAGACGGGCCCTTGAGAATATGGAAATTATGGTTGCTCTTATTTGTTGAGCACTTGTTCGGTTCTTAGTAATGTTGTCTTCTTGTTGCAAGTGTAAAACCCCGAATTTTATGAAATACAAAATTTAATTTTTCTTCATATATATTTTTTTGAAACAGTAAGTGGTTAAATTAACAAAATTGAAAGTTAAGGATGTTATGTGCAAATTTTATTTTGTCGGACAGTATTCGCTTTGTCGGGGAATATTCGTTTGGTCGGGGAATATTCGTGCCGTACGACGGCGCCGAAATAATAAATTATTGGTGGACCCCACAACGGAATATTTGTCGGATATAGAAAACGACAGAAGTAACCTTTTTAAATAAAAATAGTCAACGGAACTGTTAAAATACCGGTGATAAAAGAATAGTAGCATACGGTAGTTATTGGTATTTTCGGTAGCACTCGGTACTCTACAGTAACACACGGTATTGCATAGTGTCTCATATTTTTGGTCTGATAATTGACACCGTAACTGTTACGCATCATTTCATCGATAATTGTCACTGCATAATATTTTATATTATCAATTCAATAATTGTTGTTACACAGTATTTTGCATTATTGATTTAATAATTGTCATTACACTGTATTTTATATCATTGAGTCAATAATTGTTGTTGCACTGTTTTTAAAATTATTGAACCTAATAATTGTCACAGTAACATATGCACAGTAATTCACATTATTGAATCAATAATTGTCATTACACAGTAACGTATGCTTTATTTTACATTATTGTTATCTCTATTATGATGTTATTTAAACAGTTGTATTTCATTAATTTATTGACTTGATATCTAAGAGCTAACTATACTGTATTTATAACAATTAGTCATAATAATTGAATTGATAAAGTTATTTGTTTATAATATAAAGTTAGGTGATTATTAGGTGATATGAAATGAATGGTGTAGATTAAAATGTGAATTATTGTTGAATAATTGAATTGATTTGTTTATAATATAAAGTTAGGTGATTATTAGGTGATATGAAATGAATGGTGTAGATTAAAGTGTGAATTATTGTTGAATAATTAAATTGATTTGTTTATAATATAAAGTTAGGTGATTATTAGGTGATATGAAATGAATGGTGTAGATTAAAAGATGATCTTTAAATGAATGGTTTAGATTAAATGAATGATAAGATTTTTGGCTATAAATAGAAGCCTTAACTTAAGGATTTTTCATAAAACTTCCTTACTTGTTCTTTCTTTCTCTCTCTAAATACTTCTTGTGAAAGTTCTCTCTAAGTGTGCTTAAGTCATCTTGAGTATTTGTGAAGATCTATAAGTATACGTGTACTGTTCAAGTTAATCAACCTCATTTAAATCAATATCCAGTCACGTGTTGAGGTAAGGGATACCATCTTTTTCATCTTCCATTATTCAAACGTACTATGGTAAGGGATTATCATTATTTGATTCTCGATAATAATATTGTTTCTTCCTTACTCATAAGACGTGCCTTTTATTTCCATGTATTAAATTGTGGGAATAACCTTACGGAGCGGATTGCCGCCTGTTGGTGAATAATCTTTCGTATTCATTCATTATTAATCTCTGAGAATAACCTTACGGAGCGGATTGCCGCCTGTTTGGTGAATAACTCTTTGTACTCAAATCCTATTAAATTGTAGGAATAACCTTACGGAGCGGATTGCCGCCTGTTGGTGAATAACCTTTCGTATTCATTCATTATTAATCTCTGAGAATAACCTTACGGAGCGGATTGCCGCCTGTTTGGTGAATAACTCTTTGTACTCAAATTCTATTAAATTGTGGGAATAACCTTACGGAGCGGTTTGCCGCCTGTTGGTGAATAACCCTTTGTATTAATTTCCTTCACCTTTTGTTAATCAAACCTGCTACGGTAAGGGATATTATTTTCTTTTATACTCCTAAATCGAAATTTATTATGGAACTATTGCTTCTATAATTCCTGAAAATATTATATGTTCCATAATAGTTGAACTTCATTATTTCAACTGAACCTTCCTATTTACGTGAACCTTTCTATTGAATTGTAACCGTTATTCTGAACTGTGGATCTTGAATTTCACTCCACATCATGTTGACAATTTGGACATTATTTGAATATGTACAGAGTAAACTTCCGATACTTATTGTTATCCTATTTCTTCTGTTAATCATTTATATCATTCTAATCATCTAAAAATCAAGCTGTTGTGAATATCTGTGGCCGGGGGCACATATGTGATATATTTGTTGAACAGATGATAGGTTAAAGGCGATATAATAGGTTAAAGGCGATACATCTGTTCGGTGTCTTTTATGGCACGTGGTGAATGTTCTCTTTGGCCCGTAGTGCAAAGATGAACTGTTGTTTGGTATGATTATGACCAAAGGCTGAATCTGGTATAATCATGACCGTTGGTGCTATATTGAATATCTTTGGCCCATAGTACAAAGATGAACTGTTGATGTGCATGATTATGATCAGGAACTGTGAATTTGTATTATCTTGACTAATGATATTTCAGATGATAAAAGTTGATGATGTTTTTCCTAAAAAGAGAACCGAGTGGACATTATAGTCTGCATTATTCTTCTAATAGATTACTCATTCCGCTGCTATTATTGATCTGAACGTTGTTTAAGAATTTAACTGCAGTTTTTGATATAAACCTTGTAGTCTATTGTATTTTATCAAGAACTCAACTGTTGAAGACTAATGATAATTTATTCGTCGTTATCTTAGTCATGATATTCTTTACTGGGCTATTTGAGCTCACCCTTTCTTTTGTTCCATTGTTTTTCAACAGGAGATGAAAACATAACAGGGTCTAGCCGGGGAATGGAGTGAGGGTCCGAGGAATAGTTATCATAGTCTTCACATTTTGTAAAATAGTGTGACAATAATAGTGAAGACTTAGTTGTGTATTATTATACACTGTATTGTTGTACGTTGTGCTTTGTTGTAATAATTTTGTTGTAGTATTTTGACGACTCAAGTTTGGGCTGTGTGGGCTTAGATTTGGGGGCGTCACAGTTGACATCAGAGCTTAGGGATATGGTCTTTAATGGCGATCTGGGGTAGAACTAGGAGGGGAGAGACGAATAGAATCAGTCACTAGTGTGTCCTACCTAAAATAGATTTTATTATCTAATGAGTCGATTTGAATGTAGGAACATGAAGTGATGAGTCAGTTTATTTGAACTAACATTTATTTTGTGACCACAGTTAGGTATGGCATCTGAAAATCAAGAGGTTAACTATGGAATACCCGAAGCAAATGTAGCCGAGAATCAAGAGGCCCCAAACAATCCTCCTGCCAACTCAGGAAATAATGTTCCTGATAACATGATGAACGATGGATTCTTTAGGAATTTCATGCAGTTCATACAGAATCAAGGAAGAGGAAATCCAGTCAATAATAACGGTAGAAACGCTGGCAATATGAGGATGGTCACTGTTAAGCAATTTAAAGAATTAGGACCACCTGAATTCCACGGGAAGCCTGACCCACTCAAAGCGGAGGCATGGCTGAAGCAGACGACAAAAATACTTGATGTCTTACAATGCGCTGATGATCAGAAGGTGCCATTTGCCACTTTTATGTTACGAGGTGAGGCGGACCATTGGTGGGAAGCGGTAAAACGTATCCAACCTTCAGCACTCGAAATGTCTTGGACAGAATTCGAAGAACTGTTTAACGAGAAATACTTCCCAGAAAGCATCCGCCATATGAAGGAAGTGGAATTCATTAAGCTGGAGCAGGGAAACATGACAGTTTCTCAATATGAAGCTAAGTTTGCTGAACTGTCTCGTTTTGCGACTCATCTAGTAGATGACGAAGCACGAATGAGTCGAATGTTCCTGAGAGGTTTGAGACTCAAAATTCGTCAACAACTTAGTTCTCATAAATTCAGTTTGTATTCAGATGTTGTAGATAGGGCTCAAAGGGTGGAGCAAACAGATGAAACATTGCAGCCAAGAGTTAATGATCAGCATAGAGAAATGAGTGACAACAACCACAGGAACGAGAACCATCGAGGAGGTAACCAACACTTCGGTGGTAATTCCACACCAAATAACAGAAGAGGAGAATCTAGTGGGAACAATTTCAAAAGAAAGAGATTCCATAATAATTATGGAAGGGCACCAGCACCAGTACCAACACCAGCACCGACCCCAGTTTCAAGGGGAGAAGATCGACCACCAGTGAGATGCTATAGGTGTGGTCAGGAAGGTCACATCAGCCCAAACTGTACACTGCAGTCCAAAAAGTGCTACAGTTGTGGGAAAGAGGGTCATCTTGCGCGGTTTTGTCCTGCCACAAAATCAAGTCCAGCTGCAATGATGATACCAAAAGCTAGCGCGGATAAAGGAAAATCTGTAGTTCAAGGGAGAGCTTTTGTTGTGACATCCCAAATGGCACGAAACTCGAACGAGGTGATAACCGGTAAGCTATTCATAAATTCTCGTGAAGTCTACGCTTTGTTAGATACTGGCTCTACCCATTCTTTTATCTCACCTGCATGTGCTCAGCGTTTAAACTTAACTCTTGAAAATTTAGACTTTGACTTATCAGTTGAAACCCCATTAGGAGAAATGACCATTACATCTACTGTCTATAAATCTTGCTTAGTTCAAATCAACAACCTCACATTACCTGTTGACCTTATTTCTTTGGAGATGCGTGAATTTGATGTGATTTTAGGAATTGATTGGTTGACTACCCATCATGCTAAAATTGATTGTTTTCATAAGATTATTAGTTTTCATATTCCTAATCAACCTGTCATGCAAATTCAAGCAACTAAACCATTGAAATCTATAACTGTTATTTCTAGCCATAAAGCCATTCGTTTATTGAAAAACGGATGTCAAGCCTTTTTAGCTCATGTCACTGATTTGAACAAAAACACGTCAAACTTGAATGATATTCCCATTGTTAATGAGTTTCCTGACGTTTTTTCTGAGGAACTTTCTGGCTTACCCCAAACCGTGAAATTGAATTTTGTATTGATCTTGAACTCGGTACCAAGCCCATTTTCAAAGCTCCCTACCGAATGGCTCCCATTGAACTTCAAGAGTTAAAAGTCCAACTACAGGAATTGTTGGATACCGGTTTCATTCGTCCGAGTGCATCACCTTGGGGTGCTCCTGTTCTATTTGTGAAGAAGAAAGACGGGAGTATGAGATTGTGCATTGACTACCGAGAATTGAACCATGTCACCATCAAGAACAGGTACCCGTTACCTCGGATTGATGACATGTTTGATCAATTGCAAGGCGCTCAACATTTCTCAAAGATTGATCTCCGTTCTGGATATCATCAGTTAAAAGTTAAAGCTGAGGACATTCTAAAGACTGCTTTCAGAACTCGTTATGGGCATTATGAGTTCTTAGTCATGCCTTTTGGACTAACTAATGCTCCTGCAGCTTTCATGGACATGATGAACCGGATATTCAAGGAACATTTGGATCATTTTGTGGTTGTCTTTATTGATGACATCCTCATATACTCCAAGAGTCGCGAGGATCATGAACAACACCTGAGATTGATACTACAAAAGCTCCGTGAAAACAAATTATATGGCAAGTTGAAGAAATGTGAGTTCTGGCTTGAGGAGGTCGCGTTTCTTGGGCATGTGATTTCTAGTCAAGGAATATCAGTCGATCCTGCGAAGATTGAAACGGTACTAAATTGGGAACAACCCAAAACAGTAACCGAAGTCCGAAGTTTTCTGGGTCTAGCTGGTTATTATCGGAGATTCGTAGAAGGATTTTCTCGAATCGCCACTCCATTAACGCAGCTTACTCGGAAAAGCACAAAATTCATATGGAGCGAGGAATGCGAGAAGAGTTTTCAAGAACTCAAGAGGAGACTTGTTTCAGCTCCTGTTCTGACCATACCATCAGGATCAGGAGAATTTGTTATCTACAGCGATGCTTCTGGCAAAGGTCTAGGCTGTGTCCTTATGCAACATGGAAAGGTTATAGCCTACGCCTCTCGACAACTCAAAGATTATGAGAAAAATTATCCTACTCATGATCTAGAGTTGGCAGCAGTCGTTTTCGCGTTGAAGATCTGGAGACACTACTTGTACGGAGAAAAAGTGGATATCTATACGGATCATAAAAGTCTCAAGTATTTCTTCACCCAGAAGGAACTCAACATGCGACAACGACGTTGGCTTGAGCTGTTAAAGGATTATGACCACACAATCCAGTATCACCCGGGAAAGGCGAACGTTGTAGCTGACGCTTTGAGCAGAAAATCTTATGCAAGTACAAGTGCACTGCTGACAACACAAAAGTGTATTTTGTACGATTTGCAAAAGATGGAGATAGAGCTAAAGACACCAGGGACCCACTCGAAGATTGCTCACGTGCGAGTAGAACCAACTTTAATCGATAAAATTAAAGCTGCTCAAGCTACCGATCCGGAACTGATAAACATGATAAAGAAAGTACAAGAAGGTGTCATTCCCAAAGCAAGAATCGACGATAAAGGAATACTTCGAGTCAACTCTCGACTCTGTGTTCCTAACGATCCTGAATTAAAGCATAAAATCATGATGGAGGCACACAACACGCCGTTTGCAATCCACCCAGGAGGTACCAAGATGTATCGAGATCTTCGACATACATTTTGGTGGAACAATATGAAAAGAGAGATTGCGGAGTTTATCTCAAGGTGCCTAACTTGTCAACGTGTCAAGGCAGAGCATCAAGTTCCTAAAGGTCCATTACAATCACTTGAAGTTCCCGAATGGAAGTGGGAACACATCAATATGGACTTCGTGACGGGTCTTCCAAAAGTTTCTCAAGGCTTAGATGCAATTTGGGTGATCGTAGATAGATTGACCAAATCTGCTCATTTCTTGCCTATACGAGAAAACTTTTCACTTGAACGTCTTGCCGGTATGTACATAAATGAGATCGTGAGATTGCATGGCATGCCAGTTTCCATAGTTTCTGATCGAGATCCTAGATTCACTTCACGCTTTTGGATCAGTCTACAAAAAGCTATGGGCACTGAACTACGTTTTAGTTCTGCATACCATCCTCAAACGGACGGACAATCGGAAAGGACGATCCAGACCCTCGAAGATCTTTTGAGACTTTGTGTATTAGACTTCAAAGGAAGTTGGGATAAGTACTTGCCGTTGGTGGAATTTTCTTACAACAACAGTTACCAAGCAAGCATAGGCATGGCTCCATTCGAGGCTTTGTATGGAAGGAAGTGTCGCTCTCCAATATGTTGGAATGAGGTAGGAGAAGCAAAATTGTTGGGACCCGAGTTGGTACGATTGACGACCGAAAAGATCCAAATGATCCGACAACGAATACAGACCGCACAAGAACGACAAAAGAGTTATGCTGATCTTCATCGGAGAGACGAAAGTTTCAACGTCGGAGATCATGTATTTTTACGTGTTTCTCCATGGAAAGGGGTTACGAGATTTGGAAAGAGAGGAAAGCTCAACCCTCGATTTATTGGCCCATTTGAAATCCTCGATCGAATAGGAACCGTAGCCTACAGACTAGCCCTACCACCAAGTATGTCTCGCATCCATAACGTTTTTCACATATCTATGTTACGTAAATATGTGAAGGACCCAAACCACGTCATTGAGTTAGAACCAGACGTTATAGCAGAGGATTTAACATACGAGGAGGTACCTGTTAAGATCCTGGATAAGAAGGAGCAGATCCTACGCTCAAAGGTTATACCTCAAGTTAAGGTTTTATGGAGGAACCAAGATACTGAGGAAATGACCTGGGAGCTAGAATCTGAGATGAAATCTAAGTATCCTTACCTCTTCGATATGTCAGGTACGTCAATTTCAGGGACGAAATTTCATAAGGAGGGGAGGTTGTAAGACCCCGAATTTTATGAAATACAAAATTTAATTTTTCTTCATATATATTTTTTTGAAACAGTAAGTGGTTAAATTAACAAAATTGAAAGTTAAGGATGTTATGTGCAAATTTTATTTTGTCGGACAGTATTCGCTTTGTCGGGGAATATTCGTTTGGTCGGGGAATATTCGTGCCGTACGACGGCGCCGAAATAATAAATTATTGGTGGACCCCACAACGGAATATTTGTCGGATATAGAAAACGACAGAAGTAACCTTTTTAAATAAAAATAGTCAACGGAACTGTTAAAATACCGGTGATAAAAGAATAGTAGCATACGGTAGTTATTGGTATTTTCGGTAGCACTCGGTACTCTACAGTAACACACGGTATTGCATAGTGTCTCATATTTTTGGTCTGATAATTGACACCGTAACTGTTACGCATCATTTCATCGATAATTGTCACTGCATAATATTTTATATTATCAATTCAATAATTGTTGTTACACAGTATTTTGCATTATTGATTTAATAATTGTCATTACACTGTATTTTATATCATTGAGTCAATAATTGTTGTTGCACTGTTTTTAAAATTATTGAACCTAATAATTGTCACAGTAACATATGCACAGTAATTCACATTATTGAATCAATAATTGTCATTACACAGTAACGTATGCTTTATTTTACATTATTGTTATCTCTATTATGATGTTATTTAAACAGTTGTATTTCATTAATTTATTGACTTGATATCTAAGAGCTAACTATACTGTATTTATAACAATTAGTCATAATAATTGAATTGATAAAGTTATTTGTTTATAATATAAAGTTAGGTGATTATTAGGTGATATGAAATGAATGGTGTAGATTAAAATGTGAATTATTGTTGAATAATTGAATTGATTTGTTTATAATATAAAGTTAGGTGATTATTAGGTGATATGAAATGAATGGTGTAGATTAAAGTGTGAATTATTGTTGAATAATTAAATTGATTTGTTTATAATATAAAGTTAGGTGATTATTAGGTGATATGAAATGAATGGTGTAGATTAAAAGATGATCTTTAAATGAATGGTTTAGATTAAATGAATGATAAGATTTTTGGCTATAAATAGAAGCCTTAACTTAAGGATTTTTCATAAAACTTCCTTACTTGTTCTTTCTTTCTCTCTCTAAATACTTCTTGTGAAAGTTCTCTCTAAGTGTGCTTAAGTCATCTTGAGTATTTGTGAAGATCTATAAGTATACGTGTACTGTTCAAGTTAATCAACCTCATTTAAATCAATATCCAGTCACGTGTTGAGGTAAGGGATACCATCTTTTTCATCTTCCATTATTCAAACGTACTATGGTAAGGGATTATCATTATTTGATTCTCGATAATAATATTGTTTCTTCCTTACTCATAAGACGTGCCTTTTATTTCCATGTATTAAATTATGGGAATAACCTTACGGAGCGGATTGCCGCCTGTTGGTGAATAACCTTTCGTATTCATTCATTATTAATCTCTGAGAATAACCTTACGGAGCGGATTGCCGCCTGTTTGGTGAATAACTCTTTGTACTCAAATCCTATTAAATTGTGGGAATAACCTTACGGAGCGGATTGCCGCCTGTTGGTGAATAACCTTTCGTATTCATTCATTATTAATCTCTGAGAATAACCTTACGGAGCGGATTGCCGCCTGTTTGGTGAATAACTCTTTGTACTCAAATTCTATTAAATTGTGGGAATAACCTTACGGAGCGGTTTGCCGCCTGTTGGTGAATAACCCTTTGTATTAATTTCCTTCACCTTTTGTTAATCAAACCTGCTACGGTAAGGGATATTATTTTCTTTCATACTCCTAAATCGAAATTTATTATGGAACTATTGCTTCTATAATTCCTGAAAATATTATATGTTCCATAATAGTTGAACTTCATTATTTCAACTGAACCTTCCTATTTACGTGAACCTTTCTATTGAATTGTAACCGTTATTCTGAACTGTGGATCTTGAATTTCACTCCACATCATGTTGACAATTTGGACATTATTTGAATATGTACAAAGTAAACTTCCGATACTTATTGTTATCCTATTTCTTCTGTTCATCATTTATATCATTCTAATCATCTAAAAATCAAGCTGTTGTGAATATCTGTGGCCGGGGGCACAGATGTGATATATTTGTTGAACAGATGATAGGTTAAAGGCGATATAATAGGTTAAAGGCGATACATTTGTTCGGTGTCTTTTATGGCACGTGGTGAATGTTCTCTTTGGCCCGTAGTGCAAAGATGAGCTGTTGTTTGGTATGATTATGACCAAAGGCTGAATCTGGTATAATCATGACCGTTGGTGCTATATTGAATATCTTTGGCCCGTAGTACAAAGATGAACTGTTGATGTGCATGATTATGATCAGGAACTGTGAATTTGTATTATCTTGACTAATGATATTTCAGATGATAAAAGTTGATGATGTTTTTCCTAAAAAGAGAACCGAGTGGACATTATAGTCTGCATTATTCTTCTAATAGATTACTCATTCCGCTGCTATTATTGATCTGAACGTTGTTTAAGAATTTAATTGCAGTTTTTGATATAAACCTTGTAGTCTATTGTATTCTATCAAGAACTCAACTGTTGAAGACTAATGATAATTTATTCGTCGTTATCTTAGTCATGATATTCTTTACTGGGCTATTTGAGCTCACCCTTTCTTTTGTTCCATTGTTTTTCAACAGGAGATGAAAACATAACAGGGTCTAGCCGGGGAATGGAGTGAGGGTCCGAGGAATAGTTATCATAGTCTTCACATTTTGTAAAATAGTGTGACAATAATAGTGAAGACTTAGTTGTGTATTATTATACACCGTATTGTTGTACGTTGTGCTTTGTTGTAATAATTTTGTTGTAGTATTTTGACGACTCAAGTTTGGGCTGTGTGGGCTCAGATTTGGGGGCGTCACAGCAAGGGTCCAGTCATGATTATAGAATTACTCACCAGCTTCAATTATGAAGGAAGGATTCCTTAGAGCACAAGCTTAAATTGTGTGTATACATATTATGAGAAGATAATTCTTTGATTTCTCTTGTAAATTTACTTGAGGTGATATGTATTAATTATATAAAATAAATAATGATTAAAAATGTATATAATTATATTATAATTTTAATTAATTCTGTCGGTTTCGATTTTTTGTGAAAATCAAACCGAAATCGATCGGGCGAGTCTCAATTTTTCGATTTTATAATTTTTGGTTTACTTTATTAAATGTTCGGTTCAGTAGATTTTTCGATTTTGTGTGTACCTTTAACCATAAGCCCATATCTATAATATTTTAATAGTTATATATTTATAAATATTTTAAATACTTATATATTTTATATATATTTTTCTATTTATAAATCTAAAATTAAAATTGTATAATTTTATCATACAATTTTATTTTATTAATATATAAGCATTTAAAATAAAGAAAAGAGTTGTCCATGAAAACCTTTTTTTTAAAAGTGTCCTTGAAATTTGAATACCTCGAAGTACAGAAGTAGATACAAAAAACCCGAACTACAGATATCTTGTTCAAATGGTGTAAAACCCGTCCGCCCCTTGCCATACCCCTCCTTAATACGATGACATGGCGCAATAGCAGGGTAGCGTAAATCAACGAGCTGTACTGCTGCTGTACATATGTAGCTCCACGCGACCCCGGTTCGTCTATAATCAAGAGGATTGATATTTCCGGTCGATATTTTTGCAAGGTTTCATTCAGATAATAATAAGTGAGACTCACTGGTGCGTGGAAATATCAATTTCGGTTTAACAATATCAATTCTCTATAATCAAATTCCCAAGCATCTCCATTTCCGCAACCTCAATTCATCGCGATTCTTCCCGCTCATCCGGCAATTAAACCACCGGAACTCCAAATTCCACCACCGCTGTCTGCCTTACAGAATGTAATTTGTCTTAAATTATGGGCAACAAGATCGCACGTACAACACAAGCGTCGGCGACCGAGTACTACCTCCACGACTTGCCGTCGTCCTACAATTTGGTGCTCAAAGAGGTACTCGGCCGAGGCCGCTTCTTAAAATCGATTCAGTGTAAGCACGACGAAGGCCTCGTCTTGGTCAAGGTATACTTCAAGCGCGGTGACTCGATCGATCTTCGCGAATACGAGCGTGGCCTTGCTCGAATCCGCGAGGTTTTTAGTGGTCTCGATCAACCTCACGTCTGGCCCTTTCAGGTCCCCGCTATTCATTACTTCTTCTTGCTTTAATTTGTGATTATCATAATATATGCTTCTTTTTAGTTTATGATGCATGATTTAGTTATTTACAGAATTTTAGATAATTGTTTTGGTGATACCGTATTGGTTCATGACTGTGGAAAAGAGAAGATGCTGAAATTTGAATATTTTTTTTGATGACTGTGGAACCTGCAGCCAGTAGCTTAGGTGTGCACGGGATAAACCAACAGGGTTTTGAAGTGTGATATGTTTTGTTATTTTGTTGCTGTGACACTGGAATAGTTTGAATTCCATTTTGTAGTCTTTATAATGTAAAGTGATATCCCTCCCCCTTTTCAAGTAGCTATGCCAATTTGAAATGATGTTGAAAACATTAGGTTCATATTTGATTATTGGTCATACATATCAAAGAATTAGAAGGTCCTATCATATCATATCAAAAGAATTATAATTGGATTTTCGCTGCAGTGTAGTGTCAGCGTCTTAATCGAAGGAAAATTAACTGAGAGTTACTAGCATGTCTTCATATTTTTGGTTATGGATGGTTAAGAAGAAGGGGATGGAACCAAACTTCTTAGTCGACTTTACTGAACGGATTTAAAAGAATTACTTTATCTAGTTTCCTGATTGGAAAAAAGGGAAAGAGATGAAATTGGAAATTTGAATTTCATTTATATGGGGACCTCCAGACAAATGAACTATAAAATCAGAATCTTAGTTAATGATATCAGAGTATCAGACATTTATTGAAAATTATGACAGAAGCACTAGGTTTGTAATACTAATTGAATTGTTGTCTTAGCTTAAAGAGTTCAACTTCTTTGAATGACATGTGCTGCAGTTTTGGCTCGAAACGGATAAAGCTGCTTATCTGCTGAGACAATACTTCTTCAATAACCTTCATGACCGTTTGAGTACCCGTCCTTTCCTCAGTCTCATTGAGAAGAAATGGTTGGCTTATCAGGTGCCCGCTTCCCCTCACTGCATATTTATATATAACATTTCATAATTAATATTGGTAAACTTGGACTTAGAAGTTTATGCTGTGGTGGTTATGTAGTTGCTTTACGCGGTGAAACAGAGCCATGAAAATGGAGTTTGTCATGGTGAGCTCAGGGTTTTGGTTATATTCTAATTTGATTTATAATGTTCGTGTTGGTTAAAATTTGTGTTATTTTTCCAGGGGATATCAAGTGCGAGAATGTGCTGGTCACTTCTTGGAATTGGCTTTACCTTGCTGACTTTGCGTCATTCAAACCTACTTATATTCCGCATGATGATCCCTCTGATTTCTCATTTTTCTTCGACACTGGAGGAAGAAGGCGCTGTTATCTAGCACCAGAGGTTGATTCCTTCCTTTTTCTTTTTCTTATTCTTTCTGTGCTATGTACGAGTAAGAGAGATCTTTATCTTTCAACATATTTTACCGCAAATGAAGTATTAATAATTGGCTCGATTTAATGACAAGGAGTGCACGTACGTGCAAGTTCACTGATACCATCTGTGTTTGCTTTAGTGACAATTAATTTTAATTAAATGTTCTCATAGATATTTGCACTGATCTCTTGCATGTTGCTACACTCGCCATGATGGATGTTTCTTTTTGTTCTTCAATTCTTGATGATGTTTCTTGGTTATAAGATTGCGCTGAACGATATTTGCGAACTTATGAGGAGAGCCTAAGTTATTATTATCAAAGATAAACACTACCAAGTTCAGTTGTATTTGTGGTAGGTTGATCATAGGTGCAACTTTTATGTCCGGGGAATGTGTCTTGAGGTTCATGCTAAACTACCACAAGGGTGGCCTGAAGTTTGAGGTGGTCTTGGCCTTCTATAAATTCTTATTGTCGGTTCACAGTATCACTCTCTGGTATTTGGAATTTTATGAATTCCTGTAATACTGTAGTCACATTACCTAGAAACTAAAAATCCCTTAGTACTATAGTAGTCACAGAGAAATGAAAAATCCCTTGTACCAATTGTACATACTTTTCTTTCATCTGTAACTAGCATTCCTAAAAATTTTGGTTTTATTTTTCTTCTACAATTAAAAAGACCAGTATAATATAAGTAACTTTCAATTACTTTTCAGAGATTTTATGAGCATGGAGGTGAGATGCAAGTTGCACAAGATGCACCTTTGAGGCCATCCATGGATATTTTCGCTGCAGGGTGAGCATTTTCTGGCTTCTGAATCACTTTCTTGTACAGAAAATATAAAACTGGCTGTTAATTTACATTGCTAATAAATTTTTTGACTATGGTTCCGGAAAAAAGATATTTATCTTTTCAAAAATTATTTGATCTTCCATATGTTATATGTGAGATCTACTTATCCAAAAAAAAAGAAGAAAAATCTATAATTTCTATTGATATTCAACATGAAGAAAAGAAGATACTGCAGGTTAATTAATGCTATTAAAAAAGTTTATACTATTCAAAGGAACTTGAATAAAATGCTTGTGCATGATGATTGCTTGTAGTCTACCACTAAGCTATTATATTCTCTGACATAGGAGCACTTCCATCACTCCACCATTTCTGCTGCCATTTGTGAGCTTATATAGATTTCTGCCTCCAGTTGTTACATAGTTGCCTCCAACTAGTACTTAAAATATCATACTTTGGAAAGCAAGGGTCCTCCATTTATCCATCAATAGTCTTTCCATTTAACACTCTTGTGATCTTGATATATCCCAATCAAGGAATTGCTATATACTTGGACAAGTTTATTAGGACGAAGTCTGCTACTATCGCCAAAACCAATTAATCCAATTCAAGCCATATGCTTGTTCCCCTTCAATGAATGAATGAATGAATTGTAAGAGCTCTGGTGTTCACATCCCTTTTTTCATAAATGAATAATTGTACATGTATCAATTGAGATTTGGTTTCTACAGTAATTAAAAGTTGAGAAAATTGTCATCCTCCCCCCCCCCCCCTCTCTCTCTATATATATATGTAAGATTTTTTTTTCTTAATGTATACTTAGATACATGTTGATCTGTATTAATTTATAATAGCAAGTATTTGGATTCTTTCTTCATTCTTCTATCCTCTAAGAGTGAAGCTAATCTCTTGGCTGTTTAGGTGTGTTATTGCAGAGCTTTTCCTTGAGGGACAGCCGCTGTTTGAACTGTCCCAACTACTTGCTTATCGCAGAGGGCAATATGATCCTAGCCAACATCTTGAGAAGGTAATCTGAATTCTCAAGTGTTCAGACTTAAAAATTTGGCTATTCATTTTTTTAAACTTTTAATTTGACATATATGTATGGGGATAGCTTGGTTGTGGTTGCCACAACTAGTTGGCTGGGTCAACAGCCCAAAACGATATAGTTTAGGTATTTTGTTAGTGGCAACTATGTAATTCTCCAGTTTTAGTAAAGACAATTTTGATATTTTGCTATTTTATTATTCAAAACTACGTCATTTCGGATACAACAGCTAACTAGCTGTGCAAACCACAACTACAACCACTTGCCATCTATATATATATATATAAATAAAAATAAATCATATATCGTCATTCAAATTAATCTTCATGACTTTTAATTCTTCTGTGTCAATGTTCATTCTTGTTTATCATATAATCAAATGAACTGTCTTAAAAAGCAGATCCCAGATTCAGGCCTACGCAAAATGATTCTTCATATGATCCAGCTGGATCCAGACTCTAGGTGTTCTGCCGAAAGCTACTTGCAGAGCTATGCTGGTGTTGTATTCCCATGCTACTTCTCACCGTTTCTGCACAAGTTCTATTCATTGTTGAATCCACATAATTCTGATTCAAGGGTAAGAAATTCTTGTAGTTTCAATCATCTATAGTGGTACTCTTTTGACTTGTATATTAGTGCTCATCTACTCTAATTTCTGATGTAGGTTCTAATATGCCAGCTCTCGTTTCATGAGATACTTAAGCAAATGATGAGCAATAAAGCTGGTGAGGAGACTGGTAATCTGGACTTACCAAAAGATTTTCAATCAGACCACATGGAGGCAAAACAAATTGTGGATTTGCCAAGCTCGTTCAGAAAAAGAGAAGAAGTGGACAAGGGTTCAATTAATGGCCGATTTGAACTTCCTGGAGATATCAGTACTCTTCTGAGGGACGTAAAACAAAATAACCATTATTCGAGTGCAAAGCCCATGCTGGAGGATGTTGCCAGTTCTGCCTGTTCCCAGAACCAAGAACAGTGTGGCATGCCAGCTCCTGGCAATGTACTCCAAACTATTTCCAACGTATTCAAGAGAAATCACCATCCCTTCCTTAAAAAAATCACAATGAATGATTTGAACTCGTTGATGTCTGATTATGATAATCAGTCAGATACCTTTGGAATGCCTTTCTTACCATTACCTCAAGATAGTATGAGCTGTGAAGGTATGGTTCTGATTGCTTCACTGCTCTGTTCCTGCATTCGCAATGTCAAGTTGCCTCATATGAGGAGAAGTGCTGTACTCCTACTGAAGTCATGTTCTTTATATATTGATGATGAAGATCGGTTGCAGCGTGTGCTTCCATATGTTATAGCAATGCTTTCTGATCCAGCTGCAATTGTACGTTCTGCTGCCTTGGAGACTTTGTGTGACATTTTGCCTTTAGTTCGAGATTTCCCTCCCAGTGATGCTAAAATTTTTCCAGAGTATATCCTGCCAATGCTTTCCATGCTTCCTGATGATCCAGAGGAAAGTGTAAGGATATGTTATTCTAGCAATATATCAAAGCTGGCATTAACAGCTTATGGGTTTTTGATTCACTCAATAAGCTTAAGTGAGGCGGGGGTTCTTAATGAATCAAATTTAGGCCAGAAGTCATTAGCTCCATCTTCCGAGGCATCCGGACGATTGCAGAGCAAAAACAGAGATACACAGCTTGCACAGTTAAGAAAATCCATAGCTGAGGTCATTCAAGAACTGGTAATGGGTCCAAAGCAAACTCCAAATATCAGGAGAGCACTCTTGCAGGATATTGGCAACCTCTGCTGGTTCTTTGGACAGAGACAGAGTAATGACGTCTTGTTACCAATCCTTCCTGCTTTTTTAAATGATCGAGATGAGCTGCTTAGGGCAGTATTCTATGGACAGATCGTTTATGTCTGCTTCTTTGTTGGCCAAAGAAGTGTTGAGGAATATCTTCTACCTTATATTGAACAGGCATTAGGTGATGCAACTGAGGCTGTCATTGTCAATGCTTTAGATTGCTTGGCCATCCTGTGCAGAAGTGGATTTCTGCGGAAAAGGATACTTCTTGAAATGATAGAGCATGCTTTTCCATTATTATGTTATCCCAGTCAATGGGTAAGGAGGTCGGTGGTCGCCTTCATTGCAGCTAGTAGTGAGAGCTTAGGTGCAGTAGATTCGTATGTTTTCCTCGTCCCGGTTATACGCCCTTTTCTTAGAAGACAACCAGCATCGTTAGCTTCAGAGAAGGCTCTTCTTTCATGTCTAAAGCCTCCGGTCTCGAGACAAGTATTTTATCAAGTCTTAGAAAATTCCAGGAGTTCAGATATGTTAGAAAGACAGAGAAAGATATGGTATAGTTCATCATCGCAGTCCAAACAATGGGAAGCTCTAGACATATACCAAAGAGGAGCTGGAGAATTAGATTCAATGAAGCGTTGGTCTGATAGGCAACATGATCTTCAGGGTAGCAAATCTGTCGGCAATGCAATGCAGAACCTAGATATAAGTGAAGACAATGGTGAGGCTAAGTTAAGAGGCATGGGAAGCTTTATGCATAATGCTTCTGGAACAGTTGACACACGTGATCCCCTATTCTCAGAGAAATTACAGTTCTCAGGTTTCATGTCTCCGCAGATGAATAGTGCAAACAGCCTCATTTTTGATAAATCATCGGAAGGCATACCTTTGTACCATTTTAAATACGACAACAAACGATCAGCTGCAAATGCTCCGGCAGCCTCTGATTCTTCATCACCATTGAACTCTTTAGGTTTTGGTTCCTCATCCATGCCTTGGATGGATGCCGAAAATAAATCCTTTAGTTTGGCTAGTTCGGTTCCATCACCTAAGCTTGTTTCAGGTTCAATCAGCATTGGTAATGGTTCTCCGCAACTTCACAGAGTGGTACACGAGGTAGAAGACAGGGAAACAGATCAAGCAGCCTATGCCAACAAAAAGTTTCAAGATATGGGGGTGTCTGGCACCGTGAAAGTGAGTTCTATTGCAGTGGAGGAAACCTCTGATGCAACTGAGGTATCTGGACTTACTTCCTTTGCACGAGCACCAACAATTCCAGATTCAGGATGGAAGCCTCGTGGTGTGTTGGTTGCACACCTCCAAGAGCACCGTTCTGCTGTCAATGACATTGCCATCTCAACGGATCACAGCTTTTTTGTGAGTGCATCAGATGATTCCACTGTTAAGGTGTGGGATTCTAGAAAGTTGGAGAAGGACATCTCATTTAGGTCAAGGCTAACTTATTCTCTAGACGGAAGCCGAGCACTGTGCACTGCAATGCTCCAGGGTTCTGCCCAAGTTGTTGTTGGAGCTTCTGACGGCATGATACACATGTTCTCTGTCGATCACATCTCCAGAGGGCTTGGCAGTGTTGTTGAGAAGTACTCAGGCATAGCTGATGTAAAAAAGAATTGTGTTGGAGAAGGTGGCATAACCAGCCTAGTAAACTACTCTGCAGATGGCAGTGCCAGTAAAATGATTTTGTACAGCACCCAAAATTGCAGGATCCATCTCTGGGACACAAGAACAAATACGAATGCATGGACTTATAACGTGATTCCGGAGGAGGGTTTTGTGTCTTCTTTGATAACGTCACCTTGTGGGAATTGGTTTGTGTCTGGGTCTTCAAGAGGTGTGCTTACTCTTTGGGATCTGCGATTCTGTATACCTGTCAACTCATGGCGGTATTCTCCTGCATACCCTGTAGAGAAGATGTGTCTTTTTTATCCTCCCCTTAATTCCGCCCTATCCACTATAGCTAGGCCTCTTGTATATGTCGCAGCAGGTTGTAATGAAGTCTCTCTTTGGAATGCAGAAAATGGGAGCTGTCACCAGGTGTGTGACTGTTTTTACATGGTTATTTCAATATAAAATTCCTGTTTAATGACATTGAGAGGGGCAACTTTTTATGTTAAAGGCTTAAAGGTAAAGATCAATATGTTTTTCTTTAAATAAAGCTTAGATTTTTTTATGTTGATAGTGCTTCGCATGTTTGAGAATAGGCATAACTGAAAATATCTAGGTTGAGCAGTTTTATTTTTACTAAACTAATTCATTTGTCATCATCTCTAGCTGACATTCTCTTTGCCTAATTGTTATGTTGTCTGCAGATTTTGAGGGTGGCGAATAACGACAGTGATGGTGAAACCTCCTTGGCCAGACCTTCCAGTAAATCAAATTCTAAAACAGATATGAGAAGGAATACCTATCCCAAGTACAGAGTACATGAGTTGAATGAACCTTCTCCCCGTTTTCCTGGCATCCGTGCATTGCTCCCGTTACCAGGAGGAGATTTGTTAACAGGTGGTACTGACTTGAAGATACGTCGATGGGACCATTACAGGTTTGTGATTGTTCTCCAATTTGTTCATATGATTATCTAGTATTCTTGTGTCTAATTGGTCTTATTCTTCAATATTGCAGCCCAGACCGAAGCTATTGCATTTGTGGGCCATCTATAAATGGAGTTGGAAATGATGATTTCTACGAAACAAAATCTAGTTTTGGGGTGCAAGTTGTGCAGGTATGTTAAATATTATAAGCAAAATCTGTTGTTAATACTGTTTCTTCTGTCGGTGGGGTGATAAGAAATATGTAGCACGTGTTTGGAAAGTTAAATTGGGTGGATGCACAGTCCAAACTCCAAAGCTTCAAATTTGATCTGAGAGGTGTAGCTAGTCTAATAATTTGTCATGCTTTTCTTGAGTTACTTGTTGGAGGAGTGAGGTGTGTTCCATGAGATAAAACATGCTCAAAGTTCAAGATTTTATTGAAATAAACCCGAACTTCAATGCTCTGTACTTGGACTAGTTAAAATATCTTTTGAAAATATTTGTCTCTTACTAGAATTCCATCTTTGCTTTATATTTTCATGAACTTTAAACTTTAGTGAATCATCAATTACGTTTATTAACTTTATTCACTTCTCGCTTTCTTTAAATTCCATGTAATTTCTCTGTTACTCTTGGTTGTGATGTTTTGTAATTAGCTTTAAATAATGTCTTTATTAATTTTTATTTATCTCAAGTCTTATCACATATCAGTGCGAGTCTATGTTAGTGGTGCTTATAAGACTACAATTTGAGTCTCTCTGTTTGCGAACAGGAGGCAAAGAGACGACCTCTAGCAACCAGGTTGGGTGGAAAGGCAGTTCTCACAGCTGCTGCTACTGATTTCGCAGGCTGTCACCGTGATTCTATCCTCTCTTTGGCTTCTGTCAAATTGAACCAGAGACTTTTGATATCAAGCAGTAGAGATGGGGCCATCAAGGTTTGGAAGTAAAGGTGTAAGCTTACCATTGATATTGTACATGTTAGGGCTAGTGATAGTTGAAACTGTACATTATATATTTGAAAGAGAAGAGAGCTTCCTTTGTTTTAGTTCCCCCCCCCCCCCCCCCCCCCCCCTCCCCCTCCCTCCCTCTTCTTTTTGAATCAATGCAACTGCTTCTAAATTCCTGATACACTCTTGCTTGATTTGTATAGCATGTAAGCATTTTGGTTTCCAAAAAGGATATGATCTAAACCTTTAACTTATATCCATACTGCAATGATCAATAAACCTGCCTCCTTGA
This sequence comes from Hedera helix, assembly GCA_947179155.2. Taxonomy (NCBI): domain Eukaryota; kingdom Viridiplantae; phylum Streptophyta; class Magnoliopsida; order Apiales; family Araliaceae; genus Hedera; species Hedera helix. The sequence continues at coordinate 41,804,945 of OX359278.1, forward strand.
AACATGTGATGCTTGGGTGTTGGTAACCGTTGAGTCTTGTTTATTTGTATATGAACTGGTACAGGTGAATATCTTTGCATTAACAGGAGTTGGTGCAGGAGTTGATTCTGTCTTATCTTCGCGAACTTTATGCCTTGTTAAACTTACAACAAAAGTTACTTATTTCCTTTGCTTGTTTAAGTAAATTTGGCGAGCAGGGAAGTTTTTCTAATGATATCATGGCGGTTGGTGGCAATACCATTTTTGGTAAAAAGGACCTTGAGATGTTCATTAAAAAGGTCTTTGCAGTATTGTTGGGTTGATGAAAACTTCTACGTTGAAAATCTCTGTCATGCATCATTGGCTTATGTGACCTGAAGGACATGTCTCAATAAGAAGGCCATATGTCAAATTTTTGTGGTAGAGTTTCCCTTGTATTGAGCCATTTATTTGAGTTCCCAATATCATTTATATAGTAGTCACTTATTACCCGCTGAATTTTATCAGTTTATTACCATTGTCAAAGCTTCCCTTTCGGAGATCATTAGTGGGCCTGTAAAGATTGTCCTATTGAATTTGTTCTTCTAATTGGTTGTATTCCTGAGTTATTGATATTTGTCCTAGTGTTTCATAATTTTGTGAAAATTCTGTGGAATTACACATTTGGATCATGTTGCAGAGTTGATGCGCAACTTTCTATTGTTGTTTTTATTTGCAATTAGGAACCATTGATGGTATATATCCTAAATGTGCAAAACTCCATGAATTAGCTTATGATATTGGATATGCGACTCTTTCAGCTTTTTAATGTGTGTCCAGAAAAAAACAAACATAGCAAAGAATATAAACTTTTGACACATGAAATTGATGGGGAAATGTTATAGTGTTAATTTACAAATATTCATGTTTGTACACCATTAAGGACTAGCGGCACATGTGTGATAGCTCTAGAGACTCAGGTAAGCTTCATGTTGTACAGAAATCCATGATTCTGCTGTGTTCCTTTCAATGGTATACACCGTTGGGGATGCTGTTTTGAACTCTTCATTAGGCTTGAACAACCCGAAGTTGTGATTTGTGAGAATAAAATTTCAAAAACCGGCATACAAATAAAATCCGCCATCAATTCTACAGGCATTATTTTCTGTAGCCGCTACCTCAACTGGTATGGTTAAAGATGGTGACATTAGACATTTTTTGTTTTTCTTAACAATGTTACTGTTTCTTTTTGCTATTTCTTAGTATTTACTGCATTTACTACTCCACTTGTTACTGCAAATACTGGTTACTGTTTACGTTCAATAGCGACAAATTATTAGTAATTCTGTCATGATACCTGTTGAGTAGCATGTACCACTAATTGATCAAGCTGTGGAATTGTGGAGGCATGAAACCCTGCTCCATATGCTGCTATGTCAAGGTCAAGTAAGTAAAAACCCTTTAATGTGTTATTCTAGAATGAGTATACAATTTGTAAACTGATAGTTTGTGCCATTTATATAGATGTGTGATTTTCTGTCGGTACTGGGTTTTCCTATTCAATTTGATTACAAATTCGTGTCAGTTTATAGATGTATATATATATTCTATTATTGTGTCCGTCATTCTGTGTTCATTGTTCAATAATCAATAATACCTTAACATTTTCAATTGTGTTTATAATTTGTTTTCCTGGCCAACACATCTTTTCAGCCATATTTGCATAAATAGGCACCAATAATAATAGTTTTCTATTTACTTAAACTTAGATTTACAATTCCAGGCATTGGTCTTGCCCTGTAAAGCAGACCATATTTGCCCCCTTGTCAATCCTCATCCGCGACTTCTCCACCAATGGACCTTATGATTGTTTCTCCATCATAGAACTATTTGGTTTAAACATGGAACTATTTGGTATCTTTTGGTGTTAGAGAAATATACTCAATGTCTCAATTTGTTGAATGCTTCTTTGGGAGCTCTTTCTGAGGCGGGTTTGGAGAAAGGAGAGAGAGAGAGAGAGTTAAAAATACTGTGAAGAAGGTTTAGAATTATGTGCTGATGATTCCATATAATCACTGCTATTATCTATGCCTCTTTATTTTGTTTGTTCCCAATTATGAATGGAGGCAGTACATGGTCACCGACTCACCATAGTGTCGTTCGTTCAATTTTAGACCTTAGTGGATCTAACACTTGTGGATTTCCTTCCTTCGATTCATCATCCTTATTTGCTTTTTTGGTATGATATAACATGCAAAAGTAGATATACTCAAGTTGTTAGGAAAGATGTGCTTATTTAATGTTCCATATAATTTTATTAGAAAGTGTTATCATTATCCTATTACCATATACCGCACAAGCATTATAATTGCTCTACAACAGTACAACATAGACTTGAATAATATTTGGTTTGTAAGCTTAGATTTAACAATTTGTTATTCTTTATTTCATAAACACTGAGATTCGGTGCAACTGTTTTTGACTACTTTTTTAATCACCTTACCTTTTCCCGGAAGAAGAGTACATGTATTTTACTTTCATTTACCATTTATCTCTCTACCTTGATTGGCCTAGTATATTGTTCAAGTCCCCAATGATCTTTTATGATATGGGGTTTTGGGTCCTTCCACTTTACCTTTCATGCAATTATCCAGTATTCCGTTAATTCAAACAGATGCAACATTCTTCTATATGATTGTATAAGAAAAGAAAGGTTGTATGTTACTATATTTTTTTGATAATTTTTCCGATGTCTCTAACTTGCATAGTTTAAAATAAGTCGACATTGTTGTCGATAATGCTAGGGGTCCTAATTTTAAGGTCTTAATCCCATAATAATAGATCTTACTCTTTTAATCTCATAATAGTAATAATAATAATAGTACTGTTACCTCAGACTTAGAACTGAAAAAAACAAAATAGAACGTCACACACAAAATACAGTGAAACTCACGGGCACCAACAAACAACAAAAACAAATTATTTTAGAAAACGATCTCCTTTTATAACCAAAAAAGTGCATTATTTAGAAGCTATCTATGTGGCCTAGATTGTTTTGCCTGTGAGTGATTGGTTTCATCAAAATACGTCTCTCTCTCTCTCTCTCTCTCTCTCTCTCTCTCTCTCTCTCTCTCTCTCTCTCTCTCTCTCTCTCTAACTTTGTCCATTGATTTCAGTAGACAGAAAAACCCACCCGTGACCTTCTGATTCCATGTCATTATTCTCTCGAATTCACCACCACTTCCCACCTAATCCATGCACATTAAAACTCATATATAAATCTATACATAACCCTGTTTCTAATTCACTTCAAAATTCCAAATTAGATCATTCTTCTTCTTCTTCTTTTCTCCCTTTCTCATTCTGTAACATATTCATGTCTAATTTTACACACATTTTCTGTATTATAGTTCTTGTTCTGAATGTCAGCCATATATTATGCCACACAAAGGGAATTAGACCAAAGACAAGTTCAGGTGGGAAGCAATTAACAGCAAATATGACTCAAACTCAATACTCAGAACAACAATTCATGAAGTGGGTCAAGTTTGTTGGTTCCCTTAAGCACTCTGTTTTTTCTACAGCTAAGAATAAGCTCTTCCCTTCTTATACACTTACTGTCGATGAAAATCCTAACGTCGGAGACTTTACATCAATTCAAGAAGCTATTGATTCTCTTCCTTTTATTAATTCTGTGAGAGTTTTGATCAAAGTTCATGCAGGAGTTTACAAGTAAGATTTTATTTAAATATAATTTAGTTAGTCAATTTTCAAGTTTTCATAATTTTAGTCCGTGTCACAGAGGAAATTTGTTTGGTTTGTTGCGTTGTCCCTTTGTTTTTTTATCAAATTTGGATATATGATTCTTGGGGTATCTTTTCACAACCAAGTATATACCAAGTTGATCATGGATTGTCCTTTCCTCTGTTTTCTTTGAATTTTTTTTTCTCAGAGAGAAGGTTAATATTCCCCCACTAAAATCATTCATAACAATAGAAGGGGAAGGAGCAGATAAAACAATTGCGCAATGGGGAGATACAGCTCAAACACTTGGTCCAAATGGGCAGCCTATTGGAACCTTTGCTTCTGCTACTTTTGCTGTTAATTCCCCATATTTCATTGCCAAGAACATTACATTCCAGGTATCATAAAACTACACATAAATACTGGGGAATGATCTATAGCTAACCTTAGATGCTAGCGAACTTCCACGAGTAAGACACCTGAAAGTATTTTGCACTACACTTCCTGGGTGAGATTACCGGATGGCATCTAATGTTAGCTATGAATCACTCTCCGTATATATAATATAATTCAATATCACACAGGGAAGAGTTTTGTGATTGTAGAAGCTAATAATATTGTGATGCAGAACACAACACCAGTTCCACCACCAGGAGCTGTTGGAAAACAAGCAGTGGCATTTAGAATATCAGCGGATACAGCAGCATTTATAGGTTGTAGATTCTTGGGGGCGCAGGACACACTTTATGATCATTTGGGCAGGCATTATTACAATGACTGTTATATTGAAGGTTCTGTAGACTTCATCTTTGGCAATGGCCTCTCTTTATTTGAGGTTTCGTTTTGCTCTTTCTCAATAAAAATATTCATGCTTATATTCTTAATTTTATCATCTTAGTTATCTCACTCTCTCAAGTCCACGTCCATATCAACATAACGTAAATTATTTGGACCTACCGTTTTCAGTTCTTTTCCTTCTCCCTCTTGTGGAACCGACCATAAAAGTGGTGGCTGTCTACTAAAGTTGTTTAGTATGATTGTCCTATTCTTGTTAAATGATACAATACTCCGAATGAGAATCTCATTTAGCTTTTTAACTTATATTTAGATTTATCGAAACACACACTGAAACACAATTTTTCCTTTATAAGAATTTTTTTTCTCAAGTTATTGCAAAAAAAAAATTATCCGAAAAGATTATGTCTATGCATGTCATAGTCAAGCCTCTATTTTACCCTTTCTTTTATAGAAAAAGTCAGAAGTCAAATAATGATGCACATGTTATTACCATATGTTTACAGGAATGTCTCGTGCATGCAATTGCACCAGGTACCGGGGCCATTACGGCTCAAGGGCGGAACAACCTCTTGGAAGACACTGGGTTCTCATTTCTAAGATGTAAGGTCACTGGGTCAGGAGCTCTGTACCTTGGGAGAGCTTGGGGGCCCTTCTCTAGAGTAGTATTTGCCTACACTTATATGGACGACATTATCATCCCTAGCGGCTGGTATAATTGGGGTGATCCTAACCGAGAAATGTAAGCTCTCCCTGCCTCCTTTTCATTTAAAGAAAAATTATTTTAATCACGCGTTACATTAAATTCATTATTACAATCGGCTTGTTAGGCGTTATATTAGATTGATCAATACAATGTCTAAATACGTGTACGTGTGAAGTTCGCAACCTGAATTCTGCCCTTTATCTTGAGTGACAAGTCACTATTCTCCCGGTCCACATCGTGCCTAGCAAAGTGATGTCACCATTGACAAAAAATACCATAAATGGGACCTTTCTTAGCCTATCAAACCCCCAACTCAAATCAAATCCAATCCAATCCAACATTGTATACGTCTATTCTATTCTTTTTGGACTTTGGAAAAATCGCGGTGTAATGCACCTTGAAAGAGTTTATTAATCAAATTATACACACAAATTAAATGTTGGGTTGATTAAGTTACATTATCATACTTTTTTAGCCTTGATTAAATTTGTAAGGATAATTAATTCCTTCCTGTTTTAATGAATATTTTAGGACTGTGTTTTATGGGCAATACAAGTGCACTGGACCAGGTGCTAATTTTGCAGGGAGAGTGTCATGGTCCAGAGAACTTAGTGATGAGGAAGCCAAGCCTTTTATATCACTTAGCTTCATTGATGGCTCAGAATGGATGAAATTGTAATTATATGATCAGTATTGACTTTTAAAAAGTCAATTTGAAATATTTTCAAATTCAAAATTGACATGAATTCAAGTAGTTTATATCAATGTAATTATTAATTACTTAAAAAGTATTTTATTATTTTAAAATTTTAAATAAATTGTGTTAATTTTGAGTTTGATAGTATTTTAAATTAATTTTTCAAAAATTAATAGTAATTTTATAATTTAGAACGAAAATTTTAGACTCATAGGCTACTAGCAGGCCTAGGTTGATAAATATGATGTTTTGATTAAAGTCATGCTGGCCCAATTCTATAGCCCAATCACAATTACATTCTATTATCTCAGAGGGACTTGTATAGGGAGGGAAAAGACACCTTACTGACCTTACCTACAAAAACAGGGCCTACAAGGGTTGCATCTTAGTTGATGTATCTATCTATACTTATTATAATAATTAATAACACAAAAATAATTTTTTTGTATAATTCAATTGAATTGTTTTTATTGATTCTGAATTGAGTTAACTTATAAATTTGATTAGTTGATATTTTTATTTTTATTTATATGTTTGTTTTGATTTTAGATACGTATTATCTAATTTTCAAGATATATATATAAAATTATAGTTTCTATCAATTTTATCCATTTAGAATCATTTTTTAATTCTTCTTCTTCTTTTATCTTATTATTATTTTTTATTTTGTTTTTTTTTAAATTCTATCCATTTACAATAATTTGAGGAGATACCAATCATTTCAATTTCAACACGACTTCTAATTTTAATTAAAATATTTGAAATCTATTATATATTTATTTATATATTTTAATTATTCTTCTATCTTTTTTTTTCTTTTTCTTTTTTATTTTTTTGCGTTGATAAGTCAATGTATTTTATTAAACATTAAAAACAATGTGAATATTATTATTAAGTAGGATTATATTTTAATAGCATTTTAAAGTCACCTTATATAAAAATATTAGCTAATATTTGCATTATTATAAAATTATAGATACAAATTATCTTTTTAATTTGGTTAAAAAATAGAGAAATATTTTTATTATTTGTCAATATTTTTCACTATTATTTACAGTATCACATTACCATTATTTAGCTAATACTTAGAGTATATACAGTAATATAAATTATAATTGATAAATGATATATAATTGTAAATCTTATGCTTATCACGAGAAACTGAGGTAGGGGTGCACAAGAAACTGAAAAATCAATCGAATCAAACCGAACCGTTAAAAATTCAAATTAAAAAGCATAAAATCGAACATTGTAAAATCGAAAAACTAAGATTAGTTCGGCCGGTTTTGGTTTGGCTTTTTAAAAAATCGAAACCAATCGAACAATTTAAAATTATAATATAATTTATATATTTTTCTAATAAATATTTATTTTAGTTATGAAACTTAAGATTTAATAAATTTAATGTAGTTATGACAATTAGTTACACAATTACATTAAATGTATAACGATTATGAACCAAGGTAACCAAATCAGAATATAACAGTAACCAAATCAGAATATAACAGTAACCAAACGAAGCAGCGGAAGGAGACGAGCAGTGGAGTCATCGTCCATTTTTCAACCAGCAAAACTCAGCTTCTCTCTCTGACCCAACCATTGCTTCATAACCATTTGAACGTACGTATATGTATTTGCAGTTGGTTGCCAAACCTTCAAACCAAAGTAACCTAATCAGAATATAACTATAACCAAATCAGAATATAACAGTAACCAAACGAAGCAGCAGCGTCAGAAAACTTAGAAACAGAGCCCAGACATCATAGCGTCAAACACAACCACCACTTTCACCTCTGTATACATTAAAAATGATGGAATAAGATGGTCAGTTCAATGCATCGACATGAATAAACTACTTAATCTACATTAGAGCAACTAACACGAGAATCAAGAAGGAATCTACATAAACCACTTTATAGTGAACCTCTTACTCAACAACAAGCATTCTCTCTTTCTCTCTCTCTCTCTCTCTCTCTCTCTATATATATATATATATATATATATATATATATATATGTATGTATGTTTATATATACCTGAATGAAGTAAGAGAAATATTTATTAGGGGAGGAGAGAGAAAAAGGTTGGATCTTTAAGGTAAGAGAAAAAGAGAGAGAAAGAGGTAAACAGAAGGCTGAGAGCTCCGCTCTTTATCGGTGGTATGTAAATAAAATATTAAAAATATATTAATTCTGTAAATATTTTTTGCATGCACTTTTATTGTAATTTTTTTTAAATGTACTAGAAAATGTAAATGTTCTATTATTTTATTATTTTATTTTATACATAACATGATGTTTTTATTTTGGGCTATTGAGTATAGCATACAATTTGTTTTATTCAATTAAAATGTACTTATTAACAAAATATATTACAAAATTTATGTTTAATACTTTAATTAAGAAATAATTTTAACATTATAAACTATTGTGAGTATTATTTATTTGATTAAATATGTGAAACTAATAATTGTAATTAAATATCAAGTGACTAATTTTAAAAAAATACTAGAATAATATCACAAGCACATTACACATGTATGTATTTATATACTGACAATTATTTGATTATACATGTAACGTATTCTCACTATTATGCTATATGCAAGTATATATAAAAATATAATTAATTATTATTTTTTATTAACATTTACTAATCAATAATATTTTAACTTTTGCCTTATTTAAGTTCTTTCATATCTAATAGTCATATGTTTGGAGATAATAGTATTTTGAACAAATGAATAGAAGTTTTGTTCCATAAATTGATCTAAATGATTAATGAATTAAGTTTTTTACTTTTATGTATTGATATATTAATTTTTTTTGGAAAAAAAAAAAATTTGACCACGGGCTGGACCAAAAAGGCTCGTTTTTTTTGGGCTGAAGAATGGAAGCCCATAACCCAATTTTTTTGAGCCAGCCCGGCCCGGGTCTTTTTTGTCAAGTCTAATTAAACTGGAAGTCAATTTACAGTTGCATCACTGAAAAAGAAAATAATAATAATAATACCCTCTTCGTTACAAAAAAAGAAGAAGAAGTTTAGTTTAGTTTTTAATAAATTAATTAGAGGTATTTTAAAAATAAATTTTATTATTTTAATAATAATAATAATAATAATAATAATATTTCCGTTACACAAAACAAGATTAGTTTTTCTTTTTAAAAATTAATTTGATGTATTTTAAATATAATTTTTTATTAAATAACAACAACAACAACAATAATAATAATAATACCCTTTCAGTTAAAAAAAGAAGAAGAAGATTAATTTTGCTTTTTAAAAATTATTTTGAAAATTTAATTTCAATTTATTATTATTAATAATAATAATAATAATAATAATAATAATAATAATAATAATAATAATAATAATAATAATACCATCTCCATTACACAAAAAAAAGGATTAGTTATTCTTTTTTAAAATTAATTTGAGGTATTTTAAAAATAAATTTTAATTTAATAATAATAAGCAAAAGACATTTGTTGCTTTTCATGTCTTTTTTTCTTCTTCTTAAATTCCATTCAACAATCAATACAGACCCCATTTACGCCTACCCATCTCTCTTTATTTCATTTGTCTTTCACATTTATCATACTTTTTTATTTATGATATTTTTTATTTTTTTGGGACTTTGATTTTTTTCTTACCAATTTATTATTCAATCAAAATTTATTTTTATTATACCTCAAGTTAATTTTAAAAAAGCAAAATTAACCTTTTTTGTGTGTAGTTGAGATGGTATTATTATTAAATTAAAATTTACTTTTAAAAGACCTCAAATTAATTTTAAAAAAATAAAACAAATCTTTTTTTTCTTTTTTTGTGTTTAACCGAGATGGTATTATTATTATTATTAAATTAAAATTTATTTTTAAAATATCTCAAATTAATTTTTAAAAAGCAAAACTTTTTTTTTGTTGTAACGGAAATGGTATTATTATTATTATTATTATTATTATTATTTTCTCTTTCAATGATGTAACTGTAAATTGACCTCCAATTCAATGATGAAAATAATATTTAATACTGCCACGCTATTTTTCTGTTAAATAGTTAACACTCTTTGACGGAAACTTCACTTTTTGTAAAAAAATTCGAGTACAATGAGTCGATTGTAAAAAAATTCAGTATAATGATGCATATGTAAATTAGGGTCGAGTATAATGGAGAAAAAAGGATTTAACCCTATTCTCAAAAATCAATTCAACAACTTAAGAGCTAAGTTTTTCATAAAATTTTAGTACACATTTATTGTTAAAGTTACAACGTACAACTTGTTACTAAGAATTTAGTATAAAAAAAAAAATTATTTTTAGACTATCAAGTCATTAAATTTAAACTGTTGAGTTGACTCGATGCCAATTAAAATATCATTATAAAATATCATATATAAAATTTACGTGATAAGTTATTTTTAAGCTTACCTGTGCTTTAACAAGGCAAATAACGAGTCATTTTGGTTTATCCTGAGTCAACTCAGCTGTTCAAATTTGGTGACTGGTAGCTTAAAAATGGATTTATTATTTTTTTTTCTTTTATGATTTTCATGTCTTCTTAGTTATAAATTTTGGTTATTTCTAAAAGTCAACTCAACAGTTCAAAAGTTAATTTTTTCACAAAATTTTAGTACAAATTTATTATTAAAGACACAATGTATCCCTTGTCAATAAGAATTGAGTAAATATAACAAAAAAATAAAACATAAAATTTGGACTATCAAGTTACTAAATTTGAACTATTGCGTTGACTCGAGACAAACTAAAATATTATTAAAAAATATCATATATAAAATTTATTGACAAGTCATTTGTGTTACTCGCTTTGCATGAGTTATTAAGCTTATTTTCATAAAACAACTTCATAGATGCTCTCTATTTGCTTGAACAGATAGACTTAAATTAATTTTTTTAGTAAAGGGCAAACGAAATTTTATGTTTGAAAATCTTTAACCCGGACTTCTTCAGCATCTAGGGGTAACAAACCGATCATAAAATCTTGTTCAATAAATGGAACGCATGCATGCTGTCTGCTCTCAAGTTGGATAATAAGGGTTGGAGAAGAACAATCACTAAACATTAAAATACAACACTATTATGAAACATTATTTCATTTTTACCATACATGTCATTAATAAATTTGAGACATAGTTAAAATTCAAGAGTCAGTCTAACCTAAATTCATCAATAATTTTTTCTTTTTGTTATCCGTAATACAACAAATTCAGCTAAAAGATTTATTGCGCCAAGTGGTATCAAAATATTATTTTTGTTAGAAACAATAGGGCAAATATTTAATTAAATTTAACTTTGTCCATCATAATTTTGAAAATAATATTTTTTATATATCTTTACCCGTCTCGATCAGAATTCCTGACTTAATAATAGTAAGGAAGTGTAAAGGGTAATGGCAAGTATGGTATTTTATGAGTTAGGGTCTTGGCATTATCCTTTGCTAGTATGCTATCAATTATATTCGACTTATGAGTTATATTTCAATGGAGGGGCCAAGAAATCTTGAACTTTTTTGGTACAACAACTTAAAAGCAAACCAGAAATAAGAATTTTACCAGTTAAGTTGGTACAGTACAAGTTTCATGAATTATTAATATACATACAAAGGGAAAGGCTATCAATCCTATCCTCTTTCTTGATTGCTCGTACATATACAGAGGAAAAAGAAAGAAGCTAGAAAGATAGAACGAGACGAGGCAGGCGGCAGCTTGTTAGATGAGAATATTCTACCAAGTTGGTGGCCAGTGGAGCTAAAATCACTTCCATGCTATTGAAACACTAACAAATGTATTGTTCAAATTAAGTGGTTTTAAGCCTCTAACAAGTTAATACTTAAATCCCCACCATTCTCTTCCTGTTCATCGCCAATTACTGGAGGGGGAAAGTACTTTACATAATTCTCCCTAGCTCCAAAATTAGAGATAAATTTATAAAGTAATTTTTTTTATTGTTTTCAAACTAGTCTCTAATATTGACTAAAAAAATCATATACTTTATATTATAAAAATAAAAATGTATATTAATTTTAAAATAAACATATATATATATATACATACATATATATTTAATTTTAGAATGTAGTGAATGGTTCTTGTTAGGTATGGGAAAGACTTTGGCTACGAGTAACATGGGACATGGGGCATATACAATGATACATCATATCATCATCATCGTACAAATGAAAGAAAGTCATGTTTATAAAAAAAATCTACCGACACTATGATATGAAAATATTACTGAAAAAGATAAACAAGGAAAATGTAGGATATAGCTTATAGAATTGAGTTTGGTTTTCCCATGTGGGCATCTTCTAGAGGACAACCTTCCCACCGAACTAGAATTTGATTGACCCACTGGTGATGGGCTTTTTTCTTCCTCTGATCCAAAATGGCCTGGGGTGGTAAATTATATTTATTATATGTTTCCTCTGGAAGAGGTAATGACTGTGGAGGGGCCTCCCCATTGAACCTTCTTAGAAGTGAGACGTGAAACACATGCAGTCGCTATTTATAAGCTATTTTGCCAATCTTAGCACAAACAGGATAGGCTCCAAACTCTCTTTTACTTGTCCTCTGTGTGACACTTTGCTGCCTATTAGGCTGCAATTTAACCAGCATTACATTTCCCCCTGTGAAGGAAAAGTCAGTCCTACTCTTGTCAGCTTGTGCTTTCTTTCATTTTTAACTGCCCTGCTGCCAATGTTTTCTTCAACTACTTGACAAGTACCTGGGATGTAGTTAGCTAATGAGGGAGGTGACCTACCTACCATACACAGCTTCAAGCCTATTGCAGAATGAAAAGATGTATTCTAAAACCATTCAGCTAGCCCCAAGTATTTGTGCCATTGATTAGGATCTTCAAAGACAAAGCATCTTAAATACTACTGCTCAATTCCTTTGTTCACTACCTCAGTCTGGCCATCAATTTGGTGATGGTACGAGGATGACATTTTCAAAGTTGTGCCTTGCAATTGAAATAATTCTTTCCAGAATATGGCATCTCTGTCACTAACAATAGATTTAGGAATCCCATGGTGTTTCCCAACTATGTCCCAGAAAAGTCGTGCTACTTAAGATGCAGTATAATGAGAAGGCAAAGCTCCAAAATGGGCAGTTTTTGTTAATACGTCCACAACCACATTGATATAAGTGTAACTTTGGGAATTTGGAAGATGAGTAATGAATTTCATGCTGACTTCTTCCCAAACCTGTTGTGGAATATCCAGAGGCTGAAATAGACCATAGGGATTCACATTGTTGCCCTTGAGTTGTTGGCAAATACTGTGATTCTTCACAAATTGTGCTACCTCAGCCCTCATCTGATGCCAGTAAAATGTAGCATTTAACTTCATGAAGGTCATACGAACTCCTCCATGTCCTCCTTCTGGGGAGTTGTGAAACTCCTCGAGCAATGTAGTTTTAAAGTAAAGTTTGTAGGAATGAAAATTTTACCCTTGTATAGATACACCATCTCTGAGGGTCCATTCCTACAAGTTTTCATCCAAAGTTATATTCTGCAACTCAGGAGCTTGTGATTGTTCTTTCTTGATATCTTCGATAATAAGAGGGATATGCCTTGTTAGAGCTAAAAGAACATTAGACTAAGCCTCATGTAGCTCAATGGTAAAACTGTTGGATTTTTGCTATAAAAATCCTATTTAACTATTTATTAAATGTTTATTTATGTTAAACATTTATTTATTAATAAAAGTACATCATTCATCATTCATTAAATGATCATTTATTTTATTTATATAAATCTCCAAATTTTTATATATTATGATTTATGTGTATAAATAAGTATGATACAGTATACACAGAAGATATAAATGATCATATGTAATATATATAAATAAAGATATAATAGTTTATAACCTATGATAATTTGGAGATATTATTTTGTAGGTTATAGTATTTTAATAAAGATGATTTATCTTGATCATGGAAGTTGAATTTTTAATTAAAGTACTAGTGCATTAACGATGTGCATTAAACGGATCATGTGATAATATTTTATTTATAAAATATTTTCACATAAATACTAATTTGTGAATTTTTCTTAATTTTAAAATAATAATGGACTTAATATTGTTATATATATATATATATATATTAGTTTAATATTTCAACGCGTGAAATTACATTGAGTTAATTAATACCTCAGAATATTAATTAATATATTTAATTAATATTAGGAATATTATTATTGTCAAAACATCTATAAAAATTTATATAAAATAATTTATTACTAATCATAGAATCTTGACCAAGTCTTTTAATATTTATTATTAAAATGATTGATTTTAAAGGCTACAGTAAAGCCCTGGTCCATTTTTGAGTTGGTTAATGTTTCTTTGCCCATGCTATAATCCATTATAGCTGTTGCATTGTGTGTTAACGTAACAGTCTCAGCTGCTTCATCTGCGACAACTCATTACTTTTTAATTATTTAAATTTTAAGAGAGAGTATTTAATTATTCATTTGAAACACTATTTAATACCCTAATTTTGGACCCCGATTGTTTACTACATTAATAAATTTCTTTGTCCCGCGAAATAGTCAAACTTTCTTCATAATTTTTATTAAAATCACGATTCTTTTTTTTGTGAACCCAAATTATACGGGACAAGAAAATTTTGAAACAGCCCTGCAATAGAAGTGGGGGCCACATGGGCGTGCCCCTCGAGGTTAAAGTGGGGCTTCATTTAGTTAAACAAGAAGGTGGACACATGAAATCGTACCCTCGTGTTCCAAATCACTAATATTTTGCACCAAAATTCATCAATAATACATCATCCCTGCCATAATATCTGACAAAAATAAGATAAAAACAAACATCATGGATTGAAACTAACTACTCGCCAGCTAAAGAAACCACAACTTTTGACAGATTTGTGCGGCAAGGACAAAGGGTGATTATGAAAATACAATTTGGCACCATTCTGACTTGAATTCATGGATTATTGCAACTACATATTCCGAGAGGGAATATTTTACATTCTCCCGTTTCAATTTGAATGTCATGATTTAAAAACATGCTAGTAATTGCGTATGTTTGATTGTTGAGCATTTGAGGTGTTTAGTATGTTTGAAAGTTCAAAAATATTTGAAAATCTTAGTTTAGAATCAATTTACTTCGAATATAAATTATTTAACTCAAAAACGCAGTGTTTAAAATTCAAATATAACACACACAAAATGGTACAATGCGTTTGAAAATTCAAAAACGCTACCACCTTCATTGGTAACTAAACAAACCCAATTTATGTGATTAAGCCATAATAAACATCATTTCAAAATTAAGATTTTTTGGATGACCCTTAATTGAGATAAAAGAAGTATGAAAGTAATCAATTGAATGAAGTAACAATGATTAAAGTTAGCTCATCCCTAACAAAAAGATGAAATGATTATGCACATCAGCACATCATTAGTAAATTTAAGAAAGTTGCTTCCATTGCTGAAAAAAAATCTCCCGCCTCTAAGATCTTATGCAAAACTACAAACTACAATACTTCCATAGCATAAATCACGTCTTGCCTATAACTTTATGCACACTTTCCTACTCTCATCTATCACCATCTGGTCCCATTTTTTGTTGCACATTTTTCAATCATCAGTCAATCCTACCTCCCCCAAATCCCTCTCATACTCTGTCCCTTTTTCATCGTCTTCAATCTTTTTACCATATACCCTCCATGTAACAATCTCTATCTGGTGTTCTACCAAAATCTGAAGACTTATTAAAATTACCCATCACAGCATTCTTGAAACTTATCACTTCTTGAACTTTAGAGCATGATCTTTGCATTTTAACCCCACTTATACTACTTCTTGACTCCATCATTTCATGAAGTGAAAGCTTCTTTTTTGGCCCTGGCTCAGGCCTCTGTTTTGGGGCACTATGAGACCTCCATTTAGCCTTAAATGACTGTGTGCTCGCCATATAATTCGGCGAATTCGTAAACGACTGGAAAAGGCTATCCAAACAAACACTCTTAGCCGGAGTGACCGGTCCATTAGACCCACCTGAATTGGCAAATCGGGGAGTGCTTTGTGCTGTGGAGAACCGGCATTCGTCTCCGGTGAGGCCCCAGTCGGAGTCATTACAATTCCGGCAATCGAGTATCGATATCAGTGCCGGAACACGACAAGGGAGTGGGGAGGAGAGTGTTTGGCCATATGGGTCTTCAGTTGAATCTGACACCCATGTGTTGGTTCTTCTATATCTTGATTTAGGCTTTCCTGTATCTACCTCCACAATCTTTGGGCTTTCCTCAATTGCATTATCAAATGATCCTGACAGTCTCCTGCTGTGAATTGATGTTGTGTGTTCACTCCTTGTTTCATCACATTTTTCCTGCAAATCAGAAACAAAATTGTGCTACATTACTATCAAACAACTACGTATATATTTGGTTACACAAAACGTTTTGGAAGGCCAAATTATCTTATATTAAATGGCGTTGTACATTTAGAGATTCATAACGCTATCTTCACGCAAATATGCTAGTAATTGAACAAATCCTAAATAAAAAATAGGGTAAAAAAAACATAAAACAATTTCAAATTCATGTTCATCGAAAAAATACATATGAACATGAATTTGAAATTGGGACTTACGATGCATTTTCGGGCTCGAAAAAGGGACTGAAATTTGTCATTTTCGTTCTTGAAGGCACGAGATTTTTGGGCACGAACAGTGGCTTGTGCTCTTATTAGAGCTTGCATCCTAAGAAGTGTAGCAGTGGCTTGTTTGCGGACCAAAAAACCTCTAACAAGTGCTTGTAGCTTCACTAGTCCTTTCAATGCCCTTAGTGCTTTTCTGGACTGTTAACATTTCATTTCAAAAAATAAAGTAATAATTTTTTGGAAACATAAACAAATCTAAAAAATGAACAATGAAAGTGCACAAAAGTACATAATGATTAAATAATAATGTGAGTGTACAAAAAATATTTATTTATTTACCAAGTATCCACGGAAGACTGTTTGAATTTTGAGTGCGGCCCAACTCTCACGGCTGCCGGAGAACATGTTTCCCCTGCCCTGGCTGGTGAGCCGGACAACTACCGCCGCCGCCTGTGCGGCGGCGATTGCTGCATCTGCTGCTGCCGCGGTAGCGGCAGCCACCGCAATTGCATGCTTGCTTTGCTCATTTTCCGACTCGCTGAAGTAGTTAGATCTTAGCCATGCAGCATCCGCCGGTGTTATGTTGGGTGGTATGGTTGCCGGATTTTGAGTCAACCCAGTTGAGCCTCTACCTGAGTTACCGAAGTTAGGGCGTTTCTTATCTTTCCGGTCGCCGGAATTGGGATTCTCTGTTTGGTCTTTATCTTTCTTCATCCCAAACAAGCCCTTTAACCACCTAGTCGCTCTGCCCATTTTTCGCACTCTGAAAAACGAAAGAAAAGAGTGAGAAAGAGAGACAGAAATAATACCACAATGTAGAGTGAGAAAGAAAAGAAAATATGGGCCTTAAAAGAGAGTGGAATTGGGGGCTACCCAGTTGGATTTTTCCAGTAAAACACCGCTGTTGCATTTCACAAACTAGGTTCATTCCACATTGTGAAAAAAAAGTTCACAAATAGGAAGGAAAAATGGAAGTAAAAAATAAGAATGTTAATACTGTTACAGCAATATTTGTGTCCTTGGATTTAATACGCATTTAATGATATTTTTACGTTTATTTTAATAATATTTTAAAATTTCAATGATATTTATTTTTTTGACAATATAATTATTATTCTGAATTATCAAAAACAAAATTAAAAAATATTATGTAATAGCGATAGAGAGAAAAAAAGGCTTTAAATTTGGTGTAGATAGTTTTATTTACAAAGGAGAAATGACAAGTAAATATAGGGATACTGATAATATCATAATAATATTTATAATGTGTGAGTAAATATGTATTTAATCATACTTTTATACTCGTGTTATTGATCTAACGGCATAATTATTACTCTACAACCAAAACCAGTGTCCACAAATTTCTTCTAACGTAGTAGAGATGGAGGAATAAAAAGGGCGTTAAATTTGGCTATTAGTAATTTAGTAGAAAACAAACTAAATAGCAGTTACAAGCTTAATGACATCTTGTTACACCTCATAATTTGGGATATTTCCATATTGCATTAAGTTTACATACAACTTGAGAGTTTCAAGAAAAAAAGAGGTAACGGAAATAAACCAACATTCAATTCAGACTCTAATTAAAAATATTTGGAGTATTATAATAAACGGAAATGGGAGGGAGTGATACAATTCCGTAAAAGGGGGAGAAAAGAGCCTTGTACAAAACCCAGTTGAGTTTTCCTGTCTTGGTATTGATGACAGTACTGTAACAAAGTTGTCGGATCCGATTATTACTTAGTGAATTTTATAGTAAATTTATTTTTAGATCAATAAAATATTGACACGCAGGTTGAAGAGTATTTTTTCTATCTACATATCATCACCTTATTAATTTAAAAGTTCACTTACCATGAAATTCACTTCATATATCAAAAGATTAAAATTATTTTTTTTCAAAAGTTCGAAGGTTAAAAATACTTTTTTGAAGATTTTAAAAAATGAAAAGATCACAAGACTTCATTATTATATTTTGAAACTAAATCTGTACTGTCAAACGGCACTACAATACAAGAATATGCAGCTGTGATATACCAATAATTTATATATTGTTCTTATTTTAAAATATAAGATTATTATTATTTTTTAAAAATTAATTTAAAATATTTTTAAATTTAAAATTAACATATTTATTTATTTTTGACAAAGGCTTACATACATTAAATTTTAGTTAATACAAAAATAATTATTGTAAACTATCTGAAAAATATTATTAACTAATTATAAAATTTATTTTTTATATCATGTTTAATAAATCATAATAATTTTGAGTTTAAATATATTTCGAATGGACTTTCAAGAGTAAATAATAATTTTATGATATATTATTAGCTAATTATAAGATTATTATTTTTTTGTATCATGTTTAATGAATCATAATAATTTTGAGTTTAAATATATTTCGAATTGATTTTTAATAGTTTATAATGATCTTATGATATGTATGTGTGTGTGTGTGTGTGTGTGTGTTAAATGATAAATATACTCCAACTCATCTTGGATCATCGAAATCAATAATAAATGATCAAGATCAACACAATTAGCACAATAGGTAAAACGAGAGAAAGTGAAACAAGTACAATTTTTTTGGGACAATTCTAAATATACAATATTTAATATAAAATTAAATATTATATTTATTTTAATTATTAAAAAATAGAGTATAATATAAATTTTAATGTCATATTATATTTTTTAATTATTAAAATAAATATAATATTTAAATATTATGTACGTGTATTTTTTATTTTTTTTCAAGTGATCCAATCGGAAACTTAGAAGAGAGAAACCTACCTATTTTTCATTTAACAAAGTACAGAAAAAGAAAGCACATTGCTAATTTCTGAAGCCACGTGTCACGTGTCGTTAAAATAAAAATATGAACAAATTTACACATATTATAATTAAATATTATATTTATTTATATAATTAAAAAATAAGACATGATAAAATTTTAATATTATTTTTAATAATATAAATAAATATAATATATTTGTCATATTTTTTTTTTAATAATATAAATAAATATAATATTTAATTATTATGTGTTTATATTTATTTTTAAAAAGATGCTCCCTCCCCTGCCTTATTGTCCTTTGTTTCTGACGACACCCTCGTGAAAATACAATCTTCTCTCTTTTGGAGAATGGGCTGCATGTGACTTAATTTAAATGAAAAAGGACTGAAGATATACTTATAAATATATCTCTATGGAATTAGTAGCAGTAGTAGTAGCTGTTATTATCTTCTGTCCTCAATATTTTGAATTAGCATATGCATATGAATGAAACTTTTGTTATTATATTACAGTAACTTTATTTATTAGTTTGTTAAAGTGCGAGGCCAAAACAAACACAACCGTGGGTTCTTGTTTGTTTCTTGTTTGTTCCATAATGTCAAGTTGCATAACAGAACTGACTGCACTTCAAAAATAATTGATCCATGCGTAGCAATTGGTGACAGTCAGTCCTTTAACAGCAAACCACGTGTAACACTTGGTGACATAACGGGGAAGAAAAATCGAATAGATCCTATACAAGGCTCCTGGAAAAGAACTGTACGACAGAAAGAGGCTTCTGACATTGTGATGCCAGATGTAGTGGGGGAAAAGAGAATATTTCATCAGCTGGTTGAGGAGGAAGAAATACATAAGAAAAAGAAAGTAGAGGCACCCAAAAACGAGTTTTTATTGGCGGAGGCTGGTTCCCAGCCCCGCCAGTACCAATGAGTCTTTTATGTTGGAACTGTCGGGGGCTTGGGAACCAACGAACAACTGACCAGCTCGCAGACATGGTACGGGCAAAAGATCCCTCCGCTGTGTTTATAGCCGAAACATGGATGGATGAAGCAAGGCTAACTTTTGTACAAAATCGTTTGAATTTTAGAAATAAATTTATAGCACCAAGAAGAAATAGAACGGGTGGTTTGGTGTTATTTTGGAAGACTGAATTTGATTTGGAGGTGGTGGGTTTTTCAAAAAATCATATTGATACATTAGTTAACAAAAATAAACCGGAGGAATGGAGGTTCACAGGATTCTATGGAGAACCGGATACAAGTAATCGCCATGAAGTGTGGGCAACATTGAGATTGTTAAAAGCACAGAGGTCAACCCCTTGGTTGTGTGCGGGGGATTATAACGAGATTACAAAGCAGTCGGAAAAGTTGGGAGGAAGAGTTCGACCTCATAATCAAATGCATGCTTTCCGGGATGTTCTGGATGAATGTGGATTTATGGATTTGGGTTTCATAGGATCGAGGTTTACTTGGCATAAACACTTTGATGATTTTACCATATGGGAAAGACTTGATAGGACAATGGCAACAAATGATTGGTTTGCTATGTTTCCTGATACAAAGGTTTATCACCTTGATGTAACAACCTCGGATCATAAAGCTATGTGGATAGTTCCTGAAAAAATGAATTGCCAGCAAAAAAGACCATTTAGATTTGAACAAATGTGGATGACTGATAAGGGATGTGGAGATACAATTGAGGCAGTTTGGCGTGGTGACTATGATGACCAGGGGGACATTAGAGTGCTAAAAAAGGTGGAGGATTGTGGTAAAAAATTGACAGCTTGGAGTAAAAATAATTTTGGGAATGTGAAAAGAGCATTGGAGAAAAAACGAAAATTACTTGTCAAGGCTGAACAATTGGCTTTGCGAGGGGGGAGAGTGGACCGAATGAGGAGACTAGAGGCAGAGATAAACTCATTGATGGACAAGGAGGCTATTATGTGGAGGCAACGAGCTAAAATTCAGTGGTTAAAGGATGGGGATAGAAACACACGTTTTTTCCATAGTAAGTCTTCGGAAAGGAGAAGGAGGAATTTTATAAAAGGGATGTATAATGGAGAAGGACAATGGTGCACCCAACCTACTAGTGTGGCTGAAACTGTGGTTAATTTTTATACAGACCTCTTCACATCATCAAATCCGACCTGCTTTGAGGAGGTTCTTGAGCAAATTCCAACAGTTATTACTAATGAGATGAATAATCAGCTCACTTTTGTGACGCCCCCAAATCTAGGCCCACACAGCCCAAACTTGAGTCGTCAAAAGACTACAACAAAATTATTACAATGAAATACAACGTACAACAATACAGTGGATAATACAACACAACTAAGTCTTCATTATTATTGCCACACTATTTTATAACACGTGAAGACTATGATAGCTATCCTCGCACTCTCACTCCATTCCCCGGCTAGACCCCGTTACGTTCTCATCTCCTGTTGAAAAACAATGGAACGAAAAGAAAGGGTGAGCTCAAATAGCCCAGTAAGAAATATCATGACTAAGATAATGACGAATAATTTATCATTAGCCTTCAACAGTTGAGTTCTTGATAGAATACAATAGACTACAAGGTTTATATCAAAAACTGCAGTTAAATTCTTAAACAACGTTCAGATCAATAATAGCAGCGGAATGAGCAATCTATTAGAAGAATAATGCAGACTATAATGTCCACTCGCTTCTCTTTTTAGTAAAAATATCATCAACTTTTATCATCTGAAATACCATTAGTCAAGATAATACAACTTCACAGTTCCTGGTCATAATCATGCAGATCAACAGTTCGTCTTTGCACTACGGGCCAAAGACATTCAATATAACACCAACGGTCATGATTATACCAGATTCAGCCTTTGGTCATAATCATACCAACCAACAGTTCATCTTTGCACTACGGGCCAAAGAGAACATTCACCACGTGTCATAAAAGACACCGAACAGATGTATCGCCTTTAACCTAGTATATCGCCTTTAACCTATCATCTGTTCAACAATTATATCACATCTGTGCCCCCGGCCACAGATATTCACAACAGCTTGATTCTTGATGATTAATACAAATAACAGTGATACAAATGATGAACAGAAGAACAGGATAAACAATAAGTATCGGAAGTTTACTTTGTGCAGATTCAAATAATGTCCAAATTGCCAACATGATGTGGAGTGAAATTTAAAAATGATATTCAAGATCCACAGTTCAGAATAACGATTACAGTTCAATAGAAATGTTCAGAAAATAGGAAGGTTCAGTTGAACTAATGAAATTCAACTATTATGGAACATATAATATTTTCAGGAATTATAGAAGCAATAGTTCCATAATAAGTTTCGATTTAGGTGTATGGAAGAAAATAATATCCCTTACCGTAGCAGGTTTGATTAACAAAAGGTGAAGGGAATTAATATCCCTTACCATAGTAAGTTTGAATAATGGAAGATGAAAAAGATGGTATCCCTTATGAGTATAAAGGAAAATGATATCACTTACGAATATGGAATAAAAGTGTCATGTGATAATTCGTGTAGACAAATTATTTCCACACGAGACAAATAAAAAGGGTTATTCACCAACAGGCGATAATCCGCACCGTAAGGTTATTCCCATCAATTTGAATACGAATAGTTATTCACCAAACAGGCGTAATCCGCACCGTAAGGTTATTCCCACAATTTAATAGAATTTGAACACGAAGAGTTATTCACCAAACAGGCGTAATCCGCACCGTAAGGTTATTCCCACAATTTAATAGAATTTGAACACGAAGAGTTATTCACCAAACAGGCGATAATCCGCACCGTAAGGTTATTCTCAAAGATTAATAAGGAATGAATACAAAAGGTTATTCACCAACAGGCGGTAAACCGCGCCGTAAGGTTATTCCCACAATTTAATACATGGAAATAAATGGCACAAGAAAGAAACGATATTATTTTCGAGAATCAAAGAATGATAATCCCTTCAAGTAAGAAAGAAAATAATATCCATTTATGATGATGAAAAGAGTGATACCCCTTACCTTAACACGTGACTGGATATTGATTTAAATGAGATTGATCAACCTATATATTTTTAATATAATTAGTAATTACCACATATAAATTTCAAAGTATATGATAACTCGTATATTATGAACTATCAAAATTATATATATTTAACATAATTTTTGTAGTATAATATAACAACTTTAAAATAGTTTTTAAAATAATATTCCAAAATAAATCTTCCAAAGAAAGCTTTTAAAAATGAATCTTCTCAAAGAAGAGTCTTCTAAAGGAAGATTTGTGAATACCGTGAAAAATAGGAATTTATGAAATTACTACTCTTTAATAAAACACTTACTTGAAAAATTCCTGCACTCCTTTTGGCTTTCAAACTCTCAAAATAACCTTACTATTCTCAGAGAAAACTCATAAAATTCTTATAGAAAAATTTTATGTTTTAGGTGTGATTTTTCTATTCAGCTGAGCAAGCTATTTATAGGAGAAAATAAGTTACTATGCGTGGTAGGTGAACAGAAAAAAATTCAGCAGAGGCTGCTGCGCAGCCTCCACCAACTCTTCAGCAAATTCTCACATTTCTCACATTTCATGTGGGCCCCACAATGGGTCCCACATGTTTCTTACTATTCACGTCACTATTCACGTTACTATTTCAAATAGTAAAATTAATTATTTTATTTTTTATTTATTTATTTATTCTTCCTGTGAGTCCAACATATAAAATAATGTTACCACAATAATGTAAGAAACACGTTACATATTTTTATTAATTTAATAATATAAATTATAGTGTATTTGCTACTGTGACAATTATTAGATTCAATAATTTTAAACTACAGTGCACCAACAATTATTGGCTCGATGATATGAACATGGGCGGAGCCAGGAATTTTAACTGGGGCGGGCTAAGAATATTATAATGTCAAAATTGAATTAACTATAAAAATAAACACAACAAAAAACAAGAATTTTATATCCATAGTATGATATTTTAAGTCTATATTCAAAAGTACACAAAATGTATGACTTTGTGAAATGTCATATATTTAGTCAATTATGACATAGATTTGTACGAAAATCATATATATATAGTAACCTAACGAAGTGATACAATATGATTCTTAAGAGAATCAAAATCAGCTACTATCAAATAAATTAATATCTCATGCAAGTGCAAATTTTCTTTTAACGTTCAGAATCATGCAATCTGCAAGAAAGTCATCATCTATATTGTTACGCAACATTGTTTTATTTTTATTGAAATTAGCATAAAATAACTCAAATTTATTATCCTATTATTATTATATCATAAAGGAACTCAATATATTTAGTAATAACTATGGGTAAGAAAATATATCTATATATTTATGCTATTCACTACAACTCCTTTATGAATTCAAATCAATATTAATTATCTTATTTCTTTCTTTTAAGACCAAAGTATATGAAACTGCAAAGATCTATTTATAATGATCTTGAAGACGAGGTTTTTTGACTTGATGTTTTTCTTTGACAAAATATATTAAGTGTATTGAATGTATAATGATCTTGAAGACCACTTAATACTATTATCTTTTTGAGCTGAAACATTTTTTAATCATATTTTCAGATCATAGCTTTCACTTGTTTCACAATAAATGGTCATCTCTGACATCTCTATCATTCTAAATGTTTCAGATAAACAACAGCTGTATCATCAAATATACAACTGAATCAATTATGACAAAGCATTTGTAAAATATACAGCTTATTAAATGTTAATAATATACTCTCGCTTAGTTTCTGAATGATGTTATTTTAATTTAAATACTTGAGAGTCAAGCTTACAACTCTCAGTTGACGTTGTATCCTACTTGTGATTTATATTGTTTCAAACTGGTCCACTAATTTGCAGATTGTTGGATCTCTACACCACACGTGAAGCAATGGTACACCCTTTTTACCTTTTGCCATGGTTGGGGGGGGCCAGGCTACAGCCTGCCCAGCCCCCTCCTGGCTCCGCCCCTGGATATGAAATACAGTGTAATGACAATTATTGAATCAATAATGCAAAATACTGTGTAGCAACAATAATTGAATTGATAATATAAAATATTATGCAGTGACAATTATTGATGAAATGATGCGTAACAATTACGGTGTCAATTATCAGACCAATAATATGAGACACTGTGCAATACCGTGTGCTACTGTAGAGTACCGTGTGCTACAGAAAATACCATAAATTACCGTATGCTACTATTCTTTTATCACCGGTATTTTAACAGTTAACACCGTTGACTATTTTTATTTAAAAAGGTTACTTCTGTCGTTTTCTATATCCGACAAATATTCCGTTGTGGGGTCCACAATTAATTTGTTATTTCGGCGCCGTCGTACGGCCCGAATATTCCCCGACAAAACGAATATTCCCCGACAAAAAGAATATTGTCCGACAAAATAAAATTTGCACATAACATCCTTAACTTTCAATTTTGTCAATTTAACCACTTACTGTTTCAAAAAAAATATATATGAAGAAAAATTAAATTTATGAAATACAAAATTTAATTTTTCTTCATATATATTTTTCCTGAAACAGTAAATGGTTAAATTGACAAAATTGAAAGTTAAGGATGTTATGTGCAAATTTTATTTTGTCGGACAATATTCGTTTGGTCGGGGAATATTCGTTTGGTCCGACGGCGCCGAAATAACAAATTATTGGTGGACCCCACAACGGAATATTTGTCGGATATAGAAAACGACAGAAATAACCTTTTTAAATAAAAATAGTCAACGGAACTGTTAAAATACCGGTGATAAAAGAATAGTAGCATACGGTAGTTATTGGTATTTTCTGTAGCACTCGGTACTCTACAGTAACACACGGTATTGCATAGTGTCTCATATTTTTGGTCTGATAATTGACACCGTAACTGTTACGCATCATTTCATCGATAATTGTCACTGCATAATATTTTATATTATCAATTCAATAATTGTTGTTACACAGTATTTTGCATTATTGATTTAATAATTGTCATTACACTGTATTTTATATCATTGAGTCAATAATTGTTGTTGCACTGTTTTTAAAATTATTGAACCTAATAATTGTCACAGTAACATATGCACAGTAATTCACTTTATTGAATCAATAATTGTCATTACACAGTAACGTATGCTTTATTTTACATTATTGTTATCTCTATTATGATGTTATTTAAACAGTTGTATTTCATTAATTTATTGACTTGATATCTAAGAGCTAACTATACTGTATTTATAACAATTAGTCATAATAATGGAATTGATAAAGTTATTTGTTTATAATATAAAGTTAGGTGATTATTAGGTGATATGAAATGAATGGTGTAGATTAAAGTGTGAATTATTGTTGAATAATTGAATTGATTTGTTTATAATATAAAGTTAGGTGATTATTAGGTGATATGAAATGAATGGTGTAGATTAAAGTGTGAATTATTGTTGAATAATTAAATTGATTTGTTTATAATATAAAGTTAGGTGATTATTAGGTGATATGAAATGAATGGTGTAGATTAAAGATAATATAATATTTGAAATGGATGGTGTAGATTAAAAGATGATCTTTAAATGAATGGTTTAGATTAAATGAATGATAAGATTTTTGGCTATAAATAGAAGCCTTAACTTAAGGATTTTTCATAAACTTCCTTACTTGTTCTTTCTTTCTCTCTCTAAATACTTCTTGTGAAAGTTCTCTCTAAGTGTGCTTAAGTCATCTTGAGTATTTGTGAAGATCTATAAGTATACGTGTACTGTTCAAGTTAATCAATCTCATTTAAATCAATATCCAGTCACGTGTTGAGGTAAGGGATACCATCTTTTTCATCTTCCATTATTCAAACGTACTATGGTAAGGGATTATCATTATTTGATTCTCGAAAATAATATTGTTTCTTTCTTACTCATAAGATGTGCCATTTATTTCCATGTATTAAATTGTGGGAATAACCTTACGGAGCGGATTGCCGCCTGTTGGTGAATAACCTTTCGTATTCATTCATTATTAATCTCTGAGAATAACCTTACGGAGCGGATTGCCGCCTGTTTGGTGAATAACTCTTTGTACTCAAATTCTATTAAATTGTGGGAATAACCTTACGGAGCGGATTGCCGCCTGTTGGTGAATAACCCTTTGTATTAATTTCCTTCACCTTTTGTTAATCAAACCTGCTACGGTAAGGGATATTATTTTCTTTCATACTCCTAAATCGAAATTTATTATGGAACTATTGCTTCTATAATTCCTGAAAATATTATATGTTCCATAATAGTTGAACTTCATTATTTCAACTGAACCTTCCTATTTACGTGAACCTTTCTATTGAATTGTAACCGTTATTCTGAACTGTGGATCTTGAATATCATTTTAAATTTCACTCCACATCATGTTGACAATTTGGACATTATTTGAATCTGTACAAAGTAAACTTCCGATACTTATTGTTATCCTATTTCTTCTGTTCATCATTTATATCATTCTAATCATCCAAAAATCAAGCTGTTGTGAATATCTGTGGCCGGGGGCACAGATGTGATATATTTGTTGAACAGATGATAGGTTAAAGGCGATATAATAGGTTAAAGGCGATACATCTGTTCGGTGTCTTTTATGACACGTGGTGAGTGTTCTCTTTGGCCCGTAGTGCAAAGATGAACTGTTGTTTGGTATGATTATGACCAAAGGCTGAATCTGGTATAATCATGACCGTTGGTGCTACATTAAATATCTTTGGCCCGTAGTACAAAGATGAACTGTTGATGTGCATGATTATGATCAGGAACTGTGAATTTGTATTATCTTGACTAATGATATTTCAGATGATAAAGGTTGATGATGTTTTTCCTAAAAAGAGAACCGAGTGGACATTATAGTCTGCATTATTCTTCTAATAGATTACTCATTCCGCTGCTATTATTGATCTGAACGTTGTTTAAGAATTTAACTGCAGTTTTTGATATAAACCTTGTAGTCTATTGTATTCTATCAAGAACTCAACTGTTGAAGACTAATGATAATTTATTCGTCATTATCTTAGTCATGATATTCTTTACTGGGCTATTTGAGCTCACCCTTTCTTTTGTTCCATTGTTTTTCAACAGGAGATGAAAACATAACAGGGTCTAGCCGGGGAATGGAGTGAGGGTCCGAGGAATAGTTATCATAGTCTTCACGTTTTGTAAAATAGTGTGGCAATAATAGTGAAGACTTAGTTGTGTATTATTATACACTGTATTGTTGTACGTTGTGCTTTGTTGTAATAATTTTGTTGTAGTCTTTTGACGACTCAAGTTTGGGCTGTGTGGACTCAGATTTGGGGGCGTCACACTTACAACCTCCCCTCCTTATGAAATTTCGTCCCCGAAATTGACGTACCTGACATTTCGAAGAGGTATGGATACCTAGACTTCATCTCAGATTCTAGCTCCCAGGTCATTTCCTCAATATCTTGGTTCCTCCATAAAACCTTAACTTGAGGTATAACCTTTGAGCGTAAGATCTGTTCCTTCTTATCTAGGATCTTAACAGGTACTTCCTCATACGTTAAATCTTCTGCTATAACGTCTGGTTCTAACTCAATGACGTGGTTTGGGTCCTTCACATATTTACGTAATATAGATATGTGAAAAACGTTATGGATGCGAGACATACTTGGTGGTAAGGCTAGTCTGTAAGCTACAGTTCCCACCCGATCGAGGATTTCAAATGGGCCAATAAATCGAGGGTTGAGTTTTCCTCTCTTTCCGAATCTCGTAACCCCTTTCCATGGAGAAACACGTAAGAATACATGATCTCCGACGTTGAATCTCTCATCTCTCCGATGAAGATCGGCATAACTCTTTTGTCGTTCTTGTGCTGTCTGTATTCGTTGTCGGATCATTTGGATCTTTTCGGTCGTCAAGCGTACCAACTCGGGTCCCAACAGTTTTGCTTCTCCTACCTCATTCCAACATACTGGAGAGCGACATTTGCGTCCATATAAAGCCTCGAATGGAGCCATACCTATACTTGTTTGGTAACTGTTGTTGTAGGAAAATTCCACCAATGGCAAGTACTTATCCCAACTTCCTTTGAAATCTAGTACGCAAAGTCTCAAAAGATCTTCGAGGGTCTGGATCGTCCTTTCCGATTGTCCGTCCGTTTGAGGATGCTATGCAGAACTAAAACGTAGTTCAGTGCCCATAGCTTTTTGTAGACTGATCTAAAAGCGTGAAGTGAATCTAGGATCTCGATCAGAAACTATGGAAACTGGCATGCCATGCAATCTCACGATCTCATTTATGTACATACCGGCAAGACGTTCAAGTGAAAAGTTTTCTCGTATAGGCAAGAAATGAGCGGATTTGGTCAATCTATCTACGATGACCCAAATTGCATCTAAGCCTTGAGAAACTTTGGGAAGACCCGTCACGAAATCCATATTGATGTGTTCCCACTTCCATTCGGGAACCTCAAGTGGTTGTAAAGGACCCTTAGGTACTTGATGCTCTGCCTTGACACGTTGACAAGTTAAGCACCTTGAGATAAACTCTGCAATCTCCCTTTTCATATTGTTCCACCAAAATGTATGTCGAAGATTTCGATACATCTTGGTACCTCCAGGGTGGATTGCAAATGGCGTGTTGTGTGCCTCCATCATGATTTTATGCTTTAATTCAGGATCGTTAGGAACACAGAGTCGAGAGTTGACTCGAAGTATTCCTTTCTCGTCGATTCTTGCTTCGGGAATGGTACCTTCTTGTACTTTCTTTATCATGTTTATCAGTTCCGGATCGGTAGCTTGAGCAGCTTTAATTTTATCGATTAAAGCTGGTTCTACTTGCACGTGAGCAATCTTCGAGTGGGTCCCTGGTGTCTTTAGCTCCATCTCCATCTTTTGCAAGTCGTACAAAATACGCTTTTGTGTTGTCAGCAGTGCACTTGTACTCGCATAAGATTTTCTGCTCAAAGCGTCAGCTACAACGTTCGCCTTTCCCGGGTGATACTGGATTGTGTGATCATAATCCTTCAACAGCTCAAGCCAACGTCGTTGTCGCATGTTGAGTTCCTTCTGGGTGAAGAAATACTTGAGACTTTTATGATCCGTATAGATATCCACTTTCTCTCCGTACAAGTAGTGTCTCCAGATCTTCAACGCGAAAACGACTGCTGCCAACTCTAGATCATGAGTAGGGTAATTTTTCTCATAATCTTTGAGTTGTCGAGAGGCATAGGCTATAACCTTTCCATGTTGCATAAGGACACAGCCTAGACCTTTGCCTGAAGCATCGCTGTATATGACAAATTCTCCCGATCCTGATGGAATGGTCAGAACAGGAGCTGAAACAAGTCTCCTCTTAAGCTCTTGAAAACTTTTCTCGCATTGCTCGCTCCATATGAATTTTGTGCTTTTCCGAGTAAGCTGAGTTAATGGAGTGGCGATTCGAGAAAATCCTTCTACGAATCTCCGATAATAACCAGCTAGGCCCAGAAAACTTCGGACTTCGGTTACTGTCTTGGGTTGTTCCCAATTTAGTACCGTTTCAATCTTCGCAGGATCGACTGATATTCCTTGACTAGAAATCACATGCCCAAGAAACGTGACCTCCTCAAGCCAGAACTCACATTTCTTCAACTTGGCATATAATTTGTTCTCACGGAGCTTCTGGAGTATCAATCTCAGGTGTTGTTCATGATCCTCACGACTTTTGGAGTATATGAGGATGTCATCAATAAAGACAACCACAAAATGATCCAAATATTCCTTGAATATTCGGTTCATCATGTCCATGAAAGCTGCAGGAGCATTGGTTAGTCCAAAAGGCATGACTAAAAACTCATAATGCCCATAACGAGTTCTGAAAGCAGTCTTTGGAATGTCCTCAGCTTTAACCTTTAACTGATGATATCCAGAACGGAGATCAATCTTTGAGAAATGTTGAGCACCTTGTAATTGATCAAACATGTCATCAATTCGAGGTAACGGATACCTGTTTTTGATGGTGACATGGTTCAATTCTCGGTAGTCAATGCACAATCTCATACTCCCGTCTTTCTTCTTCACAAATAGAACAGGAGCACCCCAAGGTGATGCACTCGGACGAATGAAACCAGTATCCAACAATTCCTGTAGTTGGACTTTTAACTCTTGAAGTTCAATGGGAGCCATTCGGTATGGAGTTTTGGAAATGGGCTTGGTACCAGGTTCAAGATCAATACAAAATTCAATTTCACGGTTTGGGGGTAAACCAGGAAGTTCCTCCGGAAAAACGTCAGGAAACTCATTAACAATGGGAATATCATTCAAGTTTGACGTATTTTTGTTCAAATCAGTGACATGAGCTAAAAAGGCTTGACATCCGTTTTTCAATAAACGAATGGCTTTATGGCTAGAAATAACAGTTATAGATTTCAATGGTTTAGTTGCTTGAATTTGCATGACAGGTTGATTAGGAATATGAAAACTAATAATCTTATGAAAACAATCAATTTTAGCATGATGGGTAGTCAACCAATCAATTCCTAAAATCACATCAAATTCATGCATCTCCAAAGAAATAAGGTCAACAGGTAATGTGAGGTTGTTGATTTGAACTAGGCAAGATTTATAGACAGTAGATGTAATGGTCATTTCTCCTAATGGGGTTTCAACTGATAAGTCAAAGTCCAAATTTTCAGGAGTTAAGTTTAAACGCTGAGCACATGCAGGTGAGATAAAAGAATGGGTAGAGCCAGTATCTAACAAAGCGTAGACTTCACGAGAATTTATGAATAGCTTACCGGTTATCACCTCGTTCGAGTTTCGTGCCATTTGGGATGTCACAACAAAAGCTCTCCCTTGAACTACAGATTTTCCCTTATCTGCGCTAGCTTTTGGTATCATCACTGCAGCTGGACTTGATTTTGTGGCAGGACAAAATCGCGCAAGATGACCCTCTTTCCCACAACTGTAGCACTTTTTGGACTGCAGTGTACAGTTTGGGCTGATGTGACCTTCCTGACCACACCTATAGCATCTCACTGGTGGTCGATCTTCTCCCCTTGAAACTGGGGTCGGTGCTGGTGCTGGTACTGGTGCCCTTCCATAATTATTATGGAATCTCTTTCTTTTGAAATTGTTCCCACTGGATTCTCCTCTTCTGTTATTTGATGTGGAATTACCACCGAAGTGTTGGTTACCTCCTCGATGGTTCTCGTTCCTGTGGTTGTTATCATTTCTCTGATCATTGACTCTTGGCTGTAATTTTTCATCTGTTTGCTCCACCCTTTGAGCCCTATCAACAACATCTGAATACAAATTAAATTTATGAGAGCTAAGTTGTTGACGGATTTCGAATCTTAGACCACATAAGAACATCCGACTCATCCGTGCTTCGTCATCTACTAGATGAGTCGCAAAACGAGACAGTTCAGCAAACTTAGCTTCATAGTGAGAAACTGTCATGTTTCCCTGCTCCAGCTTAATGAATTCCACTTCCTTCATATGGCGGATGCTTTCTGGGAAGTACTTTTCATTAAATAGCTCTTGGAATTCTGTCCAAGACATCTCAAGTGCTGAAGGGTGGATACGTTTTACCGCTTCCCACCAGTGATCCGCCTCACCTCGAAACATAAAGGTAGCAAAGGGCACCTTCTGATCATCAGCGCATTGTAGGACATCAAGTATTTTTGTCGTCTGCTTCAGCCATGCCTCCGCTTTGAGTGGGTCAGGCTTCCCGTGGAATTCAGGTGGTCCCAATTCTTTAAATTGCTTGACAGTGATCATCCTCAAATTACCAGCGTTTCTACCGTTATTGTTAACTGGATTTCCTCTTGCCTGATTCTGCATGAACTGCATGAAATTCCTAAAGAATCCATCATTCATCATGTTATCAGGAATATTATTTCCTGAGTTGGCAGGAGGATTGTTTGTGGCTTCTTGATTTTCGGCTACATTCGCTTCGGGTATTTCGTAGTTAACCTCTTGATTTCCAGATGCCATACTAAACTGTGGTCACAAAATAAATGTTAGTTCAAATAAACTGACTCATCACTTCATGTCCCTATATTCAAATCAACTCATTAGATAATAAAATCTAATTTAGGTAGGACACACTAGTGACTGATTCTATTCTTCTCCCCCCTCCTAATTCTAACCCCAGATCTCCATTAAAGACCATATCCCTAAGCTCTGATGCCAACTGTGACGCCCCCAAATCTAGGCCCACACAGCCCAAACTTGAGTCGTCAAAAGACTACAACAAAATTATTACAATGAAATACAACGTACAACAATACAGTGGATAATACAACACAACTAAGTCTTCATTATTATTGCCACACTATTT
The DNA here is from genome assembly GCA_947179155.2 of Hedera helix. Classification (NCBI taxonomy): domain Eukaryota; kingdom Viridiplantae; phylum Streptophyta; class Magnoliopsida; order Apiales; family Araliaceae; genus Hedera; species Hedera helix. Next base: position 41,838,642 of record OX359278.1, read on the forward strand.
TATAACACGTGAAGACTATGATAGCTATCCCCGCACTCTCACTCCATTCCCCGGCTAGACCCCGTTACGTTCTCATCTCCTGTTGAAAAACAATGGAACGAAAAGAAAGGGTGAGCTCAAATAGCCCAGTAAGAAATATCATGACTAAGATAATGACGAATAATTTATCATTAGCCTTCAACAGTTGAGTTCTTGATAGAATACAATAGACTACAAGGTTTATATCAAAAACTGCAGTTAAATTCTTAAACAACGTTCAGATCAATAATAGCAGCGGAATGAGCAATCTATTAGAAGAATAATGCAGACTATAATGTCCACTCGCTTCTCTTTTTAGTAAAAATATCATCAACTTTTATCATCTGAAATACCATTAGTCAAGATAATACAACTTCACAGTTCCTGGTCATAATCATGCAGATCAACAGTTCGTCTTTGCACTACGGGCCAAAGACATTCAATATAACACCAACGGTCATGATTATACCAGATTCAGCCTTTGGTCATAATCATACCAACCAACAGTTCATCTTTGCACTACGGGCCAAAGAGAACATTCACCACGTGTCATAAAAGACACCGAACAGATGTATCGCCTTTAACCTAGTATATCGCCTTTAACCTATCATCTGTTCAACAATTATATCACATCTGTGCCCCCGGCCACAGATATTCACAACAGCTTGATTCTTGATGATTAATACAAATAACAGTGATACAAATGATGAACAGAAGAACAGGATAAACAATAAGTATCGGAAGTTTACTTTGTGCAGATTCAAATAATGTCCAAATTGCCAACATGATGTGGAGTGAAATTTAAAAATGATATTCAAGATCCACAGTTCAGAATAACGATTACAGTTCAATAGAAATGTTCAGAAAATAGGAAGGTTCAGTTGAACTAATGAAATTCAACTATTATGGAACATATAATATTTTCAGGAATTATAGAAGCAATAGTTCCATAATAAGTTTCGATTTAGGTGTATGGAAGAAAATAATATCCCTTACCGTAGCAGGTTTGATTAACAAAAGGTGAAGGGAATTAATATCCCTTACCATAGTAAGTTTGAATAATGGAAGATGAAAAAGATGGTATCCCTTATGAGTATAAAGGAAAATGATATCACTTACGAATATGGAATAAAAGTGTCATGTGATAATTCATGTAGACAAATTATTTCCACACGAGACAAATAAAAAGGGTTATTCACCAACAGGCGATAATCCGCACCGTAAGGTTATTCCCATCAATTTGAATACGAATAGTTATTCACCAAACAGGCGTAATCCGCACCGTAAGGTTATTCCCACAATTTAATAGAATTTGAACACGAAGAGTTATTCACCAAACAGGCGTAATCCGCACCGTAAGGTTATTCCCACAATTTAATAGAATTTGAACACGAAGAGTTATTCACCAAACAGGCGATAATCCGCACCGTAAGGTTATTCTCAAAGATTAATAAGGAATGAATACAAAAGGTTATTCACCAACAGGCGGTAAACCGCGCCGTAAGGTTATTCCCACAATTTAATACATGGAAATAAATGGCACAAGAAAGAAACGATATTATTTTCGAGAATCAAAGAATGATAATCCCTTCAAGTAAGAAAGAAAATAATATCCATTTATGATGATGAAAAGAGTGATACCCCTTACCTTAACACGTGACTGGATATTGATTTAAATGAGATTGATCAACCTATATATTTTTAATATAATTAGTAATTACCACATATAAATTTCAAAGTATATGATAACTCGTATATTATGAACTATCAAAATTATATATATTTAACATAATTTTTGTAGTATAATATAACAACTTTAAAATAGTTTTTAAAATAATATTCCAAAATAAATCTTCCAAAGAAAGCTTTTAAAAATGAATCTTCTCAAAGAAGAGTCTTCTAAAGGAAGATTTGTGAATACCGTGAAAAATAGGAATTTATGAAATTACTACTCTTTAATAAAACACTTACTTGAAAAATTCCTGCACTCCTTTTGGCTTTCAAACTCTCAAAATAACCTTACTATTCTCAGAGAAAACTCATAAAATTCTTATAGAAAAATTTTATGTTTTAGGTGTGATTTTTCTATTCAGCTGAGCAAGCTATTTATAGGAGAAAATAAGTTACTATGCGTGGTAGGTGAACAGAAAAAAATTCAGCAGAGGCTGCTGCGCAGCCTCCACCAACTCTTCAGCAAATTCTCACATTTCTCACATTTCATGTGGGCCCCACAATGGGTCCCACATGTTTCTTACTATTCACGTACTATTCACATCACTATTCACGTTACTATTTCAAATAGTAAAATTAATTATTTTATTTTTTATTTATTTATTTATTCTTCCTGTGAGTCCAACATATAAAATAATGTTACCACAATAATGTAAGAAACACGTTACATATTTTTATTAATTTAATAATATAAATTATAGTGTATTTGCTACTGTGACAATTATTAGATTCAATAATTTTAAACTACAGTGCACCAACAATTATTGGCTCGATGATATGAAATACAGTGTAATGACAATTATTGAATCAATAATGCAAAATACTGTGTAGCAACAATAATTGAATTGATAATATAAAATATTATGCAGTGACAATTATTGATGAAATGATGCGTAACAATTACGGTGTCAATTATCAGACCAATAATATGAGACACTGTGCAATACCGTGTGCTACTGTAGAGTACCGTGTGCTACAGAAAATACCATAAATTACCGTATGCTACTATTCTTTTATCACCGGTATTTTAACAGTTAACACCGTTGACTATTTTTATTTAAAAAGGTTACTTCTGTCGTTTTCTATATCCGACAAATATTCCGTTGTGGGGTCCACAATTAATTTGTTATTTCGGCGCCGTCGTACGGCCCGAATATTCCCCGACAAAACGAATATTCCCCGACAAAAAGAATATTGTCCGACAAAATAAAATTTGCACATAACATCCTTAACTTTCAATTTTGTTAATTTAACCATTTACTGTTTCAGGAAAAATATATATGAAGAAAAATTAAATTTTGTATTTCATAAATTCGGGGTCTTACAACTTTAGAGTACACGGCCGAAGAAATTGAAGTGGCTTTGAAGCAAATGGCCCCTCTTAAGTCCCCTGGACCCGATGGTATGCCTCCTCTCTTTTATCAAGGTCATTGGTCTTTGGTTGGTAAGGATGTAGTGGAAGCTATTTTAATGTATCTCAATACTGGCTCTCTACCACAAACAATTTGTCACTCTTTTATCACTTTGATTTCCAAAGTTAAAGAACCCCAATATGTTTCTCAGTATAGACCTATTTGCCTAAGTAATGTACTTTATAGGGTATTTTCCAAGGTGTTAGCAAATAGGTTGAAGAAAATTTTGCCACACCTTATCTCTGAACACCAAAGTGCATTTCTATCGGAAAGATTAATTACCGATAACATAATGGTGGCTTTTGAGACTTTGCATTACATGAGAACTCACAGCTCTGGCAAAACAGGATTCATGGCACTAAAGCTAGACATGAGCAAGGCGTATGATAGGGTGGAGTGGAAATATATGGAAAGATTGATGGAAAAAATGGGGTTTGCAGATAGTTGGATTAGATTGATAGTGGCTTGTATGTCTACAGCTACATATTCGGTGTTGATTAATGGTGAGCCTCATGGAAATATTGTGCCAACAAGGGGTCTTAGGCAAGGGGATCCTCTCTCACCCTATCTGTTTTTGTTATGCACAGAGGGCTTTCATGGTTTGTTGAAGAAGGCAGAGATGAATGGGGATATAAGAGGAATCTCAATTTGTAGAAATGGACCTAAGATAACACATCTTTTATTTGCAGATGATAGCCTTATTTTTTGTAGGGCTACGAGGATGGAGTGCCAAAAATTGATGGAGATACTTGATATGTATGAAAAAGCTTCAGGTCAACAAATCAACAAGTCCAAAACCACACTCTTTTTCAGTAGATCAACGCCCCAAGAAGTGCAATCCTCAATCATGCATACACTTGGAGTACCTGCAGTGCAACAATATGAAAAGTACTTGGGCTTACCTTCTTTCATTGGGAGGAGAAAAAAAGAGAGCTTCGACAATATAAAGCAAAAGGTGTGGAAGAAAGTTCAAGGATGGGAAGGTAAACTTCTATCTCAAGCGGGAAGAGAAATTTTGATTAAAGTAGTGGCACAGGCATTACCTACGTATACTATGATGTGTTTTAAGTTGCCGATGGGATTATGTCATGATCTTGAGACTCAAATAAAAAAATTCTTTTGGGGACACAGGGGTGATAGTCGAAAGATACATTGGATAAATTGGGGGGAATTGTGTAGACTGAAGGCAGATGGAGGAATGGGATTTAAAGACCTTTCACGCTTCAATGATGCACTTTTGGCAAAACATACATGGAGGTTGCTTCATGATCATTCTTCGCTCTTCTACCGGGTTTTCAAGGCAAAATACTTCCCCAATGACACAATCATGGAGGCTGGGAAGCCTAGCTCATCATCATATGTTTGGAAGAGCATTATCCGTGGACGTGATGTGATTAAAAAGGGGGCGATTTGGAGGATAGGTGATGGAAATTCAGCACGTATATGGGGAGATAGGTGGCTACCGATCAAACACTCCCCAAAAATTATTTCACCGCCGGTAAATGACATGGTGGAGGCTCGGGTTTGTGAGTTAGTTAATCCAGAACAGAAAGTGTGGAGACATGAAATCATTGACAACTTGCTGCTGGAATTTGAGGCCGAAATTGTTAAAAAAAATTGCCTTAGTCGTACCGATCAACCTGACAAACTTATGTGGCCTTTTACTGCAAATGGAACATATACAGTGAAGTCAGGGTACAAATTCCTGCAACTTGAACACCAACATCAGCAACCAGGGCAATCTAATGAAGAGAGACTGAAACATTTGTGGCAGACTATTTGGAGTTTGAATGTGCCGAGCAAAGTGAAAAATTTGGTGTGGAGAGCGACAAAAAACTCTTTGCCAACAAAAGCCAACTTAGCCCACCGTAAAATTACTAATGATAACATCTGTGAGCTATGCCAACTCCATAAGAAAGACGTGTTACATGCTCTATATGCATGCCCTCAGCTTGAAGAAATATGGAAACAGGAACCGCTTTGGAACTCTGAAAGTTTGCAGAGAACAAGTTCCTTCATTGATCTGTTTGGGCAGGTTTGTATAGAGAACAAACATTTGGAAAGATTTGCTATGATGGTGTGGGCGATTTGGAATAGGCGTAACAACATTATGCATGGTAAAGTGTCTATTCCAATTCAACAAGTGGTATCACAAGTTCTAGAAAGGCTGCAGGAATTTACACTCAACACCTCATTCACTAAGCTCCCGGGAATAAAGACCGCGACTAGGTGGGAGCCACCAACCAATTCCTGTTACAAAGTTAACTTTGATGGAGCGTTGTTTCAGGCTGATAATTGTGCTGGACTGGGTGTAGTAATCCGAGATGAGTTTGGGCAGGTGATGGTCTCCCTATCTCAGCAAGTTCATCTGCCGTTCACAGCCATTGAAGTTGAAGCATTGGCAGCCCGACGTGCTCTTGAGCTAGCTCGCGAAACGGGTTTTACTAGAGTTATTTTGGAGGGCGACTCTCAAGTCTTGATAAATGTCCTACAATCACAGCAGCTATCTTTTGCTCACTTTGATCACATAGTAGCAGATATCAAGTGCCTAGCTTCCCTGTTTCATGAATGTAATTTTTCTTTTGTGCGTAGACAGGGAAATAATGTAGCTCACTCACTTGCGAGACGGGCAACTTCATCTTATCAACTACAAGTCTGGATGGAAGAAGTACCATCAGATGTAGTATCTGTTCTTATGGCTGATTCTTCTAGCCATTTTGATTAATGAAAATTACTTATGCGATTCTCAAAAATAAAAAATAAAAACAATTAATAAACATAGAACAAAAATACAACTTTAATATTTGTAACTTTATAAATAAAATTCTTTTTCTAAAATAATGTGAGAATATATATATGTACAGAGATCGATGCAGATCCAAAATTGAATAGAAGGATCCAAAATTGAATAGAAGGGTATAACGTTCCAACTCATCTTGGATAATCTAGATCAATAATAAACGATCAACACAATAAAATAAGAATACCGAAAAGTAGTATAAGGATTTTAGGAAACTTTATCTTCAAAAATTGAATGACACTTGCGGATTATTCATTCTCTCTTATATATATATATATATATATATATATATATATAGAGAGAGAGAGAGAGAGAGAGAGAGAGAGAGAGAGAGAGAGAGAGAGAGAGAGGGTTCGCTTAATGTGTGCCCTAAGGGCACACACTAAACGCAGAAAAAAAAGAGATGAGACCCGCTAAAAATTATTTTTTTTATATAATTGTACTGAATTTAATATATGGGGTCTACTAGTATATTATTTTTTTATACATTAAATTCAGTGCGCTTATATAAATAAATAATATTATATATTATTTTTTACATTTAGTGTCTGTTCTAAGAGCACAATTAAAAAAATTCATATATATATATATATATAGTCGAACTTACTTTTAAGGGACTTCATTCATTGCATGGGCAAGCTAAGCTTTCTGTTTCCATGTACGTACGTACTAAGGACTTGTGCCCATAACCACAGCCAATAAAAATGAGTCAGTGGAGAGTACATATATAAAGGGAAAGAAATCATCTCTGTCCTGCATTAGTTTTAACTGTACATGTCATTAATGCAGCATGGAAGAAGGGAAGCAGTAAAAAAGCCACTTTTTCACTGAATTTTCTCTTCTTCTTCTTCTTCTTCATGTTTCCTGTCACCAATGATGACCAATGCCTGCTGCATGCAATGTACCTCTCCGTCTTTGGGGAATGTGCTGTGACTTTCACTAGATATACTTTTCCCATTTTGTCAAGCTGCAATTACTCCATTCTCTCTCTTCAATTGTCCCTGCAAAATTAAATTAACTCAAGATGAAGGAACTGCGATGAACTAGTGATTAATTCATTCCACAAGGGTAGCACTTGTAATTTTATCATTTTTCAGCTAACCCAAATCTAGTCTTGCTTGTCCTCGGTATTCCCGTGACTGCGGGCACAGAATTAGTTATTACTTATATGGGTTACCACTCGGACTAAAAACTATAGATAATTTTTGTAAAACTTTCTTATATATATATATATATATATATATATATATATATATAGGTTTGCTTGTGAAAGAATTCTAACCACTATTCAATCGATGTAAGGGTGTTCAAAAAAATTGATTTAACGGCTATTTAGAGTATACCGAACCGGATGATTCAGTACAAATAGTGACCCGTCTGGTATCGATTCGGTATACACTAACCGGTTCAGACATTTTGTGATTCGGTATATACTGGACCGTACCCAGTTATCATATTTTATTTTATTTTATTATAAATAAATAATAAAAAAAATAATACTAATAATAATAATAATAATAATAATAACAATAATAATAATTATTATTATTATTATTATTTTCGGTATTAACCGGTACTGATATCGATACTGAATTTTGGGCTGATTCGGTACCGGTACCAGTTGAACACCCATATCTCAATCCCTAAAGAAAAAAAATATTTATCAAATATTATGTTTTAAATAGAGAGTTTCATTATTTTTTATAGTAGTATGTTATCATTATCATGATTTCATAATCATTCAATTACTACTAAATTAATACCCAATCAATTTAGGGTTTAATAAGGAACGGAAATGTACCCTTAAATATGTAAATTTTGAACTTGAAACTTTTTTTATGGAAAGAATGTATTAATTCTATTAAAGTATAATGTTAAATTTGACAAATGAACCTAAATTAAATGTACAAGTTTCAAAATTCCCCGTCTTTGTTTGAAGTTTTGTTATTCCGTCTCAAGCCTCTTAATCGTCGAGCCTCAAAAAAGGTCACTAAATCTTAAGGTATCCAATTTATTAAGAAAAATATAATTAATTTAACTGAAAATTAGGCAATTCTAAAGAGAAGTTATTCAATGCTCATGGAATATTGTTACGTGGTGCAATAAGCTATTACATACTGTTATTTCAGTATATGCAGTAGCCTTTTATATCTGAGTCCATTATACATACTGAAATGACAGCATGTGATTAGTGTGGGATATCACGTGATAATGTTTCAGGAGTACTGAATAATTTTTTGATTCTAATACATTTTCAACAATTGAAGTCTCAAATAATAGTTTTATAGTGACTTTTCTGTTATTTTATTATTTTGATAATATATATTTTCCTTTAATTTTCTTATACCATGGTTAATTTTGTAATAATTTTTGTATATAATTTCAATATTTCAAATTTTGCCCACCCTTGATCAAAATTAATTATGCATTTGTAATTGTCCATCAGGCTTTCGCCCATTGCAAAAAATTCTTCATTACTCTCCGGTAATAGTCTAGGCCGTGTATCAGTCTCAATGTGACTAATCAAATTCAAGACATTTGAATATTATTTTTTTAGAATATTTTTTTATCCTTTATCCAATGATTATATAACCAACAACAAATTTATACATCTTTTTGTACGTATTTTTAATATTAAATTTTTAGTCTTCAAAGCATTACTGATTTTATTTTAAAAATATTTACAATATAAATCAAACTGACCATTTTACCAAGTACATGAAAATGAAGTCACGAGTCATTGCGTCCCGTATATTTACGGAGATACTCGTACGACAAAGGCTTGACAAAAATGTAGACGGGATATTGTAATCATCACAGTTTGGTACGGGCCGGACCCCCCACGGGCCTTTTACGAATTCGAATCATCAAAATGTAAATTATGGGTGAAAGGACAAGGTCTTGGGTCAACAAGCACGAGCAATGCGGGCCCAAACGTCATTCAGTTTCGTAAATAGCGGTTCATAACTTGTGAAACTCTTAATCCTTTTATTTAGAGTATTTAATATTTATATAAATATTAAATACATAAAATAAAATAAAAACATTCACATATATTTTAGAAATGAACTACACAAAATTTTCAATTTTGTAGTAGCTTTTAGAAAATATTTATTGTGTTGTAAAACATACAAAAAGGCGATAGAAATTAAAATAGAACATATGAAAAGTGTGACTAATATAAAAGAACTTAAAATATAATTTACAAGTGTTGTAATGACTAAAACATGTACTAAAAATGTATTCAAAATAATGTGCATGATTTTAATTGGTTATGACCAGAGAACTCACCCTTGTATAATGAATTATTAATTAATGATAATTTGACAAATTATTTTATAATTTTCTCTTTGTTAAAATATTTTGTATGTGTAACGCTACTAAAATATAGGATAATATTACGAGTTTCAAATTTTTGATCTCAAATAACATCATATTTACCAAAATTTGAGACTCCTGACATTACCTTACGCTAATATGTAATACGTTGATTACTCATTTACTTAGAAAAGTAAAAAATATTTTTGTTAATATAAAAAGAATACTATGATTGTTAATAATATATTTTTAACTATATAAAAATACATATTTTTCAAACAAAATCCCTATTACCATGCATCTTTTTTTTTTAATTAACTAGTTCAGACAATTAAAAACAAACTTAGTGAGTATATTTATAAAAGAGTAAAGTTAGGATCGAGTTTTTAAATTCTAAGTTTCTTAAACAAATGGTACTATTATACGAGCTGCCAATACAATTTGACGAGTGTATTGAAACCTAGTTTAAATATTTTTTACCCGAAACGTTAGTTGTTCACAAGACTTTAGTTATTCATTGGGCCTCAATTATTATTTGCATCCATAAATACTAATTTATTAGTATTATTTTTTTTATTGGGTACAAGGGGTAGCTCATGCTAGCTCGTATAATACACAACTCTTTGAATTAGGATGCTTGGGCCGAAATATCAAGGCTAGCCCTAATCCATTTTGCTCAAATATCTTTGATACTTGCATTTACGTGCTACTTCTGTTTATACTTGGGCCTTGATCAAGTGGGCCCAAAAGTCGTAACATATGCTTGTGTGAATTTGGAATGTACGATATTTTATATTCATTTAAATTCAAAAGTAGCTCAGAGCTGAGTGATAAGATTTCTCGATTTACTGTGCATAGTTACATGCTCAAATCTATCGTCAGCTGCAAAATATTTAGACCATGTTTATTTATAAAAAAAAATATTTAGAATTAAATTATTTGTATTAATTTAATATATTACTTCAGACTATTTTATCCCATTATAGGAGATTAATAGTCCTTTAAATAGTCATACGAATTATTTTTTATCATTCTTACGGCTATTTATGAAGGATTATAAAATTTTATGATGAATTTGGAATTAATAGTTTACTTCATTTTAAACTATTAAATGACTTTATAGGACTAATAGTCTAATATTAAAGGGCTATTAAATAATTTTATAAGACTAACAATTTAATATTAAAGGGACTAATAATTTTTTATCATAAAATAAAATAATTTAAAATAATATTAAATTAATACAAACATTCTTATGAGAGGGATACCAAACACGTGTTGTCTGAGACAAGTTTTTAATTACGCTTTCAAAGACTTCAATATAATCCATTATAAGGTGATTAAATGGAGCTTAATAAGCTTCTACTAACGTTCCCAAAATTAATATCAAAATTTATAGATACCAACAAGACTCTATACTTGGTTAATTACTAGGATTCAGTAGATTTTTTTAATATTATTTTTGGTTAACTAGAATGGGTTAAAATGGTCCAAACACCGAACTCCTGGAGCGGTCATATGAGATTTGGATTTGTAAAGATAGTATGACCTTGCTATCAGGTGGGCTTAATTTATTTGAACTCCAAGAGCCTTGATTAAATTCCTTTTTTGTAACTGGTCCAAAAATTTGTTAATCCTGATTATTTCAAGTGAATATAATTAAATTATTTTTTTTCTGCTAAAGTTATAATAACTAATAAGTGATTGAATAAATAATTAGCGAGGTTGCCTAATTTGTATGATAAGAATAAAATTATTATTGAAGTAGTACTTAAATAATTATTTGAAAACTTTTTTTGCTGCTAAAAATAAGTGGTATATAATGGTACTATCACTCTTTAGGGCCACTCTTGATATTCACTAGGGTAGAAACCTCTAAAATGGATCAAGTCCAAAGAGAACATCTTTTCGGCTTTCAGAGTGCATAAAATATTTTTTGAAATTCAAATAATCATGATTATATATTGGTTATTGATACTTTTAGTTTATTTTTCATCCAAATAAGTTGAAAGAAATAGCTAGCCATATGGTATAAAGTAATCAAAAAAAGGGAAACCAAGGGGTCCAATGAAGTCGACCGATCACGTTGTAGGGCTTATTTACATATTTATTTTTAAATCTAAATAATATCTTCCCATGCTTGAAATCCTAGTAATCAATTATTAAGGGGATCTAACAAATATTGGTAGTTTCTAGCTAGTCAATGATATATGATATAATATCTCCCGAGATTCAAATGGAGAGAGACAAGTTGGACCCATCATATGTGCCATCCCTCGCTAGTTAGTAAGTTTTCTTAAACAATGGACACAAGTTGTTTTAGTTATATGGAGTATATATAATCGCACACATACATGTACATATAATATACAAAAACAAGGCATTAGGGCATGTTCGCATGTATATTTAATTTTGACGCACCATATGTGCGGTTTCATCATGTACATTACCTGTGGGTCCCGCCGTGTCGACCCTAGGGGGAGTAGAGGATGATGGGAGAGTAAATTAAGCCTAACATGGTAGAGAAATGTAGATGCCACACACATAGTATGTGTGCAGGAAATAGACGTCCTCTTTAGGGGAACATGTCATGCCTATTTGAAGAAATAATAAACAGTCCTTAATTTATGCATATATTTATTCTTATTTAATATTAATATGGTCCATAGTACTATAATTTTGCAACAAAAAAAAAAGGACAGTAAGTTGAGGAAATCAAGGAACCCTACTGCCTACTGGTGCCAAGTAAGAAGAAGAATATTCAAATAAGTGTATTAATTGGGTTGCTTTGCACAGTTGTTGGTTCCTAGGTGGACAAAAGCTAGGTCTTGCCCTAAAACTTCATCTACACTAGGGTTTTTCAAATTTTAATTGGGTCCGCTTAATGTGTGCCCTAAGGGCACATACTAGGCGCGGAAAACAAGAGATGGGACCCGCTAAAAATTATTTCTTTATATAGTTGCACTGAATTCAATACATGGGGTCCACTATTATATTATTTTTTTATACATTGAATTCAGTGCGCCTACATAAACAAATAATATTATACATTATTTTTCGCGTTTAATATGTGACCTAAGGACACACATTAAGAAAATCCATTTTAATTTTATAGCTATGGAAATAGGGTTTCAACTCTAGCTCCTATGTAGACAAGAATGATGAGTGGGTTTGGGGGTGATGATGGTGCTGTTGGAGGGCTGCGTGACTGAAAGGATGGCATGAATTTTTTTGAAAAGAGAGGGAAAAAGATTGTGACAAGGGGACATTGTATATACTAATGCTCTACGTGTGCTGTGTTAAGCATGTTGATTGATGGTCTAGAATTACGGTGTTTTTTCCTTCTTTTTTTTCTTTCTTATGAGATCACACGTTATTTTAGACTTATAATTATATTATAAAGTCTTAACTTGTATACGTAAATTTTTTGAATGTTTTATTATAAATTCTCGATTTGAACTCAGGGTTATAATATGTAAAATTTTAAACGGGACTATAAGAATCATTACTCTTAATGAGTGTTGAATCTTTAACCAAAGATTTAGGAGATATTTTAAAGATTAATCAATTATTATTGGACACAAAAAATTTCCATGTTACTTCTTCCTACTTTAGTAACACGGGAATGGCGACCATGACCTCTTAGCTCTTCATATACAAGTACTTTTTTTTAACTTTTGTGGATTAAATCCAGTCCCAAGCCACTACATCTCTGTTGTTTTTTATGTATATAATTAAATCACATGCATGTATACCCCCATTATATATAGATAGCTAGGATCCTCTAGACTAGACGTTCTGTGGGGGTTACGTTTGATATAGTTCTTCTATATGAATAATTTATATGCTAGCTAGCTGTAACAACGAAGATATATGAATGTTTTGGACTCTAATTATTTGCTAAAAATTAAATACAATGAATATGGTTAGCGTTACCTGTATATTTTAATTGTTTGCTTGTGGTTGAAAACCATATTTTGTTTTTTATAAATTTCTTATGATCAATTAAGTTCAAAATCAACCCATATTTCCGTCACTTACCTATATGTCAATTCTCAAGTAGAATTGTAATTTATATTCAACTCACACAATTTAAATGCGCAACCGAGCAATTATTATGCGAACAAAGTATTATATTCTTTTTTTTATTAGTATTAAAAAAAAGGTTGCATTGAACTTAATTTTACAAATATAATTAAGATTTATATACGCCACTGTTAAGTACAATATATTATATTTCTAAATAAGATATTTTTTTATTTGAATTTGACATTTATGTGGACTTTGAACTTAAATTGCAACACCATTTATATTTATAATTAAAATTTATTTTATTTTATTTTTTGGTTTGTGACAATTCTGGTAAGGAGTGGTATATTTCTCTCTATTTTACGCAAATGTAATAATAATGATATAAAGCCAAGTACTCTTATACGGACATATATGAGGTTGCAAAGGACCCATTAATTATTTAGAAAACTCTGATTGCAAGTCTCCTTATACGTGACAATTTAGGTGACCTCTCCCTTTCACATTTTCCTCCGTATAGTTGTTAGAAAATGATCGGTTAATTTGATGGGTCCAAACTACAGAAGAATGGAATTATTGAGCTATCATTCACGGACAGTTTACTCTATATATTTTGCTTTTTAAACTTATATTATTATTATTATTATTTAATAATTTTAAAAATACATTTCAAATTTAGAGACTTAAGGATGTTTGAGAAAGGAACTTAAGAGAAACTTGCATTAATATATAGTGCTTGTATTGACTCTAATTGTATAGACTTGAACTAATAATCTTGCATAATAAATATAGAGTTTTCTCAATTTCACGAATTGAAAAAAAATAACAACAGAAAGATATTGAAGGGTTGTCATGGTGGATATATCCAGATATCATTTCAAATGAGAAGAGTCCACATAATCGATAACTAATTTATGAGTAATATTATGGTGAGAACGTTCCATCATTCTACAGGTAGTAGGGATCAATCGGACAAGTTCATGTGGATGGGGTAGAGTTGTTCCATTTGAAAACTAGTAATATTATCTCACGTCTTGTACATGCGACTGATGTGTCCGAGTGAGGCTCTCTCGCCTGTAACTTCGACGTCCAGTAATCCAAACAAGAGTGAATCTTGATGCTTAACAATTATTTTTGAATTTTTTGGTCTCCTAATGTCTAATATATCCTAATATTTTTACTATAGTTTTCTAATATTATTTCTCTGTTTTTTCTTTCCTACTTCTAATATTTATATTCTCAATATTTTATTTACTAACCTTTTTAAATTGCACATTCAAGGCGTTTTGGGGGGTAGAATACACAATTGAACCGAATAAAAGTTAACCCACGAAGGTCAAAAAATTTAACCTGGACCCGGTGCTGTACCTAAGTTCTGATTTGACGGCTCTGGGGTCCAAGATTCAGTACTGGGTCCAAGAATACTGTTCTTCTAAATTGAACATCTGACATAAATAGTACAGTCAGTTTTGAGTGGCAAAAATTGACATGGACATGTAGAGAGATGAATTTTGGTCCTGATGTACCTAACGCTAACGCTAATGGATAACAACAAAAGTGGATATTAATTGGTGAATGAGATGGCTAGAAATTAGAATGCTGCTGCTGCTACCCCCCTCGTGCAAACACCTGCAAATTCAAAAGAAATTTCTGCCACTAGAAAAACAGACAAGCTCCCTATTTTGTCTCCCTTCTCTCCGCCTAAACCTTTCCAATCACCCTCTGGCACGTGTGTGATTGACATTTTTCCCTAATATACCCATTCTTTTTAACTTTCCATCCATATCACGAGGAGGAGGAAAATCAAACCTGTTATTCATTGCTGTTCACAATGTAGGTGACTAAGAAATTGAATTATTTTTGAAATTATATAAATCGCATTAATTAAAATTATATAAACGATTTCGGTATATGTGATAATTTTAAGTGATTGAAAAATCACAAATACAATTTGAATTTAATTTTTGAACAAAATCGCATCTAAGAAACTACACTGCACTATGTACTATCAAAATGGAGCATATCAAGAAGTATTATTATAATGTATAAACATTTGAAATTATCCCAAATTATAATTATCTCTGTTTAAAAATTTCATATGTAAGGATATATCATTATTCATGTTTTTAGATTCTATTTTATTTTTGTTTAAACAAAACATTATAAATAAAATTGTGTGTTATCAAAGTGATATTTAATATTGTGTGATGCTAAATTATTAATTTAAATTGCTTAAAATTTAATTATTTCAATTGATTTTGAAACCGAAATCGCACCGCACCAATCACAATCGATTTCATGTGCGATTTTGAATTTGTCAAACCGTATCTAAATGGTTTCATGTGTGATTTGAATTTCAAACCGCACCATCATGCTCACCCCTAATCCGCATGCACCTACATAAAATTTTTTATTTTGTATTATAACAATCGATTTAATCACACCTCACCTTAAATTCAAAATTATTTATAACTTCAAAATCAAATATATGTATGTATTTGTATTAGAATTTCAAAGAAACGTGAAAGCTGAGCTATAAAATAGTTGCAAGACATGTAAATAAGGTATCATTTCAAAAAATTTGTCCCAAATATATGTGCCTTATTTACAAGATAGATAAAACATGTTGATATGGTCTTTCACCCTTTAAAAGTAACTTTGCGAATGAATGTAGGGCGGACATATCAGATAGATTTTATTGAATAGCGTCTTTTGTGAAGGATGAGTTTTGTTATCATGTGATAGAGAGACTGTAAAAATAATATTGTTTCTCATCAACTAATAATCAAAGTCTACTTTTTTTTCTTTTTTTAATCTTTTTGATCAACTTGTAATTTTCAACCCTTTGAACTCTATCAGTTTTCTAGAAGACTATGTAATGTGAATGAAATCTTTTATATCATTGTGCCAGCAATTTGAACTGTCAATTGGCATCATTTTGGCCATGAAATTCTATATTCAACTCTACTAGCCGTTCAAAGACAGATTTTTGTTAAGGATTAACAGCTAAAGTAGTTGTTGGACTGTGTTGAAAATGAATACTCCAATGTTTAACAGGTGAGAACTCTAAATAAACAGAGAAATAAAATTAAAATTTTATTAATTAAGACCGACATAATTTTGCAACTAACGCTTGAAAAAGAGTGCCAATTGCAATAATAATTACGAAGAAGTTTTTTTTCCAGATGGATCTTGGAAGACACCTAACATTTACAAGAATCTTAATTAGCTCTACTTATGCCCATTTTCTAAACAGACCTAACTCCAAAATAGGGTTTGTAGAAACTTGTAATATGTCACAAGCTAGTGCTTAGTGCAGCAATACAATTCGATCGTCATCTTCGTTGCCAGCATTACTCACTGCAAATTTTAGTTAAATAACTAATGTTACGACGTTATGTGAATTTATTTAATTTTAATTCATATGATAATTAATATTATAAACTACGATACTGCTGCTAAGTTAAGTTATTGTCTTGAAAATAAAACAAAATTTACATAACAATTTAAATTTCATAAATTAACTAAAATCAAACTCAAATGAAAGACTTTTTATGCAATGAATCGAGAATCAACAAATTAATAAACTGTGAAATAAATACTTCTAGATTAACAAGAATAAGAACCAGGCGGCTAATGTTAGGTAGGTATTGGCCGAGTCTTTAATTTCTGGTGGACTAAAAGAATTGTTCAAATAATAAGATTTTGATACTTATATATATAGTCACATACGTACCTAGAATACAATGATCTCCCTATGGAAATTAAAGAGAGTAAAAGAAAAAGTAGAGAATACATAGGGAAATAATATGTATATCAATAAATATGTGATCAAATTAAATTATAAGTTTAGCCCATAAGATATAGAATAAATTAGACGGTGATTATTTTTAATTTGTATCTATCCCCGTATATTTACATATTGTGGGACTCGCTCGAATGTATAAAGAGAAAAGTGAGGGAATTAGCATTATAGAACATACAACTATACAAGTCATTATTTTGAAATGCAGAGGAGAATGTGAAATGAGAAAATGCAAAAGGAACCAAACTAAACTAAACAAAAAATTCATTCCTTAATTTTACTTGAGCTCTTCCAACCAAAAATTATGTAATTCACAAAATAAACTTAAATAAAAAATTAGAAAATTCTAGATTTATCTATAAATCTTACCCGGTATGTTTACCCACAGAAAAAATAAAAGAGTGTGGTTTCACTTTTAATTATTAAGATGAATGTAGTGGAACAATACTCTTTTATCTTTTTAGCGGGTAAGCTTTGCGGGTAAATTTATGGATAAATGTAGATTAACTCTAAAAAATTTGGCGACTATATAGCAGGATCTATCATGTTGATGATGTCACCATTATGCATATCAATTGCTCCTTTTCATCCTTCAATTCACTAGGCTGCCTATTTTCTCCACTCCCGGCGAGTGTTAGCGTTTGTGCTCTCTCAGTTTGTTCTTCCCAATCCGTGGTCCCCACAACATACAACATCAACCCGGCACAGGAAACCTGGGCCGAAAGCAACCCAAGCCAAAGCCCACAAAACCCCACCCCAAGTCCAAACCCAAGTCCAATTGCCACTGGCATACCCACAAGATAGAACGCCCCAAGGTTCACATTAGCCGCGGTTGTTGGGCGGGCAGTCCCCCTAATCACCCCACATCCGACTGTCTGTGGACAGTTTCCGAGCTCACACAACCCTAGGATTGGTAAAGCGGTCGATGTCAACCGTAGGATATTTACATCGGTTGTGAACATCCGGGCCCATATATCTTTCGTTGACGTTGCAAAAACCATCGCACATATACCCATCATGCCCGCTAAAAATATAGACACCATAGCCGAAACCCTAGCCTTATCCGGTCGGTTAGCCCCAAGTTCATTCCCAACCCGGGTCGAAACAGCAAAACTGAGCGAAGAAGGGAAAACATATATCAAAGACGTCGTTTGGATCAACACACCCATGGATGCCACGCTGGCCTTGGGGTCCACAAGGAGCCCACACAACACGATCATGATCTCGTACCACCACCACTCCAGGCAAACGGAGACGCAGCTCGGTGCGGCAAGCCGGACCAGCGGCTTCCAGCCAGTGAAGCACTCTCGGCTCGGCGCGGTCCAAGTTGGCAGGTGTAATCCACAGGCCCACACGTAACAAACCAGTGTCACGAGGACGCACAAGTTGGATGCCGCCGAGGCGGCGGCTACGCCAGCGACGCCGAGCCGGAGGTGGGATACGAGGAAAAGGTTGATGGGAAAATGTAGAAATGTTCCGGCGAGTGATGCTAACGTGAGCGGGTGGGTGATACCTTGAGCGCGAAGGTAAATGCGGATGGGGTGAATAAAGGAATTAGTGATGAGGTCGGGGAGAGAGAAAATTAGATACGTGCGAGCCAAGCGCGTGATATTGGGGTCTTGGTGTAAATAAAGGAGAATATGGGAAATATTGAGCCAAAGAAATGTGATGGGTATGGATGAAACTAGAAGGAAAATAATGGACCTTTGTAATGTTAGGGACAGTAATTTGGGACGCTGAGCTCCGAAAGCTTGTGTGCAAAGCGGCTCCATGCCGAGAGCCAAGCCTGAGAGGACGGAGTAGCCGGTGATGTTGGCAAAAGCCATGGCCAGTGAGCCGGCGGCTAGCTCAGTGTCGCCGAGGTGGCCGAGAAAAAGCATGGAGAGAATAGAACGGGCGTAGAGGATTAGAGCCGTGAGAATTATGGGGAAAGAAAGGTGGAAAAGGGATTTGGTTTCCGTGATAATTTGATATGCGGTGGTTTGATTTTGTTGTTTAGGTGATTTTTGGTGGGTTGTGGAAGATAAGAGATCGAAATAGAAATGATGAGTTGTTCGGGGGGAGGGTCTGTGATTTTGTTGACGATGATTGTGATTATGATCCGTGACAGTGATTGTGGGACTGGTGTTTGGATTACACATGGTGAATTTGAAGTTTGATAGAAATTTTCTCACGTTTGGGAATTAATCAAGAGATCATCAATACTCTCATGAATTAAGACCACCACTCCTCAATTTTTCTCTCACTATATATATATATATATATATATACATTTTTTTCTCTCGGTAATTAATGCAAGCTAGCGAGATATATATAGATACATAGACAGATTGATTCCTAAAGCGTACGTAGCCGTGGAGGAGGAGGACAGGTATATATATTTATAGGGATGGATGAAGAGGAGGAGGTGGAATTTGGAAGTGGGGTGAACTTTTATTTTATTTTATTTAATTCGCCATTACTTTTTCAGTGTTACAGTTTTTTTTTTCTTTCTTGCATGCGGGTGTTTTTATTGAAATTGTAAGAGTGATAGTATTTTTCTTCTTTTTCCTCACTTTGTGTGGTTGAAAGGAGGAGACATCAAAATATTCGGGGTAGAGAGAGAAAATAACAGAGGACTTCAATTTCCAACATATAAAAAATTAATTAATTAAATTGGATTATTCACGTACGAGAGGTTTGTTGTTTGTTCTCGACTCCGGCAAGCACCTCTCTATTCTACTCTTCAAATACGTACGTTAAATGTTTACTTAATGACTTCACGAATCCAAAGTGACAAGGCGCACCGCTTCCTTTACCAGCTTGCTTATGGGGGGACGCGCACTTTCATTTTGTGGTAGGACAATAATTAATGCCCATAGTTGTGTGTTTAGGGTGGTTAATTATTTGTTACAATATATAAATATATGAGTAGCATTTAAGTGACAAATAAACATATGGTGTGACATGATAACAAATAAATTAATATATCTTTGAAATGAATAAAAAACGTTTACACTACAATACGAGTTATAATCTATATATAAAAGATTTGAATCCAAGCATTTACATTACTTTCAATTATTCTTAATGAGGGAATATGACTTGACGGTTACAATAATCTCATGAATAATTAACCGGGTGATCACAAATATATACATCTACATGCTTAGGCAATCGATGGACTGACTATTAAATTTTGATCAACAAGCTAGAATTTTAATAAAATTGGCAAGATTAGCAAAAAGTATAAAAAATTGTTTGGGTGAACAAGAACTAAAATTTGATGGAGAAAATTAACAATTTAATTGAATGACCGATCGTCGGGCATTAAAATTTGATCGACAAATATAAGGAATTGATTATGTGATATGCTCGTGTTAAAATTTGTTTGTTGCGAAGCTGACGAGATGAATTTGTTTTATCCTTAACAACTATAAAAGTAGCACAAATTTGAAATTTTCCCTTTTAAATCAAAAAATAGAATTTGTAATAAGTAGGATGCTTAAATGTATAAGTCGTATACCTTTAATAGGTACTTGAATTTATTTTTTTGGTGGTATATAACAACAATATTGAGAATGGGAGGATTTGAAATTAATATATATGTAATTACAAGTACAAAGTTAGTAGGTAGCATGCATGATATCCTTTCATTTTATCGATAATTTCACTAATTCAAAATTTAGTCAATATAATATATAGATTATAAAAATTATGAACTTCACATTTCATATCTTTTGACCCTAAGAACCATCCTAATCTATCGATTGATTCATGTTCATTAGGACAAGTCTAATTAAAAAATGACTAATTTTCTAGCTCTAACTCCCCCAATATTGCTGAAAATTAATTTTACCCAAGAAAATAATTTAATTAACAGTTAATTTGTTAGTGAGTATAATATAATATAAGAATGTAATCATACATTATTATCTTAAAGAAGAATAAATTGAAGGTTACGCACTATGATCATTCATGGAAACAGAAAAATATTTATAAATTAAATAACAATTACCAAATTTTTTTAAATAAAAAATGGGTCCAAACGTAGTACTACTCGCTTACAGTCCCCACTACTCATCTCACTTCGTTACCCTACTATTCACTAAGTGTCAAAAACTAGACTAATGTTTACCAATTTAAAAAAAATTAAAAAATGGGCCAAACGTAGTACTACTCGCTTCCAGTCCCCACTACTCATCTCACTTCGTTACCCTACTATTCACTAAATGTCAAAAACTAGAATAATGTTTTTCACTACACATCTTATCCTGCCACCACATTTCCCTCCTCCTCCTCCCCACCCCCACCCCCGGGCCAGATTTCTTCTTTTTTGTCGCTCTCTCCAAAATTAATATTCAATGTCTTAAGTCTTAAAACTGAAAATAAATAAATAAAGAAAAAGCAAGAAATATCAATACAAATTTTTTAATAACATTTATTTGGCGTGTTAATATTTAAATAACTTCATATGTGTATGTTTTACTTAGGTGGTGGCGCTTTGACCATTAATTAATATTTTTGTTGAATAATGCAAAGAGTGTCTAAACAAAAGTAATGGACTCAATGTTGAGGACTTTTTTCCTATTTATTCTTTGTCTATAAATAGCATTTCGAATCTGCTTCTAAATCCATTAGCTCTGATAAATTAATAAGAAAAGAAAGAAATAAAACACTGAGATATAAGTATCTAAGTATTCACTTTCAATTAGCTAAAAACATGTGAAGATCCTGAGGTGAACTCTTCTATCTCAATAATCAATCACTCACTCAATTCCGAAATATATATATATATATATATATATATATATATATATATATATATAACATCTTTCATCGATTTAAAATAAGTTTTTTAAGGTCAATTTTAATATAGTATTATTTGATCGTTAACTTAATAAGTTAACCATACGGATATAATAAGCATGCAAAATTATAAAATTAAATAAAATTTCATTTGATTTGAAGTTATGCATCAATAACTTTATTACAATAAAAATTACTAAAAATCTGAGTTGTCGAAATATATACTTATATATAAATTATTTGCACTATTATAAAGAATTTTTTTAGTCTTATAATCTTTCGCCGGCAGTATTATACTGCGGACGGGTAAATCCAACTACAGTGTAACACCCCCTTCCCGACTAGTGAAAAGGGAGGCTACGCATAAAGGAACTCTAAGCAGAATGTCAAAACAAAAAAGAACTCTCTTCACACTTGCCCTTGAATCCCCTTGCAAACCTGCCGGAAGAAAAACACAGCATGAGCCAAATGCCAGTACGGATAAAGAATGCAGAAATAAGAACTGAAATTGAATAACGAAATCAACTGAACCAAGCTGAGATTAACAAAATCAACTGAACTGAATAACATAATCTTACTGAACTGAATTACTGAATTGAAACTGATCGACTGAACTGAACTGATTTACTAAACAACACAAAAGGCTGAATTGAATGGTTGTATTTATTTCATACCGAGCTTAGAACAAAAATATATCTTGCCACATAGGCAAGTCAAAATACAGCCATACAGACAAAATAATGCCACACAGGCAAAATAATGCCACGCAGGCAAATCACACATTGGACTGCAGATCCAAATGCATGCAAAATTGGAAGGTGTGTTCGGCACAACAATCACCAATCCGCAGAACAAATAGCTAGGGTTGACCCATACGCCTCCCACAACAAAACACCAAATGGCCAACACCCTCCTGAACACAAAAATGGAGACGCCGTGGACTGATCACACCGCCACGGAAAGTGTCATGCCTCGGTGCCAGAGGACATGCCTGTGGTACCCCCACAGGTGGTTATATCTCATGTATACCCTACGGTATAATCTAACAAAGATATCATGTCACAACAAATGCGACACAATACCAACAAAAGGGTTCTAAATGTACATGTCAACTGAAGAAATGTACAAATACAAAGACCAAAGACATGTTAACATGTATATCTATACATGATTAGAATAAATTATTATACACGACCGAAAACGAAATTAGATATGCTCAACAAGTCCAAGGAGTACAAATACAAATTTTTGAATATCCAAAATCAAGCGAATTATCAAATGACTTTAAGAAACAATAATCATATGAGATATTATCTGAATTCAAAATGAGAAGCAAAACGAACAAATTAATTTTCTAAAGAATATCGCTGAAGTAGGAAATACATACAAATTGTAATGGAAGGAAAGATATTCAATTTTCAGAATATAATCAAGGTATAGAAGATCAAACTTCTACTCCAGAGTATCAACGGAATATAATAAAACAAATATAAACAACGAGATATCACGAGATATATCGAATACAAAAATGATCAAAGGAACTGAGTACGAAATTCGTACCTGAATCAAACTATCATATGAATTTATGAAGCAATAACGAATTCAAACGATAAGCATAATGGATAAACTAAAATTCATAAAAGTAATGCTGAAGAAGTACGGAATCCGTACCTGAATAAGCAATGTAATACCCTAAATTATATTGCAAAACTGATTCGTTAAATTCCTCCGTCGAAATTAATAAAGGAACAAATAAATACTACATTAATCAATTGATTAAGTTTTACACATTTTCTTTCTCTTAGGCGAATCTGAAATCCTTCCGTTCTAAACAAAATTCTACCTAACGTTATACATACATAAATATTCTAATCATTATAACGTATTAATAAATAATAGTATTCTTGTTACTTCCGAAATACATATAAGTATATTCTCAAAAATATTCTTTCAATTTTTAATTCTATTACAAACAAATATTATTATTATTATTATTATTATTATTATTATTATTATTATTATTATTATTATTATTATTATTATTATTATTATTATTATTATTATTATTATTATTATTATTAAGTAAAAACTATAATGTTACAAAAATAGTAATTTAATATTCCAAAATGCTAATTACTAACAAAGATATACTAAAATATATTAACTAACAAACTAAATAGCATACATAAATTAAAATTACAAAATTAAAACTAATACAGAAAATTAAATAATTACACAAAGAAAGAAAAAGAGACATATCCGAAATTATGAGGTTCGCAGTCTGCCCATGTCCTCGACACCGAAAAATATTTTAACTAAGGAGGTCCTTACTAAAAAGGTCCTCACACAAAAAGGTTTCTCACATTGGGAAAAACCTTAATGTTTTAGTGTTTTAAAAACTAAAGGGGGTGGTCCATATATATAGTCAAGGAAAGGGAGGATGGCCTTAATGCTTGGCGATGTGGGACTTTTTAAAAACAAAGGGTCGGGTATTACATTACCTCTCCTTTAAAAAGGATTCCGTCCTCGGAATCAAAAAAAATAAAAAATGAGACAAACCTAATTATTAAAAGATGCGAACACTTCGCTCGAATAGAATTTTTACAAAACAAACAAAATAGTTTTACTCCGAAATCTTATCAAAACAGAATGTGCACCACGTGCAACAGATGATAAAGATAACTCTTCAACCCTGAGACACGAAATACGTTATACCCATAAGCTAATTGTGGAGGCAAAGCTAACCGACATGCGACTTCGCCAACCCTTTCTAAAATCTCAAATGGATAATAAAACGCGGACTGAGTTTACCCATTAACCAAAATTATCGAATACTGATTGTGAAAGTAGTATGCCCTCAAGCCAATCACATTTGATGTGATAAGCATATACTTTGTAATCTTGTTCATTTATTAATAAAAGTATCAATGCATTTCTTTATTCATGATTAATTACTTGAATTAATCAAATGGATAAACCCATAGTTTTCGAGCAATGCTTTTAGAACCATGATGAGGATCATGCTAATGAGATCTAAATTCAAGATAACTCAAAACTAAAATTGTTCCTAATCATTGGATCACTAAAAAGGGGATTAGTAGATCCGGATAGATTGGTACATACTATGCTTGCTCTTATGAAGAGGATGATTAATCTCATAATCATTTGTATAGAGACACTAAAGCAAGTATGTAGGTGCTTATTAGAGAATAAGTTCACTGAACGTGACTCGCTCAAGGAACACCTAATGGAGTTTTACTTGTCTGTCAATAGGAGTTCCTTATGTGATAGTCGTATAAATGGTCCTTGGACTTGAGATCATCTTAGTATCTTGTGTGTACTAAGTTATACTTTGACATATTCTTTAAGACCTATTGGTATATCAAAGGATATGATTGGGTATAATAAGGTACACATGGAGATAGATGAATGATCAACAAAGGATCTACCACTTCTAGTAAAGGGAGAGAATGTCCTATGCGATTCAATAAGTGACAACTCAGAAATCCCTGGCCAGGGTTGAATGGAATTAGAAAGGAGTTTCTAATTTACATTAACTAGAGTTGTGTATTTGTGAATTGAAATGCATATAATCAAATAAATAAGACTTGATAGAAATTTCGTGTCTTATATTTGATTGGGACATTGTGTAGTAGAAGGATTGAATTGTACGGTAACTATTTGCTGAAAGGTTCTTTTACGATTAAATGTTGAAATCTATATTATCTGGAAAGTCGACTAATCGCTAAGGGGGCTTACCCTTATTGTGGAATAATTATTTATTCTGAATTAAAGAGTTAATTCGTAATAAATGAATTAGAATTGTTCTAATTTATTTATTATACAACCGGTTTAATATGGAGAACCTAAAGGGTCACACCGCAAAAGAGTAATATTTATTTTAGAAGTGGATGGCATAATCGTAATAATAAATTAAGTATATTTAATTTATACTATGGTGATAGAATAAATTAAATAGCTTAATATTTATAATTTAGTATTTTAGAAATACTAATTATAAATTAATAAGAGGAGTCTTATTATTATTATTATTACTATTATTATTATTACTACTAGTATTATTATTATTTAGTTCCTAAATGGTTTAGGAATTAATTAATAAGTAGTAATATTATTATTAAATAATTAAGTTCCTAAATAGTTTTGGAATTATAATTATAATAATAATTAATTAAGTTACTAAATGGTTTAGTAATTAATTAATAAGAAGTACTCTCATTATTAAATAATTAAATTCCTAAATGGTTTAGGAATTGTAATTAATTAATTTAGTTTCTAATTAAATTGGGAATTAAATTAAAACCCTAATCCTAAATAGTTTAGGAGGGTTGACTAGATCTATAAATAAGAGGAGTCTTATCATAGATCAAGGTTACACACTCTTTCTTAAGAGAGGGAGAGTACTCCATAATTCTCTAGATCTAAGAGTTAGAGAGAGAGAGAGAATTAGGGCTAGCCACTCATGGTTTAGAGAAATCAAGATCCACTTCTTTAATTCATAGATCTCTTGGTGGATCACCTCTAGAGGCTCAACACTTGGGGAGCTAACATTGATCCGTGGAATCTAATCGGTGAATTTGAAGAAGAACATGAAGGATTAAAGGTTGATGAACTTGTACCTGTGGAAGCTTGGTTCTACAAAGGTATAAATTCTTTTATCCTTCCTCAATTAATAATAGTCGCATAAGAAAGATCCGGGTTATTGGTTTGTACAAAAAAAAATTTAAATCTGATTTTTATTGCTTCCATTGCGCTTATATAATTTGATTATATGTATGCCATAATTTTTGCAAACCAACAGATTGAGCAGACCTAAATTTCTCCTTAGCCACGGCTACAATCTCTGTAGTGATTCAAACGAACTCTAACCCTTCTATGGCCTTCTGTAGGTATTAATGATAACAACTTGGGTTCTTATAAACACATCCAAATATCTCACATTAACTGATGTGGGACTGGGGTGTTACAATATTACTCAATAAGAAGAAGAAAACTTAATAGCCTTAACTCGAATAACCCAGATCGGTACTTTCAAAACGAGATGACGAAATGAGTTTTATATTTAAGGTTATTAATTTTTCATTCCACCAACTTATTCTAATTGCAAATGCATGTTATATGGGATGAGTGAAAAACATGTATGGCCATGGGAACGATATATTTCAATATTTCATTCCAATTGTTTTGACAGTATTTTTTCTCATCAACTCAGACAACTTAAATCAGTAAGAATTAGAATACGCAATAACAAATAGAAAATCTAATATCCTTAAATACAACTACTCCACTCGAGATATGTGAAGAATGCAAGACTTGACTAGAAGCATGGATTCATGTCCAACATATATTTATAATAAAACTTGTGTGTTTCACTTGGACGTTAAATTTTAAAAGAAATGAGCACTGTCATTCACCGTCCGCAGTATTATACTACGGATGGTGAAATGTCAAAACGTTGTCGTTTCTTTGTGTAATTCATCATTTACAGTATAATAATGCAGATAGTGAGTGTATTACATGTAAGACCCCGAATTTTATGAAATACAAAATTTAATTTTTCTTCATATATATATTTTTTGAAACAGTAAGTGGTTAAATCGATAAAGTTAAAAGTTAAGGATGTTATGTGCAAATTTTATTTTGTCGGACAATATTCGCTTTGTCGGGGAATATTCGTTTGGTCGGGGAATATTCGTTTGGTCGGGGAATATTCGTTTGGTCCGACGGCGCCGAAATAACAAATTATTGGTGGACCCCACAACGGAATATTTGTCGGATATAGAAAACGACAGAAATAACCTTTTTAAATAAAAATAGTCAACGGAACTGTTAAAATACCGGTGATAAAAGAATAGTAGCATACGGTAGTTTTTGGTATTTTCTATAACACACGGTACTCTACAGTAACACACGGTATTGCATAGTGTCTCATATTATTGGTCTGATAATTGACACCGTAACTGTTACGCATCATTTCATCGATAATTGTCACTGCATAATATTTTATATTATCAATTCAATAATTGTTGTTACACAGTATTTTGCATTATTGATTTAATAATTGTCATTACACTGTATTTTATATCATTGAGTCAATAATTGTTGCTGCACTGTTTTTAAAATTATTGAACCTAATAATTGTCACAGTAAAATATGCACAGTAATTCACATTATTGAATCAATAATTGTCATTACACAGTAACGTATGCTTTATTTTACATTATTGTTATCTCTATTATGATGTTATTTAAACAGTTGTATTTCATTAATTTATTGACTTGATATCTAAGAGCTAACTATACTGTATTTATAACAATTAGTCATAATAATTGAATTGATAAAGTTATTTGTTTATAATATAAAGTTAGGTGATTATTAGGTGATATGAAATGAATGGTGTAGATTAAAGTGTGAATTATTGTTGAATAATTGAATTGATTTGTTTATAATATAAAGTTAGGTGATTATTAGGTGATATGAAATGAATGGTGTAGATTAAAGTGTGAATTATTGTTGAATAATTAAATTGATTTGTTTATAATATAAAGTTAGGTGATTATTAGGTGATATGAAATGAATGGTGTAGATTAAAGATAATATAATATTTGAAATGGATGGTGTAGATTAAAAGATGATTTTTTTAAATGAATGGTTTAGATTAAAGGAATGATAAGATTTTTTGGCTATAAATAGAAGCCTTAACTTAAGGATTTTTCATAAACTTCCTTACTTGTTCTTTCTTTCTCTCTCTAAATACTTCTTGTGAAAGTTCTCTCTAAGTGTGCTTAAGTCATCTTGAGTATTTGTGAAGATCTATAAGTATACGTGTACTGTTCAAGTTAATCAACCTCATTTAAATCAATATCCAGTCACGTGTTGAGGTAAGGGATACCATCTTTTTCATCTTCCATTATTCAAACGTACTATGGTAAGGGATTATCATTATTTGATTCTCGATAATAATATTGTTTCTTCCTTACTCATAAGACGTACCTTTTATTTCCATGTATTGAATTGTGGGAATAACCTTACGGAGCGGATTGCCGCCTGTTGGTGAATAACCTTTCGTATTCATTCATTATTAATCTCTGAGAATAACCTTACGGAGCGGATTGCCGCCTGTTTGGTGAATAACTCTTTGTACTCAAATTCTATTAAATTGTGGGAATAACCTTACGGAGCGGATTGCCGCCTGTTGGTGAATAACCCTTTGTATTAATTTCCTTCACCTTTTGTTAATCAAACCTGCTACGGTAAGGGATATTATTTTCTTCCATACTCCTAAATCGAAATTTATTATGGAACTATTGCTTCTATAATTCCTGAAAATATTATATGTTCCATAATAGTTGAACTTCATTATTTCAACTGAACCTTCCTATTTACGTGAACCTTTCTATTGAATTGTAACCGTTATTCTGAACTGTGGATCTTGAATATCATTTTTAAATTTCACTCCACATCATGTTGACAATTTGGACATTATTTGAATCTGTACAAAGTAAACTTCCGATACTTATTGTTATCCTATTTCTTCTGTTCATCATTTATATCATTCTAATCATCCAAAAATCAAGCTGTTGTGAATATCTGTGGCCGGGGGCACAGATGTGATATATTTGTTGAACAGATGATAGGTTAAAGGCGATATAATAGGTTAAAGGCGATACATCTGTTCGGTGTCTTTTATGGCACGTGGTGAATGTTCTCTTTGGCCCGTAGTGCAAAGATGAACTGTTGTTTGGTATGATTATGACCAAAGGCTGAATCTGGTATAATCATGACCGTTGGTGCTATATTGAATATCTTTGGCCCGTAGTACAAAGATGAACTGTTGATGTGCATGATTATGATCAGGAACTGTGAATTTGTATTATCTTGACTAATGATATTTCAGATGATAAAAGTTGATGATGTTTTTCCTAAAAAGAGAACCGAGTGGACATTATAGTCTGCATTATTCTTCTAATAGATTACTCATTCCGCTGCTATTATTGATCTGAACGTTGTTTAAGAATTTAACTGCAGTTTTTGATATAAACCTTGTAGTCTATTGTATTCTATCAAGAACTCAACTGTTGAAGACTAATGATAATTTATTCGTCATTATCTTAGTCATGATATTCTTTACTGGGCTATTTGAGCTCACCCTTTCTTTTGTTCCATTGTTTTTCAACAGGAGATGAAAACATAACAGGGTCTAGCCGGGGAATGGAGTGAGGGTCCGAGGAATAGTTATCATAGTCTTCACGTTTTGTAAAATAGTGTGGCAATAATAGTGAAGACTTAGTTGTGTATTATTATACACTGTATTGTTGTATGTTGTGCTTTGTTGTAATAATTTTGTTGTAGTATTTTGACGACTCAAGTTTGGGCTGTGTGGGCCCAGATTTGGGGGCGTCACAGTTGGCATCAGAGCTTAGGGATATGGTCTTTAATGGAGATCTGGGGTAGAACTAGGAGGGGAGAGACGAATAGAATCAGTCACTAGTGTGTCTTACCTAAAATAGATTTTATTATCTAATGAGTCGATTTGAATGTAGGAACATGAAGTGATGAGTCAGTTTATTTGAACTAACATTTATTTTGTGACCACAGTTAAGTATGGCATCTGAAAATCAAGAGGTTAACTATGGAATACCCGAAGCAAATGTAGCCGAGAATCAAGAGGCCCCAAACAATCCTCCTGCCAACTCAGGAAATAATGTTCCTGATAACATGATGAACGATGGATTCTTTAGGAATTTCATGCAGTTCATACAGAATCAAGGAAGAGGAAATCCAGTCAATAATAACGGTAGAAACGCTGGCAATTTGAGGATGGTCACTGTTAAGCAATTTAAAGAATTAGGACCACCTGAATTCCACGGGAAGCCTGACCCACTCAAAGCGGAGGCATGGCTAAAGCAGACGACAAAAATACTTGATGTCTTACAATGCGCTGATGATCAGAAGGTGCCATTTGCCACTTTTATGTTACGAGGTGAGGCGGACCATTGGTGGGAAGCGGTAAAACGTATCCAACCTTCAGCACTCGAAATGTCTTGGACAGAATTCGAAGAACTGTTTAACGAGAAGTATTTCCCAGAAAGCATCCGCCATATGAAAGAGGTGGAATTCATTAAGCTGGAGCAGGGAAACATGACAGTCTCCCAATATGAAGCCAAGTTTGCCGAGTTATCTCGCTTTGCCACCCATCTTGTGGATGACGAAGCACGAATGAGTCGGATGTTCCTAAGAGGTTTGAGATTCAAAATTCGTCAACAACTTAGCTCTCATAAATTTAGTTTGTATTCAGATGTTGTAGATAGGGCTCAAAGGGTGGAGCAAACAGATGAAACATTGCAGCCAAGAGTTAATGATCAGCATAGAGAAATGAGTGACAACAACCACAGGAACGAGAACCATCGAGGAGGTAACCAACACTTCGGTGGTAATTCCATACCAAATAACAGAAGAGGAGAATCTAGTGGGAACAATTTCAAAAGAAAGAGATTCCATAATAATTATGGAAGGGCACCAGCACCAGTACCAACACCAGCACCGACCCCAGTTTCAAGGGGAGAAGATCGACCACCAGTGAGATGCTATAGGTGTGGTCAGGAAGGTCACATCAGCCCAAACTGTACACTGCAGTCCAAAAAGTGCTACAGTTGTGGGAAAGAGGGTCATCTTGCGCGGTTTTGTCCTGCCACAAAATCAAGTCCAGCTGCAATGATGATACCAAAAGCTAGCGCAGATAAAGGAAAATCTGTAGTTCAAGGGAGAGCTTTTGTTGTGACATCCCAAATGGCACGAAACTCGAACGAGGTGATAACCGGTAAGCTATTCATAAATTCTCGTGAAGTCTACGCTTTGTTAGATACTGGCTCTACCCATTCTTTTATCTCACCTGCATGTGCTCAGCGTTTAAACTTAACTCCTGAAAATTTGGACTTTGACTTATCAGTTGAAACCCCATTAGGAGAAATGACCATTACATCTACTGTCTATAAATCTTGCCTAGTTCAAATCAACAACCTCACATTACCTGTTGACCTTATTTCTTTGGAGATGCATGAATTTGATGTGATTTTAGGAATTGATTGGTTGACTACCCATCATGCTAAAATTGATTGTTTTCATAAGATTATTAGTTTTCATATTCCTAATCAACCTGTCATGCAAATTCAAGCAACTAAACCATTGAAATCTATAACTGTTATTTCTAGCCATAAAGCTATTCGTTTATTGAAAAACGGATGTCAAGCCTTTTTAGCTCATGTCACTGATTTGAACAAAAATACGTCAAACTTGAATGATATTCCCATTGTTAATGAGTTTCCTGACGTTTTTCCTGAAGAACTTCCTGGCTTACCCCCAAACCGTGAAATTGATTTTTATATTGATCTTGAACCCGGTACCAAGCCCATTTCCAAAGCTCCCTACCGAATGGCTCCCATTGAACTTCAAGAGTTAAAAGTCCAACTACAGGAATTGTTGGATACCGGTTTCATTCGTCCGAGTGCATCACCTTGGGGTGCTCCTGTTCTATTTGTGAAGAAGAAAGACGGGAGTATGAGATTGTGCATTGACTACCGAGAATTGAACCATGTCACCATCAAGAACAGGTACCCGTTACCTCGGATTGATGACATGTTTGATCAATTGCACGGCGCTCAACATTTCTCAAAGATTGATCTCCGTTCTGGATATCATCAGTTAAAGGTTAAAGCTGAGGACATTCCAAAGACTGCTTTCAGAACTCGTTATGGGCATTATGAGTTCTTAGTCATGCCTTTTGGACTAACTAATGCTCCTGCAGCTTTCATGGACATGATGAACCGGATATTCAAGGAACATTTGGATCATTTTGTGGTTGTCTTTATTGATGACATCCTCATATACTCCAAGAGTCGCGAGGATCATGAACAACACCTGAGATTGATACTACAAAAGCTCCGTGAAAACAAATTATATGCCAAGTTGAAGAAATGTGAGTTCTGGCTTGAGGAGGTCGCGTTTCTTGGGCATGTGATTTCTAGTAAAGGAATATCAGTCGATCCTGCGAAGATTGAAACGGTACTAAATTGGGAACAACCCAAAACAGTAACCGAAGTCCGAAGTTTTCTGGGTCTAGCTGGTTATTATCGGAGATTCGTAGAAGGATTTTCTCGAATCGCCACTCCATTAACACAGCTTACTCAGAAAAGCACAAAATTCATATGGAGCGAGGAATGCGAGAAAAGTTTCCAAGAACTCAAGAAGAGACTGGTTTCAGCTCCTGTTCTGACCATACCATCAGGATCAGGAGAATTTGTTATCTACAGCGATGCTTCTGGCAAAGGTCTAGGCTGTGTCCTTATGCAACATGGAAAGGTTATAGCCTACGCCTCTCGACAACTCAAAGATTATGAGAAAAATTATCCTACTCATGATCTAGAGTTGGCAACAGTCGTTTTCGCGTTGAAGATCTGGAGACACTACTTGTACGGAGAAAAAGTGGATATCTATACGGATCATAAAAGTCTCAAGTATTTCTTCACCCAGAAGGAACTCAACATGCGACAACGACGTTGGCTTGAGCTGTTAAAGGATTATGACCACACAATCCAGTATCACCCGGGAAAGGCGAACGTTGTAGCTGACGCTTTGAGCAGAAAATCTTATGCAAGTACAAGTGCACTGCTGACAACACAAAAGTGTATTTTGTACGACTTGCAAAAGATGGAGATAGAGCTAAAGACACCAGGGACCCACTCGAAGATTGCTCACGTGCGAGTAGAACCAACTTTAACCGATAAAATTAAAGCTGCTCAAGCTACCGATCCGGAACTGATAAACATGATAAAGAAAGTACAAGAAGGTGTCATTCCCGAAGCAAGAATCGACGAGAAAGGAATACTTCGAGTCAACTCTCGACTCTGTGTTCCTAATGATCCTGAATTAAAGCATAAAATCATGATGGAGGCACACAACACGCCGTTTGCAATCCACCCAGGAGGTACCAAGATGTATCGAGATCTTCGACATACATTTTGGTGGAACAATATGAAAAGAGAGATTGCGGAGTTTATCTCAAGGTGCCTAACTTGTCAACGTGTCAAGGCAGAGCATCAAGTTCCTAAAGGTCCATTACAATCACTTGAAGTTCCCGAATGGAAGTGGGAACACATCAATATGGACTTCGTGACGGGTCTTCCAAAAGTTTCTCAAGGCTTAGATGCAATTTGGGTGATCGTAGATAGATTGACCAAATCTGCTCATTTCTTGCCTATACGAGAAAACTTTTCACTTGAACGTCTTGCCGGTATGTACATAAATGAGATCGTGAGATTGCATGGCATGCCAGTTTCCATAGTTTCTGATCGAGATCCTAGATTCACTTCACGCTTTTGGATCAGTCTACAAAAACCTATGGGCACTGAACTACGTTTTAGTTCTGCATACCATCCTCAAACGGACGGACAATCGGAAAGGACGATCCAGACCCTCGAAGATCTTTTGAGACTTTGTGTATTAGACTTCAAAGGAAGTTGGGATAAGTACTTGCCGTTGGTGGAATTTTCTTACAACAACAGTTACCAAGCAAGTATAGGCATGGCTCCATTCGAGGCATTGTATGGAAGGAAGTGTCGCTCTCCAATATGTTGGAATGAGGTAGGAGAAGCAAAATTGTTGGGACCCGAGTTGGTACGCTTGACGACCGAAAAGATCCAAATGATCCGACAACGAATACAGACCGCACAAGAACGACAAAAGAGTTATGCTGATCTTCATCGGAGAGACGAAAGTTTCAACGTCGGAGATCATGTATTCTTACGTGTTTCTCCATGGAAAGGGGTTACGAGATTCGGAAAGAGAGCAAAGCTTAACCCTCGATTTATTGGCCCATTTGAAATCCTCGATCGAATAGGAACCGTAGCCTACAGACTAGCCCTACCACCAAGTATGTCTCGCATCCATAACGTTTTTCACATATCTATGTTACGTAAATATGTGAAGGACCCAAACCACGTCATTGAGTTAGAACCAGACATTATAGCAGAGGATTTAACATACGAGGAGGTACCTGTTAAGATCCTGGATAAGAAGGAGCAGATCCTACGCTCAAAGGTTATACCTCAAGTTAAGGTTTTATGGAGGAACCAAGATACTGAGGAAATGACCTGGGAGCTAGAATCTGAGATGAAATCTAAGTATCCTTACCTCTTCGATATGTCAGGTACGTCAATTTCGGGGACGAAATTTCATAAGGAGGGGAGGTTGTAAGACCCCGAATTTTATGAAATACAAAATTTAATTTTTCTTCATATATATATTTTTTGAAACAGTAAGTGGTTAAATCGATAAAGTTAAAAGTTAAGGATGTTATGTGCAAATTTTATTTTGTCGGACAATATTCGCTTTGTCGGGGAATATTCGTTTGGTCGGGGAATATTCGTTTGGTCCGACGGCGCCGAAATAACAAATTATTGGTGGACCCCACAACGGAATATTTGTCGGATATAGAAAACGACAGAAATAACCTTTTTAAATAAAAATAGTCAACGGAACTGTTAAAATACCGGTGATAAAAGAATAGTAGCATACGGTAGTTTTTGGTATTTTCTATAACACACGGTACTCTACAGTAACACACGGTATTGCATAGTGTCTCATATTATTGGTCTGATAATTGACACCGTAACTGTTACGCATCATTTCATCGATAATTGTCACTGCATAATATTTTATATTATCAATTCAATAATTGTTGTTACACAGTATTTTGCATTATTGATTTAATAATTGTCATTACACTGTATTTTATATCATTGAGTCAATAATTGTTGCTGCACTGTTTTTAAAATTATTGAACCTAATAATTGTCACAGTAAAATATGCACAGTAATTCACATTATTGAATCAATAATTGTCATTACACAGTAACGTATGCTTTATTTTACATTATTGTTATCTCTATTATGATGTTATTTAAACAGTTGTATTTCATTAATTTATTGACTTGATATCTAAGAGCTAACTATACTGTATTTATAACAATTAGTCATAATAATTGAATTGATAAAGTTATTTGTTTATAATATAAAGTTAGGTGATTATTAGGTGATATGAAATGAATGGTGTAGATTAAAGTGTGAATTATTGTTGAATAATTGAATTGATTTGTTTATAATATAAAGTTAGGTGATTATTAGGTGATATGAAATGAATGGTGTAGATTAAAGTGTGAATTATTGTTGAATAATTAAATTGATTTGTTTATAATATAAAGTTAGGTGATTATTAGGTGATATGAAATGAATGGTGTAGATTAAAGATAATATAATATTTGAAATGGATGGTGTAGATTAAAAGATGATTTTTTTAAATGAATGGTTTAGATTAAAGGAATGATAAGATTTTTTGGCTATAAATAGAAGCCTTAACTTAAGGATTTTTCATAAACTTCCTTACTTGTTCTTTCTTTCTCTCTCTAAATACTTCTTGTGAAAGTTCTCTCTAAGTGTGCTTAAGTCATCTTGAGTATTTGTGAAGATCTATAAGTATACGTGTACTGTTCAAGTTAATCAACCTCATTTAAATCAATATCCAGTCACGTGTTGAGGTAAGGGATACCATCTTTTTCATCTTCCATTATTCAAACGTACTATGGTAAGGGATTATCATTATTTGATTCTCGATAATAATATTGTTTCTTCCTTACTCATAAGACGTACCTTTTATTTCCATGTATTGAATTGTGGGAATAACCTTACGGAGCGGATTGCCGCCTGTTGGTGAATAACCTTTCGTATTCATTCATTATTAATCTCTGAGAATAACCTTACGGAGCGGATTGCCGCCTGTTTGGTGAATAACTCTTTGTACTCAAATTCTATTAAATTGTGGGAATAACCTTACGGAGCGGATTGCCGCCTGTTGGTGAATAACCCTTTGTATTAATTTCCTTCACCTTTTGTTAATCAAACCTGCTACGGTAAGGGATATTATTTTCTTCCATACTCCTAAATCGAAATTTATTATGGAACTATTGCTTCTATAATTCCTGAAAATATTATATGTTCCATAATAGTTGAACTTCATTATTTCAACTGAACCTTCCTATTTACGTGAACCTTTCTATTGAATTGTAACCGTTATTCTGAACTGTGGATCTTGAATATCATTTTTAAATTTCACTCCACATCATGTTGACAATTTGGACATTATTTGAATCTGTACAAAGTAAACTTCCGATACTTATTGTTATCCTATTTCTTCTGTTCATCATTTATATCATTCTAATCATCCAAAAATCAAGCTGTTGTGAATATCTGTGGCCGGGGGCACAGATGTGATATATTTGTTGAACAGATGATAGGTTAAAGGCGATATAATAGGTTAAAGGCGATACATCTGTTCGGTGTCTTTTATGGCACGTGGTGAATGTTCTCTTTGGCCCGTAGTGCAAAGATGAACTGTTGTTTGGTATGATTATGACCAAAGGCTGAATCTGGTATAATCATGACCGTTGGTGCTATATTGAATATCTTTGGCCCGTAGTACAAAGATGAACTGTTGATGTGCATGATTATGATCAGGAACTGTGAATTTGTATTATCTTGACTAATGATATTTCAGATGATAAAAGTTGATGATGTTTTTCCTAAAAAGAGAACCGAGTGGACATTATAGTCTGCATTATTCTTCTAATAGATTACTCATTCCGCTGCTATTATTGATCTGAACGTTGTTTAAGAATTTAACTGCAGTTTTTGATATAAACCTTGTAGTCTATTGTATTCTATCAAGAACTCAACTGTTGAAGACTAATGATAATTTATTCGTCATTATCTTAGTCATGATATTCTTTACTGGGCTATTTGAGCTCACCATTTCTTTTGTTCCATTGTTTTTCAACAGGAGATGAAAACATAACAGGGTCTAGCCGGGGAATGGAGTGAGGGTCCGAGGAATAGTTATCATAGTCTTCACGTTTTGTAAAATAGTGTGGCAATAATAGTGAAGACTTAGTTGTGTATTATTATACACTGTATTGTTGTATGTTGTGCTTTGTTGTAATAATTTTGTTGTAGTATTTTGACGACTCAAGTTTGGGCTGTGTGGGCCCAGATTTTGGGGCGTCACATTACACGTACATTAGGGGCATTTTGGACAATATTCATCGTTCGCAATATAATACTATGAATACCTTTATGTTATACTGCAGATGACGGCTATATAAGCCGTCAGATTTCAGTCTAAACGATTGAAATCTATTGTAAGGATAGATGAACTTTTATAACGTTGTCAATGGATCGGTCTCGTCCATATATATATATATATATATATATATATATATATAACTAGAGGTGTAAATGGATATAAACGAATCCAAATACAGTAGTATCTATATTCGAAAAATTAATTCGCTATCCGTATTCTTATCCGGTATTCGGTGGATTTTAAAAATATAATATGTATCCAGTATTCGAAATAATATCCGAATACGAATAATATCCATTTTCGTTTATTTTATGTGAATAAACAGATTATTCTAATATTCGGATATCCGAATTTGTTTATCAGTCACTTAATATAAAATTCATTCAAATTATTTACAAAAAATAAAGAATAAATTATAAAATTACTTATAATTAATCACAATTTAAAGTTTAAACCATACATATTAATGAATAAATGTTAATTTATTTGTTTTTAATAAATACAGTAATCAATGCTCTGAATTATAATTCAAATAAGTTTTCATTATTTTTGAAATCCTAAATTCAAAATGAATGTTCTACTTATTAATGTTTAGATGTCCATTTTATGTGTTAATTTGGAGTAATACTGTAGTGTGTATGAATATTTATAATCTATAATTATAACATTGAAATGATATTTATAACACTTGTTAAATGATATATTTTAGATATATTGTGACACTATATATAACTAGAATAAAGAAAAAAATAATGAGTTTTAAAGTATAGTTTATTAATAAATGAATGTTAATTTATTTATTTTTAATAAATACAATAATCAATACTCTAAATTACAATTCAAATAAGTTTTTATTATTTTTAAAATTCTAAATTTTAAAATGAATGCTCTATTTATTAAAATTTAAATGTCCATTAATAAGTTGATATATATTTTATGTGTTTGGAATAATACTGTAGTGTGTTTGAATATTTATAATCTATAATTATAACATTTAAATAAAATTTATAACATTTATAACACTTGTTAAAAGATCCAAAAGTTATACTGTAACACTTGTTAAATGATACATTTTAGATATTTTAACTTTATAATTGTAAAATTTCATTAACTATACTTAAATCAATTTGTTTTAGTTTATTAATATCATAATAAAAGTGTTATTTCCTTCTTTTTAGAAGTGAAATGACATATTTTAAAAAGAATTTTCGCATGATAGTGAAACTAATTATTATATAAGGAAGACCACTTAAAAATAATTATTTTGCTTGTTATATATATATATAAGTTATTTGGATACGGATCCGAATTCGGATATCGAATTTCGGATATCCGTTATCTGCCGGATATATTTAAAGCAGATGTTAAACGAATACGAATACGCATATATTCTTATTCGTATCCGTTTATTTGCGGATACCTTTAAACCTAATACGGATATATTCATTTTTTTTCAAATGCAAATGATATCTATTTTTTTTCAAATACGAATGCGGACGAATACGAATTTTTCGGTTACCATTTACAGCTCTAATAACTACGACTGAAGAATAATTTATATTCAGATGTACGCACCCTTAATAATAGTTAAGAGTTTAATAGCAATAATGTGATACTAGAAAAGATAATAAAATATTGAGAATTAATTTTTTACAAGTAAAAATGATAGTCTTACAAATTTCTTTCATATAAATAATAATTGGGTCCTACACCTATGTGAGATAGATTTTAAAAATAACAATTTTCTAAAATATGATAATCAATTATAAATATCATGCCATTTTATAATTTTAAAGTAAAATTATAATTTCTTGAAATAACCTTAAAAATTTATATTTAAATTTGAAGTAGAATGTGCGTATATATTACGTATACAAAAGTAAGTTTGCATAATGATAAAAATGGATCCGGCTCCTCTAGAGTTCCTAAGATAATTTGAATTTTAGAGTTCTTAAAATCTCATCCTTTTATTTAAACAAATGGTTATGATAAAGCCACGTATTATAATATTAAAATTTTATTTAAATAATTTCTAACTATGCAAACACATCATCACTTTCTCTATCCTCACCACCATCTCCTTAATTACAATTCTTAAATTTTGGAAATACTAACCGTGGCGGTTACTGCTCACTACTAGTATTTCTAACGAAATATTTAATCTCCATTTTCTCACTACACCATTATAACAATTTCCGCCAACCTTTTTTTTAATTTTAAAATCAATAACTTTTAAGAACTGAAAATTATAAAAATGTTTTATTTAAGAACATTATCGATAAAGAAAAAAGTTGAAGTCCTACAATTTGAAAAGATAAAAAAAATAAAAAAAATTACATCTCATTGGTAACTATATATTGCAAAGATTCTTCATCGAGTCTAGTTATTTTATGGAAAGCAATGATTTCCAACAGTCACAATAGCTTCTTATGATTTAACTGGATTATTAAAATTTATATTTATACGGTATAATATATTGTTTGGTTGATTTAGTTGTTCATGATAGTAAATTTAAGAATTGTAATTGCCATGAATGTGATAATAGTGGTGGTGATGGACATGATTTAGAGGCAAATAGTGAAGTTGAGTCAATTGGTGGACATGATGGTGGAGATGAATTTTGACAGAGGTTGATGGGGTAAAAATATAAATAGGTGAAATTGTAAAGCATTCATGTCCAATTATTATGTCCTTATAAATTTTTTTGATAAATTTAGGTGATGAACCGTGATTGTCGATTTTTGGAAAGAAATAGATAACCCAAAATTTAAGGAGATAATAAGTATAAGTGTATAACATTCAAATATTACATTCATCTTAATCATTAAAAAATAGGGTATGACGTTAAAATTCGTGTTATGTCCCACTTTTAATAGTTGAGATGAATGTAATGTTTGATTTTGTATGTAAATTTTATATGAGAAAAGATTAATAATGATGCGTGTACAATTAAAAATTATTTAAATAAAATTTTAATATTCTAATATGTGACTTTATCTTAACCATTTAGTTCAAATGAAAGGGTTAAATTTTGAAGTGCTTTAGGAATTTTAGAGGCCGGATAAAATTACAAGTAATATTGTCCGGGATCACAAATATCTCAAATTGATTTTGAATAATTAAACTTAACGGAGAAAATATGTATGAAATATTAAAATGCTACCTTTTAGTATGTAGATTTTTCCCGGCAAAAGTACAGTAGCTATTTGTAGCACTACGTACCCAACCAACCAATCCCAATGTAGGCTTGCGGATTAAGTATAAAGAATATATATATGCTCAAAGGTCAAGTACCTCTTAATTAAGAAAATATTTAATTTCACACCAATGTTTGAGTCTTATTATAGGAGTCACTTAATGAATAAATTGAAGATTACTTTTAAGAGCACTTGGTATATTTCTTTTCAAATAGTATTAATTGCTTTTTAATACAAGTGTAATTGCTAAACTGTAACATTGCCCTACCAAAACTTATTTAGGCTCATTAATTATGAATGATGATGAACTATATGTTTACTCAAAGGTCTAGCACGACTAGATCATTAGTCGTCACTATCTAGTGTGTGTTTATATATATATAAATTTATTCATAATAATTGATTGTTAAAAATATCATTTTATTTATCACATTTTATATTGTCGATTATGATATTCAAAAATTTAGATTAATTGCAAAAATTATCCTTGCAGTTAAAGTTTCTAACAATAGTGAGACCTTTCAATATTATGATGAACGATGTAAGATATGATTATTAAAATAATATTTTTAATAATCGATTTTTAGTAATCAATTGTTATGGATCAATTTCATATATATACATATAAAGAGGTGTTTTTTGTTTGAATTTACAGTGGATCGTTATGTTTAGATTGAATAGATATTATTTTGAGTCCGATTTGAACCATGTTAATAACTAACTAATCTTGATGTGATGTTTTGAATTTAATTTAGTTTTTATATCACCATTCACTTATTTTGGCATATTCACATGTAATCAGTGGTCTAAAAATATTTATAATTTAATGAAACACATTATCTTTAGCATTATGTCCTACTTAATTATAGAATATAGAAACAAATTAAATACATGCATTATTACAAACCCATATTACATTATGTGCCAAAATAATCCGGATAGGCTTTTTCGATACATGCATTATTACAAACCTACATTACATTATGTGCCAAAATAATCCAGATAGGCTTTTTCGGTACTGCAACCTAATTCGTAATTAATTTTTTCTCTACCCTACCAAAATTCATCTAGACTCATAACTCAGGTATGATAATTGATTAAAGATTCAGAGTTGAAGCACCTTTCAGAAGAATTGATAATTAATTAGAGTATCTCTTTCAGGTGGATTATTCTATAGACTATATTTAGTTTATATGACATCAACAAATGTTTTTTAGTCTTTAATCATTCCGACAGATAGACTATCCCGTGGACTATAATATAAAAATATTAAAATAATCAATGAATTCAAAAAAACTTCAGTCATCTTTCCACTCTCTTATTTAAATATATTTAAAATTATAGTCTATAGACTATCTTATTCCTTGATATAGTCCATTTGATTCACTGAAAAAACTCTCAGACTATATTTAGTCTTGCTGTTGAAGTTAAATTTGAGTTTTAAATTATATTTAATCTAAAATTAGAGTATCTCCGACCTGCTAGAGATGCTCTTAGAGCACAGTGCTGTGGACCTCTGGTAGTGGTGCATAGGCTTATTTGACAACCTACAAAATTATTTTTATTAGTAAAGATTTTGAATGTAAACACAATATAATAGCTAATGGGAGCCATGCATGCCTCCTCCAACACTGTTTTTGGGCCATAAATTATGTATGGTGATTGATTAGATATGATGCTCATCGAATCAATAATTTCACATCAAATCATACAATACGAGTTTCTACATTTTATTCAATTTGTTTCTAAAGTTAGAGAATTGGCTTTTTTCTGTTTATTCATTTTAAAAATATTAAATATTTTTTTTTATAGTTTAATATTATCAACTAACAGGATGCATGGTTCTAACAAATCACATTTTAGATATCTTTAACATTTATTAAAATAATAATAATAATAATAATAATAATAATAATAATAATAATAATAATAATAATAATAATAATAATAATAATAATATAATTATTGGTATTTAAAAAAATAACATTGGAGTACTCCAATTTTAAACATGTCACGTTTTTAAAAAGAAAAAAAGAGGGTGAGACTTGAGAAGAGATATCCAAGTAGATTTGCACCAATATACACATCCAAAAATAATTTTGATACACATCAATAGATTGATCATTGACGTGTATCTTGATATAAAATCACAATGAATGAATAGTTGTTTGTGTTATTGTAATTGTATAATTCAATTAGATTATTTATAGGAATTTGTATTTTCATAAATAAAAATGTTAATTCTATAAAATCTTCCTCACATTAATAATAAAATTAATGAGGTTCATACTCATGTTAGAAATAAACTTGTGAAATTAATATTTTTATTTATAAAAATATCAATTCTCTAAATTTTAGTTAGTCAAAAATCGATTCAAATATTTTTTATTTATTTGTTAGAAAAAAATTTAAGAACATTATTCAAATATTAAAATTTTATAAACAAACAACTAATAGAGATTCGTTATATGCAGGATGTACAATACTTAACATATGGAAAAGCATATTATCTCCTTAATTATAAAGAAAATATATTAATTTTATTTTAAAATAATTAATAATATTCTTATACATATATTTTTTTGGTTTTAAATTATATGATTATTATTGATTTTTAAAAGTCATATAAAAGTCAATAGAAGATATTTTTAAATTTAAAATTGAGACGATTCATTAAAAATTATGAAATAATAAAATTTATAATAAGTAATATTTTTTTAATAATTTATAATATTTATTATTGTATTAATTAAAATTATAAAAGTTTATATTAATTTTAAATTTTATTTTTTAAAAAATTTATTTTTTATAAAATTAATTTTAAAAATCAATAATAATTAAACAATATATAACGAAAAAAGTATTATAGAGAAGGTTGGAGTTACAAATAACATGTGAGAAGTACAGGTGCACTACATTAGAGTTCTCTGCAGCTACAGCTAAACAGCAAGTCCTATGGCAATTGCGTAACGTAAAATATTATTTAAGTATTATTATTTTAATATTTAAAATAAAATAATTTATTTAAAATATTGAAATAGCAAAATATAAGTAATACGAAGTATTATATGTGATAAATATCTCAAAAATATTTAATAATTATTTCGCGCGGAGTTTGGATTGACACGTTTCAGTAGTTTAATTGGACAAGTACCAAGTGGGGACCCACATAATCCGTCAGATGATCTACACGTCAGCAAGATTACCTTCAAAGTAAAATGGCCATTTTACTTCCAAAAATGCTGTCGACTTACTGCTATCGCCGTCCACCGTATCCCAAACGTCACTTCACTCACAATATCACCACCATCAAAATCAAAATCAACATCAAAATCATGGGAAACATATAAATCCCAAAAATACTAGTTCTATTTTTTTAAGGATAACTAGAAGGCACAATATTCGAGTATAATATAAAATATTATATTAATTTTTTTATTAAAA
Source organism: Hedera helix (assembly GCA_947179155.2). Lineage (NCBI taxonomy): Eukaryota > Viridiplantae > Streptophyta > Magnoliopsida > Apiales > Araliaceae > Hedera > Hedera helix. Next base: position 41,883,396 of record OX359278.1, read on the forward strand.
AATAAAATTTAAATATAATATTCTATATAAAAAAAAATTATTATTATTTTTTTAATTATTGTTTTCAGAAGAATCAAATATAAATTATTGTCCCGTAGTATAGATCATTTTTTTATTTTGGTGAGCGATTTTTTAATTTTTGTAATTATGCATTTAATTTTTTATATTTTAATATATCACGTCATAAATTAATAATATGGTGCACTAATTAGGTGATCAATCAATACTTTTGTGTAATTTAAAAAGTTAGTTTAAATAATTTTATAATATTTATTAAATATCAAATTATAAAAAATCATAAAATTTATGAAGTTTTTAACCTATAATATTAAATACACGAGGGAAAAATCATTTAAAATGACTTCTTTTTTAATTATAGGTAAACACTAATTGTCATAATTAGTAGTCCACGTCATTACTTTATCAATTTTTATGTCCAATTGAACACAAGTGAAAAAAATAAAAATTTTGATCATTTAATTACAAAAATTACAAGATCCATTACCGAAGTAAAAAAAAAAAGATCAATAGTACATAATAGTAATTTATATTTAAGGCTTTTCTGAAACTAAATTTTTTATTTCATGATCTTCTCATTGTTTATTTTAATATAAATAAACAATTAAACTATATTTTTTTATTGTCCGTTTAGTGTAATTTATTTATATCAAATTGTTAGTTCCATAATTTGAAAGTCAGTTGGAACAATAGTAATCAATGCATAATTCATTTGGTGCCCATTTTTTTATTTTTATGTTCATTTTTTAATTTGGTTGCTAATTAATTTTTGATTTCTTGAGCATCAGGGATGACAGAACCAAGATATCAATGTCAGGAGGGGCCATAATTTAAACTAAAAATACTAATATTAATCTAATAATTAATACTTTTCTCCGCTTTACAAAAAGAGTCACGCTTACAAATTCACAAATATTAATGTTAAACTTTTATTTAGAGTTTATCCCTAAAATTATTAAGTTGTGAGTTAAATGCACCGGCATTATAATTAAATTAGGATGCATGGCAAACTTAAGAATATTTTAATATACTACTAATATTAAACATAGTAATTTCTTATTTTTGAAAAATGACAAATAAGTCTTTTTAAAGACGAGGGAGTAATGTTTTATAAATGTGCAAAAAAGAAATATTATAATACATTGATTTTTTTTATTAGGGTAACCTTTATTAAAGTACACATACTCGGACATTTTTCACGCCACAGAATGCATCTATACTAAATTTGTAGTGAAAGATTTGTAAATATCTTTTTTAATAGATAAAATCATTGAGTCTATCCTAAGTAAATAATAATAATAATAATAATAATAATAATAATAATAATAATAATAACAATAATAATAATAATATAAAATTTTAAAATAGGAAATCAAAAGTTAAAGAAATAATAACTCATTCTTTTTTAAAGGATGAACAATTTAAAAAAATATTATATTTACGTATAAGACACCATTATATTGTATATTTTATCTAAAAAATTTTAAAAATGAAAAATTTGAAGGGTTATAAGTGAATTTTTTTTTATAAATAATCTAAAGGACTAATTGAAAATTTTGTAAAACTGGGTGACGCCATTACCAATCTTGGCTATGCTTGGTGTATGAGCACGTGCATAAAAGATATAATCTATGTGTAATATATTATATATTGATCGGGCAAATATAAAATAGTGTGATGTTCACGGAATTTCACACTCTTCAAGTTGTGTAGATTTTGCTAAAAGTAACGGTGTGGAGGTTGACCTTTTGTATTTTAGAGGTGACATGCCAGTAACTCACTATACTGGATTAAGCAATGATCTCTCTGTCATAGTGTAAATCACCTAAAAAAAAATATTTTCTCGTGCCTTAATTCAGCGTCACGCTATTTCGGTATTTTTGGTTATACTATTTTTTATAATTTTTATTTGTGTATTTTATTTATTTATTCATAGTATTTTTTATACCGGTAGAACAATAATATATATATATATGTATGTATGTATGTATGTATGCCATGCATGAAATTAAGATCGACATTCATTCATAGGGAAGGAATTGGGTGGTTTCCAAAATATTCTCAAGGGAAGATATATATCCTGGTGCTAGTGTCTGCATCCACTGTTGGGGTGGGGGGGATTTCAACTGTGCTGCCATATTTATACTCAGTCAAGAATTAATATGACCCACAAAATATTGTTTCTAGGAGGGGAGCCTCTTACCTCTTTTCTGTCTTTGTTGACATGACTTGCAATATGTATATGTATATATACCAGCCACTTTATGTTGCTAGGATTTGCCTTTTGTTGGTGGTTAAGTAATTTTACGTTTTTTTTTCATGATCAGTGCAGTACATAAAGTTTTAAATCTTAATTAACCAACCAAAATTTGATACTATAATACATTTACGATTGTTCATCAGCTGTTGCGTACAATATATATAGTTATATTATATACATTCTAAATTGGACATTATTAATTAAATGAGTCTATTATTATGATTGAAAAAGTCTGTAATTTCAGGACGTTTTTAACCATGGAAGAAACTCTTGCCCTAGCAAATGGAAAAGTGATCGCAGCTACTAGCAGGGATTCGTGAATAAAACTAGAGTACTGCATTAAATTCAGTGGATGAGAGATAACTATATCATCTTATGTGCTATCCCACCTTTCCTTTACGTGGGAACCGTAAGGTTATGAGTTTTAGTGGAAGCATTATTTTATGAAGTATCAGTGGAGACATTATTGGTTGATATTACCTTTTTTTATATATATAAGATTTGAGTTTAAATTAATTCTAAATGTGTCAAGGATAATAATAATATTTATAATATTATAATAATAATAATAATAATAATAATAATTATTATTATTATTATTATTATTATTATTATTATTATTATCATTGAAAAAAAAATATTTCTTAGAAAAAATAATAAAAGAAAGTGGCCATTGGCAAGAGATAGGGGAAGGAAGTGATAATGTACAATACTAGTTGTAGGAGATAAAAGTCTTAATGAGCTAGGGAACCGAAGGATCTGCTGTGATGTGCCCCTAGGGAATATCTTCATTCATTTTTACTGGGTTTAGTAGTGGATGGGGGACCCACTCTAAAATCTTGATGCAGCAGGTATATGTATATGCTACTATATCTTTTTTTATTGGTGATCCTATACAGTGGCCAGTGCCTTATTAGTAGATAGAGGATCCACACACACACACATATATTTGATCGATCATTATCATTGAAATATATATAGATAGATAGCACAAGATCAAATGGTAAGAAAAATTAAGTTTTAGTATTTCATCAGATAGAAGTTAAACTTAGATCTTTTATTAATGGTGTGAAAATTAATTTTCCTAAGAATGCACACCAAAAAAGGTTGCTAAGCGTCCCTCTGTACACACACAAACACAAAAATCCTAAGGTAGGGAAAGAGTATGCTATGACTAAATGTTTCTTCTTTTTTTTGTTTTTGGATGAATGCTATAACTAAATGTGGATACATATAGAAAATATAGGTACCAAATTCAGAAGACTACTGTAGTACAATGAAAATCCCACAAGGCTGTAGATAAGGTGTCTATTTGTTTGCCTGAGAGGCTAGCTAAGAAGTTTTATATATATATATATATTAACATTAACTAATTGTGTCCAAATGACAAAACTTTCATTTTCAGCTCGATTGATGTGCATATATATACCCAGTATGCATATATATAATCTAAGGTTTATGCTTTAAAATCATAAATGAATATTTATGTAAGATTTGTGTCAAACAAGGCAACAGTAACGAAGTAGCTACAAAAAATGTTCACTGCAAAACCTAATTTGAGCTAAACATTGATAGTCAGTACCAGAGACTAATTAGCTGGTAACAAGAAGTTGCTGTTCGCTAAGAAATATTAAATCTTAATGATAAGATTAAGGCCTCGTCCCCCAACCGTTTTATTTAAATGGGTTCCATGCATCATGCATTATTTGATACATTTAATTTACATGACAATATACAAAATTTGTTTTATGTATATTTAAATTGACTTTTCTTCAAAAACTTCAGCAACGAAGTGACATTTTGTGGTAGTCTTTTTACACGAACTATGACTTCAGTTAATACTATCTTCCAACAAACAACATAACACAACAACTACAATGGGCAAACCAAATAAATATTATATTCTATATAACATATATATGTGTGTGTGTGTATATATGTCCGCATGTATGTACCGGAAGAAAAATTCTAAACTTATCAAAAAAAAATACTCACTAGCTTTACCCACAAAAAAGACGAAAGAGTATGGCCCCACTTCATTTGTATTTTGCAAATGAGATAGGGCCATACTCCTTTATCTTTTATAAGAATAAGACTTATGGGTACATTTTAAAAATAAGTGTAAAAATACCCGTACTAGAAAGGACCCATGAATTTTCTGTAGGTAGCATGTGGATGGCCAGCTGGCTGCACCAAGAAGGAAATATGAAAATTAAACTTTTTTTATTTAATTACTTTTTAACTCAATTTTTACATACTTTTAGATTTCTTGTACGTTCTTTCTCCTCAATACTTTTGTAGTCCTTATAAGCTTAAAAGTGTGCCCTTAAAGGTGCGGCGGACAAGGCACCACCCGCTCAATTAAACTTTAAGGGGTACTCCGATCCCTTTGTTATAAAAGACTTTTTGACTTTTAGAAAACAAAAAGAAATGGAGGATTGATGAAATTTGAAAGAGAAATTAAATAGTAAGTCATCAATAAAAACGGAATTTTTTAATGAGATTTTTCTTTCATATTAATTATAAGTATGTATATAATTTGTTATTTGAAAGCATGCATTTGTACTTGTGTATGCTAAAATCCTAAATACGCTTAAAATGTTCAAAAAATAAAATAAAACTCTTATTTAAAACACTGAAGAAATGGATTTTGTAGTAGTGTGGTTAGCTAGAAAAGATGGAGTTATATATTTTGTTAGCGTATTTGAAACTTTCATTTCGATCGAGATTTCTTTTGTAGTACTGTCCGTCCTCCTACTCTTCTTTTGTTTCCCCATGCAGCTTTTTTAAAATTATTTGCAAACAAAAAAGCACTTAAAAGTTAACATTACCAAACTGAAAAAAGCTGCCAGGTGATAATGACTTGTGAACCGGCAAAGTACGGCTAAACCATGTACTCTCTCTCTCTCTCTCTCTCTGTATATATATATATATATATGAAAATTTTTAAAAGCGAATTAAAGACGAACCGTCGTATTTAATATCTATGACGACGGTTCGACCCGTCGTCATAGAGTGTATGACTAGACGACAGTTCGTCTTTAATTCGCTTTTGAATCTTTTCCTATATATATATATATATATATGCATGTTTATACTACAGTATTTAAAAGAAATACCTGCCGCAGCAATGGAACTATATGAGCTTGACTCAACCTGAGTCGTTCCTTTTTTCAGTAATACTCAACACACAAGCACATTCATAGAAAGATTTATATTTATATATAGAAAATAAGACTGCCGGTCTGCCCATATCGGTATGTAAACCCAAAATGGAAAGTCTAAGAAAGAAAGAAATAATTAAGAAATGCATATATACTAGGATAAGCACGTGAAATATGAGATGTTGCAGTAGGATTTTCAAATTCCAGCTACTTGCCTAGCACGCACAGCTCATCTCCACTCCCGGCCCCAACTCCACAAAGTACTAATACACACACCAACTAGCTAGTATTACTGGATCAATATTATGGGGAACAAAAGGTATATATATATATATATATATATATATATATATATATAACTAATATTTGTATGTGGTTATAAACACAAAACGCATAGACACCCAAGAGGGTACGGGAAGTGGCTTCTGTTTGAGAACTGAGGTGGGGTAAGGTACGTAGGGTTGGTAGGAGAAGGTATAAAGCTATAAATTAAAATTAAGATGATCAAAGAAAATATTGTTGAGAAGATTTGGACTCGAAATTTGACCTGAATTATTACATATAGTATCAGAGTCAACTCTCAAAAACTCAGGATTCTGGGTCTTGTGTGGCTATGTATTCGATTTGATAGGAACTTCATGTATTTTGTGCTATGATTTGATTCAAATTCAGAATTTGACTTGGGCTATTACACCTTAATTTTTGAATTATTTTTATTTTAGTACTAAATTTATATAATACTTAATTTCTCTTAAAAAAATGAAATTTTATTGTAACAATACTTTAACCCCTTACTTTTCGAACAAAAATTATTAAAATTATGCAATAATTACAATATGCATGTCTTCTTTGTGTATGGGACTGACCATACCACAGCTTTACTTCAATACTCTTTTGGATGTTTTGGTTATGACCTTTGTGAATTGTTTTGAGTCTTTACAAAAACTTCTTAATAATTACATAAAGGAGAACCAGCAGAAAAAATAAAAGGTCCACCAACTTGGCGGAGACCCACACGCATGTGCTACATCCCACATGAGGCGCATTTGGGTCACATGGGTATGACTCTATTCAATACCAATTTAGGAATGGTCAGCACAAACCTTCCACCCTAGCTTACTATTAAGCTCATTCCCAAGTGTATGCTGACTGGATATGACATGGCCAACTTGGGCCCAGTTCAGCTTCTTTATTGACACGTATACGGTATTCACAGCTAGCCCACTTACATGTGGGGAAAAGAAAAGGAAGAATAAATAATATATACCACATTATATTGTTAAGGGTTTGCTGGATATGTCCTGGTGCGGAACTAATTTATAAACCTGTGTCTAAAAAAAGGTCATTTATCTAAACTTAATTAAGTAAGAAATCGACTAATTGTATGGATGAAATGCATGAAAAGAATACTTACAAATATTATTTATATATATATATATATATATATATATATATATATATATATATATATATATATATATATATATGTTGACGTCAAATTCTGGACGTGGGCCGAAATCACCTGGTCGGCCAGCCCAAAACGCGCCACCAATAAAGAGCCCAAAATGTGCTAGAATTAAAGATATTTGATCAAGTAAATACCGAAAATAATAACACAATAATTTACGTGGAAACTCAAATCGAAAAAAATCACGAGTAACATGCTGGAAATCCACTAGAATGATATAGGATTTGTTACAACATAATCATTTGTAGCGAGACGACAATATTTCTTCATACACGCGGTGTATATCATTACCCTTCGATATTTACCGACGTGTATGAATGATACTTGTCGTTTACGCTGTATATTACAATAACCCTGAGTATGTTATTGTGCCGGATTATGACCAAGATGGAGTATTCTGATTCCGTATTTGGTGTGATGGAGAAGAAGACCCCCTCTTCCCTCTCGTGGTGATGCTGTCTGTTTCAAGTGCTGATGATAGTGCCTTTCTCCTCTCTCATGCTTTGCATACATAAAATATCTACCTGACCGCCTCTTACCCATATAATATTAAACTATTACAAATGTCCTAACGGTGAGTCACCACCCACCCATCCACGTGTGCACCAATGAAGGGATGTATGATTGTATCATACATACACCTAGTCTAGCTTTATCAGATATTTAAAAGATAGCACGTGTCCAAATATTTACACCCCAATAATATATATATATATATCTTATTTGATTTGAGGTTGTAAAGCATAATATCTCTATTAATAAAACGGGAGAAAAAGAAATTGCTTTTTGGTGTAAAACAATTTTATAAAACCTGTTTTTATTTCCAAATTTTGCCTTTTAAAAAATAAGAGCAGTTATCTTAAAATTTAAAACTTTTCTTTTCTTTCTTTCCGCTCCTCATCGATCCCTATTTTATCTCAAATATTTTTTCGTTCATTTCTCAAAAGTTATTCAAATACTTTTTTTTTTAATTACACATACGTAATGTGTGCGAGAAATACTAGTTATTATAATATGTGTATAATAAGTAAGTAGAATTATTTGTTTTTTTATTACTATAAATTTGTTGACACATATTATCAAATCATAATTAAAATTTATATATACTTTTATATTTTTGTATATAGTTTACATCTCAAAGTTTAAATTATTATATAAAATATTGGAGAGTGTAGTTAAATTTAACCCCATAATATATATTTTCCACTAAACTTAAATATAAAGAAGAAACCTTAGAGTAAACCAATCCTTCTCTACCAATGTAAGTGCTTGACCCACTATTTGTCCAATCAGATTGTGGGTTATAACCGAATTTGACGAGTCCTAATGGGAATCCATGTGGCAAACCGACTTCGCGACAAGTTAAATCTGTGATTTGTGGACTTTTATTTTATGTATATATCTTTTCTTTTCATTTTGAATAAATTTATAAATACATTTATTTTACTTTCTTTTTAAATTTCTGATAAGCAAATTCAGGCCAAATAAACAGATTTTTTCTCTCATACTACTTCCGCTCACTTGAGTTTTATTTGGCCAAAACGACTATTATACTTACGTATCGAAAAGAAGGGTGTAGAGTAGATGTATTTATATATTTATTCTTTAAATTTTATACATGTACACCCTTGTGAAAGCAGGGCCGGCCCTATGGTATGGGAAAAAAAGCCTGGGCTTTAGGCCCCATCTCAAAGGAAGGCCTCAAATTTTTATATACTATAAATAATTTATGTAAAAAAAATCTTATAAAAATATAAACTCAATCAATCCTTAGGGCCCATAGTCCAATACAAATATTAAATACCTAAAAAAAATTAACATTATAAAAAAAAGCCTCATTAAAATAAAAAAATTTAATATTTACTCCGTCTCAAAATAAAAATCATCTATTGACTTTTGTAATCAAATTAACTATTTTTAAAATTAACAATTAAACATATATATTTAAATTTTCAAAAAAGTAAACATTGAGATTAGTACTAAATTTTATATAGTTTATAATGTTTATAGGATTTTTATACATATATTAAATAATAATAAGATATATTGATTTAAAAAATAATTAATTTGACCATAAAAATTAATAAAAAAACATACTAAATATAAAAGGCCTCATTTAAAATTATCGCTTTAGGTCTCAAATTGTCTTGAGCCACCCCTGGTGAAAGTAGCAAATGGTGCTTTTGTGTTCTTTTAATCTAGTAAACATAGTTAATTAATCAGATAGGAATCCTTAATCAAAGTTAAGATCAAAAGTTTTTAGGAAATATATTCCCATCCTTTGAATGTCCAAAGTCATTTTCTTCCCTTAAAGGTTTGCTTTATTCTTATATCATCAATACTCGGTGGGCATCCCACAAATTTCTGGTCAAATACTTATATAACAAAAAGAACCATGAACACCTAGGGTAATTAAGTTCAACTGGTTAGGGATTTACGGTGAAAATTTTGAGATTGTCCCAAAGTTGCTTTTTGATCCGATCAAATAAGGAAAAAATATTCTTGATTTTCTATTTTTGTGCTCTTTCAGAACATAAATATTGTTAAGAGTTTCTGGTGCGAAATAAAAATTAAAAATATCCCTTATCTCATACTACTTGAATCCTGTAATTGTCGCATATAAAAATACTATTTGTGAGTGCAAAATCATATAAAAGTCAAAATAACTATAATGTGAGAAAAAATTGATTTTATATATTTGATCATATTGTTAAATGTTAATTTCATTCTTTCATTTTTCATTCTAACAAGAAGATAACCCATAAGTCTAACAATTTGTTAATTAGAAGACATCAAATTTAAAAAGGAAGTCAACAACATACATAATCACAATTATGCACAACAAAAACTATCTTATTTTGTTGGCAATTTGGAAACCACAATTGAAGAAATGATTCTCCAAGGCTTATTGCTATCAAATCAAGAAAAACTTTGGAATAACCACATATTGATTTTTAAGGGTTTGGAGGGGTGAAAATCGCTACTTTCTTTAAGTACCACATCGATAAGAAGTAAAACTATTTAATGCTTTATAAGTATGAATGAAATAGTTTAATTTACTTGTGGTACTAAAGGAAATATTTGGATCGGGTTATAATGACGTGGTGCAAAGCACCATCTGCCCGCGCCCGCGTCCCGGGGGTTGGGATGCGGTCGCGTCGCAATGGCGCTTTAGACGCACTTCGCACGTACGCATCGTCGCTAGGAGCCTCTCCCGAGTCATGAGCCTATCTTTTTAGATAAAGCTCAAGTCAGTGTAATTCACCTGACTATGAATTAACTGCAAATAAATGTAACAGCTGGAACTGATTTGTGATCAATTCAGTTTATGTTACAGAATTAATTCTGTAACAATAACTTTGAATTGATATTGATTTTCAGTTTTAGAATATTAACAGTTCTCTCTTCCTTCTTCTTCATTTTATATATATATATTTCAACCTTTACACAGAAGCATATACTAAGTTTTCAATTGTAAGTTGTTATTGCATTGAAAAAATATAGGCTTGACATATATCCTGGAGGTATATTGCCAACAGCCTTTAGCAAACCTTAGTGGTAAGGGGCAATAAACACCTTAAGGACAGGGACAATCCATGTCAAACTTTTTTTGTTCCAATTTCTCGATTGTGTTTATTTTTTCAGAACATAAATATTGTTAAGAGTTTCTGGTGCGAAATAAAAAATAAAAATGTCCCTTATCTCATACTACTTGAATCCCGTAATTGTCGCATATAAAAATACTATTTGTGAGCGCAAAATCATATAAAAGTCAAAATAACTATAATGTCAGAAAAAATTGATTTCATATATTTGATCATATTGTTAAATGTTAATTTCATTCTTTCATTTTTCATTCTAACAAGAAGATAACCCATAAGTCTAACAATTTGTTAATTAGAAGACATCAAATCTAAAAAGGAAGTCAACAACATACATAATCACAATTATGCACAACAAAAACTATCTTATTTTGTTGGCAATTTGGAAACCACAATTGAAGAAATGATTCTCCAAGGCTTATTGCTATCAAATCAAGAAAAACTTTGGAATAACCACATATTGATTTTTAAGGATTTGGAGGGGTGAAAATCGCTAAATAAAACTACAATACTATGTTGGATAAAAAGGTTCCAACTTTATCCTTCCAAATGATAGCAAATGCTTTAGCTATTGAAATTCTACGTATCTCTCACTGCATAATTTGTGTTGATTCTGGGGATCCCACCTTCATAATTAATCTCACTAATTTTCTCCACCATTGCAAGAAAGATTTTCTGCTTTCGATCGGGTCGAGGATAAATTCCTAGTTAAATTTAATTACTTTTACATAGTTTTTGTACCTTTTTGTTCTATTGAATTATTTTGATAATTTCTGTTTTTTAATGATGCAGAATAAATAAATAAATAAATTTGTGGAGGATATATAGTACAAAGTTTGAATTGTCATTAGATGAATGGTGAATATCCAGTAAAGAAAAGCTTAACATACCCTTAATTTATAATACATGCAGCCCATCTACCAACTAGCAGTACTACTTTGACAACAATATCCTTGCCCTTTCTTTACTTGTCTTAATCTCTAGAATACTAAGATTTTCCCCATGATCATTTGACTTTTGTAAAGTCGAAGTTGTAATAAATTAAAGAGGGAATTCTATATCAATGGTGGGGTGTGCAACAGAATCCTTGGGCAGATTCTATAGTAATAATGCTACTCCTCCTACATTGAGTAGCCATCATGGCGTGCTTTATAATAAAGTGCTACTTCGTGCCTAACCTAAGTATTCCGAGGCACGCGTCATGCGTTGCGTGTGTAATTTATATAATGTTATTAATCGTAAAAAATTCAAACTTTGAGAATTAAATAGTAAAATACTTAAATTTAAAAGTTAAATAAAAAAATAGGTAAAGTTGAAGTTGTAAAGATATAATAAAAATTATATAAAAGTTGAAGGGCATTTTAAGATCCCAAAAAGGCTTCAAAAATTATTAACGCGAAAGATTTAACATGAAACAAATTTTATATCGTAAATTTTGCCTTTTTTCAAGAAATGGGGAGTATCATTTTCAATATTAAGTGTTATCGTTTGAAGCGTGTGAGTTCTGGTTAATTACTAAAAAGCCCCTTTTAGGCTCTAAAAATTACTAGTATTAAATATGTGGGAATCTCATGATCATGGTGTGTGTTTTCCCAGCTAATTCTATCTTTGACTGCAATAAAATCATAAAAATTACCAACCGTCTCTTTGAGGTTTGTTGCGTGTGTTTGAGAGACTGTAGGAGTGCGAAGTAAATGGGCCGTAAAATAAAACTGATAAGGCTGGCCCACTTTCCCTCCTAACAATATGGAGAATAGCTAAATCAGTATTCTTGTGGCCCAAAATGATTTTAATACCTTTGGATCCAAAATTCGCAATTGGATCTATGACTTCAGGCTTTTGCAACTGGGCGAAAGCTGTTCTGGGCCTATAAAAAAAGATAGAATATTGATCACAACATTCGGCCTTGTTATAGTAGGGCTCTTCTGAGCAAGTTTGAAAATATGGCACCCGAACCGAAGAGGAGGAGAGTCGGTAATGCTTCTACGTCCCGCAGGTAATTAACCATTTCTAAGCTCCTTCTTTCTTCAAATTGATTGGAATTCTACTTTATATTTGACATTATTATGTCAATCAGTATGCCCAGATGTGGAGCAGAGTGATGTGTCTGTCGTGATTATAGGACGGAGATGTTTTCGAGTCTGTTAATTTACGCGAAATTTGTTGAGCGATTTTCTTCTTGTTTGTTGTAATATGTTCAAGAAATTTCGAAATTAACAAATTGTTTGTGAATTTTGGGATTATGCACATACAGAATAAAACAGGAAGCAGAAATTTGGATGTTTGAGGTAAATGTGTCCATAGCTCAATTTACTAGTAATTCTGTAATAATATTCCGTTCGTACCAAAATTTGAGATCAATTTTGACTTAATGAAATCAATTTGTATCCAAAAATTCAAAATTGATAGGGATTTATTTGATTTTAATACAAACAACTATAACTATCAGAAACTAATAAGAAGTAATACTAATTATCTTTATCATTGCTTTCAAATTTTCAATGAATTTATATGAATTTTCAGCTTTAGAGTGTCGCTAGTGAAAAGTCAAACTGTATCTCTAATTTTAGAGTTGAGAGATTGTTAATTGTAGTAGCAGGAGCATCTTTTTTAGGTTGAGAAGTTAAATTTGCTGAAAAGTGAAAACTACTGTATATAAGTTATTGTGTTGCCTGTGATGAACTCCAAAGTATAACAAGGCATATAGTGCAGAGAATGTACATTTTAAGGTGCTGATAATTGATTTATTGCTGAATCAAGCCTTTAGCAACTCCATTGTATTTAGAGTCTCTCTTACTGACAGTTGAGAGTTGGATTTTGTCATAGGTTTCAGAAATTGAAGTGTTTTTCCGGAAAATACTTTGAATAAATGTGATGATAATTGAAAAGATAATTTAACTGGCTTGTCAAATTGTTGTATACCACACCCCTATTTGAAAGCTGAAAAGGACACTATTACCAACACACTTAGTTCAAATAGGAAGCATTGTTGCCATTAGTACATTTCTAGTGCAATTTTTCTTTTTTTATTGTAATTTTTCATGTAAGCGTAAAACTTTTCGCATTACAGGGCAGCATCTTCATTAGCTGAAAAGAAAGACATATCTGCAGCAGCGCTGAAGAGACCAATGGTATTTCATTCTCTCCTCAGTTATTTTCCGTCCGTTCCACAAAAAGATTATCATTTGTAAAAAAAATATTCCACAAAAAGAGTCCACTTTTTGTTGATGATAGTATAAAACAATACAATGTCTTAAGTTTAAATTCCCAATTTCACTAACATGTCATTATTATTAAACTAAACACTTATTATATTTAGGGATAAATATGGAAGAAAAATATATACTTAAGGTTTACAAATTTTATGAAACTCTTTTTGTGGAACAGAGGAAGTATTTAAAAAAAATTATCGAATTAAACTGATAACCATTTCTTTTATGCATTTGATTGATATGCAGGCTAATGTGGTTCAAAGTAGGGGGGAGGTTAAGAAATAATTATTAAACCATTTCTGTTATGCATTTGATTGATATGCAGGCAGCTAATGTGGTTCAAACTAGGGGCGTCCATCCAAGTATTCAGCAGGCAAAGAATTATGCAGTAGCACAGGCACAGCAAGAGGGTTGCACGGGGAACTTCAAAATCTTTGACTCTCCATTTGGAAATTTTCTTGTGCCTGTAATTCCAACTCGCGCTGACCTTGGTGGATAATTTTTGGGCTTTACTTGTAGATCCCGTGGCTTAAAGTTAATTATATATATGTTTCAACTCTTTCCTGGCCTTAAAGGCTGCTTGGAATGGTCAGTATGTAATGTATTCAAATCAATAGATGGTAATTCATAAACTTCATTATCAGGATCTTTAGAATAACATGAATAATTTTGAATCAAATTTTTTTAGCATTATAGCGAATGAAAAGTTAAACATTTTATATGTGCACATTAGTTGGACTATGAATTTTGGATGGCCATCCTCTTTGGCTATTACTTGTTATGTGCAAAAATTAGGATGGAGGCCGTTTTGGGACGGCGATGGTGTTTAAAATATGAACCGGCGGTTTATTGCATTGCACTGTGACTTTTAAGTCGCCAACTTCAAGCGGCATCAAGTGGTGTGTTTCAAATCAATGAAATTGGCAACAGCTGGCCCCTTCTCTCAGTTTTATTTGTTTTAAAGGAGTTGAATGTTTATTAGGAGGGGAGTATATGATATTGCATAGAATATTTTGTATGGACCACTTAGTAGATTCCAACCTTCAAGGAAGGTGTTTTAACCGTTAAATGCAATGACAGGTAGCAAAGAATAAGAAGCGATGGATCCTCTACCTACCTAATTGGACAAAAAACCCATGCGAATGTCTTTATCAAATTATCACTAGTTATGTGAGACTTGCTTGATTTGTGAGTTTATTTCTTTTTTATCTGTAGAGTTTGATTGATTCTTGATATTGTAATATTGATAATATACTTGATTAAAAATTATATTGTACTTCTTAAAAAATGGGGCTTAAAAAAATACTATTATATTTTAACATATACATACATGTAAAAGAAAAGCGGAATTCAATAATTCCTTGAAAAAAAAAATTAACGGGTAGCCTCGTATGTCTTTAACAATATATAATTGTATAAAATATAATTATATATGCATAAGAAGCACAAATATTACATACTTTTTTTAGTGTTTTCTTTTTTTGGGGATTTGGGTAATGTAAATTTTCGTAATGCAATAGTTATGTAATGTTATTTTATTACTATTATTTTGTTTGGTTCAAATTTGAATTTCATGCCGTATATGTAATCCAAGTACATTATTGTATTGTTTGGCTCATTAAAAGTAAGCGTGTAATATATTTAAAGACTATATTACCCTTTTTATATGCAATAGTGCAACATAAAACTATTTTCTTTTGCATTATAAGGGTATTCTTTGGCACATTGTGCACAAATAGAGTGATAACGATGGAATTGATATGTTTGGTCCTTTTATAGCTATTGCATTATATGGTGTAATGAACAAATATATTAGGTAAATGATGCAATAAAAAATTTTTAAATTTGATGTAATAACATTACTTATATAACGAGTATGTAATTAATATAATAAATATTATATTAATATAATAATTAATTATATTATAAAATTATTATATTGATTTAACACTAACTAAACTCATCAAAATATTACGATTCAACGCCTTATTCCCTAATAAGGCTAAGACAAAATCAACTGTTATTGACGCGTAGACATGAATTTTGGTTTTACAGGTGTTGCCATACAATTGCTTGAAGTGTGACCGGAGTCGAGAGATATAAGCATCAAGACAACCAGGATACATGACTTTTAATTTATTTGAGCATTTGTTCTTACCTTTATCCTCCTCCCTTTGCTTATCTCAATATATGCCCCCAATTTATTTATTTATTTTTAACATAAATGTTTAATTTATTTATATACAGGAGACACTTTCTTAGATGATCTTATGGAAAATTCTCCACCCATTTTAACTTTTATTACCATTCTTAATTCTTAGAAAGATGTTTTCAGTTTTAT
Organism: Hedera helix; assembly: GCA_947179155.2. Taxonomy (NCBI): domain Eukaryota; kingdom Viridiplantae; phylum Streptophyta; class Magnoliopsida; order Apiales; family Araliaceae; genus Hedera; species Hedera helix. Next base: position 41,899,461 of record OX359278.1, read on the forward strand.
AAGTGATAAATATTACAAAATTATGATAAATAACCCTAGCTGCTAGTATAAGAGAATTTCAACACCTACAATTAGGGGTGTTAAAAAAATTTAATTTTTTTGATTTTTTACCGAACAGGTCGGTACCGATTTTTTTGATTTTTTATACTGTACCGATAGCGGTATGAACATTTTTGAATTTCGATAAAAATCGGTATAATAATAAATTTATATTAATTATTATAATATATATATTACCAATCAGTATAAAACGAAAACCGAATCAAAAAAATGAACACCAATTTTGTACCGAACCGAGAATTCGGTACCGGTTCTTATTTCAGTAATATTTTGAGTTTGGCACCGGTTCAATTTTTTCGGAACCAGTTCAATAATTTACCGATGAACACCTCGACCTATAACTAACAAATAGAAACGAATCCGGTTAGTATAAACTTAATTTCATGGTAAATTAGATAACCGTCTCTTAATATATATCATTTTAAAATTGTGCACAAATATTAAAAAAAATAATTATATAATATTAAATATAATATCTATTATCTATAACACCTTTAATTTCTCATATTATCATAGTTGTCTCGTAATATCTCTCATCAATAACATCTGTATGTCTTTAGAAAATTGTTTGTTTAATGTATTATACCTAATAAATACTAATTATGACTCCTTTACCCACAATCGAAATATGATGGTCGAAACATGATTTTCACCCCTAATGTAAACTAAATGCTACTCCTTACTAGTACTATTACCGTAACAGATTGAGGTGACTAACTTGTGACATTCCAAAATATAACCCCCAACTCTCAACAAAATCAACCTCACTGTAATAATCTAACTCCTATCTAAATTTATTTTTCTCCCATTCAAAGAGGAGGGGAGAGAGATCAATAAATTAAAGATTTTCAAAATGCAGTATAATTTATTATAAATAAATAAATTATTAAAGATTCTCAGTTGCCTAACAAAAGATACAATTTATTTTATCATAATTAATAAAAATTTAAATAATTATTTATGCACAAATTACAAAACAAATTTTTTTTTTTTGACTTTATGGTCAACACTGAGAATTATAAATTCCTAAGACTATTCCTAATATATTATCGTTCAAATTATAAATTCCTAAGACTATTCCTAATATATTATCGTTCAAATTTGCCTAATTTTCCATCTCTTTCTCTATGTCTCTGCTTCCAGACCTCTTCAAACACATCTCATAAGTGCCATTTTTAAGAGAGAGAAAATAAAGATCTTCTTAGAGAGGGAAATTTAATTTGCCTTGCGGATTTATCATTGATCTGTTTGTTAACTATAGTTTGAATTTCCGATGGGAAAGGTTGCGGTGGGAGTGGCAGTAGTGTGCGCCGCCGCTGTCTGCGCGGCGGCGGCGCTGGTGGTGCGCCACCGCATGCGCATCTCCGGCAAGTGGGGGAAGGCGGCGGCCATATTGAAGGAGCTGGATGAGAAGTGTGGGACCCCCATAGGGAAGCTCCGGCAAGTCGCCGACGCTATGACCGTTGAGATGCACGCCGGCCTCGCCTCCGAAGGCGGTAGCAAGCTCAAGATGCTTATCAGCTACGTCGATAATCTCCCAACCGGGCAAGTATTTGATTTTATGTGTACTTTGGAATTTTGAATGAATTTAATTCATTGATTTTGGCGATAAAAAAGATGGCTTGATTGGATAAGTTCTGTATACATATGCATGTATGTATTTGGTATTTAAAAGTTTGTAATTAATTAATATTCGTATAAAGAAACTAGGCTTGATTAAAAGCTCTAAATTTTGAAGTGCTTTCAATATGAGTATCAAATTCACTTTTCACTATTAATTATCTGATGTGGATAACTATTATGCAGATATGAATGGGTGCATGTATATTCGCGGATTCTGTTTTTGTTATTTAATGCTTTATTAATGAGATTTTATGGGATAAAAACTGAAAATTTGATTGAGTTAGAGTGAAATATAAATGCTCTACATGAATTTCATAAAAGGCTTTGACTTTCTTCTTAGTGTTTGTGTACCTGGTGCTTTCCAATCATTTTTTCTTGGGATTAGGTTGCGGATCCTGTCACGGTTTATGTTAAACTCCAGTTATGTATCTATCCGATGCCTTATTCTCTAGTTTTGTAGAAAATCTCAAATTCCACTGATATCTTTTGATGTGTCAATGGCACCCGAATTGTAGGAATATAAAATTTTCACTATTAGATAGGGTTGAAGAGAGATCAGAAGGAAGGATTATCTTGGTGGCTTCACTTGTGGTCCACTGAAAATTTGAAAAATGATGCAGCTGGACTTGGTTAGATGGTTTAAACTTTAACTCAGTCTTCTTTTGAAAGCATATTATGGAGTAGCGTAAAATATTAATTAAGTTTGGAAGTTTACGAATGATTTTTTTGAATTTTCTAATGAGAAGCTGCTTTTATTTATTCCGTTTTCTCCGTTAGATGTTTATGTGTTTTTGGCTTCTCTAGTGCATTGTTGACCCCTTCTTTGTGTCTCTGTCAAACAATGTGCTAAGTGTCACGCCACGAAGTTGATGACTTGTGGAACAATGAAGCTGCCCAAGAACGTCTAGAACAGGCTGTTGATGAAACAACGACCTGTTGCTTATATGGAAGCAAGAACATTTGTATAATCGAAGACGCCACAATCAAGAACTAAAGAGAATAAACTCTCACAAGAAACAATGAATTATGAATTGTAAGATGAAATCGAATGATTATTACAATAAGCTTGTAGGCCATTTATACTTATCAGTAGAAGCCTCTAGAATCGCTAATATTGTTGCCCTAATAGAAGCCTCTAGAATCCCTAATCAAAATCAAGTCATAACTCCTCCTAAAAACATACTAAGCTGCCTAAAATAGAAGGAAACTAAATATTTGGCATGATAGCCATACAAATTAGCTTTAAAGTAATAAATAAGAAACTTCTAGAATTCTTAAATAAATAAGGTTACTAAGTAACTTGTAACATCCTTATTAAATAAGGAAACAAAATCAACCACGCGATCTTTCATTCAATAGTTTGCAGTTGACCTTATTTTAGAAAACAAATCTTCCATTCCATAGCTGAATTCATGGTTGTTAAGTCGTCGACTAGTCGTCCAAACGTGTTGGGCATCACAAGGCGAGGGGTCAATTTGGGGACTGCTGTAATTGCTAAGTCAAGCGATTTGTGCCACTTGGCTGTTAGGCCATTTTTATAAAAAAAAAAAAGCCAATCAACCATGAGTCCAACCCATTGAACCAAAAGAAAGAGAGGGAGAGAGATGAAACCAAATAAGTCATTAGCCCTAAAACCCCAGCCCTAACAATCGCGACCAAAAATTAGAAAGAATCAAAGAAAGACTTCCTTGCTGCGACGCGATTCCTCCTCTTGTTGCTTTTCCTCATTTTTATTTTTGGACTGTTGGGGTGGGCAGTGGGTGTGTCATGCCTTGGTAGAGGCAAGGATTTGTTGCTTGTAGGAGTAGAATAGGGTGCCAGATTTCTTGTCGGTGACCACTAATATTGCCGACGACTTTGTTGTCATAGCAAATATGGTTGTCGATCGTCTCTCATCCTTGCAGAGTGCATCTGCTATGTACTTTCAGAGGCAAAGCTTTATAGCGATGATGGAGTATAGCTGTAATTGGGCTATTAAATAAAAAGAGTGATCTACAACTTAATTAAAAAATAAGTGGGCTACAACTTTGTTAAAAAAAGAAGTAGAACTATATAAATGGATTGTGATTTATAATAACTATCTACTCAAGTAGATTGGGCCTTAATCTGGTCCACTTGTAAGCCTTTTGTGCGTATACAGATATATAATGTTAACAAGGTGACCAGCTCCCAATTTGATTAATGACTAAAATTAATTTCACGCAATATAAAATTTTAATTAAATATAATTTTTAATTAAAATAGTTATAATACTACTTTTGTCGTATATATATATATATATATATATATATATATATATATATATATATATATATATATATATATTATATAATTAAATATGTAGCATATCCTCGCTACACTTGAATCTTCATTTTTTAAGATTTGACAAATCTTCGTATCCCACACCTGTATCCTTAACTTTTGTCTCTATGGGCCTCTTCCGTGAGTGCATTTTTAAGAGTACAAGATAATGTGATTTTTATTAAGAGTACAAGATAAATTTAAGAATTATGTTGAATTGAACTAAATTTTACAAAGATATCACCATTTATATAATTTGAAGTTGATATAAGTTCAAAAAATTACAACTATAATAAAATTATCCATTTTGTCTTGATCTTGTTCACGTCTTGTTGTGATTTGATATGCTACAACCTGTATTATGAATATGGTAAATCATTATAAAAATAAATATATCGATATTCATATATATATATAATTTTATTCATATAAAATTTACATTGTTAATGATTTGTCGACTTATGAACGACTAGTTGGGCACTTTGTCGCTTAAGCGCTTAAGCTCCCGGCCGTCGCCTTGATTTGTGGCCTTGATAACTATGGCTGAATTAGAACTGATCTTTTTGTACCTTCTCATTGTCGAATTGGGCCTCTCTTTTGATGCCGCATTAGAGCCCAACTCTTCACACAATCTGCTCCTTAATTGCCACAAGTGGGCTGCTCTATTTTGCCAAACCAAGCTACTAGTAAAACCCAATGTGAGCTGTTCTTGAATTACCGGACGGCTGCCCTTTTGATCCTTGTTAAAGCTGCCGAGTATAAGCTGCAATTGGCGAGTTGGGCTGCTCTTCATGACGCCGAATTGCCTTGCTTTGAGATTGAAGCTGCCCTCCTTGCCCTCTAATTGCTGAAATTGGGCTTCTCCCTTGAGCTTTATACTTGGCCAAACCTTGCTGCTATTAAAGCTGAACTGGACTGCAATTCTAGGGCCGAAATTTGCATCAGCTCTTACCGAGATCGAGGAGCTCTTGGGCTGCCGAATTACTTCCATGAATTGAGTTGCCCTTGCCGAGTTTAGGCCTTGTTCTTGGACCATGAGCTGTCCTTGTTCTCTTGGGTAGAATTGCTTAGCTTCTCTAATTCCAAGGCTTGAATTATGTTAGCCCCATCAAGTAGCCCGTGCGCTACCTTATTCTTGTTCAATGCCGTGGCCTCTTCCTTATGAATAGGATCAGCCCAATTGATATCCATACTCTCCTTGCTCTCCTTTGCCCAAATGTTAGCTTGAATAGACTCGGCACTTGCCTCCTTGCTTGCCCATGCCGTGCAAGCCTCCTTATCATTAGTTGAAGACGTGGACTTGTTTTCATTAACCATAACTAGCCCGTCTTGAATAGGATCAACCTTGCATTCATTAGCGATCGTAGATCCCTCATCATAAGCCCTAGCCATGATCACATCTCAACCTTTTTCATATTCTCTCCATAGTTTGTTTCATTCATTCTCTGTTCTTCTGGCATGTAGCTACTGTTGGAAGCTTCTCTCTCTCTCCCCCCTTCCCCCTCTTTGTATATGTTCAATGTGAAGCTCATGTTTTGCTTTATTCCACGTTTCGCTAGAGGAATAGAAACTTAGTAGCATGGAGTGTGAGGAGGATGGGGGGTATACCTTTAGGGAAGGGGAGCATCTTTCTCTCCTTGTTTACACTTTGAATAAGAAAAAAGTAAGGAAAGGAAGTGATGAGTCTTGCTAGATCTTACTATTGCAACCTTACTCCAAGAAAATAAGAGATTTTTCAAGGGTCGAATAAGGGAAAATTTTATTGATTCTATTTCTCTAGCCCTTTTCTCTCATTTTATAAAGAAGATTTTGAATTGTCAAGGGAAAGAGCATTCCCCCTAGCCCCTACTCTTCCTACTTTCTGATTTTCGGTTCAATCAAACAAAAATCTTACAGATTTCTCCTATTCTCTTCTACTATTCTCATCCTTCCACTTTTTATCTTGGATCATTTTTCTTGCTACAGATAGCAATCACACAAGAAACTTCTCTCTTAGCATTTTCCATTTTATTGGTGGTGTACAATGTTTTTTATTTGATTGATAAAACTAGAGTACGAGGGTTCTACATAGACACGAGGAACAATGTAGTCCTAGAAAAGCAGGATATGGAAATTTATGTATTAACATATAAAATTAAAGTGTATAAACAGATATTCTTCATTTGATAAGTATTATAACTATAATACGTCAGCAGCAGGAAATTTTCAAGTCATAAATAAGAAGAACCAATATTACATAGAAATGTCATCATAATTAATAATTAATATTTGATTCCTACAAACTTTTATGACATATATGTTTACAATTATAATTCATTACTTGTTCAAGAAATATCACTTGAGAGTCTAGAACTTATACTTTTATTTATAACATATGGACACATCATACATGGAAGAAGTATAAATAATTTGTGATAAGATTGTTCAGGAAGTGTTGGTGTCTGATACGTGCATAAGGAGTCTTTTTCCATGTAAATCAGTGGACTTAGTAATGAAGTTTCTGTATAATTTTCTTAATTGACATATTTTGTTGAATTCCTGTTCCTTGACGAGTGTTCGGCTTTGTTTATGCGATAGAAACAAATTCCTACAACGTTTTGTATGAAAATACCTTTCCTTTCTTCTTCTGTGTTTGACTTTTATATGTAGGTTAAAATCAAGAGAATGGACTTTACTAGCGAATGGATGAACTGTCAATTATGGATATGAAAATCTGATAATTATGCTACATTGTTAGTTATGATTGGGAATTGTAAGATGGCGTTGATCAACTAATGATTATTTATCATTACCTGCGCATGAAAGTCGGATGACAGGGAATAATACATTTTTTTTGTTGTGATTATTTGTGGTTAGCTATGTAGGTTTGGTCCTACGGAAACCATTTAATTAGTTTTTGTGGGCATGTATGCTACATAGCTACTACTGATTACCAATGGTTGTTCTGAATGAGCCCTTGACTTCTACTATTTCTTCTCTAGGGACGAGACTGGATTATTTTATGCACTGGACCTTGGTGGCACAAATTTCCGTGTCCTCCGTGTACAGTTGGGTGGGAAAGAAAAGCGTGTTATTAAACAAGAATTTGATGAAGTTTCAATTCCTCCAAATTTGATGGTTGGGACATCTGATGTGAGTATCTATTTGCCAATCCATAGAATACTAACCTTAGAAGGTTGATTTTATGCCCTGAAGGTTTCAATTAATGATAATTTCAGGCATTATTTGATTTTATCGCTTCGGCGCTTGCAAAATTTGTTGCTACTGAAGGTGAAGATTTTCAACTTTCCCCTGGTAGACAAAGAGAGCTGGGTTTCACCTTTTCGTTTCCAGTTAGGCAACTATCAATTGCATCAGGGACTATTTTTAAATGGACAAAAGGCTTCTCTATAGAAGATGCGGTTAATCTCTAGTTACCTTTGCAATTTCAATTTTTTTATGTTGCATAAATTTTGTTTTATGTATTATTTTAATTACTAATATTAATTCTGAATCCTGATTAATTGGACTCAAATCATTTCAACAAATATTTTTCTGGGCTATTTATGGCTTATGTGGTTTCAATTAAATGCTTCTGACTCATTGGTCTGTCATCTTCTGTATTGTTGTGTATTTGAAATTTTTCCCTAGTAAATACATAGGGATATGAGTTGCTGCTTAAGAAAGTATATAAATAGAGCACTAGGGAGTATAACCTCTAAGAAAGAGGAGAGGAGAAGAAAAGTAAAAATAAAAGAAGATGTTATACACTTTAAACTCTTGCCAACCTCATTCACTAAAAACAAATTCTTTGAGTTGAAGATAAATTTTATGGGTATTATTAAGTGCTGAATTTAAATATGGTTACATAATTTCATTTGAACCAAATGGACAATCTTATTTGATCTTACTTTTTTTCAAATGGAAGGGTGATAAGTTCCATTTGTACTGAGATCACTCACAAGCACATTTTCGGAAACTTCTATCGTATTTCCTTCTGTCACATTTTAAAACATTATACTGTATGGAATTCATTGCAACCTACTCCAACTAGTTTGGGGTAAAAGAGCGTTGTTGAGTTGAGATACTGTCGCTCTTTCTCTTTCTCTTTGATCTTCAATTTAAGTAACAATGCATACTCTTTTGTTGATTCGCGTAGGTAGAGATGGGTGTTAGATCCTTAGACAGATCAATTGCACGAGTGGTTGTCCAAATTTTGAACATTTTAATTTCAGACAAAAATATGGGACTGCTCGGGCCTTGTATATTTTTGGCATTGTGTGAGCTGAATGTTATAAAATTTATGGATTCATTAACCCCTGACTTCATCGTTCTGTCTGGTTCTTGACCTTTTCTTCATTATTACAATTTTCTTTTCTGAATTTGGAATAGATTGGACAAGATGTTGTGGGGGAGTTGACAAAAGCAATTGAAAGAGTTGGTCTTGATATGCGTGTGACTGCTTTGGTAAGTCCTGATTTATCCATGCTTGAGCTTTTCCAGGGTATTCTTTTTTGTATGTGATTTGATCATTTGTAGTTCAGTGCATTGTTTCGTTATGTATTTTTAGTGTGCCATTTAGTTTCATTATTTGACATACTATTTAACTTAGATTAACTTTCTTTTGTGATGCAGGTCAATGATACCATTGGCACTTTAGCAGGAGGTAGATACTACAACCCAGATGTCATAGCTGCTGTGATTTTGGGTACTGGAACTAATGCGGCATATGTAGAGAGAGCCCAAGCAATACCTAAGTGGCATGGTCTTCTGCCTAAATCAGGAGAGATGGTTAGCAGTTTGCAAAGTTTAGTTATCAAATACTATTCAATCTGATTGTGGCCAATTTCTAGTTCTTTCTTTGATGTTTTAATCTCTGATTGGGCTTCAGATCTCGATGAGTTAAACTTCACATTAATGTGTACTCTGATCCTTGTATAGTTGATTATCTTTCAATTGTTAAGGTTATCAACATGGAATGGGGTAACTTCCGGTCGTCGCATCTTCCACTGACAGATTATGATCAAACTCTGGATGTTGAGAGTTTAAACCCTGGTGAACAGGTCGCTACATTCCTTAAGTTCAATTTTTCTGGTTATAAATCTCTAGACGGACGGTATTGATGTAAATCTGATTACACATTTTAACTTGCTTGCCACAGATTTTTGAGAAGATTATTTCTGGCATGTATTTGGGAGAAATTGTACGCAGAGTCTTGCATAGGATGGCCGAGGAAGCTGCCTTTTTTGGTGACATTGTTCCACCAAAACTGAAGACTCCATTTATATTGAGGTAGTGGTTATCTTTTTAGGCTGTCCATGTAAGCCTTATCTTTTTAAAGTTGTTTTTATTGACTTCTTAAATTGCTTTAGAAGTTTTGGCCATTACTGATGATCTGTAAATCAAATCTATCAACTTATGGGTATCAACCTGATTAACAAAGTGCGATTTATGGGTCAAGACTCGATATTAAGTTTTATTTTAAAACAGTATTGGTCCATCCGTAATTAGGCAGAACCTTGGGTAATTCACAGTGAATGTAGGACAGACTGTTTGACTATGGTTCTTTTAATTTGTTCTTCATTGACCAAAAAAGGTGTTTCACCAAGAAGTTATTTATTCAAAACCATAGTCATGATTAGTGAATTAATTTATCAACCCTTGCGAATAGACAATAGTTGAATCAGACATTTGTACTTGAGAATATTTTTTTAAGACTTGACAGGCAGAAATATTATTAAAGAGCTCATGTAGTCTATATGATGAAGTAACTAGTTTCAGTTTTAGGAAGGTGGACCTTCCTCTCCCACCCCCCTGTCCCATAAAACTGGTGGTCTATGCCCATATATTAATTTCTTCGAGAGCTAAATAGCATTTCTAAAAAAGGCCTGGTTGATGCCCATATATTAATATTCTTTGAGAGCTAAATAGCATTTCTAAAAAAAGTCATACCCAATGCACAGGGCTCCTACAAATAGCAGACTCTGGGGAGAGTCAAATGCACAGTCTTACCTCTATTTGCAGAGAGGCTGTTCAAGTTCAATATTAGGGTTTGGGGAGAGTCAAATATCTGCAGTCTTACCTTTATTTACAGAGAGTCGGTCTTCCCCGTGACTAAGCATTCAACAAGTGAGCACTTACACGCCAAGCGCGACCTTCCTATGTAGCATAAAATATCTTCGTTCATTACATTTGCATCACATTACTCATTACTTGATCAATGTCAATGGTAGCATTGCACATGCATTATCTTCTGTTCAGTGTCGTGTTTTTATTTAGTTTGTGACCTATGCTAATATTCTTCATATCATATGCTTGATTGTGGAACATTAGATCTTGTAGTATTAAAAATATCTGCCACATGTGCAGGACTCCTGATATGTCTGCAATGCATCACGACACATCTTCTGATCTCAAAGTGGTTGGAACCAAGCTAAAGGATATCTTAGAGGTAAAAAGTTCCTTGTATTCATCGAAGTATGGCAAAACTAAGGTTTATCCCAGTGTAGTTGACCCACCTTGTGCAATAGACGACTGAATTTTTAATTTTTGAATTGACCTATTAAATTAATTTTTTTTAAAAAATTAGACCATTATGTTAAAATTTTCAAACGACTGTCCATTAATTATTGACGTGTGTTGGAGATAAAATATTTTCCTTTTAAGTTTGGTTTAAATCTTTTTAGTTTTGGGATTTTATTTTGTAACAAGCTGTAAATCATAATATAAGACTTAGCTTGAGGGGGAGTGTTTTTAGATATTCTAGAGGATCCTAGGATATTATTCTAATAGCATGATTTGGGGAATTGCATGATTAAGGGATGATTGATTTACTTTCCAAATGTACTCTAGTTTAAACTTATATAAAGTTATATTTTGCACTCAAGGTGTTTGATAGGTTGTCTATGAGAACAATTTTTTGGCAAAAGTCACAAATTACGCTAGTGAAGCCAAAAATTAGATAAGGGATGAATAAAAGGAATATTGGGGTAATTTTTTCTAATTAAGTTCTGAATTGAATTGATCTAAAACATGCATACAATCTGAGGAGATCATGGGTTACATTGATCTCAAAATTGAACGCATAAGAAAGTATAATCGGTCGAATGGGAGATATCAGAGAATTAGGAGACTAAAGGATAGAAAATCAGCTCCAGATCTGACTCAACAACCTACTGGTGCCAGTTCCTTCAACTGCTTCACCACCCACAACCAAAATGGCAGGGGGACAGTTTACATGAATTGGGAATTATACGAAGCTGCAAAGGGAGGCAATGTTGAGGACTTTATTGCAGGCTTAGAGCAAGTCTCGACAGAGAAGAATTTAGCTTTAGATACTATTTTTGATCAAGTGAGCACTTGTGAACAAAATACATACCTCCGTGTGGCAGCAATGTATTAGAACAACTAACTTGTAGGCTTAATTCTCGCAACATGGATAGTGAAAAACGTAAAAGAAAAAAGTACCATGGAAATTAAAAAGATAAAATAAATACATAAATAAAAGAGATATATTTACTCATCTTCGCCTCTCTCTATCAACCTTTTCCGGGTCTGCTCATCCCATGCGACTTCCCACTGCCGTGAACTCAACTCCTTCCACTTGTTCTGCCCCCCAAGTTGAAACCACAACCACCCATGTTCAGAATCACCATGATGGAAACATCGTTGTTACCATTGATGGTGATGTGCGATGATTTCTTGAAATAACTGTTTAAGATAATGGGGTTGATGGAGAAGTTCTCCTTTAATGTCGACGAGGGTATCTCTGTCTCCAAGAAAATGGAGAGCTTGATCACTGTTTCATCATCCATGGATAAGCAAGCCAACATTTCTTCTTCTTATTCCTCCTCAAATTTAGCTGGAGTTCTTTGCCATTTTTGTGGAACTCTTCATCTTCTGTATACTAAAACCCTCGTCTATTTCTGTTCTCTTCTAAGAATTCAACAACAAATGAGAGTAACCGGCGAATCAATTGGATTTGATGTTGAAATAATTTTGGTGGTTGCGCCACCACCACCGTCGACCATTTTGCCCAATTCATCGTCGCTGATAAAAGTGATTTGAGAGTTGTTATACACACACACACACACATATACGGAGAGATAGATTTACATTTTTGCTTCTTTATCTTTCCCAACATAAACCATATGTATTTTCTTCACCAATGGTCATTCCAGATTGAATTTCTAGAGTTTGCCTCAGAATTTCAGTGGGAAAAGATTATGTAGAAAAAAATTAAGAAGAGAGAAAAAACGCTTTAATTAAGTGACATTTTTTTTAAAATATTTTTACCGTGTCTGTTTTAGATGTCTTGCCAACTCATTTTATTAATAATTTTCCGACTCCATGTAAGCATTTAATTGATGTCCATCCCTTACGTTTTTTTTCCTTGTGACAGATCACCAATACTTCTCTAAAGACAAGAAAAGTAATTGTTGAGATCTGTAATGTCGTTGCCACTCGAGGGGCCCGCCTTTCTGCAGCTGGGATCCTGGGCATCCTCAAGAAATTGGGAAGAGATGCAGTAAAGGATGGGGAGAAGCAGGTGTCAGTAATATCATTAGATGGTGGACTGTTTGAGCACTATACTAAATTCAGAAATACTATGGAGAGCACTTTGAAGGAATTGCTTGGGGAGGTTGGTGATAGCATTGTCATTGAGCATTCCAATGATGGTTCGGGTATTGGAGCTGCCCTCCTTGCAGCCTCTCACTCTCAGTACCTTGAAGTCGAGGACTGAGGAGTCTTGACCATGGGCTAGCTGAGGTATTTCAGTTGAAAAAAGCCTCACTGTTTCAGTTTGTGTATATTTTCCTTTCCCCCCTTTTTTCACAGCTACCCCCACCCGCTAGAGCTTTCTTTTTATATCTTTTCAGATCAAGAGATCATGCCAACAAATCATTTGCTATGGTAGCATGCGGCTTGTAACCAAGCCATAGATTAAATATGCTGTTATGGAGTGATAATGCAGTAAATCTTGATAAGAAAACCTGCCTGACTTCCCCTTTAAAGGGTGAAGTGAATTTGGTACTGATGTAAGTTTGTTTCCTTATAAGAGAAAATAAAGCATGGGATTGAGGCTGTATAATTTTGTCCAAGTTCTATCCGGTATCTTGATACCAAATAATTCAGACTTCATGTTACATGAGTACTAATCGTTACCAAAATTCGAATACGAATTTCATATAGGAGTGGATAGATATTGGTCATGTTCCTAGAGCATGAAAATTACATCTATTGGTTGGAAAAAAATGTTAGAAAAGCTGAACTTGTATATAAATTCTAAACCTCATCAAAATTATTTTTGCATGATTGCTTTCAAATTATTAACCACACAAGCGACCCTCCTCCTTGTACTAAAGATAGGCTTCTGTTCATTTCATTAATTCGCTGAATTCATAAGGCTTCGAGGATACTCCACAAATTACAACTCTTTATAAAAAGTAAATGCTGGCAAATATATTGTAATGCTACTAGAATTTACTATTAAGTGCTCCTCTTTCCCAGTTCCTTGGCCTGACAGTAAGCTTTTGAATGAACGATAACCCCTAGCTAGACCTGACAATATAAGTCATTAACTGTTAGGTCAACCCAAATGTATTAAAATCAAATGAATTGATTAACTGCTTTATATTATTTGGGTTGAGTAAAATTTGGAACTATATTTTTTTATAAAAAAATAGGTCCAACCCAGTTAACTGTTTTTAACCTAATTTCGTTATTCATTCTCAATCCAAATTAGCAGAGGAAACAACCAAATTAGTGAAATCGGAAGAAAAAAAATGAAAGGGAAGGGAAGCTCATTGTTCAAGTGTTTTTTGTCTTTTCTCTATTAAGTAAATGTTGACTTGTTTCTTAATCATAATTTTAGTTCCGTAAGAAATATCTACTCTTTACGTAAAAATTAATTTAGTTTAAATTTTAAAATTAAATTAATTAATTTTAAATTAAAATTTATTTATTTATTTTCAAATATAAATAAAAAATTATATTAATTTACTATAATTTTTAATTTTTGAAAATTCAAAAATATAAATAAATTTATTTAATTATTAATTTTAAAATTAATCGATTTGACAAAAAAAATTAAATTAAACCAATCTTTATGGGATGGAGGGAGTATAAAAAGTTTTGTCCCCTAAAAAATACTCCTTCCATCTTAAAAAGGGTTATATATATAAATATAAACATTAAAAATAAATTTTTGTTTCACCTTTTCCTCTTAATTAATAAATTATTGTTTTAGTAGTGGTTAAAAAGTTAATATAACTTTATTAATAAATTTAAAATTTTTGTATCATTTTATACTATTTTCTTTTACAAATTAAACTTTTTTACCCGGAATAGAAAAGGTATAAGTACATAAGTGAAGTAAAAAGAAATCTATTATATAAAGACTTATTACTCATAAAAAAAAAGAAAAAGAAGAAGCATATTTAAGTGTAGTTCATGGTTTAAGAAAGAATAAAAATTACTCCCTTGATTTCAAAATTATAGATCAATTTCTAAAAATGACATTTAAGACTAATTTTATATTTATAAATCCATCTTTAGTATTAGTTAAGAGCTTAATAATGATAATATGATATTATAAATATTATTAACAATGTAATGACAAATTAAAAAAATGATTAATAATATCAGAATAAATATGTACTAGTTATATTTTACATTTATTTCAATGATATTTAAAATTTTCAGACATATATTACTCTAATAGTGTAATTATACTCTAAGATTATTAGTTTTCATTAATAATATTTAAATAAGAGTATATCTTAAATGGAATAAAAAGGAAAATTTCAATACAAAATAAGTAGTAATTTACTTATGGAGATGTATTTGTAGCTAGTTGGGTTTGAAAATGTGAGTGTGAGTGAAGTGTAATTTTGTCTTCTCCGTAAATTAAAATTCAAATCTGTGACTGATACTGATATCTTATCGTGTCCTACTTTTTTAGATTTCAGTAGTCATAATTAAGAATTTCTTCGTTTTAGTCAAAAAAATATTAATTATAAAGAAAAATAATTAAAGTGTGAAGATTTTTTAATTTATAATTTTACAAATTAAATTTTAGTTAAAACATTAAAGATAGAATGTGAAGGAATATAGAAATTAAATATCATAAATAATTTATTTAATTAGACAATAATAATAATAAGCTTAAAATTTGAAATATGGGTTGATCTATATTTGGCTCATAACTATATAGTTTTAATCCATACAACCCATATTAAAAATAGATAATTTTATTTTAATTCTTAAATAGAACCATAATTAAATTTTGTAAACCAAAATCAACCCATAACTATATTTTGCTAGGCCTACCCCTAGCTATATGATCTTCCCACTGTCCCTTTATCCGAGCCTTTTTCTTCCCCAGCCGTGCTAACTGGTAACCTCCGGAACGGTATCAAATAATCTACGCAAGACCACCATCCTCGAGTTCTGACGACCTCTCCCATTTCGAATTCCTATGAAGGGGGAAAGAATCCACCTCAACTCCATTATTCATCTCATTAAATCCAGTTAAATGGTAATTTCGGAGCAAAATTTCCAGAACTTCCTTCATGGTAGGCCTAGTCGAGGGCTGTGTGCCAGTGCAAATGATCCCAAGTGTGAAAACATTGATCATCTCATTTAGGTAAGTAGGCTCCTTGATATCCTCATCAAAGGCATCAATCATTTGCCTGCTATCTTGAATGTTTTGCCGTGCCCAATCTACAAGCACCATATTGTCGCCTCCCTCATTAGCTTCTCTTCCTGTTACCAGCTCCAGAAGAATCACCCCAAAGCTGTATACATCAATCTTCTCGTTCACTCTTGTTGACTGAGCATACTCTGCAATTTAGAGCAAACAACATAAATCAATAGTTTTAGGTGGAATTTTTTTTTTTTAGGGGGGAGGGGGGGGGGGGGGTGGTATGTTTAATTTTGTCCATACGACTAAGGGGTGCTTATTTGGTCTAAACGCAGAACACAAAAATTGTTGTTGTGCGTTTGTGACTTAAATGAGATGTGTTGGGAACAAGCTGTATCTAGACAATAAGATTTTCAAATGCACTTAGCCTCCAAAAGCGCGAAAAAACTCAAAAAGGCGAGAGCCGAACATGCACTTACCGGGAGCTAGGTATCCAAAGGAGCCGGCCACCACTGAGACAGAATAGGGATCTCCATGGTTAACCAATATCTTGGCTAGACCAAAATCTGCAATTTTTGCATTGAACTCTGAATCCAGTAACACGTTGCTGGATTTGACATCTCGATGAACTATAGGAGGAGAGCAATCGTGATGAAGATAACATAGTCCTCGAGCTGCTCCAACTGCAATCTGCAGCCTCTTGGGCCAATCCAAGAAATTGTGATGCACTGAAGCTGAAAGATTAGATGGTCTTTTCTTTCCATGAAGCCATCGATCCAAACTTCGGTTTTCCATATACTGGTACACAATGAGCTTGGAGTCCTCCCTTGAAATACAGCACAAAAGTTTCACAATGTTGGAATGTCGAATTGTGCTCAAAACCTCAACCTCTGAATGAAATTCTTTATCCAGATTCTGGTCCAACTTCTTCTTGTTCCCAATCTTCTTAACAGCAACATATTCGCCTGAACAATTGATGGGAACACGATACACTTTCCCAGATCCACCACTTCCTATCACATTATTTTCTGTCAAATGTGACAAAATGGTCGTTTCTGTGAAATTCAATCTCTGGAATGAGGTGAACTTCCACTTTGAATCTGATCCCTGCTTTCTCTTTAGATAAAGAAAGATCACATAAAGCGAGAAAAGAATAGCTAATTCAAACAATACTCCTGCTATACTCGCAGTAGTTGCGATGAACTTGGGGGAAATTCCCCTTGATTTTCTGGGTTTGGAATTGCAACTGTTGATGCCTAGTGACGGCTTATTTGAACAAAGAGCAGTATTGTTCAAGAAGCTGCTATTAGAGAATGCCATTTCAATCCTACTTGGGATTCTCCCGATGAGACGATTGGAAGAGAGATTAAGCAAGTTTAGATTCAACTGGCCAATTTCAGGTGGGATTCGACCTGAAAACTCATTCTCCGACAAGTCCAAGTATGTGAGCCTTGGTAAAGAACCGAGTTGAGCTGGAATCGGACCAGAGATATGGTTTCGACTGAGATTTAAAGATGTTAGCCACGTCCAGGAGATTATTTTCTCCGGTAAAGGTCCCGAAAGATGATTCATATCGAGTGAAAGTTTCGTGAGAAGTGGAAGGGAAGTCAATTCTTGAGGAATTGTACCATCGAAGAGGTTGTTGCTTGCTTTGAACTCCATCAAATTCTTCCAAGAAGATATCTCAACAGGAATTTTACCCGAAAACCTGTTGTTTTGAATATCAAGCGATGATAAATTCGTCGAGATTCTATTAGGAAGCTGTCCGCTAAACGAATTATTCCTTATAATCAGTGTTTTTAAATTCAATGAAGTCCATAAACCATCAGGGATTTCACCAGAAAATTGGTTATCATTGACCTCAAAATACCCCAGACTGCTACAATTTCCAAGCGATTTCGGCAATTCACCACTAAGATTGTTGTCAAAAGCAATCACACCTATCAACCTCCCATTATGGCATAGATTTTCTGGCAACTTGCCCACGAATTTGTTTGAAGAGACATCAAAGCTTTCGAGCATGGAATATAGCCCAAAATCTGGTGGCAATTCTCCCGACAGATTATTGCTAAAAATCTTAAAATTTTGCAGGACAGGTAATTTTCCGATACTTACTGGAACCTCACCTGATAATTGATTGAAAAACAATGCCAACCCTGTCAATTTTGTCAGCTCCCCAAAATCATCTGGTATTGTTCCAGTCAAATTATTTGATGATAAATCAATTACATCAAGATTCAGAGCTTTAACTGATCGAGGAATTGGCCCAGAAAGTCTGTTTTTGTAAAGATACAATGTAGTTAAGTTCTTTAACAGAAACAGACTATCTGGGATTTTACCACTCAATTTGTTATCACTTAAATCCAAAATCTCCAGTGCTGTCAAATTGCCAATACTTTCAGGAATTTCCCCAATCAAATTTGATTGGAGCATAAAAAAATTTCTCAATTTCTTCAACTTGGTAAAGAAACTTGATGGTATCGTTGAAGGTGCAAAATAATTACGACCCAACACCAGTTCTTCAAGATTTGACAAGTTGCCAATTTCTACCGGGAAAGAACCATTGTACAGGCTTGAAGCAAGATGAAGGGTGGTGAGCTTTGATAACCTCCCAACGGCAGCAGGAATGTCTCCAGTGAAGTTGTTAGCTTCCAGATTAAGGAACTGGAGTTGGGATAACCGGTCAACATTGCCGGAAATTGTGCCCACAAAGTAGTTTAAAGAGAGATCCAAGTATTGAAGGTTGGAACAGTTGTAGAGAAATGTTGGGAATGACTGGAGAATGGAATTGTCCATTACATTAATATGGGTGAGATTTTGGAGGTCACAAATAAAGGGTGGGATTGTTCCGGTAATGTTTTTACTTACAAGGGTCAATCCAGTGACGGAGCCAGTTGTGCAGGTGATCTCCGGCCAGGTGCAATGACTGCCGAAGTTGAAGTCCGATGATGGAGACCAATGGCTGATGGATGGAGGATTTGACCAGAATTGTTTGATTCTAAGAAGGATGATTTGTTCTGGATTAGTACTTGCTTGGGAGTTACCATGGAAAGGTATGACGAGGATGAATATGGTGAGAATTTGGAGAGCTAGTGAAGTTGTTTTCGACATTTTTAAGAATTCAGCGGTATTGAGAGCGAAGTTATGGAGATTATTATTTATGTAATTTGATCCGCAATGAAGGCCTTTTTTTCCAAGCTTCGAAGTCTTTGATAAGAGAGATTTCATGAAGCGAAAGAAGATAGAAATTACTAAGTGTAGGAGACTTGAAAAATAATTACTAGTTAGTCTTTAAGTGAAAAAGATTAATTGATACGTAAATAGAATTTATTGTTTGGAGTTATTGGGTAAATTTAATTTGGGACACAGTTTTAACTTGAAGTAACACCAAAAAATAACTGTGGCCTCCCGACTTACTATATATATAATATAGATAGATAGATAGTATTAATTTTTTATTGTCATAATTAATAATAATTTTAAAGAAAATGCTGAAATATGTATTGATTATTAATTACTTAATTTTTCATCAGTAAGGAAACTGTGCTTCATTTTCACGTCTAGACTTTCTTTGAATTGGCAGTGGTGCTCACGTTAGATATATAATTGGAAAATTGACTTGGGCATTATGAATTTCGTGACTTTTAAATTTTTGGAAATTTCTTGGAAATAAATCTGCATTATCTAGCACACCAAGACAGCCGTCGTGTACAATTACTAAGCATTAAGTTAATACTTTTAAACTACTTGTTTTAGTAGTCTAAATATAGTAATCCCGTTAATTGGTTTATATACTATTACTTTGAAGGTTATTTGATACCTACATTGAATGCCTTTTAAAAACGTCAAAACACATCCCGTGAAATTAAATAACGGACTGATCGAGATAAAATAAATATGTAGTGCTAATAGATTAATACAAATAATCATCATATACCACTCATTATTTTTATAAACAAAGCTCAAAAGAATTCCTTCCACCATACATAGACAAGAAACTCCCTTGTAGCCACCAAGAACTTCATCCAGTCATACAATGAGCATTCAATTCAAACTTTGAAAAGTAAAATGCACGACTATGTTTTTTAAAGACCCTTTGAATGTTACCAACTCCTTTTCATTGTATAGGTCTTTTAAGATATATAATCGCACAGAAAAATTGAAAAATTTTACCGTTCAATACCGGAATTTACTGCTGATTAAACAGCTTCACAATTGTCCTACATCACTTCGCACACGGAAAAATTGAAAAATATGATGTCAGTTTTTCCAGAAAGATCACAGCTGCATTGTTGAACAATGGTGTATCCGGGTCCAAACTGTTTCATTTTATTTGCAGGCTTGCACAAAATTTTCCAAATCCTAACCACTACAAATCTGCCACAAAAGCTGAAATCAACAAGGCCTCTAGAAAAAAGGTATATATCTGTTCTGTTTATACAGCTTCAAGACGATGTAAATAACAAAATAAAACTCCAAAAAGAAAATACTCCAAACATAAACAGCAGATATTTACAATACTCGAGCGGAACAAATCTTGCTTCACATTGTATCTCTACAAATACATCCAGAAATCATATCACAAGAGCTAAAATACTGAAGAAGTTGGAGTCTTTATTGTAAAAGTCAAAATATATATTTAACCTACCCCTCCATCCAATGGATACAGCCTCAGCCTGGAAGTATATATTTATTTATCATACATGGGTGGGGGGTGGGGGGATCTATTAAGTAAAAATCAGAGCAAAGTTCATTTATTTAATCTCTTCAATGTGACTAGAGCCGAGTTATGTTTATGTACGACTCTTCGAGCTCAAGTTATACCATAAAATTATCAAAATTAGGATCCATTCTTCATGAACATAACAATATAAGAAAAAATGCCCTGAAATACATTACACTTGGCATGCTACAGAGACATCTTTGAAAGATTCAATTTCTCACAAGGATATGAATACAATGTCATATTAGCTACCATGTAATACACAACCCTTCTCCCCCAACTCAACCCCCACTGCCACGGCAACAATGTCAAATGGTCATATATTATTAAACTTGAGCAAAAAAATAATGGCCAACATTCTTTTGCAGCTTACTTGGAAGGTCAGTGATAACAATTATTGTTTGGACCACGTCATTTTTGGAAGTTGGAGGGTTTTTGTGATGATCACCCACTTTTAAGGTTTTAAATTCTAATTTTGAATACTTTATTTTTCAAAATTGATATTTACTCCATCTCAAATTAAATATTCAGTTTATAGTTTTTAAAATTAATAATTAAACATATAAAAATATATTTTTAAAATTATAAAAACTGAAGTTAATAATAAATTATATATGAGTCTCTATATGTGATAACTTATTCTCAGAGACACTACTTCAGCGATCATGGTCATGTCCGTTGATGTTAGTATTGGTCCTATTGGACGGTTGATATTGGGTTCGCCTTGGACTCTGCCAGTACAAAGGGATGCGGCAGTCCAATCCCTTCTCCCGGCACGGAAAATTACAAAACTACCCTCAATTGCCCTCAACACAATTCTGGTGTCGTTGATCTTTATAGCGACAGTGTATTATTTTTGGATATATCTAATAGGTACATCTAATGTACACCCCGGTAAGTCGTTTTGATAAAATAAAATAAACCCAAACAAAACACTAGCCCAATTCCTCTCCTATTTCTTCACCTTCTTCCTCTCCGTATTCTCCCTCCTCCCTCTGCTTCTTCTTCTCTTTATTACCCTTTTACTCTTCTTCCCCTCCTCTCTCCTCAACCCCCAATAAATCTCATCCATAAAAAACCCCAATAAATCTCATGGACAAAAAATACCACCATGTCGAGATCTGAAATAGATAGATTACATATACAAGCATAAACTAAATCCATAACCTTAAAACTCCCTACAAACCCACCTCTCCAAATGTCAGAAAACCCATTTCAGAGGCCTAAAATTAAAGAAAAATTACATAATTATTACAGCAAATAAATAAGAGACGAGAGCTTCTCAATCTATGTCCACTGAAGGAAACTTCTGTAACATGAAATTCTCGGGTGATGCTTGGATTTCAAGGATTTGAGATGGGGTGAGTTGGTTGAGCCCAATTGAGCCTATTTGGTCAAAATCCATTTTTGGTTAAAACTCAAAAACCTTGAGAAAATATGTGGGTGTTAAATCTGGGCGAGCCAAAACCGGTACATATTGGGGTTCTTTACATAAGTATACAACTTTTATAAAATAATTACAAGAATAGTGCACTAAACAAATAATTACAAAAAGAGCGCAACAAGAATAAACCTATTAAATCATTATCCCTTAAATCAAGGAAAACAATAACCAACCTATTAAATCATTATTACTGCTGTCACCGTTTGTCTTGGTACCACTAGCTTTACTATCTAATTCTTCACGATTTTCAGTACCCTGCTTGTCATCAGTCCCAGAAGAGTTCAATGTTTCAAAGTTATCCAAATTCATATACGCAGAAAAGATGTCATCCACAACTTCCCCTTCAGATTTCCTCTCTCCCATTCCTTCTAAATAGCTCTCGCCACTTCCTTTATCCCAACATGATTCTCGTTTAACAAGTTGAATTGGCTTAGACCCTGGATTCTCTCTCACAGACGCTATCTTTTGGATGTTGAATTTTTTAATTTTAGTGCTCTTGATGCCATTCTCTTCTTGTAAATTTTGTTGTTTACATGCTTAATTGCACTAGTTATTACACATTTAGGAATTGGTTACCTTCATACTAGTGTTTAGTTATCTCCAGAAACCTGCAGATTGTGTTTTAAAAACATAACACCGTTTTGAAAACCTACTGATTGTATTTTGGTTACCTTGGTATGAAGGTTTGGTTACCTTGATATGAAGGTTTGGTTACCAACTGCATTATGAAATTCACATTAACAAACTCACATTAACAAAGACAAAATAAAAGGAGGAAGAAGACTAGTATTTGGTTACCTAGATTTACCAAACGAAAAAACTAGTTACTACACATTCAGGAATTAGTTACTTCCATATTAATGTTTGGTTACCTCTATTCTATTGTTTGGTTACCTAAACTAGTACCAGCCAAGCTGAGACATGGCGAAAGGGAGACCAAGAACACCAGCACCAACCATGGTAGTGACATTGTGGAAAGCTGAATACCACCACTGACCACATCGTCGGAGCCAACCGCGGATGGAACCCCGGCATGAACTACACCCTCTAGACCAACAACCACACCTTCCTTGTCGGCGATCTCATCTGTACGTATACAACAAATTCACTAGCTCATATTCTTTCTCTTTGTATTTCTCTCTCTAAAATTAACATTACTTGTTATGCTTTGATAAATGTTTTTATAAGTAGTACGTATAATAACTGGTGATGCAACATTTAGGTACCAACGAAGGTGTATTTGGAGGAAGTAAGGGCAATGACAAAAATAGATGAGGAAGAAGAAGATGATGAGGAGAGAGAAAGTGAAGATGAGAGATATAATCTAGATGTACTTTTGTTGTAAATAAAATGTCAAAAATGTATTAATTCTGTAAATATTTTCTGGATACACTTTTGTTGTGATTTTTTCAAAAAATGTATTAGGAAATGTAAATTCCCCTACATATTGGGGGTTGAGGAGAGAGAAGAGTCAAAAGGGTAATAAAGAGAAGAAAAAGCAGAGGGAGGAGAGAGACTGAGGTGGTGTTGGATAAAAATTGAATAAAATAATTTTAAATGTTTAAGTAATTTTAATAAATTGAATGTAATAAATTTTTAAATATTGACTAAAAAAAGTTATTTGACAAATGACATATTTAAAATATTTGAATAATATATTTTTATTATTTTATCTCTCTAAAAAAATTTAAAATTATTGTAAATTTATTTAATATAATAATTAATATTTATTTTTTTTTACTTCATTCCGATGAGATTTATTTATTTAGTTAAAAAATTAAATTTAGCCATTTAATTTAAAAATCTGATCGATTCAATCATTTAATCTAAAATAAATATACTAAATAATTGATCGATTCAATCATTTAATCGTAATAACTGTTTTCAACCTAATTTCATTATTCATTCTCAATCCAAATTAGCTTGAAATAACCGAAGTAGAGGAAACAACCGAATTAATGAAATCGGAAGAAAAAAAATGAAAGGGAAAGGAAGGTCATTGTTCAAGTGTTTTTTGTTTTTTTTCTATTAAGTAAATGTTGACTTGTTTCTTAATCATAATTTTAGTTCCGTAAGAAATATCTACTCTTTACGTAAAAATTAATTTAGTTTAAATTTTAAAATTAAATTAATTAATTTTAAATTAAATTTTATTTATTTATTTTAAATATATATAAAAAAATTATATTAATTTACTATAATATTTAATTTTTGAAAATTCAAAAATATAAATAAATTTATTTAATTATTAATTTTAAAATTAATCGATTTGACAAAAAAAAATTAAATTAAACCAATCTTTATGGGATGGAGGGAGTATAAAAAGTTTTGTCCCCTAAAAAATACTCCTTCCATCTTAAAAAGGGTTTTATATATAAATATAAACATTAAAAATAAATTTTTGTTTCACCTTTTCCTCTTAATTAATAAATTATTGTTTTAGTAGTGGTTAAAAAAATAATAAAATTATATTAATAAATTTAAAATTTTTGTATCATTTTATACTATTTTCTTTTACAAATTAAACTTTTTTACATGGAATAGAAAAGGTACAAGTACTTAAGTGAAGTAAAAAGAAATCTATTATATAAAGACTAATTACTCATAAAAAAAAGAAAAAAGAAGAAGCATATTTAAGTGTAGTTCATGGTTTAAGAAAGAATAAAAATCACTCCCTTGATTTCAGAATTATAGATCAATTTCTAAAAATGACATTTAAGAATAATTTTATATTTATAAATCCATCTTTAGTATTAGTTAAGAGCTTAATAATGATAATATTATTGCACAACCTGGCTGGTTAGAGGTCATCCTGGCTGGTTAGATATCAGCTGATTGAAATGCATAATCTTGAGTCCACTTTCTTTTATTTCTGCAGTACGAGGGCATAAGTTGCTGAGACTATTTTGTAGTAGAACCTATGAAACAGTCGCATCTCTTACAAAGTCAATTTATATACATAATCGTTAAGAATACAAGCTTTGATAAGATGTGTCACTCTAATCATGATACATATACTAATACCACAGGGTACAAAACTACAAATCCATGACATGCACATAGATTATAAGAGGACATTCAGCAATTTAAAGAACACCAAGCACACAAATAGAACAGGCACAAAGAGTAGATGTATATAAAAAGGAATAATAGCACACTAACAAAGTGAAGACCTAGTTAGTTGGAATAAATTAACCAAAAAAACTCAGCATAAAGCTAAAGGTTTCTACAAGTTCTTCCATTCAATTCTCTTCAAAATAACTAGAAATAAATCGCTGCAATTAAACAAATGATATTACAACATTTAATTTTTAAAATTAAATTCTGATATAACAATAATTTTATCAAAGCATAGAACACAAAGGTCAAACAACATTTCCCTTGCTCGAGGACCATCTAAAGGTTCTCCTTGGCAAACATATTAAACTCAAAACATAAGAAACACCCCTATCAAATGAACAAGCATGATAGCCTGAAGTTGAGAAAATAAATAAGACGTCAAAACATGAGAAATAGAATATAATCACTCGTGTTTTAATAACATAAACACCTATTACAGTCACAGAAACTTCTAGCATAGCAGCGTTTCAATACAACAGCATAAATTGATACAGAAATACATTCCCAAGTCCATCTTATATGTAAAGCTAATTACTTACTTGATTAGTAAAAAATGAAACATGATACCGATACCAAGCATCACCTAGCACAGAATGAAACTTCAATAATTGCCCATACCAAGTCCTTCCGACTACCTAAATATTAAAAATAGAATTGAAGATAACATTATTTCTACATCACTTTCACTATACACCTTCCGTTTTAAATTATATGATCATTATTGACTTTTGAAAGTCAATTTGAGACATTTTCAACCTCAAATCGAGACGACTCATTAAAAATTATAAAATAATATAATTTAAAATGAGCAATACTTTTTTGTTAGTTTACAGTATTTCACCGTTGTATTAATTAAAACTAAAAAAAACTATATCAATTTGGAGTTTAAAAATATTTTAAGTTCATTTCAAAAAGTCAATAAATTTTATTTTAGATATTAAAAAATTCCAAGGGTAATTAGCTTGGCTAGAGAATTTATTTACTAAATTCAAGTTTTTTTCAAAAAATCCAAAAAAGAACTAAAATTAAATATTTAGTGATTGGACTCAAAGAAAATTTTCAAGATTCTCACTCTCCTCATTTTCGACAAAAAAGGAAATATTTTCCGACACGTGCTTTAAAAGTGAAAATAACTTTTGAGTTGACAAAATATAAAAGGGAAAGTAAAAGGTAATATTTTCCTAAGTCAGTTATGGCTTCCTTAACTAGCCGTGCTTCCACACCTATGCCGCAACCCCTCCCAATTTCCACCACCACCACTAGAAAACCCGCCATCGCCGAATTCTTAAAAATGTCGTAAACAACTTCACTAGCTCTCCAAATCCTCACCATATTCATCCTCTCATACCTTTCCATGGCAACTCCCAAATAAGTACTAATCCAGAACAAACCATCGTTCTTAATATCAAACAATTCAGGTCAAATCCTACATCCATCAACCATTGGTCCCCATCATCGGACTCCAACTCCGGCAGTCACTGCAATTTTGCCGAAGATCACCTACATAGCCGGCTCCATCATCGGACTGACCCTTGTCAGTAAAAATATTACCGGAACAATCCCACCCTTCATTTGTGACCTCCAAAATCTCACACATAGTAATGTTATGGACAATTCCATTCTCCAACATTTCTCTACAACTGTTCCAACCTTCAATACTTGGACCTCTCTTTAAACTATTTTGTGGGCACAATTCCCGGCGTTGTTGACCGGTTATCCCAACTCCTGGACCTCAATCTGAAAGCTAACAACTTCACCGAAGACATTCCTAAAGTTCTCCCGACATATTATTGCTAAAAATCCCAAAAATTTGCAGGGGCGGTAATTTTCCAATACTTATTGGAACCTCACCTGATAATTGATTGAGAAACAATGTCAAACCCGTCAATTTTGTCAATTCCCCAAAATCATCTGGTATTGTTTTAGTCAAATTATTTGATGATAAATCAATTACATCAAGATTCAGAGCTTCAACCGACCGAGGAATTGGCCCAGAAAGTCTATTTTTGTAAAGATACAATGTAGTTAAGTTCTGTAACAGAAACAGACTATCTGGGATTTTACCACTCAATCTGTTATCGCTTAAATCCAAGATCTCCAGTGCTATCAAATTGCCAATACTTTCAGGAATTTCCCCAATCAAATTCGATTCGAGCATAAAAAAATTTCTCAGTTTCTTCAACTTGGTAAAGAAACTTGATGATATCGTTGAAGGTGCAAAATAATTACGACCCAACACCAGTTCTTTAAGATTTGACAAGTTGCCAATTTCTAGCGGAAAAGAACCATTGTACAAGCTTGAAGCAAGATGAAGTGTGGTGAGCTTTGATAACCTCCCAAAGACGGCAGGAATGTCTCCGGTGAAGTTGTTAACTTCCAGATTGAGGAACCGAAGTTGGGATAACCGGTCAACATAGCTGTGAATTGTGCCCATTTAAAGAGAGGTCCAAGTATTGAAGGTTGGAACAGTTGTAGAGAAATGTTGGGAATGATTAGAGAATGGAATTGTCCATTACATTAATATGGGTGAGATTTTGGAAGTCACAAAAAAAGGGTGGGATTGTTCCGGTAATGTTTTTACTGACAAGGGTCAGTCCGGTGAAGGAGTCGGTTGTGCAGGTGATCTACGGCCAGGTGCAGTGACTGCCGGAGTTGGAGTCCGATGATGGAGACCAATGGCTGATGGATGGAGGATTTGACCAGAATTGTTTGATTTTAAGAAGGATGGTTTGCTCTGGATTAGAACTTGCTTGGGAGTTGCCATGAAAAGGTATGACGATGATGAATATGGTGAGGATTTGGAGAGCTTGTGAAGTTGTTCTTGACATTTTTAAGAATGCGGTGGTAGCGGGTTTTCTAGTGATGGTGGTTGAAATTGGGAGGGGTTGCAGCATAGGTGTGGAAGCACAGCTAATTAAATAATATAAACAGAATTCCTTACTTGAAGTTGGTCAACGGTTGAACATAAATGAGTCATGGACACGAGAAAATCGTACATTTTTACTCCCTCGTCAGCTATTTGCATAGGCATCGGGGGTACAGAAAATTTGGAAGTTCAAAATTAAACTGTTGCAAAATGAGAAAAGAGACGTAATGTTAACATATAATAGTTAAATACTTCTATGTTGCAAAATGTAATATAAAAATGACTAAATAAGATATAGTAAGAACAACATAGACCGATAGTTATGGAAGGAGAATATTTCACACATATAGCCAATATAAAAAAACTCCCATTTCACATAGATATTTCACAATATATTCTAAGATATAATCAAATAAAACTATTTGAAATATAACTACGACTCTAAGTTCCAAAAAAAATACTATGACCCTAAGAAAATGAGCCCCTCAACAAAATTATAGCTATTTCTAAGTTCTTAGGTATGAAGTTATCATGGGGACTGAAACAACTCAAAATGATTTTAGATCAACACTTTTGGTATGTCAGCTAATTGAAGTTGCCGACTGAAACAACTCAAAATGGTTTTAGATCAGCAGTTTTCGATGTATTTAAACATGCAATTAGGATATCCTAGAAGCAAAAAAAATGCAATAAACCAACCCTTAATATGACAGTAGTCCTAACGTTACCTTAGACAATGGGATGACAGCAAAAATATCCTACCAATCAAAAAATAATGAAATTACAGCCAACTTATCACGTATGATCATAAATGATTATATGAAGAAAAAATTCAACAAAGAAAAGTGAAAACATATACGATGTATTAGTAAATATCAAGGTGTAATAACCATCTACTTCAAAGAAAGAAAAAAAAATTAGTTTCCAAAGTGAAAAGGTGCAACTGGGAAGTATTTTGAGGGCTGCAACTAGTGGTCGTCGAGCAAATTTGCAACAGATGAAAAGTTGGCAAAGAATCTGTGGGATTTAGTAGCAAGTTGGTTAACTCTGCTTAATTTTAATATATTCCTTAAGTTCGTAATTAGTACCGTTGTAGATCCCAGTCCAGCTACTTTTACAAGATGGCAAGGCTAGTTTCCAGCATGATCATGGCTTTCTTAGACAAAGCAAAAAACTCTAGTTGTTGGGTTTGATTTTCATCAAGGACAAACCTTGAAATATAATGTCATAAACTTATGGGAGTGAGTTTTAATCCTCTTGCAATCAAATTTCAAGAGTTCTACAAGAGCTGAACCAAATTTGATATTTTGCTTTATTGTTTAATTTCAAAGCTCAACTCAAAATTTACTAGCTCAGTCCCTGACTCAATTCCTCTGCATATAAACTTTTGACATTCTCCTAAATACTAACCCAGAGCTGAAGAGAGAAATAAATACAAATAAGTAAAAGTGGCAGAATTAAAAAAGAATACACATTAACTTTAAAAAATGAAATTACCATGAAATTTGATTTCTCTGCAAATTGCGTTATTTTTGGCAAGAATTAGTGGAAGACATGCTCGATCTAATCAATTAATGTATGAACACCCAAATTAAAACTTGTTTCCTTCAACGATTTCTCGCATTCCTTGTTGTTGTTGCAAGATGACTCTGTTCCTCCTAAAGCGTTCGATTCGATGGTTGCTTCTACAGAAACATTGGCTTATTTGAGATTGGGGGCTAGGGTTTCTGATTAGGTACAGAGTGAAAGAATAGGGAGGGGAGGGCTGAGGAGGAAGAGGGCTACGAGGGTGAGGAGAGGGATATAGGGTTGTGAGAGATTGAAAACTAAAGTAAATATTAGAGATAAGCAAAATGCTGCTGTATCACTTGCATTATTCCTCAGGAACAACGTAACAGCCACTGGTTTAAAAAGTACTAACCGAAGGAACAAAATTAAATTAAGTGTTTTGATGACAACAAAAAAGATATCAATTTTTTTTTATAGAAAACTTAGGATAGAATATTCTCCATAGAAGTTACACTTACATTTATATATTTTCTATTAAGTATTTTTTTTATATACTTTCCTATTTTCTTTAAATATACTTTCTTATAATATATATATTAAATTCAAGTTTAAAAATATTTTAAATTAATTTTAAAAAATTAATACCGCTTCCGTTCCTGAATAACAAAATGTATTACTATTTTTGATAGTCCCAAGTTAAATGTGAACTTATCTTAATTAATTTATTTTTTATAATAATTTATTTATAATATCTTCAGTATTAATTGTCATATTTTTATTTTTTATATATATTTATAGAATATTTTATTAGTCATATATAAAAAATTATATAATTAAATAAAAATTAAAATACGTACAATTTTAGCAACTAAAATTTTGACGGAGAAAATAATAATTAAATAATATAAACAGAATCCCTTACTTGAAGTTGGTCAAAGGCTGAACATATATGAGTCATGGACACGAGAAAATCGTACGTTTTTACTCCCTCGTGGCCTCGTCGGCTATTTGCATACGTGGGGGTTATCTTCAAGATTTGAGATCAGAAAATTTGTCATTTTATATTTGAGTGATTCCAGGGAACCGGTCCCGGTCTTCTCTTTCTTTTAATAAATATTTATAATATTTATTTTAATAAAAAAAATTTATAAAATTTAATAATTTAAATATATATAAATAACAGTGTTACACAATTTGTCGCTAACACCGATCTCTCTAGAAAAACTTGGTAAGAGGTGTTGGTGGTTTCTTTTTCCAACTCATATTTCTTCCAATATTTTATACTACTAAAGATCATTTCTAGGATTTATATTTTCATTTTAGTTTTTCATTAAAACATCGAAACAAGAAAAACATGTCAAAATAAAATTTTATGCTTTCCATGGCTTTAACTCTTTCATTTATTTATTTATTTTGAATTTTCACTTTTTGAAAAGTATTATATAATCTCATAATCAAACATTATTAGAAGAGTACAATAAGTAAGAATCGAACTTGATACTTAAAGATTATAGTGTTTTAGTCCTAACTACTAAGTTATGACTAAAGCTGCAAACGAGTCGAATTGATTTGGATTCTAAACTGTTCGGATTCGACTCGTAAGGTTAAATGTTTACTCGAATTCGAATTATATTTGAAATTTTTTATTCATATTCGACTAAAATTTTCGTTATTCAAATTCGATCTGACTCGTATCGAATTATATTCAAACTTCTCGCGAACTTCAAATTCAACCTCGAAATCGAATCTTCACATAATAACTAGTTTTATAATACATATAACTATTAATTAAACTTATTATTTTACTTATAAATGAGAAAATACAATTATAATTACACTTTATAAATATAAAATTACAAATAAAATAAAATAAAAAAATAATAAATAATTATTCAAATTTTGTTTAATTGTGTATATATTGTAAGAGAATATATTGAGTATCTATTCGAATATGTATCAAATCATGATTAAAAATTCGAGTAATTTGAATATTAAACGAGTCGAGTATAACTTTACTCATATTTTACTAGCATTTTTATTCGAATTATTTTTTTTGCTCAGATATGGATCATATTATTAACGAATTTAAATATCACTCACATTTTTTTGAATCGAGCCCGAACTATTTGGTTCGATTTGTAATCTTAGTTGAGACCACATCGGTTAAATATTTAATTTGAAGATATTAGTATCCTTGACACACGCGATGCGTGAAAAAATTAAATATTTTTCCTGTATAATAAAAAAATCAGTGGTTTGACAATTTGTTGCATAAAAAGAATACCCTTGCTCTTAATCTTTATAAATTTCACAAATACGTACATTCTTTGCGGAACATTTACAAAGAATTAATTTATTAGTATAACAATAAAATTATAAAATAATAGATTAAAAACTAAAGTAAATATTAGAGATAAGCAAAATGCTGCTATATCACTTGCATTATTCCTCATACTTATATAGCAGATTTTATTTTATTTTATTTTACTACATTAATGCTCCTTTAGCACAACTAATAGCATAAGCATTCAATTCAAACTTTGAAAAGTAGTCAGACACACGACCATGTTTGAAACAGAACCTTTGAATGTATTCCGGGAATCAATTAGGCAATAGTCAAATTTTGTTTGTTCACGTGAATAATAACAAAAAGAGAGAGAGAGAGGGAATTAAAAACTAGACAAGTTGCGTTTAGACCTCTTTTTTAAAAATGTTTCTACAAAAACAAAAAATATTATTATTATTTTTATCTTATAATCTTTATAAAAATCTCCTTCAGGTTATCAATTCAATTTTTCGCATGATCTCCCCTAAAACTGACCTCTTTTCCAAATAAACCGAATCTCAAATACTACATTCATCAAAGAGAGATACTATCTCTCTAAGTTGCACAACCCCTTTACTTTGTTTTATTCGTGCTTAAAAAACGACCAAGATAAAATATTTGAAAAATAATTAAAGTCAGAATAAAACCTTAAAAAACGACCTCGATAAAATATTTGAAAAATAATCAAAGTCAGAATAAAACCAAAACATAGATATAGCAGACGCGCATAATTATATTTTTGTCTTTAATTATTTTTGAAAATTAAGAATTGTGTCCTAATTAAATTAAAATTTGTGTCATATTTAAACACTGATGTATTCTCATATTTTGATAGATTATTGATATTGAGAATTGCTTTATCTTAATTTATCGTAGAGATAATTTCTTTTAAAGTTAATAGACACAGAATTAAACCCCTAAATTTCTAATGATTTGAGCTAAATCTTCAATGCCAAAATTTTATATTAATTAAACAGCTTCACAATTGTCCTACATCACTTCGCACACAGAAAAATGGGAAAGGTTAGTTATCCGGGTCCAAAATGTTTATTGTTCCACAAAAGTAAATCTCGGATGGAACAAATCTTGCTTCGCATTAAGAGTGGTATCTTTACAAATACATCTGGAAATCATATCACAAGAGCTAAAATTCTGAAGAAGTTGGAGTCTATTGTAAAAGTTGAAATATATATTTAACCCACCCCTCCATCCAATCCTAATAAATCAGTCAATAGACAAAAGAAACATTGACAATACCAACAGGTCTTATAAAATATCCTCAATTTATAAAAAGATTTTATCCTTCGCAGAAGGACACCCTCTGCAACACGGAAGAGTTATTCCATACTCCTGGAACATGATTATTGTTTGCTTTACCTTCTCACATGAGGATGAATTTCACACGGGTCCCACCATGTGTGAACCCCACTTTCATATGAGAGAATGGAGCAAACTACAACTATGCTCCCAGAGTGTAGCATAATTTTTCCTGCAACAAGTGATCCTGCAATAATTTCCCAATAATTCATACAATACCTTAACCAAAGCATCTGATAACATCACTTAATAGCTCCCAAACCATAAAAAAAAACAATAATAATAATAATAAAAATATATACATACGTACATACATACATGTTGAATAATAGCAAAAGTCCACTAATGTGAAATTTGGGGTGGGGGGGAATCTATCAAGTAAAAATCAGAGCAATGTGACAAGAGCCGAGTTATGTTTATGTACGACAGTTGGAGCCCAAGTTATACCACAAAATTATCAAAATTAGGATCCATTCTTCATGAACATAACAATATAAGAAAAAATGCCCTGAAATACATTACTTTCATTACACTTCGCATGCTACACAGACATTTTGAAAGATTTAATTTCTCACAAGGATATGAATACAATGTCATAGTAGCTGCACCATGCAACACACAGCCCTTCTCCCCCAACTAAACCTCAACTGCCAGGGCAACAAGAAATAAACACTCAAATGGTCATATATTATTAAACTCGAGCAAAAAAAATAATGGCTAACATCCTTTTGCTGCTTACTCGGAAGGTCAGTGATAACAATTATCCTATGTAATAAATTGTTGATGTGTGAACAAGATCGTGAGCCATTTGAGACCATAATCATCCTGGCATGTTAGATATCAGCTGATTGAAATGCATAATCTTGAGTCCACTTTCTTTTATTTCTGCAGTATGAGGACGTAAGTTGCTGAGACTATTTTGTAGTAGAACCTATAAAAGAGTCGCATCTCTTGCAAAGTCAATTTATATACATAATCGTTAAGAATAAAAGCTTTGAAAAGATGTGTCACTCTAATCATGATACATATACTAGTACCACAGGGTACAAAACTACAAATCCATGACATGCACATAGATTATAAGAGGTCATTCAGCAATTTAAAGAACACCAAGCACACAAATAGAACAGGCACAAAGAGTAGATGTATATAAAAAGGAATAATAGCACACTAACAAAGTGAAGACCTAGTTAGTTGGAATAAATTAACCAAAAAAACTCAGCATAAAGCTAAAGGTTTCTACAAGTTCTTCCATTCAATTCTCTTCAAAATAACTAGAAATAAATCGCTGCAATTAAACAAATGAGATTACAACATTTAATTTTTAAAATTAAATTCTGATATAACAATAATTTTATCAAAGCATAGAACACAAAGGTCAAACAACCTTTCCGCTGCTTGAGGACCATCTAAAGGCTCTTCTTCGCAAACAAATTAAACTCAAAACATAAGAAACATCCATATCAAATGAACAAGAATTATAGCCTGAAGTTGAGAAAATAAATAAGTCGTCAAAACATGAGAAATAGAATATAATCACTTGTGTTTAAATAACAAAAACACCTATTACAGTCACAGAAACTTCTAGCATAGTAGCGTATCAATACAACAGCATTAATTGATACAGAAATACATTCCTAAGTCCATCTTATATGTAAAGCTAATTACTTGATTAGTAAAAAATGAAATATGATACCAAGCAGCACCTAGCACAGAATGATACTAAATTGTAACTTCAATAATTGCCCATACCAAGTCCTTCCCGCTACCAAAATATTAAAAATAGAATTGAAGATAACATTATTTCTACAACACTATCATTATACTCCTTCTGTTCCAAATCATGTGATCATTATTGAATTTTGAAAGTAAATTTGAAATATTTTTAAACTCAAAATTGAAACGACTCACTAAAAATTATGAAATAATATATTTTACGATGAGTAATACTTTTTAGTTAGATTACAGTATTAATTAAAACTAAAAAAATTATATCAATTTTGAGTTAAAAAAGATTTTAAGTTAATTTCAAAACGTCAATAATAATTAAATAATATAGAAATCCAGGAAATCCATATTATGACAATTAAACCCAAAATAAACAACATTTAAATAAACATAGCATTTCAAACCAGGTTTTAATAATTATAAGCCCAAAACCTCAATTCAACTAAACCCCATACATTCACTTGAATTCAAAAGTTGGTGGAACCGGAGAATCAAAGCTCTCCAAAACTTCGGTCTTGACTCCAGTCTTAGTTTCCTCTTTCTTATCACCTCCAAACCAGCCTCCAAACCAAGACGGTGAGGGTGCAGATGATGTTTCGGATTGTTGGGCCTGGTTCGGCAATTGAAAACCGGGCAGCCCACCACTGGCCATATTCGGAACCGGCACCTCCATCATAATCGGCATATTCTGCGGCGGGCTCAGGACCTTATTAAGCATGATGCCTGCACCTTCGATGAGGGCAAGGAGGACGCCACCGAATACGGCGGATCGAGAGGCGGCGCGCATACCCTGTCGCATCTGAAGGAAGCCGCCTGTGGCGGCGCCGGCCATGATAGAGTTCCAGGGATCCTCTTTTTGACGGACGTAGACCATAGTACAGTCAAAGGCGGAGAAGAGGCCGCCCCAGACGGCGAAGCTTCCGCCGACTCTCGGGGCGTTCATTCGCACGGCTTGAGTACCGCCCATGAGGCGTTCGCCCTTGGGGGAGTTGTAGATGCCTTTAAGAAAGTGGAAGGCTGAACCGCCTACGGCTCCCATGCCGAAGGCACCGCCGATGTCGTCGAGGATGCGATCGGGGCAGGGTTCCCGAGATGTCTCCGGAGTTCCCATCGATAGATAGAATTTTGGGGTTAGGGTTTTGGTTTCGATTGTAGTTTTTTCCAAGTGTTTGTCCCTGGGTTTTCTTTTTCTAGCTTGAACGAGGGGCAAATTAACTAATTGGACGAAAATCTCCTCCAATTGGAATATAAATTCTAGGTACTAATAGTTCCATTAATACTAGTATATCTTTAATTAATATCAAACACAAAATCTTTTTGAATAAAAATAATTCTATATATTCTTAATTTTAAAAAGGTCATGAGATTTTTTTTCTAGAACAAACTAAGTAAACTTTTATGTTTAAAACAAAGAGTAAATTTTTTCATGAGAGAAAATCTTATTCTACGAATTTTATGTTTGTATAGAATTTTATTTATTTAATTATGATTAATATTTAACGAAATGAAGCTAATTTATATTGTGTAATAAAAATGAAGAGAAAAATTAAATTAAATAATATTATGTAATTTTAAATCTTAACATTTAAATTAAATTCCAAATTTTAACTAATTTCAATTATAGTTTTTGCAATTTTTTACGTGGAACTAATTGAATTGTCAAAAAAACATAGTTTGGATATCAAATATTAGCAGCCGTATATTGTTTTATGGAAAAAGGGTATTTTTGTCAGAGAGCCAAACTCATCTCAGGCAATTTTGAATCCTAACTTGTACAAAACTACAAATCAAAGTGACCAAATATTAAAAAGTCAATTAAAATTATAATTTTTTTTAAAATTTTAATACTATTACATAGAAATTAAAAACGATCTATAATGATAATGACTACATAATATAGAGTTGTCTATAAATTATTATCATTTTAATTTGAACTAAATACTCGCTCAATGATTAATAATTATATTATAATATAATATAATAAAAGAGAGAGAGAGAGAGAAATAATTTAATATTTAATATATTTTATTTTAATATTTATGTTACTTTATCAAAAATCGTTAACTTTAGGCCAAGCTAAATTTGAGCGCATATCAAGCCAATCCGGATTTCTATGTTCAAATCACAACTTGTTTAAAATCGGTGGACCGGATCGGGCCAGGCCACTGACCAGCCAGTCTAGACTGGGCCAAGGCCAGATAGGTCTAGGCTTTTTGTGCATGTCTTTATCACGCTATCTTGGGGATCTTGGTTGCCCAGTGTGGCGGACCAACCCTTCGATGAGCTCTTTTCGAATAGATGATTCTGCTTCATAATTAATCACAAGGACTGTAGAGGACCTAGAGGTTATATTCTTCTTCTACTGTAAGTTTTCTAATTTATTTTCCGGTACTAATTTTTATACTGATTCAGTGCTTCTGTGTTCTGATGCTTACCATGTACTGTAACTTCACAAAGAGCCAAGCTTTTCCTTTGGGTTTTAGGGTTTATTCACAATCACCCAAATGCTATAAATCACTATACTCCTCAAAGCTCCAATCTTTATTAGTTGAGTCTCATCCAAAGCTCGGAAAATGCCCATTTAAAATGAACTGCACAAATTCCTCACTTAATCTTTGTCAAGAAAATATGCATTTCATAGGGTCCAGCATGAGTTCAATTGCTTTATGCCATAAAACCCTTGGGAGGGAGGGGAAAGTAGCTAAACCCAGAAATTTCTCGAGTGGGTTTTGCCTCAAACATGCCCCGCTCCAGAATTTCCCATTAATTAAAGCTCGAGGTTTCTCAAGTTCATATTCTCGGAAAATTGGTGAAGGTAGTGGTAGTGTGGTTGGTTCGGGAAAGGATTTTCCTTGGTTAGCAAAAAATAGAATTAAAGATGCAAAAAGGTCAGACAAATTGGTGAATACAAAAACTAATCGATCTTCTTGGGAGGAATCTGCACAAAAAATTTTGAAAGGTAGTACAGCTGCTGTGGAGAATAGGGAAACTAGGAGAGTTGATAACCGACCAAATGAGTATAGGAGAAAAGTTAGTGTAGGAGAAGGAGAAGGAGAAGAAGGAAATGCTAAGGAGGTTAATGATCCGAGATGGGATAAAATTAAGAACAGATTTGGGAGAATTACTGATGTGAAACCCAGGTCTGATAGACCAGAGTTCAGAAGGTGGGATAAGCAGGAAAACTGGGGGCAGAAGACATGGAAAGAGGGTACTGAATCTACATTACCAAAAATGGTTGGCGAAGGGATCTATGGGGTTGGTCCTGTTTTGGCTGCTTTGTCAGCTGGAAGAAGAGAGTTCTATGCTTTGTATATTCAAGAAGGATTGGATTTGAGTTCTAATAACAGAAAGAAGAAGGACAAGAAAGGATTTGAGAAGGTTTTGAGGATAACTGAAAAACTTGGGTTAAGCAAAAAAGAAGTGTCAAAGCATGATCTCAATATGATTGCTGATAATCGCCCACATCAGGGCCTTGTGCTTGATGCTTCGCCGTTGGAGATGGTAAGTATAAGGGAATTGGATCCCGTATCAGGTGATGAAGAAAAGGGTCTTCTTTGGGTAGCTTTAGATGAGGTCACAGATCCTCAAAATTTGGGTGCAATTATCCGGTCAGCATACTTTTTCGGTGCTGCAGGGGTGGTGCTGTGCGCGAAGAATTCTGCTCCATTAAGTGGTGTTGTAAGCAAAGCAAGTGCAGGCTCACTTGAGTTAACAGAGCTTAGGTCTTGCAGGAGTATGATGCAGTTCTTGGTATCCTCCGCTGAAAATGGTTGGCGGGTTCTTGGAGGTTCAGTTTCTTCAAGAGCTGTACCTCTAAATGACATTGCATCTGGTGTGCCCACAATTCTTGTATTAGGGAGTGAAGGCACTGGTTTGAGGCCATTGGTAGAAAGATCATGCACTCAGTTAACTAGGATACCTGGAAACATTCCTATAGATGTAAGCGCCAGAGTTGAAGATGATGTGGATCCTGTGGAGATGAATCATAATTGCTCAAGTGAAGAGTTTCAGTCTTTTCTCGCTGTGGAGAGCTTGAATGTCAGTGTTGCAGCAGGTGTACTTCTTCATCACTTAATTGGAAGCAACTATAACTGCAACAGTAACAGCCACATACAAGATGGGCAGACTAATGTAATGCTTTGAATTTTCTCCTAGGTAATTTTATTTGTGCATGGTTTATTATCATCAATGGCTCCAGTAAAATCATTGATGACTTCTTATACACTGCATTTATGGGGCTTCAACCCAGTCATTATATATAATGAAGCATTTTTTTAGGGAATTGAAACTTCCCCAACCAAAACTGATCGTTCCATAAGATCTCTCTCACATTGATAATAAATGGACCCCACACTTGTGTGAGAGGGAAATTGTGAAAATATCAAATTTTACTTGTAAAAATATCAATTTCCTTTTTTTATAGTTTTAGTTATCTTTTCACCACTTGAATGGAAATAGGTAAGAATGCTGTTTTGTCATTGTGATGCCAATGGATGACAGATCATGGCATCTTGCATTTATTCGTCTTATCTTTGTATTTTGAGTTTCAAGTAGTCATCAACTCTCCATACGCTTTTATATATTTTGATTTTACAATTATCTTGCTTTTAGTTATTGGACTTGCGTTCTGCAGTCAGAAATGAAATGGCAGTGAAGGAAAAGTATAGCTGTACCCTATACATATATTAATCTACTCATTAGCCATAAAGAATAAAAGAAGTTGAAGAAAGTTAGAACACTAGAATTTTTGTCATATAAAGATTAGTTGAAAGATTTTTGAGAGATTGAGGTCTTCTC
Source organism: Hedera helix (assembly GCA_947179155.2). Taxonomy (NCBI): domain Eukaryota; kingdom Viridiplantae; phylum Streptophyta; class Magnoliopsida; order Apiales; family Araliaceae; genus Hedera; species Hedera helix. The sequence goes on from OX359278.1 coordinate 41,938,898, forward strand.
CTCATTCAGTTTAGGTGCATGAGTATTTTCTTACAAAGTTTTGTTATATCGACTATTATCCACAGTGGTCAATACCACACCTCCCTCCAATATTTTTGCTGAAGTTGATAAAGTTTGATTTTCCTAATGAAGAAAAGTTGATCTTGGGCGCACCTTTCAAAACTTTTGAATGCTTGGGCGCACCTTTCAAAACTTTTGAATGTGAACTGAAGATGATGAAGTGTCATCAATTGATAAAAAAAAAATGCATTTAATTAGTAAGTAATTCCAAACATCGTGTAGCTTCTCATTTTTGTTGTTTCAACGCAGATACTAAGTTACAAGCAGTTATCCAAATAAAATTTTTGAAAGAAAATAGATGATGAAACAAAACAATTGATGAGCTAGAAACTAATGCACCCCTCATAAAGTCTATAAGCTGCAGAGGAAAATTATGAGACTGCCATTTGCAAATAGAGGGAAGAAACACTTTCTTGCCCTTGTTGAGAAAACTTAGTCGAGAGCAGGAGCCAGACTCTTTACTTTCTGATTAGGCAAAACTGACACTAGCTTCTTTTGTCTCAGCCGCCTTCATCAATTATTGCATGTACAATGACTATATATGCATCTTTGAAACACCTTTGACTGTCGTTTGTTTTGCTTTATTAAGCAGTTATTCTTGGGTGGAGAAGTTGATCATACATCATCCCAATCATAGTTACCTGGGTGGAGAAGTTGATCACACATCATCCCAATCATAGTTACCTGCCAAACGCGTGAATGGAGCTGAGTGTCAATTTGCAACTAATGCATTGCAATGAGACACTGGCATTTGCAATACAGTTTTTCTTCTGTTTGCATTAATTTTTTCATATGAAAAAATTACTTCTAGTTTTTATTTGGAGACATTAGCAGTAAAATTTTGTGCAATTTCAAGTTCCTTACTCTGAGTAGGACTCTACAGAGGGGTAGATTAGAATGAGCATAAAGTTTAGTCATAGTTAATATACTGAGTATATTTGTGGTCAGTAACTTCCTGTCGGCATCAAACGAAACAGAAACTTGCCTGTTCAGTTCATGTGTTTTGGTTGGTAGAGGAATTTTAATTCACAATGATGTTTAGATATTGCTCTGATATAATACATGATCTACACACAGTCCATAAATATATATAAATGGTTCATCTGTAACTAATATTAGATATCATTTAACTTTCTGGGTAAGAGTATCGAAAGGTAGTAAAGACACTTTTTGAAACTACTCTTATTCCCGAAAGTTAGATGTCATTTAACGCTAGCTATGGATTATTCTTCATGCAAACGTGTATATATTTCCAATCAACTTAATATACACTTCATTTGTTAAATGGGATTTTTGGGTGAAGAAAGAGATACCCACTCCGTGTTAGAATAATCATTACAAAATAATAAACAAAGGAAAGTTTCGCTTTGTAAAACTTTATTCAAATTAAAGATGATACTTTCGTTCCATTTGCACTCCTCCATACCAAATGAAATGACAATGGAAGGCCCCTATGAACATCTATGGCCCCATTTGAACATTTTAGATTATGCGGAAAATGAAGTAGGGAAGTGTTTCAATCATATAACTTGTTTTTGGGGCCAAAACCACGTGAGGCATAGTGGCCACCTTGTATGATTGCAAGCTCGCCGTCCGCCGAAACAGCTAATTGACACCCCATTTTATTTTATTTTATTTTACTTTGTTTGCTGTTTGCGCGTTGTAGGGTTCGACACCCCATTCAAATTCTAAAATGATGTTGCTTCTTTGAATCGTTCTTGTGCGCAACACCTCCTGAACAAGACACTCCTCTGTAATAATTTCTTTAATTGAGGGGTCAGAAATATATATATATATATATATATATATATATATATATATATATATATATATATTGGTAATTTGAATACACACACCTCACATTTACACATTTAAGTTTCAAATCTCCGATCTCGTGATTACCATGAGACCAATCACACTACTTGAGTCAAAAGCTCTCGGAGAGAAATATATATTCCCTTTACTTAACAGAAAAGGCCTCAATTCTTTTAAAAAACTACCAAATAATATAATATTTTCAAATTTATTATTATAATTTTATTTTCATGCATTATTTTAAACAAAAAACTCCATAAAATTTGCGATAAATATAAAATAAAAATATATATTTTGTATTTTGCAAATGAATGATATATATGCATATATATTATAGAGCTCAATAAAATTTATAATTAAATTTTTTTAAGTCGACCTTTCTCATAAAGAAAGACCTTTTCCCACTTTATTTATGTCTTTATTTTTTTTCTTTTAAGAAAGATGTAGAATACGAGATGCTTAGGAATTCTGACTTAAATAAGACAAAGGGACGTGGATGGATATTCCAGATACAGAGTAGCATCTTTCCAATTTCTTTTAAGGAATTATGTTAGGCATGACGATAATTTTTGCTTCTATACGTAGTATATTAATAAATATATTTAATATATATAGAGAGAGAGAGAGAGAAAATTGATATTTTTATAAATAAAAATAATATTTTTACAAACTTTCATCTCACGTGAGTGTAGGAGCTATTTATTACTCCTTATATTTCGGAATAAAAATTTTTATTAATATTTTAGGTAGTTCTAAGTTAAATATTTACTTACCTTAAATAATTTATTTTTAACAATAATTTATCTATAATATTCTTAGCATTAAGTATCATATTTATATTCTCTATGTATATTTATAAAATATTATTAGTTATGTGTAAAAAAATCTATGCAATTAAATAAGAATTTAAATATAAATAATTTTATCATTTTTTTAATATGTACAAAAATTTAAACAAAATTTTTATCTTGAGATGGAAAAAATATTAATTATTATTTTTATTTATAAAAATATTATATATATATATCCTAGCCGTACGTAGCCCCCAATAGCCTAAATGGACTAGTCACTAAAAAGCTGTTTCAAATTTCTTGTAACAAATTTTTTTTATATCGTATATAAAAATTTTGTTATAAAAAATTTGATCCCAAAAAGCGTTACCCGTAATCCAACGGTCTGTTGACTCCCTTTCTTCACCTTTCTCTCTCTAAACAATTTAAACGAAATATTATGTGCGGTGTATTTTTACAAAATCTCCCTCTTCTCTCTCTCCTCCGGTCCTTCCGAATATAAAATTACGCGGTCTCTCTCGCATTCTCCTCTTTCCCTCACTCTCTCTCTTTGTTTTTTCTCTCTCTGTCCCTTCATTTCCATTAATGGTGATCTGAGGGAGAGAGAGAAAATTCAGCTTCTATCTCTACCTAAATTTCTTGGGAATAATAAAAAAGGAGACGCAGCGGCACATACAAAATTTACTTACTGCCTCATGGAAGCAATGTCGCCATTTCACTCACTCGATTCGTTTCTATTTTCTGCAAGCCGAGCTTTCTGTAGTCCTCTCGGACGTTTTGTTCAGATCCAGGTTTCAATTTTTCTTTTCGATTTTACTGTTTGTTTTGCTTAAACGCCGAACAGTAATGTAGTAATTTTCATAGATTTTTTTTTTGTATAAAAAAAGATTTGTTTTACCTTTTTGGATCTGAGGATTAGGCCTTTGTATACTTGCAAGATAATGATACAGGAAGAGAATACGAAAACACATTGATTTTTTCTTTTCGGTAATTTTCTTGCTATTTTGAAAGAATCGAGAATTTTGAGGCCAACTCTGAAAATTTTTAGGTGCGGATACCGTTAACTGCGATGTTAAGTTTTGGTGTTTTGGTTGGATGTTTTGATCTTTCCTATTTCTATTCTTTATCATTGAATGTTGATTATCACATTGTAATTTACGCAACATAGTTATAACTTAAACATATATAAAGAATACAAACTCAATTTTATTGTATGGATTAGAACACTGAGCAGAATAGAGCTTTAGATGCTTGAAAATTGGAGGCTTGGAATGAAAATTGGGCAGGGTCTTGTTACTATTGGAATGTGAATATTTGTTTATTTTTCTCGTATAAAAACCTTGATTTTCTTTTCTCTCTTTGACTCTCTCTCCCCCTCTTATCAAAGCTGTCTTTCTTGATGTAATATTTTTTTTGGGCTGATAAATTGGTTCATTTTGTTCTTTTGTTGTTCATAAAAGTGTTTGAACTGAAAAGATAGCAAACTAGGATTTGTTGTATTTGTAGTTAGCAAGGCTTTGATGTGGCCGAGGCAATCAATGTTGTTCTTTTCCAAGTGTCAATAATAGATACCAACAAGTTTGTTATTCTTTAATTGACTTCTGAGTTTCTGAACCTAGTGAACACACATACAAATGTGTGTCATTTGCCTCTTTTATTCATTTCCTGTAATCTATTTCTTTTGGTTCCATGTGGTTAAATAGGTGTTATATTAAAGCAGGGGTGGGGTTACCAACCCCAGTTTACCCCAATACATTGAGTTTCCTCTGAAAGAATAATCCTGGTACTGACCTCATAGTAAAGTACCATTTTTAGTTCTTTTTGCTAGCTTTTCACATTGTTTTTTATGAACATAGTTGAATGTTTTCCAGTATTTTCCAGTTATTTCCAATGCACTTGGCTCGTACTGAAAGAGTAGGAAAATTTGATATCGTTGACATCCTTTAAAGAGTCAGAAAATTTGAAATTTTATGAAAAGGAGTTCCTTTTACCTTTGACCAAGTTTTAGGGCATGGTAGAATGATTTGTTGTATCTGAGTTCTTTGTTTGTGATGCAGGGGTATGTGATCTGCTTACTTCTTGCTTTTGGATGGGCATGTGCTGCTTATGTCAGGTATCAAACATTCACTCTGATGTTCACAGTTCAGTGAAAATGCAGGATTCAGTGGATATTTTCAATCTTTGAATTGATTTCAATAGTAAATCTCATGTGAAGTTTCTTGCAAAATGTTCTTTCACTTGCAGGAGTAGGGAGATACGAAACATTAAGAATTCTATGAAAGGTGGCAATAGCTTAGCTTTTCTTTGTCAAGATATCGATGAACTTGAGCATTCTAAACAAGTCAACTTACCAAGAGTGACAGTTGTAATGCCTTTAAAAGGGTTCGGAGAACACAATCTACACAACTGGAGAAGCCAGGTATTATAGTAACTAGCACAGTTACTCTTGAGTGCTTGAAATATTCTGTGCACGCGTGTTTGCGTTTTCCTTCCATTGGTTTGCATATTATCGTCGGTTCATCATTTCTACCACTCAAATGTAGGCAAAAAGTAGCCCTTTGGGCTAGAAAACAGAAATTATTACAAAAACTCTCTCTCTCCCCTCTCCCTTTATTCTTCTTATGGTTTGCCCATCATCGTACCATACAAATGTAGCTTGCATATTAGTATATTACCATCAATCCATCATTATTAGCTAACAAATATAGGCAAGAGTAGAGGTATTTAATTGTTAGTAGGATGATCCTTCTCCTTGAAGAGGTGGGTAATCATCGTCCTATCCCTCAAATTTGACAGTGTTGGTAGAGAAAACTAGAGACAACATGTTTTTGTAGTTTTTACAAGTTGTGGAAAGACAATCAGGAATTCAATCTCAACTTAGGAGATAAAAATAGATATGTATAGGTTACTTAGGTTGTGTTTGATAAAATTGGTTATTAAGATCTAAATAGTTTAGACATCTGAATAATATAGAGTATCTGAATAGAATTGTATCTGAATGAAAAAATGTTGTTTGATAATTATTTTTTTCAAAATGTCTGAATAAAATTATTTTACTATTTTACCCTTATGTATAAAAACATTAAAAAAAAATAAAATTTAAAGTAGCAGCAGCAACTGCATCCTTCTCCCTCCACTCCCATTCCCACTCCCACCCGCCTCCTCCCTCCCCCACCAGCCCCGCCGTCCCCCTCTTCCACCCCCACTCCCACCCCCACCCTCCTCCTCCCTCCCCCCCTCCCCAGATCTGGCGTGGTGGTGGTGTGGTGGCAGATCTGGTTGGGGATATGATAGGAAAATGATAATATTAAGGAGGGTATTTTTGTTTAAAAAATAACAATGTTCATTCTGACGTGCCTCTTAATTATTTAGAATTGATTTTGTATCTTAACCGGTTAGAGGCATTAAGAGGTAGAAAAAAAAAAAAAAAAACAATCATCTACCTCTTACCGAATAAGAGATAGTCTATTAAGAGCCAATAAGAGGTAAACAAACAGCACCTTAGACTTTTTGATGAGCACTCGTCTTTAAATTTCATGTTTTTTTTTTTATTTTGTTTAAAACTTTTCTTCATATTACTCCATCTGTCTGGAAAAGAAATTCTTTTTTTTTTCCAGTTCTCAGCATGAATTTTACGTCGTGTAAAAAAACTTTATATTTTCTTAATAATTGCATTCTATTTGTATTTTATTTTTCAACCCACCCACCCATCCACACACAAAATCAAATCATCCGGCCATCTTTTCTAGACAAAGGTAGTATTTAAACAGTTTTACTCAAATAGCTCCAAGGGTATTTTGTGAGTGCACACTTGAGGTCTAGAAGAGCCATATTGAAAGTAAGCAACATCCGAAGATAAATTAATCTTTAAACTTTACATGGGTAGATATCCTGATGTTTAATCAGAAATATTTTTAAAAATATCTGAATTGTTAGAAATCAGGAATTATATCCCTAACCACATTGGTGGTGTCACCATTAGTTCTATTTAGCATCTTTTCATTTAAAACGTACCACATGACCAAATTGTTGCGTTTTATCGTTTCTTAGCTACAGAGCTTGCTCACCCCATCTCTAGCAGCTCATCAACCTCACTGATAGAGGTTTCAACCATGAATGGTTAAAAGACAAGAAAGGAATACAACAGTTATATCTGTCAACCTTGAATTGGAAAGGAAGATGGGTTAACTATTTATTTCTTCTGTTCTTGTACAAATGCTATAAAAGTCCTGTGCCCCTGTAATTTTATATGTTAAAGATGAAGGAAGACAATGCTGTTTCTATATCCTTTTAATAGGGAAAGTAATTTTGTCATTTAGTCCATCTCATGGTTGGCTTAACAACTGAATGCAGATTACGTCTTTATATGGTGGTCCCCTGGAATTCCTATTTATGGTGGACAGTACAGAAGACCCTGCATATCATGCTGTATCTTGTTTACTATCAGAATTTAAGGTATGCAATGTCTAGTCTTGAGATTTGACGAACGTATAGTTGGCACTCGGCATTAAAATTTCTATAGCTTTATTGTTGAACTACTTTTTTTTTTCTTCCTAAATTGAACTATTGGAATAAATTGTCACGCGTTTCATTATTTGGAGACAAAATTTGAGAATACTTTCTTGGTATGTTATGACTGTACACCATGTACTGTATCACTTTTCGCTTTTGAGATATATTAAACAATACTAGCAGCTTTAGTTTTATGAACATCCTTTATGCACATTTATATGATGTTCTGGATCATTTAGTAGTTGATGCCTGGCTTTCTACATCAACATTCAGTGTGCATCTGGCGTTCTGCTAGTTGTTATATATGGGTTGCTATTGTAAGACATATCTACTGTCTTGTGCTATGATGTTTAGAAATTGCTAAATAGTCAACCATATTTGATGGTTCATCTAAATTTTGAAAGACATTTATATTTTTCTGAGCTTATTTAATTCTTTTAATTTGTTTGTACGTCTTAAGGATGATGTTGATGCAAAGATTATTGTTGCTGGTCCATCAACAACTTGCAGTCAGAAAATTCACAATCAGTTGGTATGTAGCAAGTCTATACCTCTTCTATTCTTTACTTCTGAAAGCTGACAGGTACCAAACATCTCTTCTTAGAAACACTATATCTCTTTTAATCATGTTTCTTCAGGTCTATAGATCTTTTTTAAATCTTTTAAGGGACATGGCAACACTGAAACTGTTGTGATAAATTGAAGAGAAAATGTAATTGCTAGCAGCTGGATAGGATTAATTATTGTAGTGTTTTGTTGTGATTTGGGAAGGAGGGATACAAAAAGTGAAGTGCACTCGTAACTATATTCTTATATGAAAGCTAGCCTACTTTTGGTTGTACTATCCTGTTGCATACATTATTTTTTTAATCTATAGATTTTAGAAGCATAATGCTTACGACAGTGCTTCTCATGGAAGATGTAACTGTGCTTTGCTCTACAGGTTGGGGTGGAGAGAATGCACGAAGACAGCAAGTATGTATTGTTTCTAGATGATGATGTTAGGCTGCATCCTGGGTCCATTGGAGCCCTAACTGCAGAAATGGAAATGAATCCTGAGGTATGTTTATGCTGATGCTTGTGCCTTTCATTAACCAAAATTCTCTCTCCATGCCCCCCCCCCCCCCAAAAAAAAAGAATAATAATAATAATAATAATAATAAAATATATAAAATTGATGTCTAGGGGTATGATTGTTCAGATCTTTCCCCTTTTGTTTCTTACTCCAGTTTTCTTCACAGTTTTTTCGCCAATGATGTGCAGATATTTATTCAAACTGGATACCCTCTTGATTTACCATCGGGAAGTTTGGGAAGTTACTGTATTTATGAATATCACATGGTATGCCACCATCTGGTGCTTTAGTTTTCCTTCATCCCTAGTAGCTACACATACATATATATACCTATATGTATATATGTTACCATATGTCTGTCAACTGCTCATTATTTTATCCTTGGAAATTTAAAAATATTTCATCCTTGCGTGGTCTTTTATATATATATATATATATATATATATATATATATAGAGAGAGAGAGAGAGAGAGAGACATGTAACGATAATCAGCAATCCCCATATGTATTTTCTTTTGTGGAAAAAAACCTACAGTATAGTCCGCCTCAAACAATATATCAAGAAGACAATCGAATTCCATAGGAGCAAGTAAAATTTCAATCTTAAGATTCATGTTTTCTCAGCAATCTTAAAATTCATGTTGAAGCACGAGATGCTGACTGGGGATTTTCTTTTGCCACATATGTTTAATAATAGACTTCTACCATCAAGGATTGGGAATTGTCACTTATTTTGGTTTTTTAACTGTCCTGGAATTTGTATAGAATATGTGTATACTGACTTGTTTGGCGAGCAAGGTTATTTTGGTTATCAATTTTAGATATTTATAATTTCCTTCGAGCTGTGAGTTAACCTTATCTTGATTTGCAGCCCTGTTCAATGGGATTTGCTACTGGTGGAAAAACATTCTTTTTGTGGGGAGGATGCATGATGGCAAGTGGCTTTTAGTTGTCTTTTAACTTTCTTGTTCTTATAGTTGATACTTGCTTTGCTGACTTAAGAGAATTTGTTTTTTAGATGCACTCGGATGATTTTAGAACAGACCGTCACGGTGTGGTCTCAGGACTTCGAGATGGGGGCTACTCTGATGATATGACTCTTGCAGCTATAGCTGGTAATGCATTTGTCAAAAATGTATCTCCATAAACTAAATTGAGTAGTTTTCGTTCAATATGCAGTTAACTGTTTAGTTCTTAACTAAACTATTTCCAACCAAGAATTCTGAGTTGACAAACCCACCAATCAAAAAATCCATTAAATCTTTCAGAACAATTTGTTGTTAAATCCTTCTCATACCTATGTTGATTTATACTTTCTTTTTAGTTTGAGCCAGAGGATCCCGAGGTTAAAGATATCATAATCTGTATCATACCAAACAAAATAAGTACCTCAAGGAAAATATGAATTTCCATTCTTGTAAGATTCTAGGAGTACTCATTAGGCAAGAAGCATCTGGTTGAAACTTGAAAATTCTCATGAACTCTTAAAACTATTGGTTAGTATGATGATGTCTCTTGAATATATATACTTTGTATTTATAACCGGTGCTGATTACTGTTATATTGTGTACAAAATAAGCTCTTCAAACGACTCAAACTATGTTGAACTTATTATGTGTAGAACATTTTTAATGACAATCAAGTTTATTCATGTTGCATCATTACATATCACGTTTATATTTCAAGGTATCAGCAACAGTACTATTAACGGCATCCTCATATCACTACTCTCTTTAGGTTTACGTAATCTTTGCATCCCCTCAAATATTTTAATCTTAATATGCCTGTGCTCCACCACCCCATATCCATCGTGACTCTTTTGAATATAGTAATCTTTGAGTTTAAGGGAGACAGATCCTTTAGTGCTATGTCAATTGGCCTAGTATTTCCTATTTTTTTGGTTGTCCTAGACTAATTTGCCCTTGTTTTAATTTATGTGAACGTTGCCAATTTTCGATTGTTTTGAAAGTTATCAATTTGTGAGGGCTCCATCAAAGAAGGATAATTTTGGAGCTAAACAAAACTTTTTACACCTTTTTCTGAAAGCACTTGAAATCTAGAAGTGGACAAAGTAATTTGAGACTGAGTTAGTATTGAATTTTCAACACTTTATGCTCAGACACGGTTTGTCTCTGATAATTACTCATATAACTAACAGTTATCCGACTGAAAACTTTTCCGAGCTATCCTGTAATAATGGTTAATTTGGTGATTTCTCTTGAATTTAAAGCTCTAAATTTGATCTGAGTGGAGAATATGGCGTCATTTGAGGAGGTGCCTGTACTTATTTAGTGCATGTTAAAGACCTGTTGTAGTTCCACTGAAAAAATTATTACTATGCATTGGGACTCATGATTTGCATTCTCACCTTGACACTGAGCATTCTGGAATTTAAAGTATGGGCATTCAAGATTTGGCATTTTATTAGTGCTACCATTCTCTTTTTAGGTGCACATAAGAGACTTATTACATCACCACCAGTTGCTGTTTTTCCTCATCCTCTTGCAACTGATATGACTTTCCCAAGGTTTGTAAAGTACAGCTACATCTTTCGTAAATTAGCTGTCATATAATATCAACTATTATGCCTTACTCAGTGTTGAACTTTTATATTTTTGTACAGGTACTGGAATTACTTGAGGAAACAAACGTTTGTTCTGGAGTCGTACACTACATATATAAACAAGATAATGAACCGGGCATTATTTTCTGTTCATTTCTATCTATCATGGGGATTTGTAGCACCATACATCATGGCAGTAATTCATGTTGCAGCAGCACTAAGATTTCATTCTAAGGACTATTTGCTGGTGGATACAGCCTTTACTTCTGCTGGTGAGCACAACACTCATTTTTAGCTAGGGTGTGCTGATGCAAATAAGATTACCGAGCAGTGTCCTACAAAAATATAGTGTATCCTACTTATTTCATAATCTTATGAAACCTTTTTTGTAGGGCCTTGATATGGACTGTGATCACAGTGCCACTTCATGAGCATGAACATTGTCCTTGATGTTGTTTTGTTTTTCTTTTTCCCCTGTTCTTTTGGATAGGTAATTTTAGTCCCAAATATGGAGTCATATCTCTGTTTGGCTTTGATTATCACCAACCACCACCTTATGCCATTTTTGTGGCTGTAACTAAAGATAAGGGCTTAAAAAAGTTTGTGATGGGGTGGGTTGTAGCTAGGCGGTCTGAGTAGAGTTACAAATTTGGGCCCAAACCCGAGGGTCAGGCCCAAGCTGCCCAACCCATCATGGCGTGAAGGAAAACTAAACCAGCCTCCCGTAGGGGCCGGGTCCAAGATATCATTGGTTGGGCCTGTCCATGTCAACCCCTAAACTGGTCTATTCTGGCCCTTTTCACGCTGAACCGGCCCCAAACCAGCCCAGTGCATCTCTAGGTCTTGGCATTAGGTGGGATGGGGTGTCAACCAGTACATTTGGAAACAATGAATCATCTCCATTTAAATGATTTATTATCAGGTTACATACTAATTCTATACTTGGGTGGTCGCAGATACTTCTACAGTAATTTTTTACATGTATAGAAATGTAAAGCTTGATGTAGGAAGGCCAATACTAGTATTTGGACTTAATTTTTATGTAGTGACATTTTCAATTTATTAAATATTTAAACTTAAATGTCATTTATCTATCTGTTTAATCAGTAATATTCTTTGCCAGGGTTGTTACTTGCAGGGTGCCAAGCCATATGCACGGTTATAGAACTTCTTTCAATGTGGAACTTGACAAGAATTGAAGTCCAGCTATGCAACATATTGTCTCCGGAGGCGCCACCACTCTCACTTGCTTCTTATAATTGGTGCCTTGTAAGCTCTTCCAAAATCTTTCATCTCAAAATCTTTCATCTCATAAAGCATGCAATTCATTATTTTCAAAACATTGGTCAAAGAGAATAAAACATGTAGTCCACCATTTGTTCATGGGATATTAGATTAATGAGTAACTAATCATGTTAAAGGGATTGAACAGGTATTTATTGCAATGTTGGTGGATAATTTCTTATACCCCCTTTCTGCACTGCGTTCACATTTTTCTCAGTCTATCAATTGGTCTGGTATTCGATACCACTTGAAGAATGGGAAGATACACAAGGTATGTGATTTTTAATGCGACTCTTATATTATCAATTACGGGGATCTTTTTTCCTCTCTTTCTTGGTTTTGTTTCGGACGTTTTCTTTCTAAAAAAATAGGGGGTATGAAAGATTTGGAGATGAATGAAAGACCTTTGCTCAATTTATTATTTTAAGGTTGTCATGTTTGAAGAACTGAGCACTTTTCTATCTATGATATAATAATTTATTTGGTTTAGATGGAGTCACTGAAATAGTATATTCTATTTGAGCACTCTTCTTCCATCTATAGTTGGAAGTCGGTAAGCTTTTATTGGAAGTCAGTAAGCTTTTGTTGTTAGTTGTTACCCCCTATAAACAATGGTGGTTTTATTTTGGCAGATTGAAAGAAGCAAGGAAAAGGGTCCTAAATTTACAGATTTGGGTGGAAAACACCTATACGGTAGAAGAGGAGCTCCAACAAAGGTCTCAATTCTTGGTTCTTTGTCAAGAAGTTTGGCTCACTGGCGGCAGCCCAAGAAATATGATGTATAGAATTGCAGTTCAGCAAAAAGAACTAGTGCATTTTTATCCTTTGATAGTCCGCAAGGCCTTTCAACACAAAATTAGCTGCGATTATTTTTTGACCCTTAAGGTAGTTGATTCGTTCATCATTCATAGATTTAATTGCAGGGTCTTAGTTACGATTATCATTCAATTCAATTCAATCCATTGTTTTTTACCAAAAAAAAAAAATCCGGGCTGATATAGGAATGTTTGTTGTCCTGTAATTTTGTTGCACATAATTTTGGTAATTTATACCTTCAATGCAAGGAAATTGGTGATATTGTGCTCTATTTTCTCGTTGATTTGAGTCATCTGACTGAATAATGCAGTTTTTTTCTTTCTCTTCTCCTATGTATTTATGTTTTTGTTGAAGGTGGTAGATGGAAATAGATTTTTAGAAGCTCTGAGAGTGTGATATATAGATCCTTCATGAATTAATGTGCGTTGATTTTATGTAGGATTTTGATTAAGCATGATTTCCGTCTACTCTGATCAAAATGTTCCTAAATTAGCCATGGATGCTAGTCGTTAGGGAAATATAAGCACAAAAGAAGCTTAGACAACGGCGGATTGTTTTTTATAAGATCTATCTACCGCTGTAACTTCCCCGGCCGATTATTTTTGTCCCTTCTCATTCAAACATCACTGTAATCCTACTTGATCAATTTAAAGATTAAGCGATTTTTAATAGTGGTACATGGAGGTACATTAAATGGTCACATGACAGTTTTAGAACTACACAACAAATTGATAGGACAATGCTACATATACAACATCCGGTATTAAAATTAAATACTACATTCATCTCAACTATTAAAAAGTAGGACTTGGCACGAATTTTTGTATCAGACTCTATTTTTTAATGATTGAGATGTATTTTGTTATTCACTTAAACTTTTCCAATCGATATGATCACTTCTCCAGATCTCCAATATAAAAGTCGTCATCAGTCGTGTCAAAGACTCGCGCTGCATGCTGGATAAACAAATAAAATTCAATTGAGAGTAAGCACTGCATTGATTCAAATAGAAGGTGACAAAGCAACTCCAATGAGAGTATACTTTTGGCATGCTAGGAAACTTCAGCTTTATGTTACGTTTAGATTGGAGAAATAAACATGGAAATAAAATAAAAAAATTTGTGTTTGATTGTTCCATTAAAATGGAATTGACCATTCTCATTCATTTGAGAGATAGTATGGAATGACTTATTCTATCTGAAATTGAATGAATTATTCCACTCTCTATTCTATTCCCTTCTCTAGCTCATTCCTTTACTTATTTTATTTCTTTAATTCAAACGTAACATTAGAGCAAGCACTGCTGCAGTCCTCTTGGCATGCCAGGAAACTTCAGCTAGCTTTAGAATATACTTTTGATGCCTAAAAGGCCAAAACGAACATGCGGGAAGCAGTCTGGTGATCACCATCTATTCCTGAACATACCAAATATACATGACCATGTGTCCTTCCAACAGAATGCCAGAGTTATGTTGAAATACATGACTAACATATAAGATGGATGATAAACTATCTAAAATCTTGTTTGACCTCAAGAGCAAAGTTTTTTTTTTTTAAAAAAAATAAATAAAATAAAAATACCCCGAGTATAAGGTGGTTCAAATGCTATCTTAGGGTGCCCTAAATTCAAGTAAACACAAGCATTTGGGAACTTCAATGACATTACCTTACTGATACTATTTGACTAAGCTGCTATACTATGATCTGCATTCCACAAGCATCAGTGAATCAAACATTCAAAAAATTAAAATTGGAAACATCTACTTAGTTCCAAAATTAGTGATAAATTTTGACGACTTATTAATTTGCGAAATTCTAAAATTCAAAATAGATACTCCACAAATTAGTTATTGTAGTACAAACAACTACAACTATTGTAAACAAACTAAAATGTAACCCTAGTTACCTTCAAAACCTAAACGAATCCATATAATTTTGATTATTTTAGCAGTTACCCTGTTCTAATATTCAAATTTGCATAAACTTTTCATAACAAATAAATGAAAAGGCAAAGAAAGTGTAGCAGATTTAAGCAACCGATGGATTATAATGAAGATAAATTTTCAGTCCTCAGCTAGAGAATATCGAAAGAGAAGGAGATTGGGAGATAAAATATCTTTTTCAAACGACAGAATTCTGTTAGAGCACATTGGATTTAACAAGAGCATGATCTGGTATAGAAAACAATGTTGTAATTCATCATAGCGGCTCAGATCCATCAAAACAAATCAGAAATAATTGTATATAACCATCCAAACATAAAAGTAAGCCCACAAGAAGATTATATATAATTGTTATTTCATAGGTGATTGTCAAACTAGGATGATTATCCAAACATAACACAAAAACCATCAACTGCCTACCACAACTGTTGTAATTAGCTGCCATTTTGCCTGGACTTCCCTCTTTCGCCCTTCACAAAGCCTTGTAGCCATCCTGGTTCTTGGATTGACCTACGTGACCTCCTTAATCCACTAAGGGCGAGAAAATCCTCCAACTCAGCCCGGCCCCTTGATAACTCCAGTCGTCATTTAGTTCCTCAGTAGTCTCCAAGTTCTTTAATTTCCACAGCTAGCCAACTCTTCACGTAGCTTGCCATATATGTGTTGTTTGTCCCTGCAATAGTCTCATTAGCTCTGGTGAGCAGATCAATAGATAGATAGACGGGAGGGCGCAGCTTTGACACAGGGCGACGATTGCAAAAGAAGATTCTAATAGCATTCTTCCTCTTCTTCTTTCAGTACCCAGTGTTACTGAACTCCCTAGCTAGCAATCTTCTTGTTTATAACATCATGAAAAGTGAAACAAAATAACATGCAAGAAATAAAACTATTAACTATTATTTTAAGTCCAAAGAGTCCTTTCATCCAAAACATTTTCACCTCATCCATCAAAACAAATCATCCAAACATAAAACTAAGCCTACAAGAAGATTATATATAAATGTTATTTCATAGATAATTGCCAAACTACGATGATTATCCAAACATAACTCAACACAAAAACCATCAGAAATGTCGCAAACAACTTTATTATAATAGCAAACAAGGTCAAATTCTCCCCACAAACATCCACCATAGTTATTTATTATATATTAATATTGTTGCGATGCAACTCAACGTCCGTCTTCTACTCCTCGTTATCCTCATTGTCGGATTTGGGGGTCACTGGTGGTGGTGTCTCAGCAGGTGGAATCTGTTTCTTCAGCTGTTTCTTCAGCTGAAATATGAAGAAATTAAAAAAAAAAACATAGCATGTATCATAAATAATATATGAGCCTAGATTAATTTGATAAGATAATGACAATTTTGCTGAACCCAATATCATGATGATCGCTCGGGTATACACTAACAATATTATATCAAACTTTAATTCTTATAATAATATACGCGCAGTTTGAATAAGCTTATTTGGTCTAAATGATTACACCTTTTAAATAAATTAAAATAAGCGAAACCGAACAGTTTTCTAATTATTTGTCTTCCTTAAATAATTCTTTAATATTTAAACTCTTTCAAATAATTTGTATCAATCAATAATAATTAGAGTATTCATAACAGGCAAGACATATTACAGAGTTAAAGACCTGAAAATAAGTCTCCATTTTGTTCCGCAGAATTTCCTGATCCATCTTCACATGTGGTAAAACCACCTTGGCACTGCCATATTCATTTACGAATAAGAATAATTGAAAGTTAAAAATATGTAGCTTGGACAAATAGAATATTTACTTATTCAACTTCTTATTACTTGGTAGAATAATAAGTAGTTATTTTTTACCATACCATGCAATGTTTCCTGCCTTCACATATTCTGTTAACACGGCCACTTTGGTCGTCACTCTGTGAGCTCCAACACTGCAAAATAAAAACTACTATATAAAATTATTTATACTACTAGATTTGAAATCTCTGATTTATCGTAAATTATTTACATTATCTACATAGCATGTTATTGGGTTGTGTACGTAAAATAATAACATTACATGTCATCTTTATATAATTTATTGAAAACGGTACAAAATTTAAGTATCTTAGTAGTGTCGAATATAAATAACTTACTTTATTATTTATTTATTTATTTTACCTTACTCTATTTTATATTTATTTATTTCATCACTACTTTCGTATGGAGTATATTTCTTACGTTCCGCTGCTCCCTTTGAACTTAATAACGAGCCTTTCCAGCGTGGCAAAATCGATGAAATTCTTCTTCTGCTCTCTGTAAAATACCAAAATAATTTAAATCTTAAGTAAATAAATGAAAAGGTAGAAATATGTGACTATATATATATATATATATATATATATATATATATATATATTAAATCATGCACACACAATTCTTCCTCCACTTGTGTGAGCAGCTTAGCGTTATCGGAAAAATACACACGCAGAATGTTCTCAACAAAGTTGGGATTGTCACGTTCTAAGTCTTCCAACAGAAGAAAATGCTTGTTGAGGAGTCTCTGCAACATCCATTATAACATTAAATTAAATTACATCCATTTTTCTACTACTCAAAAAAATACAATATTAAAACAAAGGAGTTGGATGGATGGATGTAATAAACCTCATTAAAGAAAGACTGCCTCATGTTTGCAATTTGTTGCCGCAACCCATTGTTGTCCATCCTTGTGTAAGTTTTGCCAAGGGATTGAAAGGCTTAACTTGCTTGCTACAAATTGGTCAAGGGATAGAGGATCGGAGGAGGAAGAGTTATATATAACTTTACAACAACACCTACATAAATGCGATATTGATTGTATTAAATAGAACAGATTATGGAGAAATTGATATTTTACGTTCCAAATTTCTCTATGTAAATCGTAACATGATATAAGACAAATTTTGTATTAAAGTTGCGTGCAAATATCAAATTTTTTAGATTGCGTAATCTATTTACAATTTATGTACGTTGCACAATTATAAATTCATACTGACGTCACTTCATAGCTTTATCAATATAATAAAATGATATTGCAATATTATTTGTAATTAATATTGGTTTGAACAAAACTATACCATTCACAAAAGACTATATGATCAAAACTCAAATAGAGATACAAGTCATTTAAAATTTATTTGCACAATTATAAATTTATACAAACGTCACCACGTGACTGAAACTATAAATTGCGTTATAGATTAAAAATTATGTTGCACAATTACAAACTTATACATAAGTCATCGTATAAAAAAATCAATAAGATAATATATTTGTAATATTGCTTGCCCTTAACATTGGTTTGAATAAAATTATATCATTTACTAATGCGACAGAGATTATTTTTATGAAAAATTAAGTAGACTTATAAGTCATTTTTCTTAATTCGAGATACAAGTCAATGTGTTGGCATTATACGTGATAAAATTGTGCTAAAATATCATATTTCTAGATGGCGTTATATACTGAAAATTTTATGTTACAGAATGACAGATTTATACTTTCGTCAACACTTGTTCTTGTCTTATATATTGCGATTAACGTTGGTTTGAACAAAATTACGCCATTCACTAATCTGAGGAAGGATTATTTGATCAAAAATCAAGTAGAGACACAAGTCACTGAGTTGAAATATATGAATTTTATAATATTTTGTAAAAAATAACAGCTTTTTAAAACGTGGCAACATACTTATTTTTAATTGGACGTGGCACCTATTTTTTTCTCCTCCTCTATCGCTATTTCTAGAGAAATTATTTCATATTTTTGGGGCATGGATGAACAGTATGCCCTCCTCTCACATGAGGGTGGGGGCCACACGTTAGACACGGATTCTAACACGCGTGGCCCCCACCCTCATGTGAGAGGGGAGACATACCGTTCACTATGCCCCAGGAACATGGTATAATTTTTCCTATTTCTATCCGTTATTTCCACTTTTTCTCTCTCACAATTCTCTGCATTTTAATATCAGATTATGAATTTAATATTAGAATGGAATAAAACTGCTTTCAAATCATCATCTCATATTCTCGTATCTTCAACTTCTTAAAATAATATAGTGAATTGTTATTAATTTGAGTTTGTAAATATAGAGAATTGATATTTCTACAAGTTAATTTGATATTTTCACAATATCAAATGAAATCCATTTGTAAAAATATAAAATTAAATTGTGAAAATATCAATTCCCTAAATATATTTACAATCATGCAGACCTATCCACCAATTTTGACCATTTTGTTTTTTCCTCATCAAAATATGTCCGAAATTCATATTTTACACAACAAAGATTTTAACACAAAGACGCAAGAAAATATACTAATTACTTTATTTATTGCCGAACAGGCACCAAATATCCCCCAACAAACAACAGAAGAACATAATTAAAAACATCCGCAATTCTTGTGTGGCAACAATGTCTACAGTCAACAGTAACAATTAATGAAGGGAATTGATAGTTCCACAATACTCTCTTTACATGAATAATAAATGAGACCCACCTCATATGAGTGAATCCTTGTAAAAATATTAATTTCCCTTGTGAAGATATCAATTCCCTTAATGAATTGAGAGAAATTTTAATTAATGATGAATTACGACAACACTCACCAACTCTCTCGATCTAAAGCAATAGCAACAAATAGGAGTAATTAATAATAATAATAATAATAATAATAATCTTGAGATTATCAAAAATGGGGGGGATTTCATTTCCGCAGGAAATAATATTGCTTCCAATTGTAACTCTTGTTATACAAATTTAAATCATGAGAAGAAGATAACTTCTTGGCTCATTAACTAAAAGAACCCTTATAAGCCTTAAAGGAGGTTTCTAAGTGTGTAAAATGTTCATATTCTTCCATCATATCTACTCATTTTGGGTTTGATAGTGCAAGAAAAAAATTGAATTTTTCATTCCATCCTTTCCCCATTTGTGTATATATGGAACTTCAACATAAAAATATTCACAATTTTTTTTTCTTTCAACTTACATTTTATATTTAACAGTTGACCAAACCAATTTAAAAGTAAGGGTTGATCTCTTACATAATAGTAACAAACCTAGTCGAGCTGTAACCAGCAGCAGAGTCTATCACCAGGCAAGCACAGTATGTTTCAAAAGGTGGTCTTGCTGTATATACCTTCTCCCAGCTCTAGGCTTCAAAAGGTGAGAGTTGGATTTCCAGGACTCCACTTTACTATAGCCTTTGCTGCCGCTTTCTCTTTGATTTTAGATCCACAACAATAACAGAGATGTTGTCAGAACTGTTTCTCCCAATAGCTATTTCAGTTAGGTTATCAGCAACGACTTGTGCCGCTGAAACCTCATCTTCTAACATAGACCTGCGTCGTCGTCTTAGAACGCGGCGAGCCACCTCCCCGACCTCCTGGTTCGACATGACATCCCACAGTCCATCACTTGCCAAAATAAGACACTCATCCTCATCACTTCTTGCTGCAAACGTTATCTCAGGCACTGGAATAATCCACGGTCTTAAGTACCAGTCACCTAGAACATTAGCCATAAACCAATTAGTGTTTGCCAAAGATGCATCTTGGATCCATAAGAAATATAGCCTAAGATTATTAGAATTCCCATTTAGTGTTTTGGGGTGTATATAAATATTTATTGAATTTCAAATGGATTAAATTTTTACGAGCTTTAGCAAAACCAATATATATGTAGCTCCTACAGTTGACAATCAAAGTTGCTATTTTACGTGCCACAAATTGTTCTTGAAAGAAAGTACCTTCTTGAAACAATAACATTTTTTTCCTTCTAATATTGGGGGCAATAAAGAGAACCTCTATGTTATTCATTTGGCTGAAAGACAGAGTGATAGTTACCTTTATTTCTGCAACTCTAAAGAAAGTAGCTGAACTTAATGGGAGTATCATTACATTTTATTTTTTATTTATAAAAAGAAAAAAAGTTTCACCAAATGAAATGGTGCAAACATGACTCTGTGGCAACCACTGAACTGCAGCTTAGTGCTACATCTGTTGTCCGGTATCGTTGATTCGTTCTTCTTTTGGGTAAATAAAAATGTATTAAACAGCACCTAAGGGGGCAATATCCCTATTCTACCTGGACCCGGAGGTGCAGCTACTTCCTTGGTTACAGAGTGACCCTATAAAATGGTTTAATGATGATATTTTATCACTGCGATTATTAATGGATACAAACTCTCATAGGTCATAGCTATCAGCATACAGATAACACTTGGGGGAGACAAGGTTATGCGCTGGGTAGCGCAGCGCATCTATTTTCGGTATAGAGGCGACGAGGGGTGCTAACCCACCCACCCAACCCAGTAAGTCAAAGGTGGGTCAGCAATCATTGTGAAAATGAAAATCAATAATACATTAGCCAATTATAATAAAGACGAAGAGGAGGAGGAACTGCATTAAGTCTGGGAGAGATATATAAAGGATTTATGATTTGGAAAAACAAAAGGATCGTGAAGGTCAACCATTCACAACTGCAAGTTTCTTTTTTGTTTTTGAACTTTAGATACTAAAGCACTATTACAATGATACTACCATACTGTGGAAAGATAAACCACATTTACTATGATTCGTACTATACATGATTCCTGTCGTTTAAGAATATGCAAATTTCAATCACACATTTTGAGCAGAAAACTGCAAACTTAATTATTTAAATTTTAGAAATCTAAATATTTTACCACATAATTCATTCAGTAGTTGGTAAATAAAAAAAAGATACCAAGGAATTGGAAGCAATAAATGTCTCCGTAGTTTTCTCATACCCATAGTTTTCTTTTGTTGTGCCTTCTTTATTTACAACTCTATAACTTATGCATAAAGATCCATGGCTATGATCTTCCTTCTTACAATGGGATACAGTCTATATATCCATGCATCCACATTATTACATGAGCAATATTTATTGAATTGTTGAAAGAATAAAAAAATAAAAAAAACTAATGAAGTAGGGTATACTAGTTTCAACCTTCCAAATTGTTTCAACAAGTTCTTAATCTTCTACAGAAAGTTTGCTAACATGAAAAAGCTAGCTTATACTCCTAATTAACGTTTTCACAAAAGATTATTAAATGAAAGTATTGTAAAATGAGACAAGACAAGCAAGCCTTGTGAATTGTCTCTTAGAGAATACAAAACAAAATAAAGAGAGAATATACCTATAGCTCTGGACATGGCAAGAACTCCAAACACCCTAGCACCATTCCAGTTTATGACTTTGCCTCCCAGCTCTTCAATTCTCGTGAGTTCATCTTCTCTGTCAGGCTGTAACAGCAACAAGAAAAATATACCTTAAAACATGGTCAGTAAAAGAATTTTCTGGTGAAAATCTTTGATCGACCCCTAAACACATACCTGTTCGATCATAAATAAGAAATTTTATTTATGCACACACATTAGTCAATCCAGATGAATAATTTCTCATATTTAAAATCATAATCCTTGCCACAATATATAAAAAAGTGAAAACAACATCAATGGAACTGAAACCATGAAAATGACCTGGATATTAGACGTTCCAGACAAATGTGGCGATCCAAAACTTTATCCCCTTATTTAGTTAAATTCTATTGCACAAGCATGATTATAACTTTGCTTTATGAATTATAAATGAGGAGCATCCTCTTATATAGCCCTTTAGACCATATAACCAATGGCTAAGATGGATCAACCAGCTAGAATCAACCTCTATCAAATATATTTACAAAGTATAATAATCAAATAAGTAAATCTATAGGGAATGCCAACTAATGTAGCAAATGGGTGTCTTGTGGGTTTCAAGCAATTGGTGTGACTGCGTAATCTCGTTCAAAATGCTCTTGTTGTGACACTACGCTTAAAAACTACTAAATCGTTTTCAACTATATCTCAACCAGATTTAACTATATCAATTTTGAAAATTATTTCTAATGTACCGCGTTCTGAATAAACTTATTTCGTGCCAATTAAGCGATTTGAATGAACCTATGCCTACCGTACACCATACCATGAAAGCCAACGTTTTATGTTCCCGATTTCGTCCACGTACCACATCAAACCACGATTTAGGTAACATCGACTTGAACCCAAAACTTGTGCCCGAATTTGTGTAACATAGTTTACATGAATCAATGTAATCAGAAATTAAGAGATTGAAACAACCTTCTGATCAACAGTTAAGGGGATTGTTTCTGTTCCCCGGTAAAGCACTGCCCTTGAGTCACCACAATTAGATATGATGATTTGGCAGCCTGATAAAACCACCACAACAGCAGTTGATCCAACCATTTCTGGTGCTAGTGCCTCTGTGTGGGCCTCATTGTCTGCCCTCTCAAAACTGCTAGAGAATGCTGCTTCCCACTTTCGTTGCCACTGAAGTCCATCAACATTTTCTCGATCCCACTCCTCAGCTAGAACTTCATGCATTCTCTCCGCACAAAATTTAGCCACCTAACAGTTATCAAAGAAATTAATAAGACACCATCTGAGTGTTGGCTATCTCTTTGTTGTTGATACTATATTTCCTCTCTTAACATGTAAAAGAAAAAATAATAAAATCCAAAGTGAGTTCTTACAATCTTCATAGAATTTCATAGAGAAAAAGTATCAAACATGTTGACGGTTAAAGATAACTCAGAAGTATCATCTTGTGAAGCATATTGCAGCAACTCTAAGGATTTGCCATAACATCATATGTTTCTCGATAACAACATAAGCTTTCCTGTCACGGAGTTCCATTGAATTTGATTGTGGGTGGAACATGCCATGTCTGATTTACGAATTCAGAGAGTTAAATAAAAAATGAAAGATCTGGATACCCTGTTGAACATACTGATGAGAAATACTATACCAGATTTATTTTTTCCAGTAACTTTACATAGAATTCTACAACAGAGCTTTTATGGCTTGCAAATGAACTGTATTCGCTTTATTATGCCGAATTAATTTTATTAACAAAAAAATTCCACATGTTGCCAATATCTTATTTTTCCTATTTAATTTTTTTGATATAAAAGCCCTCATTCATAAAAAAAGCCAACATCTTATTATGACCCGTTAATTTAGGCTGGCAAAACAAGTTGACCACATACTATCTTTCATGAAATCATGTGAGAAAAGAAATTAGCTTTGACTAGAAATTGGTTCAAAATTAAAGGTTTTTGACTATTTGAAGTATAATTTCCTTAATCTTGTAAGGTCCTACAATAACCAGAGTCTCAATATCCACACTTCAGAATGTATTCAGCTCTAACCTGTTTGCTGGAAGTATCTTCTTTTTCTTTTCTTTTCTTTTTTTTTGGGGGGGGGGGGGGGGGAGTTGTTGTTGTTGTTAAGTAGCTAGCTGAGCTGGTTGAATTTGAAAGTCTGTTAACAACTATCTCATAACTGTCAATGACCTGAGTGACAATACAACTAAGCTCAAAGCCTCAAAACTTATTATTTTGTCATTACAAGGAGGATAATTTATATCAATAACATGCCATTATGCTAGGAATTAAGGGATTCTGTCAATCAAGAATATGTTTTTCAACCACTGATCTCTATAGATGTTTCTCAACATTCATATCATAAAAAAATTGTTAAACCGTGATGACAGTCTCCAGGATAATTGATCATCTCAAATCTCATGTTTTCCCATTTCTAACACCTACTGGCTTCTATGCACAAGGGCTAACGTGATCGTGAATCCCTTGACAAGAGAACAAGTGGACCTCATCAATACATGTCAAAATTTTAGGGTTAAATCCAACCATGCCTAATGCCAGGTAGTAGCAAAGAAGAAGGGTGGCCACCGTCAAGATTCTAAGAGCATTGACTTGAGCAAAAGAGGCATTATACCCTTCTTCTGAGCCACCCACAAATAAAAGGGAGGTTAGAGAACAAGAAAAGAACCTCACTCATTTAGTCACTGTATATGAATTAAAAGTGGACCAAGGTACAAAATTTTATTTGGAAACTGATATTTTCATATGATTTTTTAATATTTTCATATGATTTTTTAATATTTTCACATGAAAAGTGTCACTATAGACCTGTTATAACGACGGTCAAAAACCGTCGCTATAGATCTATAGTGACAGTTTACGTGTAAAAATCTTAAACTTGATCTTATTCGTTATAATGGAGGGAGTATTATCTATTAATCAAAATCTTGTGCCAAAACCTAGTAGACTCACTAACTTAATAGAAATATATTGATGACTTGACGCGGTCTAAAACTCTTTTTCTTTTTTTTTGTTATGTATTACTGACTCTGTATTACTATTTTAAATAATCTAAAGTTAAATATCTATTTTCCTTAAATAATTAATTTTTTATAATAATTTGCCTACAATATCCTTAGAATTAATTATCATATTTTTATTTTTTTTTTTTATGCATATTTATAGAGTATTACTAGTCATGTGCAGAAAACTATGTAATTAAATGATAATTTAAATATAGACAATTTTATCATCTTTCTTAATATGTGCAAAAAGTTAATATATAATATAAATTTCCATTTAACTACATTCCTCCGTAAAAACTTATTTGGTTTGATTATTTTTATAATTAAAATTTATATTATTTTTTTATAAATATAAGTAAAAAGACTATAACCGTAAAAAATTATGTTAAATTTATTATGGCCTCCAATTTTTATAATTTATAAAAATATAAATAAATATATTTAATTATTAATTTTAAAATTAGTCAATTTAATAAAAAAAATCAATTTTTAAAGTACAGAGAGTAAAAATTTAGAATTATATGAATTTATTTCAACAACAAAAAATATATATTTCGATTTCAGTTGAAATTGAATTTTAAATTTAGATTACCTGAGAGCCACCGTGACCATCATAAACGCCGAAAAGATGAACGGCCGAGATCTGAGCGGAGCTTCTAGAACCAGGGGCCGTACATCCTCCCACGTGATCGCACGCGCGCGACATAAACCCCGGAACCACGGCCACAGCGTCTTCCATCTCTTTCCGCCGTCCAATCACCGAAGTGAACCCCCACGTCACTTCTTTGTTGCTCCTCCCCACGCACTTCATCCTCGTTGCCGTTGTAACGTCAACCGCAGGCAAAGGCTCCACCAGAAGCCTCGGGACCACAGTTTCCGCCACTACGGCCGCAGGAATCTCTCCGGAGCTGCTGCTGGTGGAGATATCGCCGGAGGAGCTGTTAGTTGTGGCTGCATCGTCCGTTTCTCCGAATAGCGAGGAGAGAGAGGAACTGGTTGAGCCCAAGTCCAAATCGACTGAGTCAACTCGGTGAATACATTCCTCATCCAATATGTCTCTATTCTCCATCTAAGCACTCACATTCACTAGTATCAAACTTTTAAGTTTAGGACTCGGTAGGTCTCAGAGGAGAGAGGAAAAAGAATGTGAGAGGGATAGGGGAAGAAGGAGTAAAAGAAGAAGAAATGAATTGGGAGAGTTGACACGTGGGAGGGGGATATGGAAAGAGTTGATTGTACACGCATTTGCAATGAAATGACTTGGAGTATCGAGAAAGAAGAGGTACGATTGATTTGAACTGAATTGATGGATGCTAGTCGTCTCTCTCGGTTGCTTTTCGCTGCACCTCTACGTGTCAATCTTGTTTAGGCGGTATTCCAATTGGAGATAATCATCGTCTTGCAACCTACTAGCAACTTTCAGAAAATATTAAGGCTGTGTTTGCTTGGCATCTTAATAGTTCACATACATTTTAAATAAATACTTTAAATAGTTGAGATTTAATTTTATATTTTAATAATTTAAAAATATTTAGAAAAAAAAATTATTTTAATTTTAAATATTAAAATACATTAAAATGTGAGTTATTAAAATGTATTAAGATACAATCAAATATAATCTAAATAATATATAGAGTATGAATGTAAGAATAGAAAAATTATTCAATGGTCTGGGCCACTGCCAAGTTATGTCACAGGCTAATTATATTTTCCTATTTCAATGAGTCCAAAAGTATAAGTTGTAGACCACCGTTGAAATGGGAGATGTAATTTAACAAAAAAATTAGAGAAGATGTGATTAGTCTGGAACACCACGTAATAATGACTCTGTACCACTGAATAATTACTCGTAAGAGTGTGCTAAAATATAAAAATAAATATATTTTTTACCATTTAAATGTGATTATTTTATATATAATTATAATAATAATTTTTCACTGCCTTAAAATAAAATTTTATATAATTTTAATATTTAGCATATTATTTGCATTCGTTCGAATGAATTGTTAATTGGATATCAAAATTATTTTGTATTCAAAGTGATATTAGATAAATATAATTTTACTACGGTTAATCTTAGATACTTTTTATACACACATATTTTATGCCTATAATTTACCCATAAAATTAATATTTATTCGATTTTAGAATTGTAAATTAGCCGAGGTTGGCCGAGCCAGATTTTAATTTATCGAATTTGAACTCGTTTAAAAGCTTAATGTGACAGTCAATTTTAAACGAGTTGGGACGAATTTAAAACGAGTTTGAAATTTGATTTAAGAACTCGCACCGTTTTAAACAAGTCGTGCTCAAGCTCAAGTAAGGTTAAAGTAAGTCGAGCCTAGACAAGTTTAATCTTAACTCACTCAACCTTTTTTATTGTAAAAATAAATAAATAATAATTAATTAAATGTTAAACGAGCGAAACCTAAATAAGTTAGACTCGAGCTTGATACTCCACAATTTGAATTTGACTCGTTTAACTAAATAGTAGAAGGAGTTTCTTTAAGTTCGAGTCAGACTGTGCTAGTGAAGAGCCTGATTCGTTTACATCCTTGGATTATGAAATAAATATCTCACTTATAAAATTTATAAAAATAATAATAATAATAATTTTTTATACACAAATTGTGCACAAACAATTGTATTCAAGTATTATTTTCTAATTATTAAATACTTTATCTGTTTCAAATTATAATACTATTGTTGACTTTTAGGAGTCAAATTGAAATATTTTCAAGAGGATACACAAGGTGAGGTAGACCTCACGATCATCCATGAGGTATCCTTTTATAATAAATAATAATATTTTTATTTTTTTGTACATAATATGAGAATGAGTATATTCAATTATACAAAATAACGTTATTTTAAAGATTATCTCACACAAGAACACAGGGCGATGCACACCTCCCATTTTTCGTATTTTCAATTAAAATTTAGAGGAGAATAATTAGTAATATATTTTTTTAGATAGTTTATAAGTCAGTATTTTATTAAAAAAAAAAATTAAAAGCATTTTCACCAATTTTGAATAGGATAATATCTAAAAATGGACTTTAAAATTTTAATAATTATCCTAATTTTGAAACATAGTGAAAAGTACAAAAATAAAATTAAAAAATTAATAATTTAAAACTTTTCAAAATTAATTTAAACTCTTTCTAAATTTAAAATTAATATAATCCATGTAAGTGTTGAAAATAATAAATTCTTGTAAATAATTAACATTATTTAGGTAATTAATGGTTTTATAATTATAATTTTTTACAAAGTAAATTAATAAAATATATGCGCACATTCAATTTTACATTTGAAATCATATAAAAATAAATTAATAATAAAAATATTTTTCAGTATCCTCTTCTATAACATGAATAAGTATAAATACACAATAATCAAATACTATATTAAATATTACATATATTTACACAATTAAAAAATGATATATGGTATTAAAATTTGTGTTATACTTTATTTTTTAATAGTGTAAATGAATGTAATATTTGATGTACTGTTTGATTATTGTGTATATAGACTTGTTCTAACAATGTTTTTAAACCTGGACCGATAATCGAACTGAAAAGGGTATTAGGAGGATAGGTAACCGGTCCAACCAGTTGTTATTGAACTGGTGACATTATAAATACATAAATTTTTTTTTTTATTATTATTATTAATTAATAAAATTTTAAAATATTTAATTTTTTATAAATTAAAATATAGTAAAATAATATTATAATATTAATAAAAATATTTAATTTAAAAAAAATTGTACAAAAAAAAAATTAAACCGGATTAATTTATCAATTTTACGGATTAAATTTTGACCGAATCAATAAAAATTTATTTTTTAAATTAAATTAAATCGAGGTATCAACCGATTTTTATCAAACCGCCGGTCCGGATTTTAAAACGGTGGTCCTATAGTATTCCTTGTTTTTGCTGTTCATACTGCTTTTATACTTGTCTGTTCTTTGATGTGCCAACTTCCCACTATCTATGCACACAACCGTATTAACAAAAGGTTGACCCGGAAAACAGAGGTTTGCTTCAAAAAACAAAACAAAAGTCGGAACAATGGTACACCATCGTTAGAAAAGGAGCTACGTGTCTCGTATTGGACCCACTCAGTTGGTAGCAGTCCATAAGAACGTGCATAAATAATGAATGGGGTCCGTTTAATGTGTGTTCTAAAGACACACACTAAACGCGAAAAATAAGAGATAAGACCCGTTAAAAATTATTTTTTTATATAGTTGCACTGAATTTAATATATAGAATTCACTAATATATTATTTTTTTATATATTAAATTCAGTACACTTATATAAATAAATAATATTATATATTATTTTTCGCGCTTGGTGTGTGCCTAAAGGCACACATTAAAAAAATCCATAATAAGTGATACACGCCGTACTAAAAACAAATCAGCGGCTGGCATTTGTCCACTTCATCCCCAACAAAGGTGCATGCGTCACGTAAATATTGGCTCACAAGTGGGGCCCACAAACGCGACTTGGTTTGTCAACGTCGGATTCACGTGACGTGTGAAGCCTATGATCTGGACTTTGATCAGATCAGACGGCACCGAGCTAATTGAAGAATAACACGTCAACAGTCGTGGACCCCACCCGCAAATCTAACTTATGGGATGGTTAGATCTTCCGCATATGTTGGATAAGAAAGTTGGAAAAAGGTTTGGTGTTGAAAAAGATTCCAATTCAGTAGTTTTCGGTAGGTGATTGTATGGAGTCCATACATCTATAATACAAGTCTCCTTTTTTAAAATCAAATTCAAAAGTTATTACATAAATAAAATCGAGTATGAAAGGGAAGGAACCTACGTATTAATTTTTTTTATAACGATTTTTAAATATATATTTTAAAAATAAAAATATAAAATAAATATATTTATAAATTTATTCAGTTGTATTTCTAGTGGTTTAATAATAATATGGATATAAATTATATAAATTTTTTATAAAAAGTAACAGAAAATAAAAAAAAATTATTATCAAATATTTTAAATATTTAATAATATGATAATGTATGACATAATTTTTTATATATAATTTATGCATATAATATTAATTGTTTCCATATTGCTGATGGAGACTCCTACCAATACCATCGCTGTTAACTTTGGCACATGGGTGGTGTTTGGTGCTTTTTCTTCTTCTTCTATTTAGGCAAATCTAGGTGTTGCTTGTTTTGATTAAGTTGTAAACTTTGAGTGCTCAATAATTGTCTGAATCAATTAAGAATGGAAAATGAAATAGTTGAACATTGTTGTAGATAATTTTCGTTGAAAAGATAAGATTGAAATAATAGTTTTAATATATATAAATAATAACTGGTAATTTTTGATATCTTAAAAATGTTAATTTTGACCGAAAAGAACATTACGATGCATAATTTAAATTTCTATCTTACTGATTAAGCGGTATTAAGTTTAATTCTGAGTCACAAAATAAAAAATATAATTACGAGCCTGGATGAGACATATTAATACGTATTAAGATGTTATTTAGCTAAAAATAATATAATCTTATAAAAGTATATTTATTCAACTGGTGATATTATCTAGTTTATATAACTCGATTATTAAAAATTAAAATTATTATTCATGTAATAACTTTTAGTCTCATCATTGAGATATCGCTGTACAACTCCTACTTATTATAAATTTCAAAAAAGAGAATTGATATTTTTATAAATAAAAATAATATTTTTATATTATGTCTGTCACATGAAAGTATATGTGTTCTACGCTCGTATAAAATGGCGTTTATAAAAATATTAAATTTTATTTATAAAAATATTAATTTCTCTCATAAAATAAGTATACTTCTTGACTCTTAAAAAAATTATTGTCATTTATAAATATAAAAATAAATAAATATAACCGTGACCATCTATACTACCATCAAATATAACTACTTCGTCTAAATGTAAATAGTTTTTACTAGAATTTTCAAGAACATGTCATCATACTTTACATTCCGTATTACGTTATTAGGAATTAAGTGATTTAGTGAGTACTCTCGGCATTTAAAATTATAATATTATTATTAACTTTTGAAGATTAATTTGAGATAAAATTAATTTAAAATTAAAAAATAATTTTTTTATGATTAATAATATTTTTTAGATTGTTTATAATTCATCATTGTATTAAATAAATTATTCATGTTAATTTTGAATTTAAAAATTTATCAACTTCAAATTAATAATAATTTAATTTTTGGAACTGAAAAAATATAAAACATAATAATACTTGTACAAATATTTTTTACAAGAATAATACACTTGCGTACTTACAACTTTAAAATTATCCTTTATTGATTGCCGTCACAAACAAATGGTCCTCTAAATTAGGGGGTGAGATCACTTATTATCAAATTCCTTTATTTTTCTATATCAAGATATATGGCGATAATTTTTAAGATCTATAGTAACGACATGTCCTATCGCTATAGTGTTATTTTTTTGTAGATCTACGACGACGGGACATATCGTCACCATAAACTTTAAAAATCATCGTCATAGGTCTCCATATAAAAAAACAGAGATATTTGATAACAGATGATCTAAGCCCCTAAATTAGTTACACTCACAACTAGACCTCTAAATACAATAATATAAATTAATTTATATGATATGTAAAGAAAAATATGATCAAAAACCTTTAAATAGTTATATAAGACTAGGAAGCCTACTTTACTTTAAATAGTTGAACGTACAGTTGATCATCACACTGTACAAGCCTTTTCATGAATACGATCTTAATTTTAATGAACACTTATTATTGATTGCGGTGCTAAATTGTAGCGATCGATTTTCTCATACAAGGACATCATCTACGAACTGATGCCCTCTCAACTATCTCGAATGCGATAGAAATTATGATAGAGTAATTAATAAATAATAATGTTAATGACTTACAATTTATTTATTTTTAGAATAAAAAAGATAAAAAATTATCCATCATCTGTCTTTATTATTTTAATTCCAAGTTAAAATGAAGTGTTTGCATAAAAATGATGGGGTCAAGTTTATGCCCCCCACACTCTAAAAATCTCTTAATGTGATAATCATCCAGAAAAAGCTTAAACCTATGTGTTTTAATTTTATAAATAATTTAATTAAGGAATTGATATTTTTGCAACATCATGAATAGTAATTGGAACCCAACCTTCCTGTAAGTGAAATTTTGCAAAAATATTATTTTTTTTCTTGTAAAAATAATAATTCCCTTTAATCGTAGCAATCGATTTTTTCATACAATGCCATCATTTGCAAATTGATGTTCTCTCTCAACTAACTTTAGTGCAACATAAATTATGATAGAGTAATTAATAAATAATGTTAAATAGCTTACAACTTTTTTATTTTTTATTTTTGCAAATAAAAGAGTACAAAATTATTCACATCCGTCTTTATTACTTCAATTCGAAGTTAAAATGAGGAGCTTGCATACAAATGATGCATGGGATCATGTTTTATGGGCACTCAAACTTTAAACCCTCTTAATCGACTCTAAGGTTCTAAAAGGCGCTAGGCGAGAGGCGGATGGTCGGAGGGAGGGCCTAGGGCCTAGGCGGGGCCTGGGCGAGACCTAGGCAAGATTTTTTATTTTAAGCTAATTTTAATATTTTATCTTACATTTATCCAAACAAAACAATAATATAAAGAAAAATAATCTATAATAAAGACTTTTGCTTAAAGTTCAAACACATATCCATATTGTTAATATCAAAATTCAAACAGAAACATGCAATTGTTTAAAGTTCAAATACAAACAAATAATAAAAAATATAAACTAATAGTTCTCATCTCCATATCCCTCTGTATTTTTCTCTAACTCTTCTTCTCCATATTCCTCCAAGATAATATCCCCATCGGACTCATACTCATACTTTTCATCTCCCTATTTTTTCGTGTCATCATCAAACAAATTTTTTTTCTTTATGGAGTTTTCTTACTCTAACATTTATATTATTTCTTTTAAGTTCTAGCACGCTATCCACTTCAGATGCTTCACCAATCGCTTTCCAAGTAAGGCCCGGACAACCCTCAACTTCTTCATCTATTCCTACGACGTCGTTTTGCAACTTAGTTATTAAAATTAAAAAAAATAATTGCAATCCTAAATTTTTCGTTTAGGTCCCAACTAATTTCTCTGTCTTACTCGTCCAGTCCCATATAATTTTATGGAGGAATTTTTTGTTCTTTGGACATAGACAAAGCGCTAGGTGGCCTAAGTGTGACATTTTGGGTTTTGGGGGTTGGGGGGGGGGGGGGGGGGGAGGGCTAGTGCCTAGACAGAAATTAATTAAATTTAGGCGAGAATTTTTACAACATTGATCGACCCATTATGATAATCATCCAAAAGTTGCTAACTGCTGTGTATTAATTTTATGAATCTTAACTTGCAGGGATAGATTTTTTTGATACAATGGCATCATCTGCAAATTGATGCTCTCCCAACCAACTTGAATGTGACAAAAATTATGATAGAGTAATTAATACATAGTGTTAAATGACTTAAAATTAAAAAAAAAAAAAAAGAGATAATTTTTTTCCATCAATGTCTGTCTTTATTACTTTAATTCGAAGTTAGAATGAGGTGTTCGTATAGAATTAATGGGACCAAGTCTTCCATTGTGACAATCATCCAAAAGTTGTTTAAAAAAATAATCATATTTGTTTATAAGAATTATAATCTCAAAATTATATTTTATTGGATTACAATATCACAGCTACTAAGTCTATGACTAAATAGTCTTATTCACATATTTGTTTAGATTAAAATTATTTATATAATAACTTAAAATAATCTCATTTAATATTTGTTTTGTCTAAAATTGGGTAAATATTATTGTTTGAACTGTTATACCCTTAATAATAATAACAAAGAGATCGAATTATCATACATGGATAAATTTGATATACCGATCATTTTAAAAAAAGTAAAGGTTAATTTTGTCCACAAATTTTTAATTCAAAGTAGTAAGGATTATGATACATTGTTAGATATAGTATTTAATAATTCCACCTTCTAAGTTAAAAAAAATTAAAAATTAATAGTATAATCTCAAGTGTTATTCTTACAAACATAACATATACATATTAATTTATTGAGTCATTTAATTATAGCAATAAATTTTCTCATACAATGACATTATCTTGATAGAGTTTTTTCATACAATGGCATCATCTGCAAATTAATACTCTCTCAACTAACTTGAATGCGACAATAATTATGATAGAGTAATCAATAAATAATGTTAAATGACTAACAAATTAAAAAAAAAGAGAGACTAAAATTTATTTTTTCTCGGTCTTTACTACTTTAATTCGAAATTAATGAGGTGTTTGCATAAAAATGATGGGGCGCCCTCACACTCTAAAACCTCTTAAAAATAGAGAATTGATATTTCCACAAACTAATTTAATATTTTTATAAATAAATCTTATTTAATTTTATAAAAATATTAAATTAACTTATGAAAATATTAATTCTTTACAAATATCCTCATTAATATGATGTTCTTAAGAGAATGCATTTTACCTCCAAACACTTCTCTTGCAACCGACTGGGCCTGAGTGCACCCTCTACATTTTTTCCTTTTAGAAAATAAAAAATAAAAAGTATTCATAATAATAATGAGTGTTTAATTATAAGGGCCGTGTATTATAGCGTCCTAAATTGATAATCTGCAATGTAGAAGAGGCCCAAGAACTTTAATTAAAAATTGGGCCATGGTATGATTTTTCTTTGGTCATACCAACCCTTTCCCAAATTTTGTGTCACTTTCCACACTCAAAGTTAAGGCAGGCATAATTATAAATGATTATAATATGATAATCTACTAGTATATGAACAGAGTTTATAAAACAAACGGGCAGTTGGGCACATGATAATGATGGAAATATACACTAACACGTTTATTTATATATAAATACATGTAATTTGTTTGACTAGTGAAAGAAAAAAAAAGAATAAAAAATAAAGAAAGTAATCAAGTAGGAGACATATACACCGTGCATCCAACTAAAGATAATGTAAAAAATAATGTGCTGGGATTAACTTATCCTTCAATAAGTTCGACCAATAGTTATTACGATAGGATAGTCAAAAATTTATTTGACTAATATTTTGTGCCTCGTGAGTTTGAGTTCATATTATAACAGTTAAAATTTGTTAGTTCCTATATAAATATTGTTTTTTATGTAGATCAGTTTAGAGTGCGTGAGACATTTAATTAATATATCAGACAAGTAAGACTAGTCATAATTGATGAACTTGAATATATTGTGTGTCATTTATCTTTTGTTCTTTTTTAATTTATGTGTGTTTACTTGTTATATTCAGTCTTAAAACCGAACATAATGTGACCTAAAATGCAGATAAATTTGTTGGTACCATATATTAAAACATAGTTATATATATCTCACAGCATATAGCTAAACTGTTTATGAGATTTTAACCCTTTTATCAAGAATACTAATAAGTAGTGATTTTTTGGGTCATCTTATAATGGGTCAAAATAATTCAAGTTAATACTTTTGAGACATCAATTTGAGTTTTGATCCGGACCTTTGATGGGGTCGTGATCGTCACACATATGCTTAAGAATTATCTAAAAACAATAAAGTTAAGTTTCATAGAATGTTTCGGAAAAAAAATTGTATTGACTTTTTTAATTGCATCATTAGTTGATTGTTTAAGAAAAACTTGTGCAAATGTGATGTTTAACCTCCAATAATATGTTGTGACGGTTTTTTCTTTTAAAAAATAAATAAAAATAAATGAGATCAACGTAGCCGGTCACATTTGACTGGTTAAATTCTTAACGGGTCAAATATTCATACTTTTACCTTCTGAGTAATTAAACTTATTTGTGTTTCATCATGTGTTGGTAAGAAAGTGTAAATTTGGGGAAATTTCATTTTGTACCCATAAGCAAGTTAAAGGCTGTGCTTGGATTTTTTTGGAACCAATTAGGTCGCCATAATGGACACTCACCTCTGTGTAATTTATATTTATTATTTTATTATGATACTAATTGTCCTTGTAATATTTTCACTCATAAAATATGAATATATTAATATGAAATTAAAATATTATTAGTATTGAATATACTAAATTAACTTTCGTTTTGCCACGAGATCAAAGGTGATAGTCTCGTGTTAAATGTATATTTTTTTTATTATTTAAAGTTGTATATTTGAGCTTACTCTTTAATAAAAATCAAAATAAGACATATTTAACCAAGATGCTACATGATCATGAAGGTAAGTTTCTCTAAATTCTCCGTAGTTCCTCTCCTAATTCTTTTCCAAAGTTCCCTTAAACTCCTAAAATAAAATATATTCTTAAAATTAAAGTATGAAAAATATTATTAAGAAAAAAACCTTCGATATGCCGTGGGAATGGGATTAACACATTCTTTGCCTTCAGCTAACAACATTGTTAATTCAACACGGTAAGGAGCAAAAGAGTCCAAAGAAAATCCAAAACGTGTAAGGTCAATTGTCCATTTTGCCATTGCTGATATTTTGTATCAAGAATCAAAATATATTGCGATAATTTTGTATTAAATTATAATTATAAAATATATTAATACGTATGATGGGTGTACTTTAACAAGTAAATAACAATTTTGTGATGCAAGAAGACTCTTTTTAATTTTAAGGTATAACAGATATCTGATAGACAATTAAATTATAGAGTATAATTCATATTTCAGTTTAAATTATAAAATATCATATTTAAAAACAAATATCAATGCAAATATTTTCAATAAATTAAGAGGGTATGTATCTTGGCAGTTGGGGTGAAAACCCAACCCCATCTGCATCTCTATTGCCCTCCGGGGGTAATCGAGTAATTAAGAGGACCTTTTGAGAATATTTTATTCTTACTAAGCAATGAAATATTAGGGTTAATTATTGGGACCTTTCTACAAGCATTTTCTTTTTCTTTTTCTAGAAGCAATGTAACAAGGAGAAGTTCTAAATTATTAAAAAGTGGCCCACGGTGATTCTAGATAAATATTTTGAGATTTGGTATTGGCACGCGAGAACCATTTTGTATGACAATTTTGTGAGCTGCCTTGTTTAACAGGAGTGCAATCTTAATTATTGACGCAGATAAGTTTAGGAGTATAAAATTAAATATTATATTTATTTTAATTATTAAAAAATGAGATATAATATAAATTTTAATGTATGTTATATTTTATTATTTAATAGTTAAGATAAATATAATATTTGAATATTATATATTTATATTTATTCTATTATAAAACTGGTAAATAAGTTTACTGCATATTTTTAGTATTTATTAAGGATTTATTTTAAACAAAGAAATTCTTCCTCCCGAACTCCCTCCTTGGTAGCTTTAGGCGTTACGCGGTGAATAATTATTTAATGGTCCTAGAACACTTATTACGTGGTGTTTTACACCATTCGTATGATGTCATGTGAACACTTAAAATAAAATTGTCTACTTTAAGTGCTTACATAACACCACATGTGTAAGACCCCGAATTTTATGAAATACAAAATTTAATTTTTCTTCATATATATATTTTTTGAAACAGTAAGTGGTTAAATTAACAAAATTGAAAGTTAAGGATGTTATGTGCAAATTTTATTTTGTCGGACAATATTCGCTTTGTCGGGGAATATTCGTTTGGTCGGGGAATATTCGTGCCGTACGACGGCGCCGAAATAATAAATTATTGGTGGACCCCACAACGGAATATTTGTCGGATATAGAAAACGACATAAGTAACCTTTTTAAATAAAAATAGTCAACGGAACTGTTAAAATACCGGTGATAAAAGAATAGTAGCATACGGTAGTTTATGGTATTTTCTGTAGCACACGGTACTCTACAGTAACACACGGTATTGCATAGTGTCTCATATTATTGGTCTGATAATTGACACCGTAACTGTTACGCAACATTTCATCGATAATTGTCACTGCATAATATTTTATATTATCAATTCAATAATTGTTGTTACACAGTATTTTGCATTATTGATTTAATAATTGTCATTACACTGTATTTTATATCATTGAGTCAATAATTGTTGTTGCACTGTTTTTAAAATTATTGAACCTAATAATTGTCACAGTAACATATGCACAGTAATTCACATTATTGAATCAATAATTGTCATTACACAGTAACGTATGCTTTATTTTACATTATTGTTATCTCTATTATGATGTTATTTAAACAGTTGTATTTTATTAATTTATTGACTTGATATCTAAGAGCTAACTATACTGTATTTATAACAATTAGTCATAATAATTGAATTGATAAAGTTATTTGTTTATAATATAAAGTTAGGTGATTATTAGGTGATATGAAATGAATGGTGTAGATTAAAGTGTGAATTATTGTTGAATAATTGAATTGATTTGTTTATAATATAAAGTTAGGTGATTATTAGGTAATATGAAATGAATGGTGTAGATTAAAGTGTGAATTATTGTTGAATAATTAAATTGATTTGTTTATAATATAAAGTTAGGTGATTATTAGGTGATATGAAATGAATGGTGTAGATTAAAGATAATATAATATTTGAAATGGATGGTGTAGATTAAAAGATGATCTTTAAATGAATGGTTTAGATTAAATGAATGATAAGATTTTTGGCTATAAATAGAAGCCTTAACTTAAGGATTTTTCATAAACTTCCTTACTTGTTCTTTCTTTCTCTCTCTAAATACTTCTTGTGAAAGTTCTCTCTAAGTGTGCTTAAGTCATCTTGAGTATTTGTGAAGATCTATAAGTATACGTGTACTGTTCAAGTTAATCAACCTCATTTAAATCAATATCCAGTCACGTGTTGAGGTAAGGGATACCATCTTTTTCATCTTCCATTATTCAAACATACTATGGTAAGGGATTATCATTATTTGATTCTCGATAATAATATTGTTTCTTCCTTACTCATAAGACGTGCCTTTTATTTCCATGTATTAAATTGTGGGAATAACCTTACGGAGCGGATTGCCGCCTGTTGGTGAATAACCTTTCGTATTCATTCATTATTAATCTCTGAGAATAACCTTACGGAGCGGATTGCCGCCTGTTTGGTGAATAACTCTTTGTACTCAAATTCTATTAAATTGTGGGAATAACCTTACGGAGCGGATTGCCGCCTGTTTGGTGAATAACTCTTTGTACTCAAATTCTATTAAATTGTGGGAATAACCTTACGGAGCGGATTGCCGCCTGTTGGTGAATAACCCTTTGTATTAATTTCTTTCACCTTTTGTTAATCAAACCTGCTACGGTAAGGGATATTATTTTCTTTCATACTCCTAAATCGAAATTTATTATGGAACTATTGCTTCTATAATTCCTGAAAATATTATATGTTCCATAATAGTTGAACTTCATTATCTCAACTGAACCTTCCTATTTACGTGAACCTTTCTATTGAATTGTAACCGTTATTCTGAACTGTGGATCTTGAATTTCACTCCACATCATGTTGACAATTTGGACATTATTTGAATCTGTACAAAGTAAACTTCCGATACTTATTGTTATCATATTTCTTCTGTTCATCATTTATATCATTCTAATCATCCAAAAATCAAGCTGTTGTGAATATCTGTGGCCGGGGGCACAGATGTGATATATTTGTTGAACAGATGATAGGTTAAAGGCGATATAATAGGTTAAAGGCGATACATCTGTTCGGTGTCTTTTATGGCACGCGGTGAATGTTCTCTTTGGCCCGTAGTGCAAAGATGAACTGTTGTTTGGTATGATTATGACCAAAGGCTGAATCTGGTATAATCATGACCGTTGGTGTTATATTGAATGTCTTTGGCCCGTAGTGCAAAGATGAACTGTTGATCTGCATGATTATGATCAGGAACTGTGAATTTGTATTATCTTGACTAATGATATTTCAGATGATAAAAGTTGATGATGTTTTTCCTAAAAAGAGAACCGAGTGGACATTATAGTCTGCATTATTCTTCTAATAGATTACTCATTCCGCTGCTATTATTGATCTGAACGTTGTTTAAGAATTTAACTGCAGTTTTTGATATAAACCTTGTAGTCTATTGTATTCTATCAAGAACTCAACTGTTGAAGACTAATGATAATTTATTCGTCATTATCTTAGTCATGATATTCTTTACTGGGCTATTTGAGCTCACCCTTTCTTTTGTTCCATTGTTTTTCAACAGGAGATGAAAACATAACAGGGTCTAGCCGGGGAATGGAGTGAGGGTCCGAGAAATAGTTATCATAGTCTTCACGTTTTGTAAAATAGTGTGGCAATAATAGTGAAGACTTAGTTGTGTATTATTATACACTGTATTGTTGTACGTTGTGCTTTGTTGTAATAATTTTGTTGTAGTATTTTGACGACTCAAGTTTGGGCTGTGTGGGCCCAGATTTGGGGGCGTCACAGTTGGCATCAGAGCTTAGGGATATGGTCTTTAATGGAGATCTGGGGTTAGAACTAGGAGGGGAGAGACGAATAGAATCAATCACTAGTGTGTCCTACCTAAATTAGATTTATTTTTTATCTAATGAATCGATTTGAATGTAGGAACATGAAGAGATGAGTCAGTTTATTTGAACTAACATTTATTTTGTGACCACAGTTAATTATGGCATCTGGAAATCAGGAGGTTAACTATGAAATTACCGAAACAAATGTAGCTGCAAAACAAGAGGCGACGAATAATCTTCTTACAAACTCAGAGTTGAATCATTTGCCTAAGGCAAAAATTATGCGTGTTCTATCCAGTAAGGATGAAGGTGAAAGCTCTGCTACAGTCGTTCCAGATCCATTCTTAGAAGCAATTAAAGGAAGTAACGAACTTGCGGAAATTATTGCCTTTAATTTACTCACTAATTGGGAGAGTGATATTACCTGGTTATGCTCTATAACAAAGGATCAGAATATATGGACTTTTCATATTAGTCTTTGGGATTTATGGTGTTCCAGCTATGATTTTCAAGATTATTTAAAAATGATGTTTCTATACTTTTGGGCGTTACAATTTAGAGGAATTCAGGTTAAATTAGTCACTATCGTGGAAACTGCAGTCTATCGAAAATACTATTTTAATGGAAATCATTAATACCTTACTACTGATGAAGTTGATGAACCCGAGAAACAGTTTGCTAGAAAATTATTCAGTGGTATTCCCATGGTTGAAATACGTGAAGATCCGAATGAAGTATTCGGGATTCGATTTGACGATAACAGTCAAGAAACCGAATGAGGTGATAACCGGTAAGCTATTCATAAATTCTCGTGAAGTCTATGCCATATTAGATACTGGCTCTATCCACTCTTTTATCCCACCTATATGTACTCAACGTTTAAATTTGACTATTGAAAACTTAAATCTTGTCTTATCAGTTGAAACCTCATTGGGAGAAATACCTATTACATTTACTATCTATAAATCTTGCCTAGTTCAAATCAACAACCTCACATTACCTGTTGACCTTATTTCTTTGGAGATGCGTGAATTTGATGTGATTTTAGGAATTGATTG
The DNA here is from genome assembly GCA_947179155.2 of Hedera helix. NCBI lineage: Eukaryota > Viridiplantae > Streptophyta > Magnoliopsida > Apiales > Araliaceae > Hedera > Hedera helix. The sequence continues at coordinate 41,980,558 of OX359278.1, forward strand.
GTTGACTACCCATCATGCTAAAATTGATTGTTTTCATAAGATTATTAGTTTTCATATTCCTAATCAACCTGTCATGCAAATTCAAGCAACTAAACCATTGAAATCTATAACTGTTATTTCTAGCCATAAAGCCATTCGTTTATTGAAAAACGGATGTCAAGCCTTTTTAGCTCATGTCACTGATTTGAACAAAAACACGTCAAACTTGAATGATATTCCCATTGTTAATGAGTTTCCTGACGTTTTTTTCTGAGGAACTTTCTGGCTTACCCCAAACCGTGAAATTGAATTCTGTATCGATCTTGAACCCGGCACTAAGCCCATTTTTAAAGTCCCATACCAAATGGCCCCCATAGAACACCAAGAGTTGAAAGTTTAATTACTAGATATCGGTATCATTCATTCTAGTACAAAACTTATATCGAGCGAGGAATGCGAGAAGAGTTTTCAAGAACTCAAGAGGAGACTTGTTTCAGCTCCTGTTCTGACCATACCATCAGGATCAGGAGAATTTGTTATCTACAGCGATGCTTCTGGCAAAGGTCTAGGCTGTGTCCTTATGCAACATGGAAAGGTTATAGCCTATGCCTCTCGACAACTCAAAGATTATGAGAAAAATTATCCTACTCATGATCTAGAGTTGGCAGCAGTCGTTTTCGCGTTGAAGATCTGGAGACACTACTCGTACGGAGAAAAAGTGGATATCTATACGGATCATAAAAGTCTCAAGTATTTCTTCACCCAGAAGGAACTCAACATGCGACAACGACGTTGGCTTGAGCTGTTAAAGGATTATGACCACACAATCCAGTATCACCCGGGAAAGGCGAACGTTGTAGCTGACGCTTTGAGCAGAAAATCTTATGCAAGTACAAGTGCACTGCTGACAACACAAAAGTGTATTTTGTACGACTTGCAAAAGATGGAGATAGAGCTAAAGACACCAGGGACCCGCTCGAAGATTGCTCACGTGCGAGTAGAACAAACTTTAATCGATAAAATTAAAGCTGCTCAAGCTACCGATCCGGAACTGATAAACATGATAAAGAAAGTACAAGAAGGTGTCATTCCCGAAGCAAGAATCGACGAGAAAGGAATACTTCGAGTCAACTCTCGACTCTGTGTTCCTAACGATCCTGAATTAAAGCATAAAATCATGATGGAGGCACACAACACGCCGTTTGCAATCCACCCAGGAGGTACCAAGATGTATCGAGATCTTCGACATATATTTTGGTGGAACAATATGAAAAGAGAGATTGCGGAGTTTATCTCAAGGTGCCTAACTTGTCAACGTGTCAAGGCAGAACATCAAGTTCCTAAAGGTCCATTACAATCACTTGAAGTTCCCGAATGGAAGTGGGAACACGTCAATATGGACTTCGTGACGGGTCTTCCAAAAGTTTCTCAAGGCTTAGATGCAATTTGGGTGATCGTAGATAGATTGACCAAATCTGCTCATTTCTTGCCTATACGAGAAAACTTTTCACTTGAACGTCTTGCCGGTATGTACATAAATGAGATCGTGAGATTGCATGGCATGCCAGTTTCCATAATTTCTGATCGAGATCCTAGATTCATTTCACGCTTTTGGATCAGTCTACAAAAAGCTATGGGCACTGAACTACGTTTTAGTTCTGCATACCATCCTCAAACGGACGGACAATCGGAAAGGACGATCCAGACCCTCGAAGATCTTTTGAGACTTTGTGTATTAGACTTCAAAGGAAGTTGGGATAAGTACTTGCCGTTGGTGGAATTTTCTTACAACAACAGTTACCAAGCAAGCATAGGCATGGCTCCATTCGAGGCATTGTATGGAAGGAAGTGTCGCTCTCCAATATGTTGGAATGAGGTAGGAGAAGCAAAATTGTTGGGATCCGAGTTGGTACGCTTGACGACCGAAAAGATCCAAATGATCCGACAACGAATACAGACCGCACAAGAACGACAAAAGAGTTATGCTGATCTTCATCGGAAAGACGAAAATTTCAACGTCGGAGATCATGTATTCTTACGTGTTTTCCCATGGAAAGGGGTTACGAGATTCAGAAAGAGAGGAAAGCTCAACCCTCGATTTATTGCCCCATTTGAAATCCTCGATCGAATAGGAACCGTAGCCTACAGACTAGCCCTACCACCAAGTATGTCTCGCATCCATAACGTTTTTCACATATCTATGTTACGTAAATATGTGAAGGACCCAAACCACGTCATTGAGTTAGAACCAGACGTTATAGCAGAGGATTTAACATACGAGGAGGTACCTGTTAAGATCCTGGATATGAAGGAGCAGATCCTACGCTCAAAGGTTATACCTCAAGTTAAGGTTTTATGGAGGAACCAAGATACTGAGGAAATGACCTGGGAGCTAGAATCTGAGATGAAATCTAAGTATCCTTACCTCTTCGATATGTCAGGTACGTCAATTTCGGGGACGAAATTTCATAAGGAGGGGAGGTTGTAAGACCCCGAATTTTATGAAATACAAAATTTAATTTTTCTTCATATATATTTTTTTTGAAACAGTAAGTGGTTAAAGTAACAAAATTGAAAGTTAAGGATGTTATGTGCAAATTTTATTTTGTCGGACAATATTCGCTTTGTCGGGGAATATTCGTTTGGTCGGGGAATATCCGTGCCGTACGACGGCGCCGAAATAATAAATTATTGGTGGACCCCACAACGGAATATTTGTCGGATATAGAAAACGACATAAGTAACCTTTTTAAATAAAAATAGTCAACGGAACTGTTAAAATACCGGTGATAAAAGAATAGTAGCATACGGTAGTTTATGGTATTTTCTGTAGCACACGGTACTCTACAGTAACACACGGTATTGCATAGTGTCTCATATTATTGGTCTGATAATTGACACCGTAACTGTTACGCATCATTTCATCGATAATTGTCACTGCATAATATTTTATATTATCAATTCAATAATTGTTGTTACACAGTATTTTGCATTATTGATTTAATAATTGTCATTACACTGTATTTTATATCATTGAGTCAATAATTGTTGTTGCACTGTTTTTAAAATTATTGAACCTAATAATTGTCACAGTAACATATGCACAGTAATTCACATTATTGAATCAATAATTGTCATTACACAGTAACGTATGCTTTATTTTACATTATTGTTATCTCTATTATGATGTTATTTAAACAGTTGTATTTTATTAATTTATTGACTTGATATCTAAGAGCTAACTATACTGTATTTATAACAATTAGTCATAATAATTGAATTGATAAAGTTATTTGTTTATAATATAAAGTTAGGTGATTATTAGGTGATATGAAATGAATGGTGTAGATTAAAGTGTGAATTATTGTTGAATAATTGAATTGATTTGTTTATAATATAAAGTTAGGTGATTATTAGGTAATATGAAATGAATGGTGTAGATTAAAGTGTGAATTATTGTTGAATAATTAAATTGATTTGTTTATAATATAAAGTTAGGTGATTATTAGGTGATATGAAATGAATGGTGTAGATTAAAGATAATATAATATTTGAAATGGATGGTGTAGATTAAAAGATGATCTTTAAATGAATGGTTTAGATTAAATGAATGATAAGATTTTTGGCTATAAATAGAAGCCTTAACTTAAGGATTTTTCATAAACTTCCTTACTTGTTCTTTCTTTCTCTCTCTAAATACTTCTTGTGAAAGTTCTCTCTAAGTGTGCTTAAGTCATCTTGAGTATTTGTGAAGATCTATAAGTATACGTGTACTGTTCAAGTTAATCAACCTCATTTAAATCAATATCCAGTCACGTGTTGAGGTAAGGGATACCATCTTTTTCATCTTCCATTATTCAAACATACTATGGTAAGAGATTATCATTATTTGATTCTCGATAATAATATTGTTTCTTCCTTACTCATAAGACGTGCCTTTTATTTCCATGTATTAAATTGTGGGAATAACCTTACGGAGCGGATTGCCGCCTGTTGGTGAATAACCTTTCGTATTCATTCATTATTAATCTCTGAGAATAACCTTACGGAGCGGATTGCCGCCTGTTTGGTGAATAACTCTTTGTACTCAAATTCTATTAAATTGTGGGAATAACCTTACGGAGCGGATTGCCGCCTGTTTGGTGAATAACTCTTTGTACTCAAATTCTATTAAATTGTGGGAATAACCTTACGGAGCGGATTGCCGCCTGTTGGTGAATAACCCTTTGTATTAATTTCTTTCACCTTTTGTTAATCAAACCTGCTACGGTAAGGGATATTATTTTCTTTCATACTCCTAAATCGAAATTTATTATGGAACTATTGCTTCTATAATTCCTGAAAATATTATATGTTCCATAATAGTTGAACTTCATTATCTCAACTGAACCTTCCTATTTACGTGAACCTTTCTATTGAATTGTAACCGTTATTCTGAACTGTGGATCTTGAATTTCACTCCACATCATGTTGACAATTTGGACATTATTTGAATCTGTACAAAGTAAACTTCCGATACTTATTGTTATCATATTTCTTCTGTTCATCATTTATATCATTCTAATCATCCAAAAATCAAGCTGTTGTGAATATCTGTGGCCGGGGGCACAGATGTGATATATTTGTTGAACAGATGATAGGTTAAAGGCGATATAATAGGTTAAAGGCGATACATCTGTTCGGTGTCTTTTATGGCACGCGGTGAATGTTCTCTTTGGCCCGTAGTGCAAAGATGAACTGTTGTTTGGTATGATTATGACCAAAGGCTGAATCTGGTATAATCATGACCGTTGGTGTTATATTGAATGTCTTTGGCCCGTAGTGCAAAGATGAACTGTTGATCTGCATGATTATGATCAGGAACTGTGAATTTGTATTATCTTGACTAATGATATTTCAGATGATAAAAGTTGATGATGTTTTTCCTAAAAAGAGAACCGAGTGGACATTATAGTCTGCATTATTCTTCTAATAGATTACTCATTCCGCTGCTATTATTGATCTGAACGTTGTTTAAGAATTTAACTGCAGTTTTTGATATAAACCTTGTAGTCTATTGTATTCTATCAAGAACTCAACTGTTGAAGACTAATGATAATTTATTCGTCATTATCTTAGTCATGATATTCTTTACTGGGCTATTTGAGCTCACCCTTTCTTTTGTTCCATTGTTTTTCAACAGGAGATGAAAACATAACAGGGTCTAGCCGGGGAATGGAGTGAGGGTCCGAGAAATAGTTATCATAGTCTTCACGTTTTGTAAAATAGTGTGGCAATAATAGTGAAGACTTAGTTGTGTATTATTATACACTGTATTGTTGTACGTTGTGCTTTGTTGTAATAATTTTGTTGTAGTATTTTGACGACTCAAGTTTGGACTGTGTGGGCCCAGATTTGGGGGCGTCACAACATGAGTAGTGTAAGACATCATATAACAGATGTCATAGGAATATCTAATAATTTTTCCTACTCAATTGCCCCTTCGTGTGTCTTGTTTTAATAAAATAAAGGCCATTGCAAAAATATTAATTCCACTATATCTCAAATCTTATTATTTTTTTTTTTTTTGCTATATTAAACTCACACACCTCTCACCTTATCATTGTCTTGATTCCCTTAACTTCGAGTATCATTCGGGTTAAAAGGTTTCGGTGTATCTCAAATCTTTTTTCTTTAAACAGTCTCTAAATTATTTTAACTATATTTAATATCTATATTAATCTTAATAAAATATCATATAAGTACCAGATGTTTCAATCACTATTCAAGATTGCTTACTCTCTCTTACACACACTGACACACATATCTATTGCAGTACATAATACGAGAGCAAAGAAGTTAACCGCATTTGTTGTAATTTTATCACACTATATATATTGTTATTAAAATAAATTTACATAAAGATTCCTATTTAAATGGGACTACTACTACCTTAATTACCTTGGAAAACCCCTATAATTTTTGTGCCCGTGTCTGTGTAGTTACTCCCATTATCTGGACTAGTTTTCTTGACATATACACTCACTACCTTTTTTTCTTGACTCCAACTTTATGTGCAGTTTATTCAGGTTATATTTTTACTGAATAACTGCTATTACCTAATCCCAATAATAATAGTAATAGTTAATAATAATAATAAGTATTATATTATTATTATTATTGACGGGCATGATGGTTGGTAATTTGGTATTACGAGGAGCCTACTAGGACCTTAACTTGACGAGAGGGAGAGGGAGAGGGAGAGGGAGTTAGAAAATTAAAGTTGGTTTCGTAATACTCCATAGTTTTCATTTTATTATATATCACGTTTTAAAAGATTTTTTTTTATAATATAAAACGTTTTATATATATATAAAAGAAAAAATCAAAATTTTCTTATTTTGTCCCTAAAAATGTCATTAAGATGGAGTACGTACTAATTAGAGAGAGAAGAAGATGAGTAATTAATTAATGTATCAGTAATATTGAAATTTTAAATTAACATTAATTAGCTAACATTAGTATTAATAAAACTTTTTAGAATGCATGATTATATCTTAGACGTCATATATAATAAAAAGGAGAAAGTATTATTATATATTAATTTAATAAAAATAGTATGTAAGTAACTCAAGTATATATATCTCATCCTTCAGATAACAAGTTCTCTACATTAATGTTCTCTCTCTCTCTCTAGATCATTAAAAGGTCTGAAATGGCAATGGATCATGTATTTGACCTGGAACTGGCTTTGACTATGGAAGATATCAATATTTCAGGTCCTAAAATTAAAAGCAGCACCTCAGACTCAGAAGGTGAAGAAGAAATATCGGTAACAAGTACTAATACTACTAATAGTAGTATTTGCATGAAGAAGATGATGATCCCAGCAGCTGGTGGTGGTACTGTTTGTACAGTCTGCATGGAAAGTTTTACCGGTGCTGGTGGTGGAGGTGGTAAACAGTTAGTCTCATGCGGCCACGTATACCATGAGAATTGTATCACCAAATGGCTCTCTCTCCACAACTCTTGCCCTATTTGCCGCTCCTCCATATTTTCCGGCGACCGGAATACTACTACTGTTGCTGCCCATGTAATTAATTAATACTTTGATTTCTTATAATTAACTAGCTTTTAATTAATTTACTTATCTATATATGGTTGAACGAACATGTTTTGTTGGAACTACCACAATTATACTCCTATTATAGTTTTTGCAGATTGCCTAATTATATATATTTCACTTGGTTAGTTGGTTTCCCCCTTGCAAGCTTGCAAATTGATTCCATTCTCCTTTTCTTTTTCTTTGGCACTGAAATTAGCTTTTTGAAAGGAATGTACAAGTTTTATATTGTTATAGATACTCCATTAGTTAAGTTGCTTGATAGTTGAGAGCATTATATATATATATATATATGGAAGCTATCGTTAACACTTCAAAATTAATTCTTACTTTCAATCATAAATTCAGTATAATAGTAAGCAAGGAACGATCCCACAGAGAATGATTAATTTATTTTTATGTAATGTAAATTAGATGAGGGTTTTGAATTAATTATAATTAACTAAATAAATAAAAGTAAATTAATAAGATTAACCAAATAATTAAAATTTTCAGTTCTTCGGTTCAATCACACTCCTACAATTAATAGATCAATCAATCATAATATATTTCTATCTTTTATGAAACTAATAACTCTAGGCAACAACAAGTTCTGCTACCTGAAACTTTCCTTAATTATAATCTAACAAAACAAGCTTTTCATTAGATTCTAACAATTATACAACCTAGAACAAGCTCTCTAAATTTAATATAATGGAAGCGTTAATCACAAGAAAATTAGATTATTCTAAGCAACAACCTCATAAGCTCGGACTGTTTAATTTACATCATGATAACCATAGAAATAAACAAAAGCTTGACCACGATCATCTATCACTATTCACTACCAACGATTAGGAACAATATCAATTACACGTAATATAATTTTTAAATTTAGCAATTGATAATAATTTGATTAACTCAACAGGCCAAAATCAAATCAATCAAACCCAATATCAAATAAACAATTAAAACCGATTATCACGAGTAATTTCAAATAAAGAAGAAAAAAATTAATATTACTAAATTGATTTAACCATTAATTGTAATCTGGTTTGAAATTTCATAGAACTGAATAATAAAACTAGTTAAACATAATAAAAATAATGTACAAGAGAATTAAAAGAGATATAACCTGAGAGAGCTTCTAAATATATCTAATCATCTGCTAATAATCTGATCTCATGTGCTCTCATAACATATTTATAAAAGTACAATAATAATCTTAAGCTAATGTGGAATTAAAATTCAATTTGAAATCAAATTAAAGCAAGAAATCGCAAAATAATCCGTTTCTGACAATTTTCGCTCAGTCAAACACGCCCCAGCATGCGTCTTTGACCAGGTCAAAGTGCTAGGTGACATCAGCTTTCCCGTCGTGCGCATTGCATGTTCACCTTCTTTCACCGCTCAACAGGAAACGACGTTGCTCCCTCCTTACTACTGATTTTGCTTCAACGCGCGCATGGCGTGGATGTCCGGATAGTTTATTTACTAAACTGCCACCGGTCGCCAACTTCAGCTTAATTACAATTTTGCCATCCAAATTTTAATTAATTCCTACAAAATAAAATAAAATTATTAAAAATAATATAAAATTACTAAAAATAATAAAAATATATAATAATAAATAAATTACCTAAAACATTAAAAATACTTAAAAACTCACAATTAATTAAGCCTAAAAATACCTAATAAATAAGAATAAAATTCACTTATTAATATATATACAGACAATGATTCATAATATGTATTTGTTATGGAGCATGTACAAGATGGAACAAATAACATTCATACCATTCATTATAGGAATCAAAGACTGAAATTAAAAAATTAAAATCCATCGTCCGCTAATAATATTAGCAAATGACTAAACCATCCGCTATTTATAATAGCGGATGATGATAACATTATTAGTAACAGACGGTTTATGTCTACTACTATTAATAGTGGTATTGATTTATATATTAGATGCTATTGATGATGTTTGTCTTATTTTATTCTATAATAGGTACTTATGGACTATTCTCATATATATATATATATATATATATATATAACCATATATATAACCGTGCCTTGAACTTAACAAGGTGATTCCAGTCAAATTTAGTAACAAGACTTACGGATGAATAACTGGGACTAAAAGGAGGCAACGAGACTGGAATCACTTTGCTAAGTTCAAAGTACTGTTATATATATATATATTTTAAAATTAATGGACGCAAAAGGTTTCTTTTAGTCCTAGTTATTCATCCGTAAGTCTCGTTACTAAATTTGACTGGAATCACCTTGTTAAGTTCAAAGTACTGTTTCTATTCATGGAAGAGCCAATTTGGTGAAAATGGCATTTTAATCAGGTAGAGGGGTTGTTCTGAGAGAAATCCATCTGTATTTTGTGGACTATAATTAAATAAATTACCGCTGCCATTGGTTATCGAAAATTTGAATTGTAATATTACAATATACTTCATTCATTTCAAATTATAAGAATACTACTGAGTTTTGAAAAATTAATTTAAAATATTTTTAAATTTAAAATTGACATGATTTATTTAAAATTTTAAAATAATAAATTTTATAACTAGTAATAGTAGTACTTTTTAAGTAATTCATAATTATATTAACATAAACTAATTAAATTTATGTCAATTTTAAATTTAAAAATATTTTAAATTATTATTTTTAAAATTAATATTGACCTTATAATTACAATTTCATCCGTTCTGAGCCATCAATGAAGCTAAGTGATATAAAAGGCTTGGCTTCCTCATCGCTAAGTTCTCTGGACCATGACACTCTCTCCCTGCAAAATTAGTACGTGAGTGCACTTGTATTGCCCTTAAAACACAGTCCTCAAATATTCATTAAAGAAGGAAGGAACTAATTACCTTATCTGCACTCTACCCACTGTTGGTTAGAGATCATTCCTTTATATATATATCTTATTTCAAAATTTGATTTGAGATACATATTTTTTTCTAAAATAGAAAAACTTTTAAAAAATATTCACTTTTCTTGAGAACTTTATTTTTCCAAACACATACTAAAAATATAATAGCATGACATAATAGTCCTTAATCAATCAAAAATAATATTAATTGTATATTATGTATTTTATATTCTACATAAAAAATATATATCTAATTTTAAAATAAATTAATAAAAATGCATCTTTAATTTTAAAAGAAAAAAGCATGTATCGGAAGGAGGGAGTCTTTTATAAAAGTTAGCATTTCATATTGCCGAGCAAATTAAGTAGCTACTGCAAAACAGAGTAGCTCCAACGTCACGTCAATGATGTTTGAGCTACATAACAATATTTAAGCAAAATTCTGAGGGACAAGAAACATAAAATCAAAACATTATGTTGGTAGAAGCTCAATGTAATACCCAAAAATAAAATAATAATTAAATTTATTTTAAAATATTTTAATTAGATTTTATTTTATGTTTGGGTCAAATTTATATAAAATAATAATAAATAATAGATAACATTAATTTGATCAAATTGTGCCTAAAAATTTATTTGGGTCAGTCTAATTTATATTTAAGTATAATTATACTTGCGTAATTTGAATTATATTAAAATTAGGAGAGTTATTTAAAATAAATAAATAAATAAAATTGAATCTTCCTCATAAAACACCTTATACGTAACCAAGGGAAAATAAAAGAGGAGTAGTAGCCAGTAGGCGACGAGCGAAAGGAAAACCAATTAAGGAAGAAACTAGGAGCAGGTTTATGTTCCTTTCCTTTTCTTTCGTGTATGCTAAAGTTTATTAAGCCTTATTCTTTCTAATTCACAAGTGGGATCTTGGGCTACAAACATAAGTCTATGAACGGATTTTGGTGATTGATCTTATAAGTTTGGTTGACAATGACAACCTCTAAAACTTTAATAATTATATGGCCATTCATTTATCTTTTAGTAATAAAGTAAATAGTACATCATCACGGTCATGCGTCAAGATTCAGTACGGTCGATACATATATACAGTATTATGAAAATTTATAAAATATAATAATAATAATAATATGAGTCTTAAAAAAATGAAATTAGTAATTTAGTGTATAATTTATTAATTTATTTTAATTTGTGTAATTAGCACTTACAAAAAGAATTTAACGAGTCATATTTAGAATATAATTTAGGTATTATATTGTTTAATCATGATACAAATTTTATACTCCATCATCTATACTATTTTGATTTATTCTTTTTGCTCCTCATTTAGAATTTGGGTATTGGGAAGTCCACTGGCAAAAATTGCATGGCCCTAATTTTTAAAACAAAGAGAAAAAGATTAAGGCTAAGTTAGCTCTAGGAGCATATCTTTTAAGTATCAAGCATCACTTAAAAAAATTGCATTCCATTCATCTCAGTCCAGTTATAAGCTTCTTCAGCAGTGCACTCAGCTTGTGAGGTTGGGTTGGAGAGAGCCATGTCATTCGTTTATGATGTGACATACTTCAGGATTGATAGAGAGAGAGAGAGAGAGCTGGAGAGAACTTTATTGAAGGAGGCCATAGTCTCAAGAACCTCCTTTGTGAATGTATTTCCCTGTCCGGATGTTCCAATTAAGGCTGTTGGCTTGATAGCCTGCAGTCATTTAAACTTGAAATATTGATCAAGAATTACTCAAAATCATTCTGTGAGATGGAAAATAAGCACAAGGAGAGTTCACCAGACCTTGACAGCATCAATGAGTGTTGCAGCAGGTTAATGTTTACGAGCCCAAGGTTTTTTAAAGTGTTGCAGGGATTCCTTACGAGAGCTAACTATCAGTCCCTGCAAGAACAGTCATACACACTGAAAGACATAGACAAGCACCACACCCATAAGTGCGCGAGACAAAAACACAAGCGCGCACACCCATATCTACACATAAATAGTAAACTAGTATTATAAAGAAAATGTGGGAGGAACTAGATTATAGAATGCATATTAATTGTGTAGGAATAAGAACCTTTCATGCATTAAACTTTTTCCTACCTTTGAGTCGACAAGCTAGATCTTCTTACGTGACTCTTCCAAAGGAACTTTCGTCTATAGAAAATATATCAATGTAATCAATGTATTAGAATCACCAATAATCATATAACAGTTTACTCCATGTTATCCATCCACATTATATAATCAACAGGGATGCATTGGTATTAAGTTGAGACCTGCTTCGACATCTCAAAGGCTATGAGTTCGGCTATATCAGTTCCAGCCTGAAATTAGAAAAGACAAAAATGAGACGAGTTCGGTTTGGTGGTTTAGGATATATAATGGGTTTTATGCTTCAAACCAAATGCTGAATAAAAGAAGATTAAATGGCCGTCGAAATAACTCAAAAGTAGGTTTCAGAGTACAACAGAGATATTTAAAATAAAAATGGATAAAACCTTTGTTTCATTGATTTTTTTTATCATCAATTCTGCGTCTTCAGTAATAGAAGAAAGCAAAGATTAGATTCTCACTTCCCCAGCACCAAAGAACAAAAAGTTATGATCAGCCACTGTCCAAGCAAAGATTAGATTCTCACTTCCCCAGCACCAAAGAACAAAAAGGTATGATTAGCCAGTGTCCCGGCCGCCAAGAAACTTCAGTGATGCCACAAACCCTGATAGAACCACAGATGTTGTGCCCAAGTGTGACTCAAACCGTTAGAATTTAAGATCGAATAATAATACGATTTCATAGATATTAGATGAAGATTAGAAAAGTAAGAACACGCCATATACTCAGGTTCACTAATTTAGCTAGTCTTGTTTGTTTGAGGTATTCATTAGATGTCTCACGCGTTTTACAATGATTCACACACCAAATAATTATTTTTATAATAACTAGAAAACCCTAGTTGCTATAATATGGACTCAAGCCCAATACATTAATAAACTAAAGATTGGATTACTAATAAATCCGCAAACCCAATTACACCATTGCGCTTAGCTTGTAGCCCCCAACCACCCTGTTGTAGTGACCATTAGTCAAACCTGTAGAAGTACACCACTCGAACTTTGCCAAAGTAACTGTTTTAGTCAAAAAGTCTGCGATGTTCTTTATTATGTCAACCTTCTCAAAGAAAATTAATTTCTCATCAACATTTTCTCTAATGAAGTGATACTGAATATCAATATACTTTGACCGTGAGTGAAATGCAGGATTTTTCACTAAATGAATAATACTCTGACTATCACACTTTAAATTCAACGTCTTCTACTTAAAATCAAGCTCGGCACATAACCAGCGAATCCATATTGCTTCCTTACTCGCATGAGTAAGAGTCATGTATTTTGTCTTAATAGACAAAAGAGCAATAACACTCTGCTTCTTGCTCATCCAACTCACAGAACCACCAAACAAGTTGAATACATAACCACTTGTTGATTTTTTGCTATCAACATCTCTATCCCAATCTGCATCCACCTATCCTACCACCTCAAAGTTCCTCTCATCTCTCTTACCCCCAAAATGCAATGCAAAATCAGAAGTACCACAAAGATACCTGAAAACTCTTTTGATGGCAGTCCAATGCTCCTTCGCGAATCTCATGGAGCAATTTAAAACCCCTTCCACCAGCTACTTTGATGTTATAATGGTTAGTCCCTTCTCACTAATATGCCCCAGTCGTTGATGTCACAATATGGACGAACTATTCTCAGCACTCTCTTCCTTCTCAGAAATAAAAGAACCACCAAACTGTCCCTTTATGGTACTTCCCAGAAACTTGTATAAAGTACCACATCTTGTTCCACGTGCAATTACTATTGAACCACGAGTCATCTTACACAATTCCTTATCACAACTGAAGTTAACTCATCTATCTGTCATCGAGCTAACATATATCAAATTCTTGTTAAGATCTGTATAATCCCCGGAAGTGTCTTGATAGTACCATCATGCATCCTGAGTTTCACCTTCCCACGACTAACAATTTTCACTGACGTGTCATTACCCATCATGACATTACCTCCGCTGAAAGTTTCATACTGACAGAACCAATCCCTGTGAGGTGTCATGTGATACGACGCTCCTGTATCAATGAACCAGACATCATTATCCGTTTAAGCTACGCAAACTGCTGCTATGTACAAGTCTCCAGTAACTTCATGCTTATTACCCAAATCATTTTTCTCATTCATAGGTTTACTACCCTTGTTCTTACAGTCCTTTTTCATATGCCCAAAATAATTACACTTCCGACATTTAATTTTTGATCTATTTGTACTCTTAGATCTCCCTCTCGATTGTGACTTGTTTCCATACCTCTTTGAATTCCTATCTTGATTTCGCCCTCTGACAAACAGAGCCTCCTTAGTTGAACTTTTCATGCTCCGTCATCGCATATCTTCTGACAATAAAGCTGAAACAACCTCCTCAAATGACAATTCTATAGTACCACTACCAATCGCAATAATCAGATTATCCTACGAATTCAGAGGTCGCTACTCTCTTACAACCCCCGTTAGCTCACCGACGAACTGGATAGCCGCTCGCTTACCGTGGAGCAAGATCCCCGACCACCCTATCGTAGTGGTCATTAGTCAAACCTGCATAAATATGAATTAATCCCAACACAAACGATTCCCAAAATCGACAATAGTCATCACGAAGTTACGCCAGACCAGATGGGTAGTGCCATATTTTGTCAACAGCTCAAAAGCATTGTGATTTGCAAAATCTTCAAACTGTGACGTTACAATTAGAGTATTTACCGTCATTAGAGCTTCATGAAAAAATCGAGGTCTATACCATTATTAAAATTTGACATAGTTTAACAGGTATCAGGGTCCAGTTATGATTCAAGTAACCTGGACAAGAACCTTTTCACCATAGTTCTGCTCAACAGAAGTCATGAATTCATGTAGAAAGTCAGCATACTCCTGGAAAGAAGAAGTGTCACTATCACCCTATGTTGAAGTCAATGGATGGATTCATTGAAATGAAGATGGCAATCTTTTGTGTGCCAGTTATTTTGATATAATTTGTATTACCTTCCCGGTCGCCCTCCTTTGTTTGAGTCCAATGTAGAACTGATCATTCAATAACTTCTCATTGTTTGCATTCACATCAATAGTAATAGGCAAGCACTGGACAGGAATGTTAAAGAAAATCTTGAGAAGGTAGGGATGAACTCAATTATTAAGATTTATATACTTCTAGTTTTGGTTCAACTCAAGTAAAGCAAAAATTACAAATTTCTTGAAAAACATAGTTTTCATAAAAAGAAAGAAAAGAAGAGGATGTTGAGAACACAATGAAAAGTAGGTTCATCTTAAGCATTTATGTGAGTTTGAAACCAAAAGTGAAGTTGATTATCAAATATTATTACCGCCGAAGATCTGACTCCTCCAAGTGCAGTATACAAAGCAAGTTTCCCCACTGGTATCCCCATTCCCTATACAATTAAAATTTTGAATAGTAAGTTTGCACCCAGCCAGACCAAATTTAATGCAAGATATAGATGTGTACGAGTGTGTGATGTTTAAAAATTAAAGGTGGAAGACAATGACTAATAGCATATTTACTTGGCAGCCAAGGTCCCCAAGTCCCAAAATTCTCTCACCATCGGTCACAACAATAACTTGGATACTCTTCTTAGGCCAGTTTTTCAATACCTCAAGAATCTTTCCCCTACAACAGCCAGCCATTCAAGGTCGAATTTTCAGTTTCTACTAAAAAGGAAAACAAAGTAATAAAGCTCAAACAGAGAATCATACTTCTCTTTCAAACTAATGTAGAGTCCCTGGGAACGCCTAAAAATGCTCCCATATTTCTGGCAAGCCTCCCCAACAGTCGGAATATAGACAATAGGGAGAAGTTCCTCCATATTAGCAACAAGAAGCTTGTAGAACAGCCTCTCATTCCTCTCCTGGAAATCCAGAAAAAGGAGAAAGATTTGAGATAATATGCAAATAGTAATGATTGTAGAGACAATGTGGGTTTAAGGGGGTACCTGTAGTTCCATCATAGCCGTGTATGTATGAAGTGGAACATCATAGCTACAAAGGTTTTGCATCAATTTCTTCTCCTGACGATTGAAATACGAAACGCTCAAAAATAATCAAACCTTTTCACAAATTTACCAAATTGCATGATAAAATGTGTAGATTTAATGCACTTCTTGTTTATAAAACTTTTTAGCGCGCAGTGCATCAAAAGTGAACTCTGTTACTATAAGAAGAAATGTCTTTGGACTCCAAGTTCATGTTAATAAACTAAGGTGAACCTGAAGCTGCTGGCTGATAATTGCTGGGGGGAGAAGGCCACACGAATAATGCGCAACTCTCTCTCATTCTCCGTAAATGCTATCCCCTTTGTTATGGTGTGGAGATTCCTCAGCAAATTATACCCACTGCAGAATTAAGTATATTTATTTATATTTTTTAATTTATAAAAATTGCAGGTGATAATAAATTTGACATATTTTTTGGTGGTTATAGTTTCTTCATCTATATTTATAAGAAAATAATATAAATTTTAATTATAAAAATGATCGAACCAAACCAATTTTTGCGGGAGAGAGGGAGTGAGTTAAATGGAAATCTATATTTTATATAATAATACTTTTTAGTGATTTTTTTTATGCAAGTTCACTTTCAAGTTAGGAATTGAAACGTAGGACAAATTCAAACATTAATAGGGAGAACATTTAATTTCTGTTTTCTATTTTTGGGAGATGATTTAATCTTTTAGGTAAAAGTGACCCATCCAAGTATCCAACTACACATATAAAGGGCAGCCCACAGTTGCCCAGTTCTTAAACACTCAGGGTCCATATGTTTGTAGGCCACATTAGGTCATCCAATTGTATGTGGATCATAATTAGGTAAGGGTCCAATTGATCTGCGTATTCCTAAGGAAAGAATAACAAAGGAATTTATTACTATCAATGTTGTCTTACCTATAACTAATGGCAATTAAAACTTGCTACTTGTTCATTAATCTCTCTCTTCAACCACCTAATGCAACTGCATGAAGACATCCACAACTGTATACTAAAAGGAAAGTATTTTATGCTTCGTATGTCGACTATACACAAATAATAAATATTTATAAAGTCGATGATAACGCTTATTTGATCAACATAAACCAACACAGCACAGTAAAGTGTATTATATGACAGCCACATGACGCTCTAGAGTCTCTTCCCTCACCTTGTTCTAATTTTTGTGCAATTGTTTCAATTTTTTTTAGAACTTTCGATAATTGAAGGGTTTTTATAGTTTTCTTTTATAATTTTCACTTTTTTTTAATCCAGTTGAGGATAATTAAATAAGACAATTTATATATTGAAAACTTTTACTCCATTGTGCCATAAGAGCATGCTTATTTACGATTTTAGAGTGTGATACTAAATTGTTAATTTTATATAAAAACTAATATATTTTTGCAGTTATTAATTAAGACTGAACTTTTAATCTGATTTAAAATATAAAATCATATTTTTTCCCACATATTAGATATTATGATTGGGGGGGGGGGGGGGGGGGGGGGGGGTAATGAAATGAGAGTGTAATATCGCAAGGGTTTTGACGTAGTGGGATCATTTGTTTACATTCAAATTAAGTTTCAATTGTTTATATGTCTTCATGCTTACGAATGTATGGTGTCAAAAATATAGCTTAATGCTTCAGTTCTACTTGGATATGGATTGAATCAATCTTTTTCAACCTATCTAATACTCCAATATTCATTTTCTCATTAAAAAAGCAGTTGAAGTTTTATCAATTTCTTGGGGTTGGACATTAATGAATACCTCATTAGCTATAAAGTCTGGCATGCCAAGTAATATTGATCAATTGTAATCAGTAAGGCATGGCACGTGTCTCCTACATGAAGAAATTAAATACCTGACAGCTGCAAGAAATCAATATTGTGACGTTTTATTTGATCAACTGGATAACCATCATTCCGAGCCCCAGGCTTTTGTCTGTGTTAGGGAACACTTTTGAAATGCTTGAAAAGTGACGATTCTTATTTATTTAATTTAAAAGGTATACGTTCACCAACATCATAAATGTTTGAAACCCTCCCTAATAAACGGGAGCCCCACTCTTACCCATAACATTATTGGATTATATTAAAAACTTTTATAAAAAAAATTCTTAATAAAAATTATCTTAATATAATATATGTTAGAAATTATAAGTTAGTTAAGAACAAATAATTGATAATTACAAAAAAATTAGATAAAAAAAAATAAAAAATTAAGAATACACGATATATTCAGATTTATCAATTAATTTGATTACTTTTATTTGTCTGATATATTTATTAGATATCTTACATATTCTACAATGATTATCTACAAACTAAACTATATTTTATAAAAACTTAAAATTTTAAGTCTCTAACTGTTATAACATAGACTCAAACTCAATACATAAATAAAATTCAAGACCGAATTATTAATAAATCTCAAATCTCAATTATTTGATTATTCTGTTGTAGTGATTATTGGTTAAATTCATAAAAAAATGAATGAATTTTAATAATATAAAAATTAAATAAGACGCACGTGCATGCATGAATAACATATATATACTATAATAGTATCAATTTCGTTTTCACTAATTTGGAGGTACGTATTATAGTGCGTCTGTGCGTGCATCAAATTATTTTTCTCAAAACAAAAATAAAGAACAATGTTAGTAAATGAAATTAATGGTAGTACATAAAAATACTAACGTAATTGCGCATGCAGATGCAGTTACAGTGTCAGTTAAATGAAATGAATATGCAAAGCAGCATGATTGACCCGACAGACTTTGGTCTATTAATTAAATAGCATAATTAATTCTGGGGTAACGTGAAATTTAGAGTTCATTTTTTAAATAGTACCCTTGTTGAGTGGCAACTCGCAAGTCCTTGTTAGTATGGACATGTGGCATTTTTGTCAAACTAATTATAAATGACTTGAAAAATCCTAGAGATTTCACACCAATCATAGCAATGACAGCAATGAGAGAGAGAGAGAGACAGACTTAAAATTGAAGCATGAATGAATCCTAGTTGCTACTGCATAAGTGCGTATATATTCCACAAGTTGATATGTGGAGTACCTCTGCTGGCCGTTGGAAAGGAAAAACATTTAATTTGTCTTGTGAATGTCACTCTTTTATATATATATATATAATAGTGTTTGATTGTACTTTTGATTTTTTAAATTCTATTGTATATCTACATATCATTTGCTGGCAATATGTAAAGGGAAAAACACGAATAAACTGAGCTTAAACTTGCGCAGTTATTTAATTTGGCTAAAATATTGAGAAAAAGTAAGTCATATATATATATATATATATATATATATATATATATATATATATATATATATATATATATATATATATATATATATGATACTTGTACAAGTAATTTTGATTGTTTCACAAGAATTTTTTCATATGAATAATATTTAAATGAGATTCACATTAATGTGAGTAGGACTTGTAAAAATATCAATTTTTTTTTTAAAAATAATAATTATTATACACAATAAAAATCAATTAATGTTTTCAGGACAAGGTTTTAATTATTTAACATTATATTGCAATTTTTACAATGTAAATATTGTTGTAATTGTTTGTGGCTTGAGAGAGTTATCTCTTATATTGTTCTCTATCTTTACATTCCTTTGATACTTTGTTTTTAATGGATTTTTTATTTATCTATCTTTGAACAAAAATTACTAAGTGGAATGGCGAAATACTTATTAAGCATATATTTTTTGTTTTATCATTAATGAATCATCCCTAAAAATAAGTCAAAAGACAAATTACATATGATTAATTATATACATATTGTATTATTCTTTATTGTTTACTTTCCCTTACCTTCATGGAGAGGTAAAGGTTGGCATGAGACATGTCACTAATTAATCCTTGCATTCTTTTGCAATCACTAATAATTAATATGTTGCCGTATTAGTTAAGTTTATACTTTTTATCATTTGCAGCAAGTTATTTCTTGCTGGTTTTACTTTTGTCGGACAGCATTACTTTAAATTAATTCTTGTCTAGCAAAAGGTAAAGCAAAATGCTCATCAACCAATTTAAGTGATTAAAGCATGCAACACATGCTAAGCATTTTAATTAATTAGTGATAACTTGCCAAAATCTACTACTTAAGATAGCCATAAAATATAATACTCCTTTTTAACTAGCTATTGAGATTAATTAAGTGGGATTATACATTATACAAAACTCGTTTTGAAAAATTTAATAATAATTTTTGTTCATAAATTAAACAATATTAATTCAGAAATTTAAGTACAGGGGAGTTAATTTCTTTATGCTGATTAAACCTTAATATTGCAATAGTGAATTATAGAAAAATATTTTTGTATTGAGTCTCATTTCCTATGAAAAGAGTATCAAAGAATTAGTCAGATATTATCAATGCCGTTAAATGTAAGAATTTATGGTGCGTTTGGCCATCAAATGAAAGTGAGAGTTTAAATGGCATTCTGGTGACGAGTCTGCTCTTTTATTTATTGACTTTTTACTTTCAAGAATTCCTGGTCTCTTCTATTTACTGTCAGTCTGTTGTAGACTTGTAATGGCTTTAAACTCGATCTTATTACGCACAGTAAATTTCTGGGCAAAATGTAAATAAACTTCTTCAATTCTTCACCTACCAACGTATTGGAATGTACACGATATAGTTATATACAAGTACTAAATATAACCTGACTGCCTGGACTTGTGAGAGAACAGTCAGAGAGACAACCTGACCAAATCCTGAAAAACAAAAATGATTATTAACTCTTATGGCTAATCACGACCAAGATTCTGCTGTCGTTTGAAGGGTGAGAGTACTGTCTTTGTGAACGTCTTCATGTAAGTGAGACACAAGTGTTGGTTGGATTAAAATCTGCCTCGTTACATCGTGAAGGAGTTTAATATATATTTTACATCTTGAAATGATTTTTGATTTTATTTTTCCTTTGAAAAAACAAATTGATATAATGCTTTCATTTCCCCCCCCTCTTGAGCACGACAATTGACCTCCCAACTACTAAAATAAAGCAGAGCCACTATAAAACAAAAAGCAGGAAAAGACCTTTCAATGATAAAAGTCGCGTATTAAAACTACAAAAAGATCGGCCTAAAAATTACAAAACTCTCAATCCAACAACTTTGACAAGCAACACATTAAAATGGTATAATGGTGGCCAAACATAAAGACCCTCTTCAACTTTCTTTTGATGAGTAGATGCAAACTTTATGAACTACTATAAAATTCAAAATAAAATTTCTTTATTATCACAAGTACTTAAACAGAATTACAATAATAAAAAAAAAGGTTGCATTTGGCATCAAATTAAATCAGCGCGCCCACCTCCACAAGTAAACTAATTATACTGACTAATTGGAATGCAATGGAGAAATCACGTGACCTTTAGTTAAAAGTTCAATTAAGATCATGCACAAGTCGCGTGATTTCTATGATGCCACAGCCGAGCCATATATGTTAACAAATATTGTTTACTTTGTTGAAAGATGAGGGAGATTTTATACTTCAAGTATGCACAAAATGCAAATTAATCATGAAACCCTAGCCGAAATTTGCCGGACACTCAACAAGGCCGGCCGGTAGGTTATCTACCTCGAGTATGGTACGGGGACGGCGATTCTATTCTCTTTTAATTTGTTGCTTCAACTCTTCGTAAAAATTCTTAATAAACTCCTCAGCTGCCTTGTCCACCAGACCATTCTCCTCCGTATCTTTTATCGGGAACGGCGAATCCGTTACCCTAAGCTGCCTCACCATCGGACTCCGTCCAAACCCCGGTAAATTAACCAAGGGAGACGCCTCCACACTCTCATAATTATTTAAAATCTCATACATTTTTTGAGCCACATTTACATCCTCAGAGCGATGGTGGTGGTGGTGATAATGATGATGATGTTTACGCCTCGTGTAGTATGAGGGATAAACGGGGCTGTTACTGCAGCTGAACTCATACTCGCGAGGCGAAATGAAGGACATGCCTACGTCGTTTGACCGGCAACTTAGCGTGGAGGCGTAGTGGTGGTGGAGCATAAGGTTGCTTAGGGCTTTGCTTGCAACTTTGCCCCGTTTTAGCATCAA
The DNA here is from genome assembly GCA_947179155.2 of Hedera helix. Classification (NCBI taxonomy): domain Eukaryota; kingdom Viridiplantae; phylum Streptophyta; class Magnoliopsida; order Apiales; family Araliaceae; genus Hedera; species Hedera helix. The sequence goes on from OX359278.1 coordinate 42,002,709, forward strand.
ATGAAGGTCGAGCATTAGTTTGCTCCTTGATAAGCCTTTTCCAATCATGTAAAAAACTATCCTTACTACGTTCCATAGCTTTTTAGCTATTGCAGGTTGACTTGGTTCTATTTCCATGTCTAGAAAGATTATGTGACAACTCAATGTTTTGCTATAGAGATAAGAAAAGAGGAGGGAGAGATTGATTGATTGATTGGAATTGGTTAGTTTAGAAGTGGGATACGAGACAGCTATATATAGGTCAAGAAGATGAGAAGGAAATAATATTTATTTTGAAAATTATAAAAAATAAATTGTTAAATATGGTGTCTCGCGTACGTACCGTAATTCTCTATCAAAAAATGTCTTTACCTTTAGGACTTTTCGAAGGAGAAAATTAATATTCGTGGAATTATTTATTGGAATTTGGAAGATGTTTTTGGAGATTACTGGAAAGTCCTTTCGAAGGAATTAAATTACTTAAGTTTGTCCATCTTCAATGATTAAAGATATTTGGAGGAGTATATTAAATGTGAAAATTACAACACCACTTGGATATTAAGGTCAAAAGAGAGGACACAATAGATTAGGGATGCTACAGTTTAATTAGTGGCTAAACCGATATTAAACTGATGATTTTTAGGAATAGTTTACGTAATGTGGTTAATTAATCAACTTGACTCAAGTCAAATTATTTGTTTAACTTGAGTGGCAAATATTCCTTTATATAGGTTATTTCAAGTTTGCGTGGAAAATCATGAGGACAATATATAGTCTAGTTAATTTACATAATTAAGGAAATATTATGGTTTGTTTATAACTATACAAAATCAATATTAAATTTGAAGAATAACATCCAGTATTAGGGAAACTTTATGTTTAAGTGTATTTTGAAGAAATATTTAAATGGGTGAAGAAAGTTGAAAGATTACATGGGGATTTCATTATTGGATGGTGATGTTACGTATTTACTATGTCATGGTCATCATATAGGTACGAGAAAATTTTGATTACAGTAAATTTAAAAATTAATTTTATTATAGTAAATTATAAGTTTTTATATCACATTAAATGTATATTGATAACAATATAATAAAAAAAATTATAATTTATTATAATAAAAAAAAATTAATTTTTAACTTTATTATAATCGGATCCGTAGGAGATTAGGACTTAATAGTGCGCTAGTACATTTGCTTGTCCAGTTCAATAGAATTTGACTAAACTAGGACGTACAATTATTAGTTATTACGACATTTATTAAGACTAATTAACTTTTACTAAACCAACTTGAATGACTTGAGAATATAGCTGCAGCTTTAGTTTAGTCCTCTCGTAATTAGTAGATAAAAACAATAATTGAGGCTCTAGCTAGCTTGCTTCCTTGAAGGTTTATTAATTTATTATTATGTTGACATGAATCCACCAAACTCTCTCTCTCTCTCTCTCTCTCTCTCTCTCTCTCTCTCTCTCTATATATATATATATATATATATATATATATAGAAACATACATGTACATAAAATAAAGAAGAGGGAAAAAAAAACTAAAACCAGGTGAAGAATGACGATAAAATTTATTTTAATTATTAAAAAGTGAAGAATGACGATAAAATTTGTGTCAAGCCTCAATTTTTAATAATGAAAATAAATATAATATTTAATTTTATGTTTAAATACTGTGTACGTAGACTTGTTTATTAAGAATACGTGGCTAATTAAGAAAGTGGTGTGTATATGGTTGTTAATGCCTAATGGTAATGTACAGCTAGGAGGGTGAACATAGTGTTCTCTAATGTCCCTCTATCACCTTAATTTGTTGGTGAGAACAAGAGAGAGGAGTGATATTGGCCGCCAGCTGCCAGCTTGAGAAGGTTGGCAAGAATGAAATGCATCACCTACTCTCGATACCCTGGCAATCTACTAGAGGTGTACAATCAGTCGTATACTTATACATGTATGTGTATACAAATATATAGTGTGTAGAAAAAGATTCAGTCATTCACCGATTGGTAAGTGCTAACAGAGGCGGAGTCAAGAGTCGGTTCTGCGAATTGTAGTCTGGTCTCAATTTTTTTTTTAAAACTCTAGGTATATTGTATAATTATGCAGTTCAAAATAAATAAATTGAAATAACTTTGACCAGTCTAATTCAAATGTACTTACCGACTCCGTTCCTATAAGTGCAAATTATGTCTACGTCTAAAAATATCTAAGATGTTTACGTACTCATGAGTTAATTTGTAATACTAGTAGTTTGTTTAATATGTTAAAGGCACTGGAAACTGCTAAGTTTTAATACAAAGAGGATAATGTGAAAGAAATTGTAAAGAGTTGATGCCTTAATAATCCTCCTTTTTTTCCATCCCTAGTTTCCTTTCCAACTTCAACATCCTAAAAACATTTAACTGAGTATATTTTACATAACACACATATGCATGCACGCATGCATGCCCATTTCCCCAAAAATAAAGGGGCATCAACCTCATTCTCAAACGAGTCTAATTAAAAGTATTAAAGTGAAAAAAACACTTGTACATCCGTATAATATATTTTAATTAATGATGTAGCGAAATTCTATTTTGTCGATTAAAAGAAAACGAAAAATAAATAAATACTGTCATTGTCATCACCATTATATTTCAAATATTTAAATTATATTTAAAAATATAAAACTTTCTTTGAAAATCTTGGTTTCAAAATTGTATCTAGCTAATTTTAGAACAAAAGCAACTCGTCATGTACTCGTAAGTTTTGGAGAGTAATTTCAAATCGAAGATTTCATATTAAACTTCACAATCAAAGAATATTTTATTAAGAACTATTCTCCATGGAAGTCAGGTATTACTTTTGACCACCTTAGTTTGAGTGTGGACTAGCTAAGCTTTGCAAGAAACATTTAAAAATGGTCAATTTTTCAATACCTTTTTTCTAAAATATTTGAAAAGCAATAAAGGGTGGTAAAATAATAAATCAAATAAAAATTTTGTTTTTGGAACTAAATTAAACAAGATTTAAAGGGAAACAAGGAGAATATACATATATAATGAAACTTGAATTGAGCTATATAAACTTAATTGTAATAGACTAATTTCAAATCAAACTCATATTTTTTATTTTTTTTATTAATTTAGATTGAAATTTAAATATACACACGTATTTTATCTTGACATGTCAAGACTCAATTTTTCAATCTCATAATTATTATAAATTGAATAGTATCGCTCAGGCCAAAATCATTGGGTATCTAACTCATATATATTATGACTATTTTCTCTCCATCTTTATTTCTCGGCTCTCTTTCCACACAATGGTGGCCGGTGAAAATGACCGGGGGGGTCCAGCCATCTACCTCACAAACAAATTATTAAGTAACCACCAAAAAATAAGAGGAATTCATAAAATAGGAAGGAATGATAAACGTTATTTTTCCTAATTCTTTTTGAATAAAAAGATAAATGTTCAACTACTTCCGGAAGAAATAATAATTGAGTACTTGTGTTGTGTAGATGGGAGATCCACTATTTCCAGGCCTCCATTTTTTCTCATAATAATGGTCTCTCAGACTAGCACACTACGTTTATCTTATGTTTGAATTGTAGAAATATAATTAGTAAATGAATGGAATAAAAAAAAATAGAAAATATAATGATTCATTCTATTCCACCTTGAATGAATTATTTTATACTATTTTTCAAGAAATAAAATTTATAAATTTGACAAGAATAAAAATATTTCATTCCATTTCAATGAAACAACTAATACAATTTTTTTCATTTTATAATAATGAATCATTTTATTTCCAACTTTATTTATGCAATCCAAAAGTTTAGTCATTATGGGGCCTGCTAGTAAACAGTACGTGTAACATTATATATTCATATAGTTATTTAGTCTTCCCTTAGACGACCATTTATAAAAGCATTTGTACAACGAATTAACAAACGAAAAAAAAAAACATCGTATTTCACTGGGAAAAAAATTGTTTTTCAGTTTATTATAGTCTCTGTGTGTGTGTGTGTGTGTGTGTGTGTGTTAGGATTTTGTGACTTTGAATTTGTGTGTTAATTTGTTAACTTTGCAAAGAGTGAGCACTGTGAGTCTTTACTAAATTGGTTAGGGTATCAAACTTCTCTCTCTATTTTTGTTAATGTTTTACAAAAAAAAATAAAGTCTTATTTGTAAGAAAAATTGCTCGCCATAAGATTCTTTTTTTTTGGTTAATAGTAGTATAAAATGAGAAAATATATTCAAATTTGTAATCATAATTTTATTATCATATCACCACTACTTAAGTAATTCCTTATTTTAGAGATAAACATAAAATAAAAGTACTTATTTAATATTTACAAATTTAATAAATAGGACCGAGCGATGGAAGGACTAAGGAGTATTATTTTCAATACAAGGAAGCAGTAATTGGTTATAGTTTTAAATTTCATCTTCTCTGTGTACATATAATATAATGCATGAATCCCTTACTGGTATTAATGAAAAGAAAATAACAGCTGAGAGTAATTATTCGTGAATTTTCTATTAAAATCCTGCAACGGTACGTCTTTGTTTACCAAAACTATGCTGTGTGGAGACAGAGCCACATAATTTACAAAGATAAATCAAGAATTTTTTCACTACATTAGGCTTAGTGGATATATATATATATATATATATATATGAGCTTTTTTTCAAAATTTTCTTCTCCATTGTTGATCATATTCAGCTTTTCCAAAATATTGTCTTGGATACTATTTTCTTCCCCCTCTTAATTAATATCAAAAGTATTATTGAGAATATATCAATATCCTCAATAGCAAAAGACTTCTGATGCTATGTAACACTTTGTGGGCTACTGCACTGCACTAGCAACTATATACTCCCATTAGTCTAGAATTCAGCTTTTGTTTACTCTCCACAACAAACCAAGGGACACATGCCCTCCATCTAGAAACAGGACACCCACAAACGAATATTATTGTATATTGATTTTGAATTCATTAACATAATTTCAGCAAATATTAGTTAGACATATGAACAAATATTGCTGTTATAATCTCAACTTTGTTAATTATAAGCTTAGAGAGTGTTAATAAAGTAATAAACCAACCGTTATAAGCTTATAGAGTGTTAATAAACCAAGATAAAACCAGGCGGTAATTATATTGGACTGCAATTTCAATGCAGAAGAGCTAAATCCGAAATTAGAACGACAAAAAAATATCAAAATTATTTCTAACGCCACAACTTCTAAGTACGAAAATAAAATACAAAAATTTAGCCAAGTTAATTTTGAAAAATTAATTATGCATGCAAATTGATAATCAGTTCTGTATCATTAGGAATGAATCCAATTAATGGAAGAGTGTCCAAGTGAGCCCACACACTGCAGCACTAATTTCGTCCACAACCTAACCAACCACCTTGATGAATTAATTCGGTTGACTCTTAAAAAGGAGCTCTAATTATTTGAGATATTTGAACCCCAATTGAATTATTGGTGGTCCGGCTAAAGCGCGCATATATATATATATATATATATATATATATATATATATATATATATATATATATATAGAGCTGTAATTTTCCAATGTCATTTTCTTTATTTTCCAACTTTCTTCGCAAACTTCTTCTAAAGGCCTTCTTATCATCTGGAATTCCAACAATTTAGATTGGCACAAACTATATGCCAAGACTTTAAGGCTTGTTCAATTAATTAATTAATTAATTTCATCATTTCAAAGCTTAAATTTTGATACCAATGACCATTTGATCCACTGATATGACTAATTTTTATTCGAATTTTCTCTTTTCTAGGTTATGATAAATTATTGTAGTAAATCAGGACATTAAAAAAAAACTTAAATTTTGGTCATGGCATTTATAGTCGACTACCATATGGCACTCTATCTTTATCTATGTGACGTTGTCTTTTAATGTGGTGCAAATTGAGAATGCAATTAAGATGAGTTTGATATGTTTGAAAATGACTAAATGTTCAACCAAGAACTCAACTATAACTTGGTGAAGAATTTTCTCTATATAGGAGTATACCATGATTTCAAGACTACATAAGACATTTTTAAATGAGGGGTTAATTCAGTTTAGACCAAATAATTGGAATAAATAGTGATCATGGATGCCTCGTTTCCTGGGGGGAAAGGGAAAAAACAAGGGAAGATGACTTGGAGAAAGATTTCTCAACTTAATGCTTGTATTAGTTAATCTTTTTCTTTCATCTTTCCTTTAAGATTATGATATAATTTTGTTCAAACTCATTACACCCCATTTAAAAGCATCTTTATTCATACTCATATTAATAAGGAATTCGCGAGTGTGTGTGTGTGTGTGTGTGTGGGGGGGGGGGGGGGGGGGGGGGGAGATATCAACACAATGGACTTGGACAATAACATAGTTGTGTATGTTTTTGTTCGGTTTTCGAACTTGTAACAATGCAATATCCATGTACAGAAAGAAAGGCCTTTAAAACTCGAAAAGAGCCTTTTGGTTTAGTTGGATTAGTACAAATTGTCAAATTCTAATAAACTTTCCATAATGTTTCCTCAGCCAGTATGTGAACATACAAAAACTGTGTTCAGAGTAACAAAATATGGTGATGGCATCTATAAGAACAAGTATGACCGAGGTAAATCCTTCATCATGTAGTCAAAAGCACAATCAGGTCACACACCTGGAGTTTATAGTAATCTGGAACCAGACAATTTATAACACGTTCTCTGTTTCTGCATTAGTGGTAGTCGATTTCTTCTGATACATGTAACTTCTCCATGGCAGCCTGTTAGAAAGAAGAGCTATGAGAAGCTTTGAAGATCAAAAGTAGTTGTGGTGGTATAACACATTTATAGTATACATGACTCCAGCAATAGGAGGTAGGACACATGTTACAACTTGCAAGGTAAAACGGAATTCTAACAGTAAAGAGCTCATACAGGGGAGGATCTAGCAAGGGGGCCAAGTGCTCACCCTTGTTTTTTGAATTTTTTTTGTAAGTATAGGACTAATATGGTAAAGTGCTGCACCCCCTTAAAAAAAACATTGGGTCACTTATCAACAACTAGATATTCTTTCAAATTTCAATTTTTGTTTTTATGAGTCTATTTGATTTTTTTCTCAATTTTTAGGGTTAACGTTAAATATCATTAATTTTTCTCTATTTTTTTATTAGTCATCTAGGAGTAGTTAATTATTTAGTTTTGATTCTTATTTATTTTTATTCATTCATACTAATTAGCACATTCGTACATGCTCTATAATTTTACAGTATATATTAAAGTTTTCGGCATGTGTGTCATTTTGTATTCATGAATTATGAATATATAATTTTGTTTTAGGACTATACTAGTGAGTGTTTGATTTGTTCATATTATTAAATTTAATATTTAGTTTATCTATTATGTAGTGAATTTGTATTTGATATTTTGAAGCTGGATGAATAAATACATATAGATAAATATTTTTCAAGATCTAGCGCTACTAAACGTTTTCGATCCAATTTTTTTTTTTTCCGAATGAACCTACTTAAGAGTCAATTAGTTGTCTCAATCAAATAAATAAAACCTTGAAAAATAATTTTGTACCGACTTTTGTGTGTTTTTAACTGAAATTTATATTTAGTGAATTTTATTATTTTTTTATTTAATTATAAGAGTGCCCACCCTTGCCAAAAATCTGCGTCCGCCCTTGAGCTCATAGTTTCCCAATCTAACGTGCAGAAAAAAATTCTACAGTGACTGAAGTTCCTCAAGCTAATTGAGCTACTGAATGTTTTATCAGTGCCCAAAAATTCAGAAGTATGGATTCATTTAGCCTAAATCCAACATGCCATGTACGCAAATAAGAAAGAAACCAATTAAGGTAATGGTAGCAAAGTTGAGCTCAGGTGGTTTTAAGTCCTAAGCTAGCCAAAAATGAAGCATGGCCTTGTTTTTTATTTCATGCCATTTCTAGAATGAACTTATCAAATTTTAGTAACTGAAGCACTTACATTTTTAATAGATAGGATTTTGTGCACCATTAAATTTTCCATGCTCACAAGTACATTAACCTTCTGACACAAGGGGAGAGTTCTCCAACTCTGCTAAGCTTCTACATCATTTTCAGGGTCACATCAGTTTTAGACGTCAGTAAAAGTCATTTCAGGAAGTAAATTGGCAATCAGTAAAGTTAGTACACCAACCTGTAGGCAGGCCAAGTAATCCCTAGACATGACGGTATAAAAGAATAATGCACACTTGTATGGGATGGTGCCACTCGAAGATGATACTGTGAGCAGAGGAATTTCTTTTCACGAAGACAAATCATTCCAACCCTGTGTACAGGCATTATGGATGCTTGCATTAAATCAAAGAGCACTATAGTAGCTCTTAATTTCCAAATGTATGATCAACATTTCAGACAAAAGTAAGCAGCTTTAGTAATTTAAAAGAGTCCTACTTATAAGAAAACACTACTTTGAAATTGTGGATATTATTCATGAAATGCTGTGTACGAAAATTTTGATACTAGTTGGACCTTCGGAGGCAGATGGACAAGGCAGGAGAAGGCAACATAAAACATCTAGAAGGAAAAAATGAAACTTCAAACTAATAAAGTTATTCGTATCCTTTTCCACCAAGAAACATTATTAAAGTCTAATGCAGTAATAGGAAAAGGGAAAACCAACCTTTGTTCCTCATCATCAATCAATACGTTACACCTGGAAATTTATAAAAAGGAAATTATTTAGAAAGCCATCTGAAACAAATTCTTGCTGCATACTTCTGCAACGACGCTAAATCTAGCCCAACTACCAGCTCAATTAGCAAATAAATTAGTAATGTAGCAGTCTAGAAGAATCTGAAGTTCGAACTGAGTTCTGTATCTTACATGTTAAAGGCTCTAAGTTCTAATATAGGTTAGCCATGCATCAGGCACATAGCAAGCATATTAAACAGTTTCCATGATTGGAGTTTACAGTTACTTCATTATGTAGTGGTTTTTAATGTTAGAAAAACCAAGTAGTAGTACTAATGCAGGATTAAACAAATTAATTGATATCTGTGCTGCTATAAGTTTAAAGACTGCACATGTTCTTGTAGCAGTTAGAATGCAAATTGAAACCTTTTAAGTAAATTTTGCTGATGACTAAATCATGGCATGCTAGGTGGGATCTCTGTGACGAAAATAACTCTTTTATGCACTACCTCAGCTAAAAGAGGACAAAATGCCGACTGAAACAAAATTTCTTGCAGATGAAATACATTATACAGGGAAGATATTAATCATGGTACTCTTACCGTCTCAGAACACGCAAAAAGGTAGCAGTTATTAAAATTTGATTATCATGGTCATTCAAATTTCAAAGTAAAGGGGGCTCAAAGGAATTTAACCACAATCGGTCTGTTAAAAATCTTAAAAATTGCAATGTCATAAAAGATGTAACCTCCCCTCCTTGATTTCTTCAATCTGAACTTGTTGCCAAGCTATAAGCAGGAATCTTAGCAAGTCTTCTCTCCTTCATAATCTCTCTTATCTTCTCAACCTCTTTCCACATACCTTTACTGGCATAGATGTTTGACAATACCACATAAACCCCATCATTCCAAGGCTCCAATTCTTTTAAATGTTCAGCCACCCACTCCCCCATCTCCACATTTCCATATTTCTCACAGGCCCCCATCAAACACCCCCAAATTACCACATTAGCTTTCATTGGCATCCCCTCCACCATCTCTCTGGCCTCCTTTAGCAACCCAGCTCGGCCAAGCAAATCCACCATACATCCATAATGCTGGAACGTGGGCTGTATCCCATACGTATTCTTCATCATGTTGAAATAATATTTACCTTCCCGAACTGTCCCAACATGCACACAAGCACTCAAAACCCCAACAAAAGTTATATGGTTAGGCCTAACACCTGCTTCTCTCATGTAGTGAAAACATTCAAATGCATCATTACCATGCCCATGCATTGCATAACCCACAATCACAGATGTCCATGACGAAACATTCCTTTCACACATCCTCGAAAATACTCTAAAAGCCAAGTCCATCCGACCACATTTACCATACATATCAATAAGCGAATTAAACATCAACATATCTGATTTTTCAAAACTTTTAGCTTGAAACACACACTTATGTAACTGAAGAGCTAAGTTCAAGTCCCCTAAGCTTCCACAAGCCGATGTGACACTAACCATAGTCACATCATCCGGCTCAAATCCACTTTTCTTTAACTCCATAAACATCTCCACAGCTTCCTTAGCACGTCCACCTTGAGACAACCCTCCTATAATAGCATTCCAAGAACCCAGCTTTCTGTCACAATTTTCATCAAACACTTTACGTGCATATTCAAATTCACCCCCTTTTGAATACAGACTAATGAAACCACTCTCGCAAAAAGTAGTTGACTCCAACCCGTGTCTAATAGCAACAGTATGAATTTGCTGAACCAGTTTCAAATCCAAAACCTGACTTACAGCCTTCAAAACAATGGGTAATGTATACGAATCGGGCATGACACCGGCTCGTGCCATAGCCATATATATAGATAATGCCCTGTAAGGTGTATCTAGCATAGTGTATGATCTTATAATGTTGTTCCAATAAAATGGTGCATCATAAAAGGATAGCATTTGGGTTTTGATAATTTGGGCATAAGTTTGATTTAATTCTTGTAAATTTGTACAATTCGAGACTTGGGTTGATATGAATTTAGCCCATTCTTGGCTATTCTTCTGATGCGGAGGTAAGATGGGTGGAGAGGAAGCATTGTGGTGAGGATCAACAGGTATGTCATTTGTAGCAAAACTATAATAGAGATGGTAAGAAATGTTGAAGTAATTGGGGAATTTAATGCTGGAAAACTTAATCAACATAGGATGAGACGAAGTCATACGTTATGGAATTACACTTGCAATTAGGAAGGGAAAAAAAACTCAAAAGAGTTGTATTTCTGCGTGTGTTACTGCTCTGCTGCAAGAGGTCTAGGATGACTTCGACGTTTGAGGTGGTTAGATGTCGTTACAGTCTCAATTTTGTTACGTTTGAAACTTCGGAAATATTTGCAGTTTTGCACGGAAAAGGAAAATAATACCCCTTCGTTTTAGTATATATATATGGATTTTCTTAATGTGTGCCCTTAGGGCACACATTAAGCGCGAAAAACAATGTATAATATTATTTGTTTATGTAGGCGCACTGAATTCAATGTATAAAAAAATAATATACTAGTGGACCCCATGTATTGAATTCAGTGCAACTATATAAAGAAATAATTTTTAGCGGGTCCCATCTCTTGTTTTCTGCGCCTAGTGTGTGCCCTTAAGGCACACATTAAGCGGACCCTATATATATACATACACTAGAGATAACCTTGTCTTCGGGCACGGTACAAGTAATATAACAGTTGAGTACTGTATTTAATATTTTTAAATTAAAAATTTTAAAATTGTTGTGGACTCTCAGCTCTATAATAAAACTGAGAGTCCAACTATTAATACAAAAAAATTGATACTTAATTTAGTCATAAATTTTTTTTAGGTAAATATTAGTGTGATACTTATTCCCAATTTAAAATTAGTTTTTATAAGATTTGAGCAATTAATTGATTGACGATAGCGGACTTAAATTTGTGTAATATAATATTTTCGGGTATTCCATGCACCTTTTCTTTATTAACAAAACGGAATGAGAAATTTGGCTATATTTATTTGCCTCCAGTATCTCTAACAATCGATCAATATGATCCATGAACAGTATTTCATGTGCAAAAAGGGTATTACTGCAAGCCATTTGGTGGGATCCAGTGAAGAAAAAAAATATAAAAATTCAAAAGAAAGACTTTTGCAAATATACCCAAAAGTATAAAATTAGTCATCTAAGTCTAAACAAAAAAGTATTGTCATAATACCAACTAAATCGCATCACCATAACATTTTTTATTTTTTTTTAAAATTGGACAAAAGATTCTCATACCATAAGTCAGAGTCTACTACAATAGTTGCTTTCGATATAGTCTGCAAAAATACCAAATAGATGACACGTAGCTGCACGTGCTTGAAGACACGACATAGATTAAAATTCTAAAAATACTCTTTGCAACCTAAAATAACTTACAAATCAATTAAAATGAATTTGAATCGTCCTTGTAATTTTTCGCCCAAATCAATGTGCATGTGGAAACATAACAACCGCAATACTCGAAAAATAGGAAAATGGCGTCAATACTAAAAGAGTGACCCATGTTGTTTACATGCAAATTTTTTTATTGTTATAATTATAATAACAATTATTATTATTGTTGTTGTTGTTGTTGTTATTATTATTATTAGTAGTAGTAGTAGTAGTGGTGGTAGTAGTAGTAGTAGTAGTAGTAGTTGTTGTTGTAGTAGTAGTAGTAATAGTAGAAGTATTATTATTATTATTATTATTATCATAATAATAATAATTATTACTATTACTATTATTATTACTATTATTATTATCATTATTATTATTATTATAGTATAGTGGTAAATTTGATTTATGAGGAAAATGTGAGTGGATAGTTTTTTGAAAAAAAAATGTTGAATTTGGGGGAAAAACGGGTGATAGATTAATGACCATTGGATGTTGAAGTCTTAAATGATTTTAGACTGTTGAATATTGAAGTTTAAATTAATTTGAGACCGTTAAATATTAAAATCTTGATATTTGAGTCGTTCTGTTTTATTTTGTATATATATATATATATATATATGTAACAACCATGCGGTTAAGTATAAGATATATTTAGATAATTAATATTTTTGCATGTTAATTTGATATTTGCTCAAATGAGTTTCATTTTTAACTAATCACAAATAGTTGGTTTAGTTAAAAATATGATTAACCTGCGAAAATATCAATTTCTTATATTTATTACAATAATATTTATAACAATTATTTATTATAAATCATATATATATATATATATATATATAAATCTGATCGAAAATTATTAATTTTATAAACAAATTTATTTGGTATATATTTATTAAAGTTAGTGAATGATTAAATTAATAATTAATAATTTATTAAATTTGTATGTAGCTCTAACATTGGAAGAGACTCGGATAAACTCATCCTCAATAGGATTTAATGTGGATTGTCTCCATATATAATTTGTGGCTATTACAATTACCCCGCCTCATTATTAATGTTTATATTGAGTCATTTTAATTTTTAAATTCAGACTCCTTTGTAAAATTTATAGAGTTATTGAAGTTTGCAATTTAATATTTAAAATGTATTGATGTGCATTTCAAAATATTTATTTTGTTTTTAAAAATATAGGCCTAACAATTTCACCCGAATTTGATAGAGTCTGTCTGATCCTATGTAACTTGATTTTTTAAACTCTATAGGATTATAAGGTTGGATATATACACACACACACACACACACACACACATGATTTTTTAAAATTAAAATTTTGTGTATATATAATTATGTAATTTTTTAGGTTATTTTATTATAATTTCATAACATTTATAGTATAATATGTTGTTAATAATAGAAATATTATATGTTGTTTAATTTTAAATTAAAAATAATTTTACAAAGTAATATAAATAACAATTAGAAAAATTTAATTTGGAAAAAAAGGAAAAAATCGAATAAACAGGCCATGTATAGTAGTGGGATAATGTTTTCGGGTCGAGGTGAGTTCAAGAGAGAATTATATATTGGTGAGGCGGGTGTATGGACAAGGGTTCCTTAGACTATATCCGTCCCGTTGTTAATCCTAAAATATATAATTTGCACCCAAAAGTGATAATACATTTGTTTAGTTGAAAGAATTTCTTAGTGCAATTTGAAAGGTCAAAAATCTTAAATAGAGCATTTTATTTAGCGAAAAGACTTTAAGATAAATTTAAATGCATTTTAAATAGTAGAATGTTGGAAAAGCAATTTTTTTTAAATAGATCAATTTGAGCTTGAATATGAAGAATGATGACGATTATGATAACAATAACTACATAAACAGGCTTGTATTTAGTATAAAAAAAACTTTATTCTTTATAAAATTTGTATTTAGCTCAACATAATTTAATTAGTCAAGTAAAAAGGTTAAATTTGAACACTAGTGGAAGTTTTAGTAAAAAAAGCCAAAATGTGAAAATATAAAAATTCAATTAAGCTACCATAAATATTTTTTTAATTTTGTTTTTCAGTAACCACAAATATAAAATGAAATAGTTAGAAAAATACTTTTCTTTTTCCCCAAAAAAACAGCAGAGGGACTTGCAAGTTACAATTGTAACATAGAGGAGCTAAATACGCTATAATTTCGAACTTTTTGGGCTTATAATCGCCCTCTTTGGTTTCCATTCTCAAATCGCTCATCGCTACAGTTTCCCAATCCTCTACGTTAATGGACCAAAAATCGGAACCCAATCACGAAGATCCTATAATTGAGGATGATGACGATGATAAATCATTGCCAACAATTCTTGATATCACTAGCTTTCAGTTCCACGATCTCAGCTCAGTGGAGCTTCCTCCGAGTTTAACCGAGTTAGATTTAACTGCGAATCGGTTAAAGACGTTGGACCCTCGGATTGGCCACCTCTTGAATCTCAAGAAGCTCTCTTGCAGACAAAATCTCTTCGATGATTCCGGTATCGAGCCCATTTCTCATTGGGATGCCCTTTCGGACCTCCAAGTAAATTATTATCATCCATTTTCGGCATTTCCTGTGTTTTTTTTCCTGCTTAAATTTATAATTTTATGGAATGCAATATTTTCTTTTCATCTTGTTTGTTGGATATTACCATGATTGTTCTTGGGGTTCTGTTTGGTTGTTAAAGTTATGCAGGATATTTAAGGTTTATATTATATACTAGCATTAACCCGTGCCTCTGACACTACAAAAACCAACATTTTTTCCCATGTTATATTTGGTTTGACCTTCAACTACTTTTTAAAACTTAAAAGCACATACCCGTGTAGTCTTGCACATAAATGTGCTTTCAGTTAAATACCAAAGCACCAAATATTTTCTAACAAATTCCTGCAGCTTTTGCACAACATCCGTAGACTAAACCACTCTCAAGTGAATTTTTTTAATTATACTAATTACAGAACAGGTAATTCTGATTGTCTCCTTGTATGATATCACTTCAAAGATAAAGGAAAACAATTTGAAGAATATATTTTTTTACCTGACATATATACCATTCAGTTGCATCATATATCTTGCTATCAGCACAATCATACGCCCAAGGAGCATCCCTACATTAGCCATAGGCATAACTACTTTCAAACACACAAGCTGATTCCAATGTATACCTTCTGCAGTAGCCCGAAAAAGAAAGGTTGTGGTTAGAGAGAAACCTCAGGTCCTGGTAAACCTCAGCTGGAAAAGTTCTTGCAACATGCTATTATGCTAAACTTCACTTTCTAAAACCAAAACAGAGTACATCATTGTAGAGATCATAATCATCTTAGGTCACACAAATATGATCATAGGAACGAAGTAATTTTAATCTTTACGTAACAATTTAACTGTGCAGAGAACATACAAAAATATAATTTAATGATATGCCTTAACAATTTTATAATAACAAAAAATTAGGAATGTGGTAAAATGCACTCCACTCTATTAGCTCTCCCCAGTAAAATTTTGTTCAAACAGTAAAACCCATCAACATGATTGGATAAGTTTATTTCAGCCTTTCAGGTGTTACGTCACCAAGAGAACCTGGGGGTAAACAAAAGTATAGGAATGGAATTAAAGCTACAGGCAAAAGTAAAGACTTTCATAATGCAATGACCAACACAACCCTCAAAGACTTCATATTTGCAATACATACCACTGGCTGTGCAGTCACATAAGTTGTTAAATTGGTCTAAATATGTTTTAGTAGTTTTCACATTTCAAGATATGCAGCTGTAGTGATACCTAGTTAGGTGCACATATCTTTCAATGTATTGAAAATGGATTTCACAGGAAAACATCACCATCAGAATGACCAGTCACAATGAGGAATTTCTAAGAATTTTCCAACCTGTCCATCCTTTTCTTTTTCGGCCTTTTTTAAGGTCTTAATAATGTCAAAATAATTATTATTATATCAAAACAAAGTAACAATGTCACTGAAAATTTAAAGTATCGTAAACCAAGTGCAAAAATCTCGCAAAATACATATTTATTCTAACAACATATTATTATGATATTTTATCAACGACCTTTTTATTTTTATTTTGGCAGCAAAATGTTTTAAGGAGTACCAATCAAGATAAATTTTATATCCAAAGTATGCCTTTTGGGCTCTTTCATGTATAACTAATTCGCATGAAACAAATGAACACAACAAAATGAGAACTAATGAAATGATAACGTATCTAAGTATATACCGATAATTATATAAGTTCACTAACAATTATTATTTCATCCATCAAGCGACAAAAAACACAAACTAAAATTGATTTAAGAGAGCACTAACTTATGAAGTTGTCTCACTCCTCTTAAAATGGCAAGCTCTTAGATGTTGAACTTGATGTGAGCGACTTGAAATGATCTGATGGCACAAAGTCTTGAGGTAAATTGGCCTTTTTCGCTATCCTCATCATGTTGTTTTGCAAGCTCTGTTGAACTAAATGTTTCACTGCTTTTTTCTCATTGCTCATCATAGCATCCTCATTTGGTAGATTTGGATCTGCAGACGATGATGAAGACCCACAAAGAGGTGCCTATAATGTGCCACCTAAACCTCCACCATAGCTTTCTGAAACCTGCTTTCCTTTATCAACTCGCAAGCACTCCAATATTCTAGAAGCTCTCTTTTGCGCTAGTGTGCTCCCTAGAAGAGTCAATTCAAGAAGGGATGAAACAATTCCAGCCTCGGCCATTGCCTGGCATGCAGGTGAATCAGTCCGATGCAGAGCATCTATCAAAATTGGGAACACATCCGGAACGTCGCTAACGGCCTTTCGTCCCTCCGTTGTCGATACTACATTGCTGAGGACCAAGAGTATTCTTTTGGTGACTTCCTCCATGTCCCCCAATGTGCTAAATAAGAATGGTACCAAATCCGTCTCTAGCATTGGCAAAATATTCAAGGGCGAGAATGCAAACAATGAAAGGAAAAAAGAAACACAACCCTGACAAAAAAATTGAACAAAGTAAAGAAAGCAAAAAACACAAAAAACATGCTTCTCTGTTTGACCACATAAATATAATAATATTTCAAAAATCTCATTAGCAAAACAATTTCAAACATACAATTTTTAAATGTTCAAACTGTAAATAAATAATTTTATTTGACTTAATTTTGCAACCACCATAGTCTTCCCAACATTTGAACTAAATAGTGTTAAAAGAACATACTTCCAAAAGAAAATGACATAAAATTAGGGAGGAAAAAGGCATATATAACACTTCTTGGTTTGATTGCCTACGGAATGTAGGGAAAGCAAAGAAGCATTAGGCTCTAGGCCTCAACTAATAGCATACTCATGCTTAATTAATTTCAAACAAAAAGAATTAATTTCTTTTCTTCTGTCACTCTATTATTGCTTTACTCTGTTTTCATACCAACAAAACAAAAGCTAGACTGACTAAAACCGCAAGGATAGGAATGCAAAAATCCATAAAGGAAACAGGAACAGGAAGCATGCATCTAAGCCTGTTTGCATCTAAGTCTGTTATCTGATTTAGGGAATATACGTGAAAATGTCCCCATCTCAAAATGTGTACAAAAATACACATTAACACATCATCCACTTTACAATTTTCAGTAAGAATTGAACCCAAAGAGTCTAAACAGCCACTAAAATATACTCCTCTGTGCAATCTTAGATGTAAAAAAGTTGGCTTCTTTCTACTTTTCCGTAACTGAAAACCAAGAAAAGGAACAGATCATCAAAAAAATTAAGACAAAAGCTGATAGCCAATCAGATTCTCATCAGTAAATCTCCCAAATCAGTAAATCTTCCAAGGTTTTCCTATAAATCTCCCAAATCAGTAAATCTCCCAAGGTTTTCCTATAAATATCCCAAATTCTCATCAGTAAAAAGTAGAAAATTATGGAGTATAACGCATACATACACATAACCTTAGGATTCCAGGTGGAAGATCAGAGGACACTTGAGGAAAATTATCAATTCTCATATGCATAATTTGGGCACAATAGAAACTTACCTCATTCCAAGTCCTCGACCGAGACCTCAATTTTCACGGACACAGAGCCGGTGTCGGAGTCCATCAACAGGAGAATGAAGGGAAAGGTAGGGCTTCACGGCAACGATGATTATTGGGAGCTTCCTCTTATTTCTTTTGATAGTAGGAGCAATTGAATCCTTTTTTCAATTGGGTGTCGAATGGAGGAGTTGCGGATTTGAATGTTGAAGAAGAAGACGACGACGGAGAAACGTCCCCAGCGACGTGTCCCGGAGTCCCGACGTGGGATGTTACAGAGATTGTGCTGCGGTTTGCTTGGAGAGAGCGAGGAACTGAGGAAGGAAAGAGGAAGGGGAAAGAGAGCTTCACTTCGAAGGGGAAGAGGATTTTGTTGCTTGATAGATTTGGTAGCTGAGAAGACGTAAAGAAGGAGAATGGACGGTGGGATTTATCCTAATGTTTGGACGGTCCTGATCAAATATTAGGAGGTGAGCGAGAATGTATTTTTTTCAAAATGCCTTGTGTTTTGTTATTATAGATATATGGGTAGTAAACCGCCCAAAATGGAAACTTTTTATTGTCTCCCGCTAGAAAGAGTTGTGGCAGTAAGCACCTTTTTAGGACTCTTTGTAATTACAATATTAACCCCACTTTCAAATTAAATAAGGCCTTGCCGGCATGTAATGGGAATTGGTGATATTCCAGCCGCCGGTGTAGTATTTGAACGGTTTCTATGCGTTGTTTTTGCTGCCAATATCAGGGTCGGCGATGACGATGAGTATGATATAGCTAATGAATATTCTCATGGATTAGATTTGAGAGAGAACGTAGAAGAATATATATATATATATATATATTATTTTTGTTGCAATTCAATTTAAGATTTAGGACTAAGGCTAGACGAGCTGATTTTTTCAGTCTATGACAACCTTTGGAAAATGTTGTTCATGTGGATGCTTTTAAAAAGATTTTTCATCCCTATAGCTTAGACGGATGCACATTTGGTGACAGTAAGCGTAATGTTTGTAACTGTGGATGCTTAATGCCCTTTTATGTATGTTGTATAGATGAATATATAAATATATTTATGTGCATAGATGAATATAAATATGTGTGTGTGAGAGTGAATGTGCATGCACATTTAGATGTATATATGGCCTTGTGTGCAGACATGCATATGTGTATTAACATGTTAAAATGAAATGTACGTGATGTCCACTGGTTATCTTCTAGTTATACCTGTAACCGCAGTGAGGATTATTATGGGAATGGGAGGGGGAACTCTTTGTTGTTTGATAAGGAAAAGGGTAAAATTTGAGCTTTTCAATTTCTTGTATTTAGTCTTTGTTTTCTTGAAATATAATTGCAGTTACTGCTTCTGCAGGAACTAGTGCTCAGGGATAACCAGCTAAAGAAAATTCCTGATGTTGGTATATTAAAGAGCCTTTTGGTATTTGATGTTTCTTTCAATGAGATTACATCACTGAATGGACTGTCCAAGGTCTCCAGTACACTCAAAGAACTATATGTCTCTAAGAACGAAGTTCCTAAGATTGAGGAGATTGAGCACTTCCATAACCTGCAACTTCTTGAACTTGGCTCCAACAGATTACGGGTTAGGATTCTGGTCTCTTGAACTTGATGTCAGATTCAATATTAACAATTTTCTTAAACACCTAATGGATGATTACATGTGTGACCGCATGGATGTATTTGAGTGAATCAAATTAGAATACCCACTCAATTTTGACTGGGTTGAGCAATTTAAGTGAAAGGAGAGTTTTGAAATTGAGGTTAAAGTTTAATATTGTGTGTTTGGCTTATATGCTCAAATGTCGACTAATCACTTTGCTAATTTAGGTGATGGAGAATTTGCAAAATCTAACACACCTACAAGAGCTGTGGCTGGGTCAGAATCGTATTAAAGCCATTAACCTGTGTGGGTTGAAATGCATTAAGAAACTTAGCTTGCAGAGCAATCGATTAACTTCGATGACAGGATTAGAGGTATTCCGCTGTTGAATATTGTGGTGCGCATACGTGCATGGAAGTGAAATTTACATAAGAAACATCCCTTTGATTTTCAGGAATGTGTTGCTTTAGAAGAACTATACTTTAGCCACAACGGTATTGCACAAATGGAAGGGCTTTCAACCTTGGTTAACCTTCGGGTCCTAGATGTGTCATCGAATAAGCTCACCACAATTAATGACATCGAGAACCTAAGCCAGTATGAATATCTACCTACCCAGTCATATGACTCATTTATGTTTCTTCTTAATACTAACATCTTCAGTCCCGATGTTTTCTTTCAGATTAGAAGACCTCTGGCTTAATAACAACCTAATATCGTCATTGGAAGATATTGCAGAGGCAGTTGCTGGTTCCAGAGAGAAGCTCACGACCATCTACCTTGAGCACAATCCATGTGTAAGCTTATCTACCACCGAGGACCTAAGTTACTAATTTACAGGCTCTGCTAGTCTGCTTGCGTTCATTTTTTATTCTTTGTATACATTTCATCAAAGTTTCTTTAATACATAGAGCTGTTTTAAATTTCCATAGTTCTGTTTGCATCTTATTTGAACCTGTTTTTTTATCCTTCACAATATAATTTTACAAGCCTGAGTGATAAAGATTGTGAATATACCATGTTTGTGCCAGAAGAGGGGGCATTCTGATGCTTTTAATAATTAGAGACTTATGATGGTGAAATTGCCTTCTGATTATTAATAGTCTTAGCTTGGTTTGTTTTGATTCTATATAATCTTCTCAGCCCACATTATGATGATTTCTTACATTTTCAGCAAATATAGTTTGAAGAAAATTAGCAGTTACTTATTGATTAGGTGATTAGGCTAAAAAAATGCTGGATAGTCCTTTTATGACTTGAATGATTATATGGCCATCACCGAATAAAACTCAGTTATCTTAGTGTTTGTTCATTTTACTGGAGTTTGGTCTCAATTTATGGTCAGTTTCGACTAATATGTCTGCTGAAGAAACAGTATTTACACCTCAATGTAATGAACTGTTAGTTACCAGTTACCACACATTTACATTTTGGTTATAGAACTTTCCTGTTTGTCAGTAATTGTGGAAACTAACGAAGTTATCGATCAAAAGGAGTGACAAAAGCTATGATAAAGAAGTATAATTATGAGTGTTTGGCTGTGTTTGGATGATGTATTTACAATGTACTTGGATTTGTAATTCCTTTCAATTTAAAATCTCATCAACACACACACACACACACACAATTATATCTATGTATGTAATGTATATTGTAAGGCCAAGGGCTTTGAAGGAACTTCAGTAATTTATAGGGTCCAAGTCACTCCAAGGGCCTCAATGCAAACTATGTAAACCTTAGGGATATTAATTTCTTCTTCAGTTCTTCCCCAATTTGGTGCAAGATATCCTAGTATAACTAGTAGGAGCATGTAATCTATGAAGTAACTTCAATATGATTTGAAAATGTCTTATTACATTTTGTCAGAAGTCAAAACAGCCATTAATGAAAAATGGTGAAATGCTAAAACAGCAAAACTGGCATTAATGAAATCGGCATATTACAAAATATGTATACATACATTTTTTTCGTTGCCACCAAGTGAGGAAAAAGAATATGAATGACAGAGTGGGAGAGAATTTCATATAAGAAGAAAAAATAGTCTCAGATTCGAAAACTAACACTCTTTAATTACCTTGTAAAATATTGAAAATACTTTGATCTTGCTCCCTAACAGAATATTTTAGATAGAGAATTCTAATTCCCTCCCCAAATTATATTAACCTCCAGACTACCCTACCATACACTAATGTTATGTACAGTCCTGTGAAAATTAGTTGTTAAATTTTGCAATGTACATTGTGCGTAGGGTGTACTACTATTATGTTTTGCTCTTTCCTGTTTGATAATAACGTTGAGTATATACCCACTGTACAATGTGCCTGGTGTGTTCTGTTAATATCTTGCCTTGTGTTTTCCTATTTGAATGAACTTGAGTGCCTGCCGCTTTTTTTCTTCAGATATGTCTAAAATTACAATGCTCCTATGATCGAAAGTTTTGTTCTCTTTATAGTGATTGTGAAGTGTCAGTTAAAGCAAAGGATGAGAGAGCTCCCATTCTCATTCATTGAATGTCATTGGCTGGATTTTTTCTTAAAGAATCTTTTTGTATTATTTATTTTTAACACAAATTAAATTAATACATCCCTCTTTCTGCAACACCTAGCAGGCAAAATCTCCGACCTACATCGCTACTATGAGACAAATATTCCCGAACATTCAGCAAGTTGACTCTGAAATGGTTGCTTAGAAGGTTGTATCACTTTCGATTCTAGTTCTAAGGAGAAAGAAGAAAACGGCTGCTGAAAGTTTATTTGAAGTGCTGTTGATGCTGAAACGTTAGATGGTTTTGTTGCTTCAATTCTAGTGACGAGAAAAGAGAAGATGGTGGCTGCTGAAAAGTTTATTCACTTTTAAGTTCTATTTAGTTCCAAGTTAATACAAATTTTGTTTTTTTGATAAGTTAATATGATTTTTTATTGGGAGATTGCTTGAAATATTGTGGTTCAGAATGCAATGCAAAAACTGAAAGGATCTGCCTTTTCCCCTTCATCGTATTTCCTTCCACACACCTTTTTTCTTTCTTTTTCCTGTTCTATCTTTTCTGAGAGCCAATTTGCAGAACAGGACTTGTACTGCTAGCAGCTAGATCTCACAAACAAACAAGCCAATTTACAGAACAGGACTTGTACTGCAAGCAACTAGATCTCACAAAGAAACAAACAATGAATTTCACAATCAATCACAGATTTCATATTTGGTTGTTCATTGTCATTGAAGACCTCGTTCATTTCCTGCAACTGGCCCAGTTATATAGCACATTTTGCAATCTGAGGGGTAGAGGGAAACATTATACTTTATAATCATTTTAACCATTTAAATACAGTTCTTGTCAAAGTTTATTGCCAATTGGTCATATTTAATGTAAGCTTAATACTACCAAGGGAAGACGGAGTAATATGTACATTATATTCCTGATAGCATATTAGGTTGTCGTGACAAATCGTACCCCATGGTACTTGTGAAAACAGCCTAGAGCCAAAGTGTAGTTACAAACTTACAATCTCTTTCAATATAGTTTGAGTTAATATAGAGCACTTGATTACCTCTCTTTGACTGGCTTAACTTGTAAAAGTCTGTCAATAGCTGAATAGCAGATCTACAATCTCTTTCAATATAGTTTGAGTTAATATAGAGAACTTGATTACCTCACTTTGACTGGCTTAACTTCTAAAAGTCTGTCGATAGCTGAATAGCAGATCCCAGTTGACACAAGCTTATGGTTGAAGGAAAATGATATATGTTGAGAGAGGAAAACAAAGAAGCTGAAGCACAGTACAAACAAGAAACAAAAGCTTCCACCTCTAAGGAAGCAAATCTCCACAACTCCAACAAACAACTAGAGACAGATTCAGCAGGCCAGGAATAAGGAAGATATCTCCTCGTTCTCACAAGATACAAAATGTTTTAACCTACAGATCTCGTCATCAAATCTAATTATAAGCTGAGAAATTTCTGAGTGGGGTGACCATTTTACAGGGAGGGAGGGAGGGAGGGTTGAACAAAAGAAACAGTGACGTTCAAGCATACTATCAAGATCCACATGGGTCAGATAGCATACTATAGGTCATATGCTGGGTTCAAAACAATCAAATCCCACTTCCGCATTTGACAAAACTAGATACGACCACACACCCATTTAAAATATCGTGCCTAGTCAATTATGACCATATATACCATATCCACAACGTTAAATGGCCAAATATCAACCAAGGTAATTGTTACAATTTAAATGTAAATACATAAGAAACTGCTGGCTTATTGTGTACATAAAACCAGACTACAGCTTCAAGAAAACAAACAATATAAACTGAACCAGAAACAAGTACAAACTGAAGATAAAGGAAACGGAGAGACAACTATTATTAATTTAGTGCAGTAACCATACTATTATTAACTATTAAGGCCTCCTTTGTTAGGAATATAAGAGGCGGAATAAGCCATTAGTATATCCTCTCCATGAGATAACTACATGGCATGCTTAGCAAAAATAAAATAAAATATATATATAGTAGTATAGAACCGTCTCTCCTTTGAAATCTGTGTAATCCCACCTCAGAATGATAACCTATTTAACTCATTTTTATCCCAATCAATACAAACAAGGTACAAAAATTTAGTTCATAAAAATTATCCCGGTATAACTCCATAACACAACTTTGTAAGGAACAGAATTAAACCGTTTAACCTTGTCCCTGAAACAAACGAGCCATAAGTATACATCATACAAACTTGAATAAAGCAACAACTTTTGAAAGAGAGTTTACCATACCAAAATACAACAGAAATTCCAAATATTACCGTTTAACTTCATGGTTTGCTAACAAAGCAAGTCTGTAATACTTTAACAATCATAAGTAGGCTCAAATTAGATCGCAACAGAACAGAACTAAGATAAAGAGCTATTTACCGCCCCCTTTCAAAGCCAATTCGACTGCGACCGGAACCACCTTCGTAGCCATCTCGCATGGATGAGCCAGCACTGGCTTTCATTGTGCCACTGCTGCCAACCTTGTCCAAGGCCTTTTTACCCTTCTTAACCTCAGTTAAGAACTGATCCAAACCAAATGGATCAGCTTCTTCTGCCTCCTTCTCAAATTCAACGGGCCTATCCCTTGGACCAGTCCTCTCAGATGTACCTACAAATGCCTTGTCAGGTTTGAATCTATCAGTCTTCATAATCTTCTCTAGCTGCTCATCGGCACCTCCATACATATCAGAATCTGCATCTTTCTTTGGCCTGTAAAGGGTAGATAGCGTAGGTTGGGCTGTGAACAACCCCTTGTCATACACATTATATTGATCATCAGTTGCGAAGCCTGAATCCATCCCCTTCTCCTGGTTGAACAACCGTTGGTCGTACATGACCTCTCCCCCACGTCCTGCTCCAGCAGAAGCCATCCCAAGCGCAACCTTTTCACTGATATCACGGTCTCTGTCTCTGGTAATCTTACTTTTCTTCCCCATCGCAGCATCCTTTGCCTCCAACCTTCTTTCTCTCTCCCTCTCTCGACGCCGCTCCTCACGAATCTTTTCCCTATGCAGCCGCTCTTCCCTCTCCTCCTTTGTCTCCCTTGGTGCCTCCCTCTCTTTGACTCGTTCATTATCCCCTCTCATATCATCAATGTCCATCATACTCTTATCAAAAGGCAATGAGACAGCAGCTGGTGGAGCAGCACCAGTTCTCTCAGATCTAGCTTTCTGAGCTAATGCACGCAATTCTTGTTCCTTCCTTTCCTTCTCTTTCAACATCATCTCCTTTTGGACCTTCGACCTCATAGCAACTGCCTCTCGAGCCTTCTGCTCTGATACATACAAAGCTTCTGAAAGCTTTGCAAAGTTGTCATTAATCTGAACCTCCTGAAGACCTCTACCATCTGCTGCCAAACGCTTATCAAGTGGGATCGTATAACCTTTTGGGTTCTTCCAGTTAGAAATACACGGTGGAATTTTCCAATCCTGCTGGTCCTTAACAGTCACAGGGCGAGGCGGAGAGTGCATAACTGGCACAGGGGGTGAACCATTAGCCTTAGGAACTCTCTTGTGCTTAAACTTCGGTGGCTCCAGCGGGTCAACAGGCATCTCCACCATCCTAATAATCCTTTCCTTCGCACCCGAGTTAAAAGCAGATGATTGTTGTGAAGGTTTGTACTTGATAAACTTAGAATCTGAGGATTGTGTTGGAACATTTTTAGGCTGTGCAGCACTCAACCTCACATTCACAATCTTCTCAAGAGCCATTTTAGTCTCCAAAGTGGTGTCTTCAATTTCTTTCTGCTTCTCATCGGCCCCTTCCTCTTCATCAATCTCATTTTTCAAAATCTTTGGCACAAGGTCCCTGTGCTGTGAATAAACAATCTTGGATGCATTCTCATTCTGTTTGACTATAGCATCAAAAGTAACTTTGCCATGCTCATCAACTGTAACAGGCAGTGTCTTTTGCCCGGAAACTATGTCCTTTTTCCTGCCCATATCAAGAGGGTATTGTGCATATAGAATTTCTGGAAAAGCGCCCCCATCACCAAAATGCTCTGGCCGTGATGGCCTAAACCCATCCCGCTTCAAATACAGTGGTACCGAATTGGCTTTGACAACCGCGGAGATCTCATCCTCTGCAGCAGTATACCTTTGCTTAAACCATGGATCACTAGTGTGATCGTAATATGTAGTCCCAGCTGATTTCGCAGGGGGGAGAAGCTCCTTCAGAGCCGCCATGGCAAAACCAGTTTCTGGATATTGGCAAAGTCCCAAACTTTAACCACCAAAAAGCCCTAAACTTAAAAAAATAACAGGATTGCAATCAATTTCAATTTAAAAAGAAGACTATAAACAGCAGGATCAAATAACTCTACTCAAACCAAAGCGGAAAAGCTTACTAATTTTATGAATAAAACGATTAGGACAAACAACCATTGAAGACCAAAACCTCATAAAATCTTGAAAAACTAGGCAGAGGTTATTGCTTTATTCGAAGGATATATATAGAGACGTCTAGTGGTATAAGATTATCAAATCAAACTCAACTTCAACTTATGAATAGATCTAGGAACCCAATACAAAAGTGAAAAGCTAATGGAATTTATTATTATATATATATATATATATATATATATATATATATCAGAGACGCTAACCCTAGATGGAGATGAAAATGCCTAATCAAATCCTGAAATCGATAGTAAAATATAGATATTAACTTGAATACGCAATTATTTGAATGATCTAAAATCACCTGTTTAATTCCCGTGTGAAGATAAAATTTAACTTGTAGGGCAGATTGAGATTGAAGGATGAACAACTATGGCTCCCGATAACGTAGTGTGTGGTTGCGAGGAATCTAGTATAACGCGGCGTTATTTATCGTCGGCGCCTCGAGACTAATGGGCCTGGCCCAAAAGCCATGTCACATTTTTATGATAAATGAAATATGACCGCTTTTGGCATGACAATATTAATGGGACAAGTCTTCCTACGTACATAATATTTAAATATAAAATTAAATATAAAATTTATTTTAATTATTAAAAAATAAAATATAAAATAAATTTTAATATAATATTTCATTTTTTAAAAATTAAGATGAATATTATGTATTTATATTTATTCATATTAGTGTGGTCTATGAGTTTAAGTGTTAATTTTATTTATTTATTTTGCTAAATTAGGTTGACCCAAAGTATAAAAAGGGTTTATTTGCTAGGTCAAACTTTACAAAGCCAGCCAGCCGGCCATTTTTTTTTCTTGGACAATACTACATACATTACAATCGGACATTACATGAAACATTACGTGGATACACAAATTTCTATATCAGACTTTACATTTTAATGGTTGATATCCATGAAGTGTTCGATTATAATGTACTTATACTTTTTTTTTTTTTTTATAGGAATTATATCTTCAAAATAATCATGACCAACCATTGTGTTTTTTGGGATATGAGAATTTTTACTGATATTTTTTTATCTGATACAATATTATTATCTATCCCACTTTATCTCTTGATTGATCCTGCCATGCTTGAGTATCCTTCTAGGTCAAGTTCGAATGGTCGGTCAGTAGACTCTGGTTATGGAAACTAAAAATATTTGTATGAAAATTAAGCTATTCCTACCAAAACTAAATTTTATGTTGGTTGGTTAATATATAAACGATGTCCTGTTCCCTTGCTTGTCCACTAATGAAACAACTCAACATCTTTTCCAAGAACGCAATGCAATGCAGGTAAGTCGACAAGGCTAATATGTAAAAAGCCAAGCCTGCCCATCCTTCCTATGTTAATGCTACGTACCTTTCTTTTATGCCTGGCCGGTTGAAGCAAAATGCCACTAATCAGTCTGCTATTCCTCCACATAGCCAGCCTGCCTGCCTGTCTGTCTGTCTGTCTGTCTGTCTGTCATGGAGCATGGTTTTTTACTTTCGTTCTATGGAACATATGGGTATTTACAGAAATTACAAAAATCTTTAAACCTAAACAATGCTCAGTTTCTGAAAACAAGCTACTATTTACGAGCTGTCAATTTTGCTGCTATGCCACTGGGCTTCTAATTTGCTTAAATCTAAACGGATTGAATATATTAAATCCTCCTATTCTCCTCCTCCTCAATGAATACTGATGGCAGTGTTTCAACTAAATCATTTCTAGCTGGGGCAGCCAACGGGTTATTAGGAGAGACATTAGATTATTGCAATTTCAAGGAAATTGAGAAGGGTTCCGATTCTTCTAGCTGAGCTTTGGGCCATCTATGATGGCTTACTTAACCAGTGTACTGGTTTCTATATGAATATTTTATTGTCATATTAAACGTGCCTGATAATCTATGGAATTTCAATATTTTTATTTAATATTTTATTGTCATATCAATAAATTGCAATTTTGTATGAAAATAGACTTAATTCGGAAGCAACATCCAAACAAATCATTACACATTAGTACACAACATAAAATTACAGTTGCTAGATAGCACTGGTACTCTGGTAACATTAACCTGTACTGTGGGGTAAATACGAAGTCTACTCTTCGTCTTCACATGGACTGAAGACCTACAAACCCCCCCTCTCCCCCGGACTCTCTCTTTCTTTCTTTACTGTTTCCATAGATTGGTTTGACCGTCAATGGCGGCCTTAGAGAGCTCGAAAGATTCAGCTCTACGTTACGCATTTGGAAATGTTCTATCGTTCTTCATTCTCCTCTTGATCGGTGTGCTCGCATTTTCGATCCGTCTTTTCTCGGTAAAGATTATTACTTTGGACATTCCTATGCCGGACACGTAGAATGTTTGTATTCACGTACAATTTAGATCTGATCCGTGAAATATTATTAAAATTTGAGTTTGTATTCTTTGCGCTTAATAATTTGTTTCGTGAATTTGAGTGTGGATAACTGGATTTGATTTTGTTTGTGTTTGCAGGTTATTAAATATGAGAGTGTTATTCATGAGTTCGATCCATATTTCAATTACAGAGTCACCCAGGTTTGAATTTTATTTTCTTTAGCTATACCATAAAAGGTTGATGCTGTTGGAACTCCAAATATAGCTTAATAAATTTCATTTGTTTTTAATATCGTAGTGTTGTTTTGAAGTACCAAAGCGTTATAGGAGTTATACTAGAATGATTTATATTCTCAAAAATCTGAAACAGGGCCTGACTCTTGGGACTAAAATTTGTTTTTGACCTTTTTTCCCCCCTGGTTTTGCTCAATTTTTACTAGTCACCTACTTTATTGGATATTGTCAATTGTTTAGTATGATTTTGTACTATATTTTGGCCAGACACATTTAATACCTATCGTGTATTTCCTTTCTTGGGCGATGAATGTCTCTGATATACTGAATGCATTTTTTTGAGTTAAATTATTTTGCTATTTACAAATGGATGTGTGAAGAAGGTGACAAGAATATCTGTTGATTTCAGTTTCTAACAAAGAACGGAATATATGACTTCTGGAATTGGTTTGATGATCGGACCTGGTAATTTCTATTATAAATGTAGTTTTGTTGAACTTTTATATTATCATTATTATTTTTATCCTTTCTAGGTTGTTACGTTGAAAATCTGCAGTGACATTGTACCTTTACTTGTCTGAAGGTATCCTCTTGGTCGGGTGATTGGTGGAACTGTTTACCCTGGATTAACATTGACAGCAGGAACCTTATGGTGGTGAGTATTTGGGATCAATTTTATATCAGCAAAAGATTCATGCCAATGTTATTAAAAATTTAAAGAGAAATATAAAGTTTAGTGCCTCTAGCAGCTAATTGTTTTGAGCCTACATGGTTTCAGGATATTGAATTCTTTGAATATTCCTTTATCTGTGGAAACTGTTTGCGTCTTCACTGCTCCCATATTCTCTGCTAATGCTGCATGGGCAACTTTTTTTCTGACGAAGGTTTTTTTGTGGCTGAATTATTCTATTATTGGAGTGTTCATATATAATTTGCTATGTTTTCAAGTTATGTTTCTGCAAACTGAGATCTTCCCTTCATATTTCATAAACTTTATGTAGGAGGTTAAGGGCACCGGTGCAGGACTCACTGCTGCAGCTCTATTGGCCATGGTACAATTTTGTAGTGGTTCTCTGTAACTTTATTATTATTTTTCCTCTAGTTTTAAACTTTGAGCAGACGTTTCTTATGTAGCCTTTTTGCTATTTTGTTATATGAAAGAATATAAATATAATATATGTATATATGTTTGATAAGTATAAATATATTAGCATGCTTTACAACTTAGTACACCTAGAAGAGTGGATAGTGCTTCATAAAAAACCTAACAAAGGAGATATGTCTATATGCATCTGAGGGGAACACTGTAAAGGAGAAGTTAGAGAAGCTTTTTGAGACCTAATAAATTCAAATTTGAGTATTTCCCTTTGTAGCTCTTTCTCATAAAATAGAGGATATCAGTTTTTAGCAAGTTTTTATCCTTTCTAGGTTTATTTTAACAGGAACTAGTTACCAGGCTCATCACTAAACAAATCAATTAAACCACACATACATGTGAATAAAACTCTGAATGATAATAGGTTAGCCTATATTGATAAAGTAAAAAACTATTTTCTACAAGAGAAAGAAATTTGTATTACTTTTTATTTAGTAATATCTCCATCATTATAATGATCCTGCCAATTATTGAATTTCAAGTACTATATCCTTTTATATTTTTATTTTTTTCCATCTAACTTCAACTATTTACCCTTTAAACATAAACATGTATGCCTGGGTTGGATTATGTGCATTGCTAATTGATGTCTACTTTTTGGCTTGATTATGATTCAAAATGTTGAAACACATTCTAAAAGAGGGAAAATGGAAACAGAGCACGGCCTTGTGTTGTTGTCAACTGAAATTTGGAATGTATATTTGGATGTATGGTAAGGATTGTCAAAACCATATTCAGCCAAAAATGAGGACAATTTCGAATGTGATTGTGCTGTCTACTGGATATTTTTAGTAGTACTGTGTGTTTGGGCTAAGTACTTAGAGGTGTCACTGAAAGTAGCAAGAACTCAGACCATCCTTTAAATCTATTAGTAGTTTGGAGGTTGACTTCCTAGATTATAAGTCGTCCTAGTAAACATAATTTTTGCAACTTAAATATTAGATGTGCGAAAAATCATTGGCATGAGTAAGTTGGCATAGCAGTTAAAAAAGTTACTGTTTGAAAAAATTGGCCTGATTGGCCTGAAGATATGCCCGGTGTCTTAAACAAATGCCTAATGGTGTTTGTTTTCCATTTATGACTAATGATCCATCACCATGCATAATTTTTTGGTTTGTTTCTGCATTGTTCTTTTACAAGTTCCCACACTGATTCTTTGAAGGACAAACTTTGTGTTAAATGTGATTTAGATTCTCGAAACTTCAATCATAATATATATTTAGCTTCTTTTTTTTTTGTTTTGTTTGCAGGTTCCATCCTATATATCCCGATCTGTGGCTGGCAGCTACGATAATGAAGCTGTAGCTATATTTGCTTTGATCTTCACTTTCTATCTTTATATCAAGGTTAGATTCAGATCAAAGTTGGGCTTATATTCCTTCTGTGCTAAATTTACGGCTTAAAAAAAGAGAGTACTTTTTAATATTTCTTTCTCTTAAAAAATAATAATTTGACAAGTTCTTTGTTTCTTTCTCATGATTGTTTTTGAGACATTGGATATTGGGTATGGCCTGTATAATTTTAATTTATTTTTTGCAGACATTGAATACGGGATCCCTTTTCTATGCTACTTTAAATGCCATATCATACTTTTACATGGTGAGCTTTGTCTTCTAATATTCTGTGGTGCTGTTTAATACCCATGATCATACTTGTGTTTGTCACTGTAATTTTTCCTTTAGTCTTCTAATTTTTAGTACTCAATATATACTTTCCACTCTCAGGTCTGCTCTTGGGGAGGATACACCTTTATTATTAACCTCATACCAATGCATGCTCTCCTTTGTATTGTGACTGGCCGCTATTCTTCTCGGTTATACATAGCATATGCTCCTCTTGTAAGTAGTGCATGAAGATTTAACCATATTCTATCACTATCCATACATGCAGTTTAGTTAGTAGTAATTAGTAAATTAGATTATCAGATATTTTTGACATTTTTTTATAGATCGGAAACAAATGATATAGAGCATGCTATAAGCAAACTGAAGTCAATATCACAAAGCCTTTAAACTTACATCTAAAGTAAATTTTTAAGGAGTAGTGGCTTCGGAGGTATGATAATCTTATGAATCTTGAAAATGAGAAACTTATCAAAAAAGAAGGTAAAAAAAGAAGAGATAAGAGGGTGCTATTAACAAGTTTTACACGATGATAAACTGGTTTTTCTTCTTCCTTGTTTTTTTTGGTTATATTTTTTTAATTTATTTTTATGTTTGTGTGTGTGTTTCACACTATCAATGTAAATCTATAAGAAAAGCCATTAAATGCAGGAGATCCAATTTATGTGACTATTAGCTGATAGTTTTTGAGGAATATGCTCCTATTACAACTTGCAAGTTCCGGGCTGTTTTTTTATTTATTATTATCTAAAAACTAGTTTTACAAGTTCTTTGCTGCTATTTGTAAAAAATAATAAATGTGTAATTTTGACTAATGGTTTCTTACATCAATATCATTTAATTGGGGGCTGAGAATGTGTGGGGGATTTTTTTTCCTGCTTGATAACTTGTTCTTTATCATTTTCTAGTCCTCTGTACTGTAGATCTTATTCTTTCCTGTGCAGGTTGTTTTAGGCACACTCTTAGCTGCATTGGTTCCCGTTGTTGGTTTCAATGCTGTCCTGACATCAGAACATTTTGCATCATTTTTGGTAAGTGCTAGAAAGACAAATTACATTGCTGTGTCCACATATCTTATTTTCATTTGCCAAAAGAGTTAGTTATTTGGAATTTATGTACATTAGTTGTCGCAGAGGTCTCGTAAGCTTTTATTGCATGTTCAACTATATTTACTACAAACATTTCCCTTCTGGAAAGGAATTGCCATTAGTAATAAACCAACTTAACATATATCAGTAAACTATAAAAACTATACATAGAAAGAAAACTTGTCAAGGTAATATGGCTCGACAGCTTTGACTTCTGGTCAGCTTATTGAAAAAAAGAAAAAAGAAACTTTGACTTCGTGTGGACGCTTGTGTTGGTTAGTATCACAACGAAATTACTCGGTTGTACTCAATTTGCATTGCATCAACTTCTTTTGGCTGATTTAAAGATCTAATTGTTTATATCCATCTTTAGACCCTTTCAATTCACCTTCTCAAATTACTGTAGATTGCAGTTAGGTTTATATATTTTGTGCAAGAGCTGTCATCTAAATTCAAATTTGTTGCATTTAGTTACTTAAAACCTAGATATTGAAAGTCTTAGCCTCTTAGTATTAAAATGGTGAAGTGAAAGAGTGTGATATTGTCGGTAGGTTAGAGAATTTTGTCACAGTTGGTTACTATAAACGAGGATAGCTTGTATGAGTACAAAGTAGGTGTAAATGTGTAATATTCGGCAGCTGTCTTTGATTTAATGATATCATTTAAGAATTTGCAGTTTGTCATTTATTTTCTTTTATTTCACTTTTCAAGACCTGTGCATATCTTGCTTGATAATGGCAACCTTGATGGCCCAATTAACTGCTACATATTTCTGTACTGTATTGTTCCTACAACTTAACTTATGCCATCTTTTCTTTCTGGAAAATTTCATCTACAGGTTTTCATTATTGTCCATGTGGTGGCTCTTGCATACTATATCAAAGGAATTCTCTCTCCAAAAATGTTTAAAGTAGCAGTTACTCTTGTTGTATCTATTGGACTGTAAGCTTCTTTTATATGAAATTTTAAAATCTTGGATCAGTGTTAACAAATTAGAAGATTGTGATTATAACTATTTATAAAAGAAAAGAAAAAGATAACTCTAATTTATGTTCCTTTTGAAATTGTTTTTACCTAAGCTGTAGGAATACAACTTTTCGTTTACTATATCAGTATAACTTAACGAAAATATGAATGTAACACTACTGTGCAAGATGAGGATGATTTCTTTACCCTACCATGGTTGACATACATAATATTGAATATACCTTTTGACATATTATGTATTTATGATTCCATTATTCAGGGTTGTATGTTGTGCTGTGATAGCTGTACTTGTGGCACTGGTAGCTTCTAGTCCAACAAAGGGATGGAGTGGACGAAGTTTAAGCTTGCTTGACCCGTAAGCTTCTTAACCATAATTCATTTTATTATTTTTAATATCTTTTTAGTGAAGTATTCATGTGTTATGTGACTAAAAGTTAAGATCTAGATGTGATTTGTTTAACCTGCTACCCGAGCTATGAGTTCCCCATTAGGGTTGGCTTGTTGTTTTCTGGTGAATTTTACATTTTGCTGTGTTGTAAATTCTTAGACTTGGTATAAGAAAGTTGCTCTTCTGGTTTAGAGCCAGATGAAATTACACAACTCAGGAATAAATCCTTTGAAGTGTATCTGGGAAATATGTATCTGAATGGTCAGTGGCATGGTAGTTTAAATTATTGGTTAATGGGTCCTATATGGAGCCAGTAATATTGCTATCCTATTCTGTCATTTCTCTAGAACGAGTGTGATAATTGAATGCCTTAACAGCAACAACTAGTTATCATGATTCTGTTTACTTTCTTATTGGTCTGTTTCTCCCGTTGTCTTGAAGGTAGCTTTCTAACATTCCCCCACCCTTTATCTTCTGAATTGTGTAGAACTTATGCAAGCAAGTACATACCAATCATTGCTAGTGTCAGTGAACATCAACCACCAACTTGGCCGTCTTACTTTATGGACATCAATGTTTTAGCATTCTTGGTTCCAGCTGGCATTATTGTAAGTTCTTAATGCTCAACTGATCTTGCATATTCACTTTGAAATTTTAATTATGTATTCTTTTTGTCGATATTTTGTTTTATTGTCTGTTCTTACACCACCTTTGATACTTTTCAGGCATGCTTTTTTCCGCTATCTGATGCAAGCTCCTTT
The DNA here is from genome assembly GCA_947179155.2 of Hedera helix. Taxonomy (NCBI): domain Eukaryota; kingdom Viridiplantae; phylum Streptophyta; class Magnoliopsida; order Apiales; family Araliaceae; genus Hedera; species Hedera helix. Next base: position 42,037,979 of record OX359278.1, read on the forward strand.
GTCGTCCTTTACATTGTCACATCAGTATATTTCTCCGGCGTGATGGTAAGCAGCACAGCCAAGGAAATATAGTTTTGCCTTCTATCAAGTATCAACTCTGCTAATTCTTCTCCGTCATTGTTGGCAGGTGCGTCTAATGCTTGTACTTGCTCCAGCAGCATGCATATTGTCCGGTATTGCTCTTTCTGAAGCTTTCGGGGTTTTTACACGATCAATCAAATTTCAGTTGCCTGGCGTATCAAAAAATCACCAGATAGATGTAAGTCTGCTAAAGTAGTTTACTCATTATATTAATCCAATGAGGTTTTAAAATGCCAAATTCAGCTATTAGAGTAAGATTCTTTGTATGGCATTGACATTTAAGGTCGGAGATATTGGTTCTGGTGATGTTATACAAAATGATGCTGTGAAAACTGATAAAAGTGATGAGCCTTCAAAGGATCGACCTTCAAAGAGGAACAAGAAGAAAGAAAAGCAGAATGTGGAAAAAGCTTCTAAGTCTTCTATTAAGTCAAAGATTGAGAAGAGGCTTCTGGTTTTACCTCTGGAGTCGTCTATCATTGCTCTTTTCTTACTGGTGTTGCTGGGTGCCTTTTATGTTGTATGTATTCTTTCTTCGCTAAGTATCTGGAGTACTAAATGATTGAATTGACTGACATTTATTGCAATGTTTTGTTGCATATTCTACTACCATCAGTTAGGAGGAAAAGTTACTTTTTACTTGATCATTTTGTGATATTTAATAACCATCTCTTAACGTAAGATATATGAAGTCTAAAGTCTTATAGCCACTCGATGAGACTTTCTTGACATCTTAAAAGGGAACAGATGAAAGTATTTGTAATACCAATGTAGAAAGTCAACTATGCACCACCACATAATAGATACCTTTCACAGACTTTTGAGATCCATTTACCACTCCAAGCAACACTTTCAGGTAACTTTACCTGGTAAGATGGTCTTTTAAGTGATTAATGAGAAGGTTTTGTATACATACCTCAAGATCCAAAAATAAAGTATTAACCATAATTCAGTGTAATATACTTTTTCAAAAGAAATATTATGCTCTAGAACAAAAAATGCACCCTTGTTGTCTTTGTTGTTTTGTTATCCTGTACTTCAAGGTTTTTTTTTCCAAATTTTCATGTCCATCTCATGCATTTTTGCATCTTATTGCCACATGTATGACTTTGGATTTGGTCCAAATGATTGGCTGCCACTATATGACAGCGTTGGTAGTTTCCCAGTTGCTTACAAGTTACAAGTTGAATACCCAATTCATCAAATGTATCGATTGTTTCAGGCCTGGTCTCAGTTAAATACATCATTGCTCCTCCTCCCTTTCCTTACCTACTGCCACCCTTAAAGGAAAGAGGAAAACAGTCAATACCTGACAATACCCATTGCTTAGCTCTCACATTTCTTCATATGCATTTGTAGTTGGTGTGATGTCACAAGCACCCAAAAATAAAATCTTACTTTGAAAAAATAAATATGTAGTAGTGTAAGTAAGAGTCGATCCCACAGAGAATGATTATTTAATTTTATGTTTTTGCAAACAAAAATTGGGGGGTTTTTGAATCAAAGAAATAGTTTAAATAAAATTAACTAAAATAATTATGCAAGTAATTTAATGAAATAAATGAGAAGAAAAAGTCTTGGTTTAAGTTAATATCCACCATCAAGAATTTACAACTGATCACTGATGCAAAAATAAATCAATTAATATTTTGAAGATTCACCGTAGAAAGAACTACTCGCAGGTGGAATAATTTTTCTCTTATCTCCTTAATTTTAGATAAGTAGACACACGCGTTCTAAATTACCCTTACTATTAAACAACCCCCGGCACGTGCTAAATATTTAATTTAATAGCAGCTTTAAGAATTAGAGAGATCGTTGAACTAAACAACACAAACCATGCGTTTGCATTTAATTTAGATGAATATTCTTCCTAAGATAAAATAATCTTTTGATCTGCAAAACAATTATTAAACTTAGTTGCTTCACAAATAGCAGTAGATCAATATGAATAATAAACTAGTAGCGCTCCTAGCAATTAAACAAATCAATCATAAAATTGAGTATAGAAGAATATTCAATAATCAAAATATAAATTGAACGATTAAAATAAATTAGATCTCACAGTGTATAAATCTTGATGGCTTCAATCACTTAAACCAAGAATAATAAATTAACTACTCATAATTGTAAAGAATACTAAATAATAGAAGAGAGAATTTTTATTCTAATGAGAGTTGTGTGTTACATTGTGTCTCAAGCCCTCTATTTATAGGCTCCAAAATCCTCCTAACCCTAGTTGGAAGTACACTTTCCAAACCCTAATAGGATTTAAAATACAAATAAAAATAAAAGAAAAATAAAATAATTATTATCCTAACCCTAATTGGAATTAAAATCCAATTTGGAATCAAAAAGTAGCAAAATTCGCGAAATAATTCTGTTTCTACCAATTTCCGCGTTGCCAAACACGCCCTTCGCCCCTTGACCGGTCAACATGTCAGCAGCCGCGCATTGCGCGCGGCACAGAAGCCTAAACGACGTCGTTTTCCTTGTTGTCTGCTCTCCGCGCATTGCGCGGCCTGTTCTTCCGCGTCTGCTGGCAAAACGTCGTCGTTCCAGCTCCGCATTCCACTTATATGCGCGCATAGCGCGGACGTCTGTTCTGGAAATTACCATTATGCCACCGCGCTGCTTAATTACCAAAATGCCATAAGATCTTTGCAGAATTTACGAAATTGCCCCCAAATCTTATTTTTCCTACAAAAATAAATATAAATTAATTAAAAATAAATAAAAATAATATAAAAATACTAAAAATAATAAAAACACATAATAATAAATAAAACACCTAAAACACTAAAAATAAATAAAAACACATAAATAAAAGGAAATATAAAAATACTATAAAATTACCTAAATTAACATAAATTAACTAAAATACTATAAAACCTATTAAAACCAAAATGAGTTAAATAATTAAACATTTAATCATGCAATAAATATAAAAACTAAGTATTAGGGAATAAAAATAGCATATAATTTAACCCTATCAGTAGTTTAAAACTTGAACCAGGCTTTTAGTTTGCGTATATATTTTCTTTTCCTTACTATGTAGGGTGACTGATCATTCTTCTTGTGCTGTTATTAATTTTTTTATTTCTCTTACGTGATTGTTGTTTTTTTTCCTTTTTATATTTTATCCCTCTTTATCTAATATACGTCTCCTTTTAGATCCACTGCGTTTGGGCAGCAGCAGAAGCATATTCAGCCCCTTCTATAGTGCTAACCTCTCGGTCTCATGATGGTCTTCACGTGTTTGATGATTTTAGAGAGGCTTATGCATGGCTAAGCCACAATACGGAGGTGGATGATAAAGTGAGTTGGATTACATATTTCCCATACACATCTTATAATTGTTGCTGTTGTAGTTTTATATTACTATTATTGGGGTTATCTTATTATGAGAATCATTAGAGCAATGATAGTGGCTAGTTTGTTTTACTTTTTCTTTCAGTTCTAAATCTTTTAACTTTACTCACTATATAAGGTAGCTAGTTGAGTATCTAATGACCAGAGGACCATGTGAAGTTGGATATAGGGTTCTTGTGGTGGTGATTGCTGTGGATTCAGACTTGAATCTTGTTGTAATGTATTGCCATTTAAATTATTAGTATAAAGGACAAGCATTGAAGGACATTGCTAAACGCATGATATAAATTCAGGTTTAATTAGTGGCAACATGGTTCAAAGTATCAGTTCGGTAGTGACCTGGGAGTCGTACCTAGAACTAGGCGTCTGGAGTTTCTCTATTCCATTCTTGTGAATCCTGAGGCTGTTTCTTCTCAGCCGACAAGGTTATTGGCAAGAACTCTAGAAACAACTAATGGTCTAATAGTCTATCCACTCAACTCAACTACACCTTTTATCCCAAACTAATTGGGGTATGCTGTAATGAATCCCATATGTAAGCGTACAAGAAGAATCTTATATGTACAAAGAAAGACCTATCCGAGGAGTCTTCATGAGTTAAGTCTACTATGAATAGTCTGAGGGTAGAATAGTCCATGCTCTGATCATGGATAAATTTTGAGAGAAAATAGGAAGTAGAGCCAATAGAAATTTATCCATGGTCAAAGATTGATGTATTCCAAGATGGAGGGTTTACTAATCGCATAATTTGGACTCCCAGAATAACAGAAGTAGGTTTTCGATGCGAGACCTAAAAGCATATGGATCAGATGATCTGGACACAAGGATTTTTCTATTCTTTTTTTGAGTCATGATTTGAGGGACTTTTGGCTTCCTCGGATTCTAAATGGCTCTTTAAGCTTTGCTTCAGAGTATCTTGTATTTCCTGTTTCAGCCTAGGATTCATCATGTGCTTTCATCTAATTATTGAGAATCCTTTTGTTGAACCTATCGGGGTGCACATCATGTTTCTCATAGGATGTCAGTGTATTGGTGTTTTATTGGTCAACTAAACTAGGATATTGACTGTCTCAGTGAGTTAACTTGGTATCACCAAGATATGGGCGATATCAGTCGAGCGAATTAAGAGCTGAATGATGTTTTTGACTCTCCTAAGATATGGTGCAACTTTACTTCATTTAGTTGTTTTAACCGTCTTAGCATATGATTGTCACAGACTCACAGTAAACTGTGCTGCAAGAGTTTCTGTCGACCTATATTTATGAAACTGAAGAATCATGTATTTTCTTGAAAACTTCTGTCAGGTTGCGTCTTGGTGGGATTATGGTTATCAAACTACTGCTATGGCTAATCGCACTGTTATTGTTGACAATAATACCTGGAACAACACACATATTGCAACTGTTGGAACTGCCATGTCTTCTCCTGAAAAGGCAGCTTGGGAAATTTTCAACTCTTTGGATGTAAAATATGTTCTTGTTGTCTTTGGAGGTTGGTTCTTGAGCTTTGATTCCTTGAGAAGATAAAGAAAAAGAAATGATATTATAAGAGAAACAAGAAAAGCTATATTGTAATCTGACTTCACATTTCAGGTCTTGTTGGTTATCCTAGTGATGATATAAATAAGTTCCTATGGATGGTTCGTATAGGAGGGGGCGTATTCCCTCACATCAAGGAACCTGATTATCTGGTAAGTACAAGTGATTCTAGATGGAATTTTTTTTGGTTGCTTTCTAGTTAAAGACCATAAATGGCAGTGTTATGGCACCTAATTTTGAACTTTTGACTGCATTTTGTATCTTATAAAAAGTTAAATACGTTTTGTGACTTTGTCACAGAGTTCATTATACTATATCCCGAGTTTCCATTAACCAAGTAGTACTAGCAATATTATAAAAATTTGGAAACTATCTTTCTCTAAAAGGAGAAATGATCTTAAAAATATGATTTTTACAAGTGAAGGTACTCAATGGAGAAAAAAAAACATCGATTGTCGATTGATATTTCATGTTAGTAAAGAATCTTTTGTATCAATTTTTCTTCTGGGAGAATCGTTTTAACTTCAGTGATTTTCTTATTTCAGCACAATAGATCTTTTTAGGGATAATATTTTAGTGATTCTGATAGATGTTTTCAGTTGGAAATCTTATATTCATTCTGTTTTTATTGATAGTGAAAAAATACTCACGGAACTTGAAAACTGTTGCAGTACTTGAACAGAACTTTGGTTTTATTTGTTTATGTACTTTTGTGCCTGCATAGTTGTATTTTTATTAAATTGATTTTGGGGTTAGTTGATTGTTTTTCATTGTGGACAGTTTTGTTCGATCAGGTTAAGTATATACAATTAGAGTAATGCTAGGGGTCCAAATTCTAGATCCCAAATTGATGTCATTATCCCTCTGGTTGCTCAACATTATAGTTGTAGAACACGTAATAATTGTAAATTTTGTTAACCCATGGGATAATGACACATTAATTTGAGACCCTATTTTGAGATCCCATTTGGGTTCCCAAGCACTACTCAGATGTCTATCATTCTATTTTATATTGGCTGGCTTAGTATAAATTATTTACCATCATAGTATCTGGCTAAGAAAACATGGACAGTGTTCCGGAGCATTTAAATTTTTATTTTAAATTATTGGAATATTATTTAACTAACCCTTGCATTTTTCATACTTTCTTAAAGAGAGATGGTCAGTACCGGATTGATTCTCAGGCCACTCCAACAATGTTAAACTGCCTCATGTACAAACTATCATATTACAGGTATGCTACTGCTTTTTAAGAAGATGGTTGTTTGTATTTGGTTACATTCTTAATTGAGTTTTTTCTTTTCCCTAGGTTTGTGGAGACAGATGGTGGTAAAGGGTTTGACAGAGTAAGGCAGACTGAAATTGGAAAGAAATATTTTAAGCTAACCCATTTTGAGGAGGTAAGGCCTACAGACTCTTTAATGAACACGAACATTTTATGGGTGTCATTGTTTGGAGCATTCTGGTGGTGTATAATGTCGTGCTTTATATTATAAAAAACCTTACAATATGCCCAAGGTGTACGGTGTAGTGGTGGTAAAGTGTTCAAATGGCATGGCTATTCATATATGTAATAACACACTATACCAGTACAATGTATGCAGTTAGACGTCTGCTTTTAGCTAAGTATTATGAAACACAAACACTTCTTGGATACTCCTGGATACGTTTCCGATACTCTCGGATACTTCAACTTATTGTTTTTATTTTTAATTTTGGATACTACTGTGATACGCAAGGGAATTCAGATGCTATGCTGTAGCTTGTCTAGTGATAGGTAGGACTTAGCTTGTTTAATCTTGTTTTTAGTTATAGGTTGCTTTGTGTCTTATAAGGACTTGGAGATGATTACGGTCTCTTCTTGATTACTGTTTGACTCCTATGTTTATGCAGGTAAATAAGTCTTTGAACTAGGAGAAAATGATGGTATTTATGCAAATGTTAAGTTCCTATATTTGATTATGTTTAAATGGGTCCTACTATTTTAAATGATCTTAACTTTGAAGTTAAGTACTTTGTTATGGCTATGTAATACTCCCTCTTCTGTTACAAAATATATGCTCTTCTGTTACAAAATATACAATCATTATTGACTTTTTGAAGTCAATTTAAGACATTTTCAAACTCAAAATTAACATAATTTCTTTTAATTTTACTCAATACACCGATTAATATTATAAACTATTTAAAAAGTACTACTTATTGTAAGATTTATTGTTTCGTAATTTTTAATGTATTATCTCAATTTTGAGTTTGAAAATGTTTCAAATTGACTTTCAAAAGTCAATAATTATCTTATAATTTAAAATGGAGATAGTATTACTTATTTGTTAAATACATATATGTATATTTGTTACGTATCCCCAACTTATCATAGCTTGTTTTTTCTGAAAATGCCGTACCGCAGATCTCATTTCATGTCGTATTTGTATCATATATCCATATTGATGCTTCATAGGCTAAGTAGATACTCTGGGTCTGGAAATGAAGCGAGCCGAGCTCAAGGATATTCAAGCCCATCTCATTTACTACACGAGCCCTGATATTGAACTCTTACTTGGCTCGTTTACATAATGAATGAGCTCGAGCTAAGCTCCAAATGAACTGAACACCGAGCTATTCATGAAGAGCTTTTCTTACCTAGATACTCGTTCTCATTTTTATTTTTGCCAAGCTATTGGACTGTTTCTTTATTTTGTTCGTCTTGTTTTGTTTCTTTATATCAATCTATATGTCTAGATGTGCTTGTTTGTACTGATCATTCTGTGTCGTACAATAATGCTAGGTATTCACAACTCACCATTGGATGGTTCGGATATACAAACTAAAACCTCCGAGAAACAGGATGCAATCAAAGATAAAGAAGTCCAAATTGGTAAATATTCAAGATGTTTCCTCTACATCTGTAGTGTATACTTCCTGAATTTTGGTCCACTAACTTTGGCATACTGTTTTGCTCCATTTCATTGGCAGAAAACTAGCTCAACAACAAACCCAAAAACAAGTGGAGCAAGAAAGAGAAATCCTTGGCATTAAATACTTAATGTGTACGCATTTATCTCAGGTCAGTTATTTGTAATAGATATAGATTTGTATGTTTAAGCATCTTCAGAGGGATTCTGCGGGATAAGTCAATCAACTTACAGAAACGAAACGGATTAGTTCAAGATTTTGCAGTCTATTCTAATACTAATTTCTCTTTGTAACCTTCGACACATTGTATCTAGTAGGAGCAAAATCTAACAATTTTGAGCCAGTTCTTCCTTTTTCTGGAACTAAAATTTTTAGTATTAGTGTCCTGACACAGTTTATGATCCACAATGTTTTTTTTATTCTTTTTCATTTTCATAAATATTGGGCAGTGGTTCACATTTTATGATCAAACAATTTTGGTTATGATTCATTTTTTTATTAATTTCTACAGTGTTTTGGGACTTCAAGCATTCACTGTTGCTCTGTGGTACTCCATCCCACACAGAAAGTGAATATTCTTGGGATCATAATCCCTGGTTGAAATTAAATAGTCCCCATATGAAGTCATTTTATAATTTCTAGACTAATAGTCTCAAGTCTAAATTTAACAACAAACAAGACAACGATGAAATTAATAGTCTTATCCTAAGCAAACAAAGCTAAAAAATTGTACTTTACACCATTTAGGGAGTACAAAGCTAAACAAAAGCAGGCTATTTATTATAATATATTAAATTATGCTTAAGCCTTCCTATTCTTCACCAGAAATGGAGCTTGATTCAAGGCCGCCAAACTAAAGAACATTAGAAAGCAAAACAAGAGCGCCATATTTTATTGTTGATAGCAAGATAATTCTATAGAATAATGCCTCCAATAAGGATATTAAATAATGTTTCTAGTAAAACTCCGAGTTCATAACACTCCTCTATATAACAGAGTACAATCTCATTTTAGCTAGAGAGTTGGTCATTAAATTACACTCGCAAATAAATCTTAAAAAGAAACATAGTTACCAACGCCTCCCTCTAACAAGAAGAAAAATACGCAGCAACCAAACTGTAATTTATTCTGCGCTATCCACATGAACTTTTTGGCTTTAGAATCTCAAGAGTATAAACTCTACAACATGACATACAACACAACGCACCAGCCATTGAACAACAGAAATATCAAATGTACATTTCCAAACTTTAAATCAACACGTACATTCAAATTTTCTGTAGCAGATTACCAAACCCTTTAGGCCATATATTGATTTAAACAAAAATATAGACGAGGACCTGACCAATTGAACCCACGCTCCAAACGTGGTAGTGCATAATATTAGTGTACTCGACCTACAATAATCATCATTTTACAGAAGCTCTTGAGAAACCAAATTATGGTAACTCGAAGCAAAAACCGTAGAATCATAAATATTATGTACAGTGGCTGTATTTTGTTTTCAGCAGCCCCTGAACAGGACCTTCTGAAGCTGGGGAACTATGATAACTGCTACTATCTAGTTGAGTATCTCAATGACCTGAAGTCGGTCACAGTTTCTTTGGCAAGTTGTATGTCTTTTTAAGAAAGCTTGTGGCCAACTTATCATTCCTATAACACAAAACTCGCAAAATTGTGTCAGGTTCAGTTGGATTCCACTGACCAGAAGTTTGAGGCAATGGAAGAAGCCTGGATTTAGCAGAAGAGCCATACTCATCTAATATCGAACACTTTAATTGTTCAATAAGACTCTCTGTGCCAGTATGGAATAGAGGAAGAATGCGTTTCACAGTGACCGCAAATTTATTTATCAAATCGACTGGCAATCCATCCCCGCCAGACCAGAACAGATCAGTAAGAAACTTAAAATCCTCCTCCATCATTGAAGAATCTTGTATAGTAAAAGCACGAGAAGGGCCTCCAGCAAGCAAAACCAGCAAAAAACCGTCGAAAGAAGCTTTCATTACATCAGTAATTAGACGCGTCCGGACTCTGTCATGAACTGTTGACGATATAATCTCTAAGTATCGCTCGAGCTCCTGAAGAAAAGGTTCAATCCTGGAAGAAGAAACTTCCCCCAAATATAGACTATCCCAGAGTACATGACGTAAATCATGAAATATGACCTTGTATGCAGTTGCCACACAGAGTTGCTGGACCCCTTCCAAACAAGTAGTTCTTGAAAGTTCAAACTTTTTCCCTATAACATTATCCAAATGTGTGGATCCAGTATTCCTTAATTGAGTGACTGTCTTCTTTTCCAGAGCTTCCAAACCTTTACGTATGTAGTGCAAAGTATTAATGCGAACACATAGCTGTGGTATTCCAGAGTAATTATCCCCACTTGTAATTCCAACTTGAGGTTTCCTCCTCTGAACCAATTTATCTTTCTTCTTGAAGACCCCGGGGAGTTTTGAGCCAGCTGTACATCTGGTCAAAGCAGGCATGGTAGGAATAAAATCACTTCGAGATCCTGCAGTTCACATAAGAAAATGAGTTACTGTGAACAACAAAATCACTTAATCAGAATTGCTGCCTTGTAAATGTTTACCACATCCAGATTTTGCATTGAATATGTAATGTTGAAGGCATCCATCAAGACCGCTCATCAAGTCAGAGAGTAAGAGATGATGCCTCGGTATTGGCAACAAAAAGAATGCCTCCAAAGTTCCATCTACTATCCGCAGAACCTCTATGGCTGATGGAGCAAATCGCTCCTTGTTTGCTTGTGGGTTCCAGACCTATAAATAAGAGATTGATAATTTTAATCATATAAATCTAGTCAAGAATAACTTTCACGTGTACTCGAGCAAATGACAAATAAAGAAATTTTGTGAACTCATACATCTAGTTATTTTTAACTGAAAAACTCACTAGAAAGATGCATTTTTATATCACGGAAAGCATTTGCTCTGCTCAATTGTGCAGGTTAAACTTTCTTTTGCCTTTTCACAATTCATATAGATAAATAAAAATTAATTTACATATTTCACAAAGGATTGAAGAAAGACTTTCTGGATTTCTTAATTATTTAATAATTTTGTGGTTGAGGAGAGGGGAGTGAGATTCATTGATTGACAGAGTTGGACATTAACAACTGAAAAGAATCACCAAGCTCGAAAAAGAGAATTCAGTTTACAGTACAACTCCCAACATGCCTTGATATCAATATTATCTGTCTGCATCTTAAGCTCATACACTACCTGGAATTCTCGAACCGAAAGTAAAGGAAAACAATTTTTTCCTTCCAGGTGTGTTAGAAATGCATATTCTGAAAAAATTGAATTATGATCACACAAATAACAAGATTTCTTGAACAACGAACAGGAAGAAAAGGAGAAGCAAAAGCAGAAGAAATTTATTGATGTAATTCCTCATGCATGAATTTGTGCAAACTGACAAGGAAAGATTTATAGAATAATGGCAGTTCCAACTTCCAGCGGCAAATGTAAATGACTTCAATGGGCTAGAAGTTTCTTCAGGAGCCATTAATATATAATGAGAACCTTCTGAGTCTCACGTTGCATACTTGCATTGATTATTATCAATATCAATCTAAATCAGCAGGTCTATGACTGGATCCTGATGTCGGTTAACTAGAACACATCACAAATAATTATAGCGAAACCCATCAATTCAAAGCAGTACTCGATTCCTCGATTCCAAAGCAAGTCAAGCATAAAGAGACAAGTTAAGACAAATAAAATACCTCTTGTTGCAAATTTCTGTCAACCCATTCCTTAAGTCTGTCTATTTGTGTCCTTATCCATGACTTTACTAGATTCGCAATCACACCTTCAGCCTCATAAGGAGTCATCTCCTGAATTATTGACTTCCCACCATCCTCACTGTTCACTGAATCTTCAACTGCCATCTGCACGAGATCTTTTTCCAGCTTATCAGCAGCTATCAATACTTGTATACTATCAGGAGTCAGCTCACTATTACCAGAAACAAATTGTTTTAGCTCATTTCCATAGCAAGCATGTAGGGTGGCTACAGCTACACCCGTTGCAAGAGGGTGCCATCTCTTCAGTATTGGACTATATATTTCCTTCTCATTAAAAGCCAGGTCACTAATGTCTTGTGCAAGGATGGAAAGGACAGGAAGAGGATTTTTCTGATGTCTAGCAGAGCGCCTGCTTAAATATATCTTCTCCCTTTCCTGCCTTAAGGTAAATCAAACAGAAGATTTGAGTCGCATTCGTGGCACAAAATAGTGTGTTTACACATGTTTTAATGCAGCTGAAAAGTTTTATAAAAATAAACTAAAATGAGGAGTTACTTTTTCAAATCTGTCGACCTGATCCTACATACCAGAAATTCTCGAGAATTAATAAAAGAAAAGACGAGAAAAGAAAAGAAACAAGGTCATATTCAAATTGAAAATATCGGGTAACAGTCAGTTGCCTGTGACAATGGCAGATGGAAGAACTTATAAGGTGATTTTTTTATATTTTTTTGGGGGGCGGCGGGGAGAGAAATTATTGAAGTGATCTGGGAGTATTTTTTATAGGAGGAGAAACTCATAGGTAATAGAATGTTCAGGATAAAATTAAATCATTCATACAAATTAAAAATGTGTGGCATCTGAATAATCTGAAACATCTAATATACAAAAGGAGAGAATTTCACACTGTGATTGGAGCTGTGCCTATGAAAAGATCTGCCAAATGTAATTTTTGAAATTTGAGTATCAAAATCAGGTAGCTGAATATAGCAGCCTAGAATATTAATTACTTCTGTAAGCTTATGTTCTTATAATGCCTTTTTTACATCATAAAAGGCGTATGAAAACAGTAACGTGAAAAACTTGCCTGAGAGAAAGCATTGCGTACTGATGACCTAATGTAGGTGTCAACTCTCCCACGTGCTATATCAACTTCTTTCCTCTTCCTATGATACTCATGAGAGATGTCTTCTACCAATATTTTGGCTGTTGACACACTGAGTGATAGGACACTTTGCATTACATCAATATTACCCCTGTAAAAATTGTCATGGTAAACACTTAGTTTTTTCTCTGCCCAACCCAATACCAAGCTCAACGTGGAACTCAAGATTTTGGAGTAAGCAGGATCCTTTGTTGCCTTTCCATCTTTTTCAACTTCCAACAACAGATTATCAGTAGCAAAGAGCAGGTCAATTTCAACTTCGCCAGTAGCAACATAACGATGGAATAGTATCCATAAAAAACAAAGATTATGAAGTGCTTGGTTTATTCCAAGAATTACCCAAGTCTTCTTTATGAGCTCTATAACCTCATCTACCTCTTCAATAACAGATGTTGCCTCGTTTACATCAAAGCAAGCTTCTAGAAGTATATGGTAGAGTCGAAGATTTAATGGAACCCCATCTGCCCAATGGCAATTCTCAGAGATAGTCCCATCAAATGATCTGCAAGCTAGAAACATTACAATATTCCGAAGGGCTTGCATTGGTTCACTGTGCTTTCCAGTGTCAATGGGTCTCTCTAAAGCCCCGCGAACAATCTGCTGAAGTTGTTGAGAAGCAGTGTCGGTCTTTTCCAGAGGCAGGTGAGGATGTTGGAGAAGTCCAGCTTCAAGTACCTTCAAATTCCTTTTCTGCCATGCTTCATATTCTCTCTGAGTAGGAAAATCTGAAGACTTAAACTGCTGTAGTAGCTCTAATGGTAGAACTAGGGACTCAATGCGCCTTCCAAGCTGAAAACAAGAGTAAAAATGCAATCCCATAATTAAGATGATGGAAATTTATACCCCTAACAATAAATAGCCATATAAGTATACTCTCATACTTCCTAATGCACTTATATTTTAAAATTATTTCAGCTCTCTACATTTGTGTTTCCCATAATTTATGTCTGCTATAGCTGAAAAGAAAAATAAATATGAGCACCTCTCCCATGCAATCTCAAAGAGAATTCTTATCATTAAGCCAATTAAAGCAAGTACCACCCCAATGAAATTTCAAATTGAAGAAAAGAATAGAATTTTTGAGTAAAACTACTACAAATTTCAACTTTGTTTATTGAAATTCCAAAAGAAACAACAAAATCTTCCAAAAGTAAAGGATACTTTAAATGAAGCCAAGGCCCTGAATTCTTCAGATTTGATTTGCAACAAGAGATTTAAAAAAAAAAAGAAAATCAAATTAGACATGACATTGTCAGATTTTTCCAAATTCAGAGAAACTAATCTCAGCTCAAACAATGTAGGATATATATTCTACATAACACTTCAAATAATTAGTTTCTAAGCTATATGCAAATGTGTAGTATTATATGTGTAGTATTATAATTGAGTTACAAGATTCAATTTTTTACTGCTAAACAAAATCATGTCCTCTATTTTCCCAGCCACCAAGAAGTTCCTAAACTTTATAATTTCCCAGAATTAAACTTAAAGAAACACAAAATATTTTTAAATAATTGATAAAAAAAATAAAAATAAAAATACCTGGCCAGCTGCAATTCTCAACAAGGCACGTCTAACCCTGGAATCAATTTTCTCAGAAATCCTCATCTGAACCCTCATCAGCTCTCCAACCATCACTCCTCGCTTGGCCTTTCCCACCCCTGGACTCACTGAGTTCTCCTGACTCACCACCGAGTCATTCGATGATTTCAATCTCAACGCCTTTTTCACCTTGCTCGCCGCCGTCGACGTCAGCGACCTCTGCAACAACGGCGCCGACGACATCGACGGCAGCCTCTCCGCCTTCCTCTCAGATGAAGAAACGTAAGTGAGCGGCCTGCTGCCTCCGGAGCTCCGGCAAGCTCCGATAAAGATCTCGTAGGCGGTTTCTCGGAGCTCGGAGTCGGATAAGTCCACACCCAGTTCGCCAAACGGGTTGGGGAGGCAAGAATCGGAGGAATAAAATGGGAAATTGAGATTATTATCATCAGTTACTGCCATGGTGTTGGCGTTATTGTTGTCTTCTGTAACGAATTGGGCTGGCATGTTTTTATACAATAACAGTCGTATATATATATATTTATAGTATATATAGAGAGAGACGGGAATAGGGGAGATTTGTAGGAATATGTATAGAGAAAAGCTAAAAAAGTTGGAATCTTTGTTAGTGTGGTGTAGAGTGTATCTATCCGGTTTTGTAGACCTTTTTCCTTTTTCTTTGAGAGAGAGAATTGGGTACTCGTCTTGCTTGACTTTAAAGTAAGAATTAAGAAGGGGGAGAGAATCATGGAATTGAAGGGAGAAGAGAGTTGATGAGAGAGAGTGAGAGAGAAAGAGAGAGAGAGAGAGAGGATGTGCTCTGACACGCGGCCCAATTCAAATCTAGTGTCTTACTCATTTGTCAATTGTCATTCACAACTCCACTTGTATTGTTGTCACACCTCCTATTTTCATTTATCAATTATAACTGAATTTATAAATAAATAAAAATACATGAGATGATCGAGTTAGATGAGATAAAAATAGATTTCACGAGACCATGTTGTGTTTTTTAAAATAAATATTTTATTGTAGTTCAATTTTTGTGTTTCAATTTAAAATAAAAAAATAGATCTCGTGTCTTATTCTGTCTTAGATCTATTCTCGTATTTATTTACTAAGGCTAGATAATTTTTATTATTTACTTACAAAATTAGTTATAGTTATGTAAATAAACTACACTAGACAACAATATGTGTAGATATGCACAAAAAGTACAGGGTATGTGGTCTTATTTGATTTGCAAGCTTTAAACATGTTGTGATTTGAATGTAAAAACTCAGTTTTGCTCGGCTTGACCAAAAGTCTGATTTGGCCCTGCTTGGCCTGTCCAAAAGTTTGCCTCAATTTTTAGTAAAGTGACAGGAATATTAAACTGTGATATACCAAATACTTAATTGTTTTCATCTATCTCATAACATATTATATTATAATATGATTGAGTTCAAATTGGGGCGATAGTGATTTGCAAACAACCTCATATTATATAATTATATAATCATTTTCATTGTAGATCATTTTCTGATTTCTATGTAGTAATACTGAAAATTATGGAGAATATTAATTTTGATGGCCTTTTCAATGTTTGGTCACCTTTAATTTGTAGTTTTGTACACGATAGTACCAAAAAAAAATCTTAGATCATAATCAAATTTCTTCACCCAATACTATATTAGAATAATTAATAGCCACTTGCAAAAATTATATAATAGCCACTTGCAAAAATAATATAATTCTTGTTTGTGATCGGTGACTTCGCGGCTCCATCGTTCTCCCCTTCTTCTCCGTCCCTTCCTCTATTTAGGCTTGATCTGGCTTGACTCACAGGCCTCAACAAACTAGATTTTTGTTGAGAAGCCCGACCCACCCTAGTTTAGTTTGCAGACCCAAAAGTCAAAGTCTAACATAGTTTGGTCAACGGTCAAAGTCTGTCAGACCAGCTCGGCTCGATCTGTTGTGCATGTCTATGTATAATTCATGTGATGAGTCTAGATGAAGAATGGAATTAAAAAAAATAAGAAAAAAGGAATTAAAAGTATATATATATATATTTAAAAATGTTAACTGCATAGGAGTATTTGTTAAAGGAGCTGAATTTTTTAATACTAGTATATATAGTTCAAGTCTTTTTTTTTAAAAAAACAAATAAATGATGATGATATATTCACTAAGGTATTTTTTTTTTTTAACCTTTCTAGTTTATTAGATTTTCTAAATTCCAAACGTAGAACAAGAACTACGTTTTCCAGGTCAGTTACGTTAGAAAAAGAATAAAGATGATAAATTCTTATTTTAATTGAACAGTTAAAGACTTTAAATATTACAAAAAAAAATAACATAAGAAACAAAATTTACTATTAAATATTTTATATATTTTTATTGAGAAATAATATGCGAGTCTTATTATCTGTGCACGACTTTTTTTTATTATAGTTTATGCACATATATAGAATATTTAATATTTTCAGGTAGGGGATTTAATTTTTTTGATCTCAATCATGTCTTAAATTTATATGTAATTATTATATTAGTTAATCTTTTTTATAAAAATTTTTTGATGAGTCCTAAATAATCAGTACATTCCAATACAAAACAATAACATGACACATCTATAATCCCACTTTTGAAACCCACAACATAATCCATATATTTAATGGATGTTATTATCGTTTTTATCCGTATATTTAAGGGCTGTGATTATATATCGTGTTTTTGCCAGAAATAGTGACGCCCCCATGCCATGCAGCCAATCAAGGCCGACTTACATAGCTTCAAGTTTAACGTGAAATTACTAAGAATGTTGGGCTAAGTTAGTCGTTGGAGACTTGGAGTTGTCATCACACACTGTTCAGAATTTGCGTCATGGAGGATTTACATGCGAGTAAATATAACCAAATACATACGCAGCACAACGTGTTTAATTAATGTTGCAATAAATTAGTTTCAAATTATAATTGCGAAATATATTAATATTCTATATTAATATGTAGGATTAAATAAAATTATAAAAGTATTTCACTTATTATATATCTTTAAAAAAATAAATTACAACTAATACTTATTCACGTAACAAAAATTAAAAAATAAATATAAACATTTACAATATATATTATTTTTCTTAATTATTTCTCTACTTAGTTCGATTATTCAAATAAATCACAAGACATGAACCAGTGATAACTGTGAAAATTGGCTTAATTACCAAGACTAATATTTACTTGGTTATAGGTATAGGTTTGGCCCTACAAAATTCATGATAATTGCCATAATTTTTGGGATAAATAATATAGCCACAATATATTACTCTATCTATCCCAAATTAAATGTCCAATTTTAATTTTTTGAATTAGTAATTAAGCATATATAACTATATTTTTAAAATTATAAAAATTGGGGTTAGTAGTAAATTGTATATACTTTCTTTTGGTTATAATCTCTTCACCTATATTTTTGACAAAAATAATATAAAATTTAATTTTAAAAAGTCAAAATTAAATATTTAATTTGAGATGGAGGAACTAATTATAAGGAGGACGAAAGTACAACAAAACTATTCTTATGCCTAGCTAATTGTAAATCTTAATTTCATATTATTTCCAAGAGTTTATTCGCTCTACTAGTTTTTTACTTTCTTTTTTTGTTCTTTTTTTTTTCGCGTTAAATTTCTTTCTAGAATGAAGAGGAATATCACTTAACTTGCCATTTTTTTATTTTAAAAAAATGACATCGTGAAAATAGCAAATTCCATTATGTATTTTTTCTCCCATAGAATTGCATGAATGAGTAATGCCTGAGATTCCTTCGTATTCAATAGTGACACAAACTATGCATGATTGCAATATGTATGTATGTATGTATGTTAGAAGAGGAGGAAGCGTTGCTCATGGAGTTCATACCTCTCAAGTTATTACCTACAACAAGTCATTAATTAAAAAACTATCAGAATCCAATTAATTCAGATGTACCAACTTCACCAAAAACCTCTAATATCTGTCTCCAGTCTCCACCAAATTGTCCATATGTTAAAATATATAAGGTATACCCACCAAAATTTAAATACTAAATAGTTAATAGTATATAATTATAGTTATATATATGTTATTTATCTTTGGCTGCATGCAAAGGTAGCTGGTTAGTTAAAGAGATGCTCACCAATTTTGAACTCCCCCCCCCCCCCAAAAAAAAAAAGGAGAAGGAAAAAAAAAACAAAGGAAACAGATTTTTTTTTAAAATAATCTTTCTTTCTTTCTTTTCTGGAATGTTGCTTCGATATATTTCTTTTTCGTATGTAAAGCTAGCTGTTAGTTAAAGAGATGCTCACCAATTTTGAACTCCCCCCAACCCCCAAAACCAAAAAAAAGGAGAAAGGAAAAAAAAAACGAAGGAAACAGAGATTGTTTTGAAATAAGTTATAGAATTTTATTGTCTCTTTCTTTCTTTCCTATAATGTTGCTTCGATATGTTTCTTTTTCATATATATATATGCGTGTGTGTATGTGTGCGTGTGAGTGGAGAATGATCTAGAGCTAAAGTTAGATGAGAGCAATTTTTCGTCCAACTTAATTTTGTCCGTCCATTGCCAGATCCAATGTCATAAATATAAACATACCACATAACAATTAGTAGTACTATTGCACAATTCTTATGCAATATATGACTCACAAAAAAATTATTCATAATACTCCTCAAATACAAAAATATAAAATAAAAAATTTAAAATTTCAAGGTACTGCATAATTGTTACAGGGTACCTTGAAATTTTATTTTTTTCCTCCTACTACATAAAAATTATACGGTACTCAATTTTAAATTTTTTTGTACCATATAACTGTTATGCAATATGAGAAACAAATTTTTAAGGTACAACATAACAGTTATGCAGTACCAAAAAAACAATTTAAGTACCACATAACTTTTTTACGGTAACTTGAATTTTTTTTTTACTCTGACCTCGGCAACCAAGGAATTTGCGTCAACTTAAACAAATCCTACCTCGACAAGGATTAGAACTCCAACCCGCGACAAATTAAATCCAACCTCGGCAAAAGAAAATTCAAGAGTCCTCAACAAATTAGGATTTGAGGCAAGGATTCTAGGACAAAGCACGGAAATAGTCAAGTCCATATCACAGAAGGAAATCTAGAAGTTTTGTGCGACAAGATTAGATTCCAAAACCAATTCCTATTAAATTTCAATTCTCAACAGATTTAATTTTTGGTTTTCAAATACCGGCAGGTTCTTGGTTCCTATTGACGATAGGATTGAGAGCATTCATACGGCAATAGAAGCAACGACTTAAAAACTGCAATCCAATTTGGCTTAGAGTCAATTCTAGTCTGCGGCAAAGAGAATGATATGCAGCTTAGCTTTGTTCCAATTCGATTAAGGGATCAGCGTAGTGTATAACAATTGTGCCGTAGCCCTAATTCTTTTTTTGCATACGAGAGGTATTATGGACATTTTTTTTGTTGGTTATATACAACATAACAATTGTGTGGTAGTGCTACTAATTGTTATGCGGTATGTTTATATCTAATTAAGCCATTGGATTTGGCAATAGACGGATAAAATTGAGTTAGACGAAAAGTGGGCTCCTATCAAATTTTGACTCTGAGTCACTCCCCTTGTCACTAAGATTTGCTAAAGGCGACTAACAATATATCTGGAGGATATATATCAAGTCTATGTTATTTCACTGTGACAACAATTTACAAGTGAAAACTCTACGAAAACTGCTTTGTAAAGGTTGAAAGAAATTTTAAAGAATAAAAAGACTACACACAAAAAGAATAATTTTTTGTACAAAGGTATAAAACTGAACTTCACAATTTACTCAAAAATATCAGTTTTAAAAATTAATTCTGTGATATCATTTTTGATTTAAAAATAGAACTATTTTTTTCTTTAAGTTGTTATGTGCATATAAATTTATTTGTAAATGTTTAATTTAACTTTGTTTGCAATTAATCTTGGGTTAGGTTCACCAAACCGATTCGAGTTCTATCCAAAAAGATAGGCTCATGACTAAGGCGATGATACGTAACTGTAAGTGCAAAGTGCAATTGCACCCGACCTCAGCCCCGGCGCGGGACGTGGGCGGGTGGTGCGTTACACTATGTCATGGTGATTATTTTCAAGTCTTCCCTTTAGTAACGTAAGTAAATTAAACTATTTTACTTATACTTATACTTATAAAATATTAAATAATTTTACTTCTTATCGATGTGAGACTTAAGAGAAATAATATTATAAACAACAATCCATATTTTCATATACCCCACTTTGGGTGTAATTAAAACACAATATATAATTACTACTTCAATTATATAATATTCTCTCTTAATCTCCTTGTGATAGACTAACAAATGCACCTCTTATTTTATTTAAATTTAATCCATTAATAGGTCAAAATTAAACCCAAAAATGACCAAAATTCATTAAATAAAAGGTGCATTTTAACAATCTTCCACTTGTTTGAAAAACTAATTTTTTTCAAACAATTCTTTAACTATCAACTCTAAGATTATATGCATAAAACAATGTATGACGAACATTGAACTTTCTCTTAGTATAAACAACTCAAAGTCACATCGAAATAGATGTTATCCACAGATTGAAACTCTATTCATAAATGACATGTTCAGAGTTGTCATACATATACAAAACCTCATTTTGTGGTGAGCATTCTCATCATTTTGCGCTATTATAATCATGCACAATATCTTGTTTCATGAACCTCTAAAAGAGCAAACCATAATTTTCTATAAAAAACAGTTCACCTTCTAGTTCATATAAGAAAAATGTTTCTCTTACACTTCTGTTGCTTAGAGTGCAACACTTTGTTAAGAATATTGCTCATCCTCAATCGTGCAACAAATGTTTCTACCATAAATTACATACGAGACCAAGTAGATAGTAACACAACTAATAACTATGACTTATTTTTCTCATTAAACCTATAAATTAGGGGTAACCTAGATATAGGTTGTGTTCCCAGCACCTCTGGCTTATAACAATTTAAGTCTCATATTTCGTGTAGTCAAACTTATTAAATCTCTCGTTAGAGGCGTAGTTAGTGGATTAACTAAGTTTTTACTTGACTTCACAAAGACAATAGTTATAATACCATTTTGTATCAATTGTCTTACCATTATATGCTTTTGTAAGCGTAGCTTGACCATCACAATATAATGAAATTGGAGGTATTGGACTTAGCCATATGTTTATGTCTAACAATATATTTTTAATTCAATCAATCACTTTTTCTACTTGAGCCAAATTGGTGTGATGTCGCAAGCACCCAAAAATAAAATCTTACTTTTGAAAAATATTAATGTAGTAGTGTAAGCAATAGTCGATCCCACAGAGAATGATTAATTTAATTTTATGTTTTTGCAAACAAAAATTGGGGGATTTTTGAATCAAAGAAATAATTTAAATAAAATTAACTAAAATAAAGATGCAATAAATAAATAAAAATAAAAAGCCTTGGTTTAAGTCAACATCCACCATCAAGAATTTACAACTGATCACTGATGCAAGAATAACTCAATTCATATTTTAAATATTCAACGTGAAATAATTACTCCTATTCGAATAATTTTCCTATCTCTCCTTAATTTTAGTTAAGCAGAAACAAGCGATATAAATAACCCTTACTACTAAATAATCTCAGACAAGCGCTACAGATTTGGTGTGATGTCGCAAGCACCCAAAAATAAAATCTTACTTTTGAAAAATATTAATGTAGTAGTGTAAGAAAGAGTCGATCCCACAGAGAATGATTAATTTAATTTTATGTTTTTGCAAACAAAAATTGGGGGATTTTTGAATCAAATAAATAATTTAAATAAAATTAACTAAAATAAAGATGCAATAAATAAATAAAAATAAAAAGCCTTGGTTTAAGTTAAACTCCACCATCAAGAATTTACAACTGATCACTGATGCAAGAATAACTCAATTCATATTTTAAATATTCAACGTGGAATAATTACTCCCATTCGAATAATTTTTCTATCTCTCCTTAATGCGATCTAAATAACCTTTACTACTAAATAATCTCAGACAAGCGCTAAAGATTTAACCTAGTAGCAGCATAAAGAAATAGAGAAATCGTTGAACTAAACAACACAATCCAAGCGTCTGCATTTAATTTAAATGAATATTTTTCCTAAGATATAATAATCTTTTAATAAGCAAAATAATTATTAATCTTAGTTACTTTGCAAATTAAAGTGACCAAACAATTACGGATTTGATATTTAATTTAGCAATAGATTTCAACGAATAATAAACTAATATGCATCCTAGCAATTAAACGAATTAATCATAAAATTAAACACAGAAAAATATTCAATACTCAAAATATAAATTGAACAATTAAAATAAATTAGATCTCACAGTGTATAAATCTTGATGGCTTCAATCACTTAAACCAAGAAAAATAAATTAGCTACTCATAATTGTAGAGAGCATCAAAGAATAGAAGAGAGAATTTTTCTTATTTAGAAAAGTTGTATGTTACATTGTGTCTCAAACCCTATATTTATAGGCTCCGAAATCCTCCTAACTCTAGTAGAATTTATTATTACCAAACCCTAATAGGATTTAAAATACAAATAAAAGTAAAAGAAAAATAAAATAATTATTATCCTAACCCTAATTGGAATTAAAATCCAATTTGGAAGCAAAAAGTAGCAAAAATTCGCGAATAATCTCGTTTTTGGGAATTAACGCACAACCAAACGCGACCTTCGCTACAGTACCCGTCACCAGCCTCCGTGCATTGCGCGGACGCTTTCCTCTGGCGAAACGGCGTCGTTCCGATCCTCCGTGCTTCTACTGCCTGGCTACGCATTGCGCAACCGCTTTTCTTTTCTGCTAATCAAAACGACGTCGTTTTGATCTTTGCAACTGACTCCTCGCGCAATGCGCGCGCGCCGATTATTCTGAAAATTATAAATTTGCCCCCAAACTTATTTTTTCCTACAAAATAAGATATAAATTAAATAAAAATAATAAAAACACATAATAATAAATAAAACACCTAAAACACATAAATAAAAACACATAAATAAAAAGAAATATAAAAATACTATAAAATTACCTAAATTAACATAAATTAACTAAAACCCTATAAAACCTATTAAAACCAAAAGAAGCTAAATAATTAAACATTTAAGCATATAATAATTATAAAAACTAAGTGTTAGGAAATAAATGTATAAAATATCATATAATTTAACCCTATCACAAATGTATAAACTCTGACTTCGTAGTAGACTGAAAAATACTAGTCTGTTTTTTGCTTACCCAATAAACAGTACCACTTACAAGAGTGAAAATCCACCTACTTGTGAATTTATTATCTCACACGCTATTAATACGGCTTGCATAAGAGTATCTCTCCAAAACACTAGATAATTTATCATAGAACAATCATAACCCACTGGTTCTCTTCAAATATTCAAGTACCATTCCAATAGCTTTCCAATGATCAAAATTAGGATTATTCGTATATCTACTACGTTTAGAAACTATAAAAGAAATATCTGGCCTTATGTAGTGCATAGCATACATAATGCTACTAATAGCACTTGCGTATTCAAATTGTGCAATAACTCTATCAATATTGTTTTTTAGTTTAACTCCATTCTCAAAAGGAGTATTCACATCTTTAAACTTGAGGTCACCAATCTTAGTTAGTATTTTTTTCAATATAGTAAGATTGGTTTCACACAAAATTCACATTATATTTTTTACTTTGATGCCTAAAATAGTACCCACTTCACATAAGTCTTTCATCTTAAAAACAAATGATAAATACTCTTTAGTTTCATTTATTCCGACCATATTTGTATAAACATACTATCACCATGTAGTTAGAAGTGGTTTTAAAGTATATGCATCTATCTGCACCGTAATATTTAAACCCAAAGTTTAAAATAACAATATTAAATATCTTGTGCCACTGCTTTGGTGCTTGTTTTAGATCATAAAGGAATTTAACTAATTTGCATACTTTAGCCGTATTACAGGGAGCAACAAACATCCATTTAATGAATGAAAAGATCAAACAATGAAGTTAAGACAAAAATAATTCGAATGGAAGTAACTCGTGTTACCAGTGTATAAGTATCAAAGTTGTATTTAATACTCTTTACTTGTCTAAAACCTTTTGCTACTAATTTTACTTTAAATGCAGAAATAGTACTATTAGTATTACATTTTGTTCTAAAAATTCATTTGCACCCTATAAGTTTAGAACTTCTAGGTAAATCTGTCAATACCCAAGTATTATTTTTTAAGATCGAATCAATTTTATCATTTACAACTTTCTTCCAAAAGACAATGATGTGATAAAAAATAAAAACTGCAAGTGCACAGCGTCAAATTGAAAAACGGGCAAGTTCAGGTCGAACCACAGAGACTAAATTAATTTCAATGTTTCCTTAATTTATATTCCAAACAAATTAGAAATAAAAAAAAATGGTGGAGATGGTTAATTAACTAAATAATACAAATTAAAAATTAATTGTAATGACTGCAAATATTACGACCTATTTCCATTATAATTGATGTCGTATTAATCAATGAAATGGAATTAAAAATTTATTTTATTTTGCATTCATGAATAATCATATCAATGTGTATAAGGTTGGAATTAAATGGAAGCTCACTCGGTGAAATTGTTGAACCAATTGACTAACCTAGAAATAATAATATCAATAACGATAAGATTAAAACCCTAAACCGATGTCCCAATTAAAAGCATTAGGGTTTATAATTAAACCAATGCATGGTAGAGTAAATAAAATTTCAACGAAATCCTAATATGATGATTTAATTTATCCAACTAGGACATTTGATACTTATGACCCTAAATATAACATTAAACATGCTAGGGTAAATTTTGGAATACTAATTAATATTATGTGATTTAAAGGTATAGATTAAATACCTAGCTCATGGAAAAAATTTAATAACCCAAGGAAGTAATGATGGGAGCCCAAATGAATTTAATTAGGAGCCCAAGTGAATTTAAATCATTAGCCCAAGAAATTGAATTCTAATAGCCCAAACAATAGCCCAAACAAGTCAAAAATTAGTCAAAGTTTATAGGTTGGTTGATATATATATATATATATAGTCAATTGATAACTAAAAAGAAAATCAAATCATGGGAAAAGGGGAGTAGGTGCCGGCAATATGGGGGGAGGAAATAAAAAATGGTGCAATGCTCAAGGCCCTTAAATCACTCCCATGCTAAGCCTTCCCCATACTCCATCAAATCCCCTAAAAAGTGGATATTGCTTTGACCCAAATTAAGAGCTTGATTAACTAGTTGTTGAATGATTAAGGTAGCCTAAATAAAATTAAGTTATCTCTATAAATATAAGACTTGGCCAACTCTTGCAAGAGTTGGTCATTTTCTAAGTCTTTGTTAGAGAGAAAAAGAGAGAAACTAGAAAGCAAGAGAGAAGAAACTTTAGGGTTCTTGAGAGAAAATTAAAATACCAAGAAGAATTGTGTGTGGGGGGGGAGGGGGGGGGGGGGGAGTCTAGGAAGCAAGGAGGGTTGTTGGGGATGCCATCTAGCTTCATCTCCTACTTTGAGAAGCAACAGAAACAAGCTATTACGAGCAAAAGGTATAAATCGCTCAAAACTCTAGTTTAATGCTTCAATTGGTATATTATGTGATTTCCATGTTAGAAAACTTATTTTTAAAGTCTAAATGGATAGATCCATGCTAGATTGGTAGATATAGGGTTACATGGGTTTATCATAGAGTTTTATATGTGTTTATGTTGAAAATTTTTATCAAACTCGTTGAATAAATTTTTACCGACGAAAATAACGTAATCTAAAAACATAGCAGCCCCTCACCGGAATTATTGTGCACGATACGTAAGTTGGATTCATAATCCGTCAATTTTTGGTGATATATACATAAAATATGAAGATTCTCCAAGTTGAATGACTAAAATTCGATTTAAAATGAGCAAGATATGAATTTTCTACCAAAACACCCCACTGATTTTAGGGCTGTGCGTAACAGCCCGGTTTGGAGCTAATTTCAGTGACCAAAACAAATCAAAAATTGATGTTTGATAATGGAATCTTATAATTCAAAAAGATACGAATCCATTGATACCTAATAGACCTCAATCGGAGTTATAGAACTCAAGATATTCAAGTTTTCATGAAAGACCCCAAATCCGGAAATCATAAAAAAATTCTTCCTATTTTAAGAAATAAACTGACCGGTTCGATTTTTTTCGGTTTTTCCATTTTCTTGGGTGGGGCCGGTTCGGGCATTTTTAGGCCAGTTCCTGGGTTGGTTCCAAAAGAGAAAATGCTTTAATTTTATAAAGAAAATTATAAAAAATTTAAATCTGAAATTTTATGTCATTTGACATTTATTAGAATTAATGGTTGATTAAACCTTATTAATTAAACGAAAAATGCTAAATTAATATTTTTAATTTCTGAAAAATCATAAAACTACTAATTACTTATTATTTAATTAATATTAAATAATAAGTATGATTAATTAAGAAATTAATTATTTTTAATAGTATTTAAGGTGTAAAGAGTACACTAATTAACTATTAATTAGTTAGTAATTAGATAAAATTACTAATAAATTATTATTAAATAATAAATATGTGATTTAAGTATTTAATCACAATATAAGAAAGATAAAGTGAATAAATTAATTTTTTATTATTTAATTGAGAATTAAATAGTAAATAAAGATAAGCAATTAACTAATTATTATTTATTTAATATTAAATAATAATTAAAGAAAGATAAAATTTATAAATTAATTATTTATTATTTAAATAATAAATAAAGATAATTAAGCAATTAATTATTATTAAATAATAATTAAATGAGGATTAAATTAATGGATTAATTATTTATTATTTAATTAAGATTAAATAGTAAGTAAGGATAATTGATTAATTAATTATTATTTAATTAACATTAAATAATAATTAAACAAGGATTAAGTTAATAAATTATTTATTATTTAATTATGATTAAATAATAAGTAAGGATAATTAATTGATTTATTATTATTTAATTGATGTTAAATAATGATTAAAGAAGATTAAAATAAGTGAGTTAATTATTTATCAATTAATTATCAATTAATGATAAATAAGGAGGATTATTAGAACATGAATAATTATTTATTGTGTAATAACAATTAATAATAGTTATCATTTATTATAACAATGATAATGAGGTACTCAAACAATTGAAATAAATTGTTTAATAGTTTAAATATTTAAGCGATGAATGTTTTAATTAATATTACTTAGAGATAAGTAATATTTGACAGTTAAGTCAATTACTTATAATGAAATTAGGTAGATTAACCAAGTCAATAAGATGTTTGTGTTATGTGATAATTTTAGGTAATTAAACGAGAAGTAAGTAATAAACTTAAATGTTTAAGTGAGCAATTATGTGTTATATTAATCGGTAGACTGACTTATCAATGTTAAGTCTTCCGAAAGAGAATTATATTAAGCATTTAGCCGTAATTCGACAACCAGACAAGTTCCCTAACTCAAACTCGAGTTATCTTTTTTTACTATATGCTAAGTGGTTTAATGTTGTAAATTATTCCACATCGAGATTATTGTCATTCGCACATAGTGCAGTTGAATTACATGTTCTATTATTAAATCATGAAATACTCAAAGTGTTTGACCTCATGATCTGTTTAGAGATCAAGTCTATGCCTTTGTTCGGCTAGACATATACATGTTGAATTTTAAAAGCTATCCAAACCATAGTGGTACGAATTCCTAGACTGAGAAGAACAATCCTGAATGAAGAGTAACCAAAGTATCAGATACATGATACAAATAGAATTAAATGTTATGCATATACATAGTGTACGAGAGGCTGATCCCCTCAAGTACAGTTTTGAGATTATAACCTAAGGGGGTATATCCAGTGATTGATCCCTCAAACAGATGTTCATGGTCTGTTTGACCACTCAACATTTAAATAATCAATTATCTTTTATCATTTGAGCTTTGATTATACCAATGATATTATTGTTTCTAAATCCTTTGAGTTATTCATTTTTATTCATTCATGACATTCCTTATATTTATTCCATTAAAACTTGTTGAGCAAACTAGTTGCTCAATCTTGCTATGTCATGAAATATATTGCAGTTAAACCTGAGAGTTCGAAGGTTGATAAAGGCAAAGGAAAGCTGAAACCCTAAATGTTTTGGGATTTATTGTCTAAGAATATATTTTTGTTTATCTCTGATGACATGTAACACGAACCATCTTTTATATATTTAAATTCGTGATGTATTTTATTAAGGTTACGAACCTTGGGACAAGTAGTGAGCCTTTCTATAAACAATATATGTTTATTCCATTCCGCATTAGTATATTATATTATTTAGAGGTGTATGGATGTACGGATTCGTGAACACCAAGTTCGAGGTACAAGTACCTGAATTTGGGGGTGTCACATTAATAACAAAAACTAATAATGAGAAAAACTACCTAGAAATCCGAATCCATTAAATACTAACATAATAATTAAATTATTTCTTTCCTTAATTGATTTTTAATTATTTTTCCTTCTCTTTAAAAATAGTAGTGATTCATATAATTAATATAGGCAAGTGTAAATTATGAAAATTTAAGGATTAACTATAACTCATCAAAACTTTATTGAGCAAGTATGAATTATAAAAAACTCATATCTTAATAATAACCTATCAAAACCTCGCAATTAATATAAAATCAAAACGAATTATGCGCGAAGGTAAATTGAGAAACAAACAATAAGACATTAATATCGAAACGGAAAGAAAATATTAATATGCAATACATAATTTCATCTTCGTCCTAGGTATTAGAAATTTAGCTAGCCATATAATTCATAATAAAGAAAAACAAAATTTAAAACTACTAACATAAATTACATGAAACAAAATAAAAACTAATAGAATAATATTAAAAAGAAACTTTATTAAACTAATGAACAATTGTTATAAAAGTAGTAAAACAACCCCCTGCTTCTACTCCTAAGCTGCCAGATGAGAAGAAGAAGAAGAAAATAAAATAATCTCTTCTCTAAAACAAGACGCTTATTTATAAAGAAAATAAATTAAACCCTAATCTAATTTAGATTAACTTGGACTCTTCTTTCCTTCTTGACTTCAACTTCTACATGGTAATCTTCAAACCCTTTATTGGAGTCGAAATAAAAATCAACTTGAAAGCTTCTAGAACTCCTTTATCAATTCAACATCAATTTTTTATCTATTTCATGCAAAACAAAATAAAATGTATTAATTAAATTAAATAAACATTTTAAATAATAAAAATAAGAATATTAAAATGTATAATTATGTGTCTATCAAATACCCCCATACCTAGTTTTTACTCGTCCTCGAATAAATAAAAAAGAAAATAAAAATAAAATAAAATCTAAACTATCCAATTTTCGTAGGAAATACGATTGCACTTAACATGTGCAACAAGCCTTTAAACCTCAAGGTTAACCCAAGTGGACGAGTTGTGTCTCGTGAGGGTTTGCAGTGAATATATCCACAAAATTCAAAATTCAAAATTCAAAATTCAAAATTCAAAATAAATAAATAAATAAAAATCTTTTTTAGTTTAACCAATTATGAAATCAAAAGAAAACTTTGAAGTATTTATGTGCATTACACATAAATAAGATCAAATTCAAAATTACACTTTCACTTTATCAAAAATACTCCATCCTCATTCTAAATACCATCCTTCATAAAATTAATTCCATGTGATGCATGCATGTGTATGTGATATAATTCTTAGTAGGGACTTTTACCGTGAAAATCAAGCAAATTCAACGCTTTTCTTTTTCTATTTTTTCATTCTTGACTTGTGCAATGTCTATTTTTCTTAGGCTTTTCAGAGTTACCCATGTAACGAGCGTTTGACCAATAACTCCAAAACTAGTTGACTTTAGGGCACTAGGTGTAAAGACACCCCTAAGGGCTTACTAACTCGAGTAACAAAGGCCACAAAAATCAGACTAGTCAAACTGCTTATAACCATCATACTTTTCAGTGTGATTTTTCTTTTATTCAATGGACATTGAAGCAGTATTTATTATTTTTCAACTCTTTTTTTCTTTTCTTACAACGAGTACGTTTTATACTCCATCCTGTTGATTCTTTTTTCTATTTTTTTACAACGAGTGCGTTTTACGCTCCATCTCGTTGCATTATTATTTTTTTTCTTTTAATTTTTTTCTTGAAATTACTTGACTCATAATTTATACCCCACAACTACGAATTAGTGCGAATGTGAAGTGCAAAAATACGTATGAATTTTAATTTTATTCAAGATGACATTTCAAACTAGGACTTTGTATCTTATCAAAGGTTCTAGCATTCTAAATCTTTTAATCCTACTTAAAGTTTTTTACTCCACAGACACTTATTAGAATTAATCCAACTCATAAAAAGTCAAACAAAATTTTAAATTTTTTCATCATTTTTTAATGTAAAAAGAATTAGTTTCCTATAAAATAAAATAAAATGCTAAAAAAAAAAAAAAAAAAAAAAAAAAAAAAAAAAAAATCCATTTCTTGGGTAATGGACAACTCTTGGATCATGTTTGCTCCAACAGGCTGGTCAGAAAAATCACTAGGTTGCTTTCCCATATTAAACACATTTAAGTCAACCAAATGCTAATTTTATTAGTCCATTTCTACAATTGATTAACGCATTAGAGGTTGCTAGAAATGGTCTACCTAAAATAACAGGAATCTAACCGTTGGGATTGGCAATAGGCTGGGTTTCAAGAACAACAAAATCGACAGGGAACACAAAATCACCAACCTTAATGAGTACATCTTCAACTATTCCTTTTGGCACTTTGATGGAACGGTTAGCTAGTTGGAGTGTGACTCTTGTCTTTTTCAACTCCCTTAAGCCCAAGGTTTGGTACACAAAAAATGGTGAAAGGTTAACACTCGCTCCTAAATCAAGCAAAACTTTTTCAATTAAGGTGTTACCTATAATATATGAAATAGTAGGACAACCGAAGTCTTTATACTTCACAGGGACTTGGCATGAAAGGATAGAACCAACATGGGATGTTTGAAAAGCTTTCTTAGGAACATGAGTGGTTATTTTGTGTGTGCACAAATCTTTTAAACATTTAACATATGAGGGAACTTGTTGAATAACATCTAGAAGAGGAATATTAATTTTCACTTGTTTGAATACTTCTAGAATTTTATCTAGCTGGGCTGACTGTTTGTTTGAAATTAGTCTTTGGAAAAATGGGAATTTTGGTTTAAATACTTTTTCATTTGACTCAGAAGATGTGATTTGATCATTCTTTGACAATTGTTTAGTAGATGGGCATACTTACTCAGGCTTTGTAGGCTTTTCAGGTTGGGCTAATTTTTAAGATGGATTATTACATTCATCAATTAAAAATTTCTATTCTTCATTATTAATGCAACATGATTGCTAAAATGATTTTCAGACCTTAAAGAAATTATAGAATTCACATGATTGACTTGGTTGTTTTAAGTATTTGATTAGGCACATAAAATTTTGGACTGGTCTCGGGCTGACTAAGGAACTTACCCTTCTCTCTTTCACTAACTATAGTGGCCAATTAACTCATTTGGATCTCGAAACGAGATATAGCTTGGTTAGTTTGGATCTGAGATTTCATTAAAGTTTTCATATTTTTCTCTAACGTGTTAAGTCTTTTCTCACATTCATTAGGAAACCCCGGTGGATATTGAGTTGCTGAATTTGAATTTTGATACGGACTAGGATTCGACTTTTGGTAAAGTTGAATGGATTGATTTAAAGACTGTTTGACCTGATTTGAAAAGTTATTCGGGTAGGGTCCTTGGTTCCATGAAAAATTAGGATGATTTCTCCAATCTGAATTATAAATGGGTGCAAATGGGTCATTCCTAGGTCTTTGAAATATTGTATTGACTTGATCAAAATCTTCAAGTTAGTTTACATGTGATGACTCCCTTGTTTCTAAAGCCTCAAGTCTTTTAAATACACCAGCCAACTTAACTTCGGTGACAATTGAATTGTCAATTGTATGTACACCCATAGATGAGCTAGGTTTATCGGTCTCTCGAGTGGTTTCCCATTGCATGGTTTTTTCAGCTAAGTCTTCTAAAAACTCCCAAGCCCTTTCCTCATCATTTTTTAGAAAATCCCCTTGACACATTGACTCTAAAATCGTTTTAGTGGAAAAGTCTAAACCTTCGTAGGCAATTTGACACAATCTCCATTTCTTAAATCCATGGTGTGGCCCTGGGATAACAAATTTTTGAATCTATCGAAATATTTCCAAAATGACTCATTTTTAAGTTGACAAAATTGATGAATTGTAATCCTAATTTTGGAAGTTTTGTGATTTGGAAAATATTTTTTTAGAAATGTAACAATAAATCCATCCCAGGTTGTTATGAAAATATTTGTTAGGCTATATAACCACTTTTTAGCATTATCTTTTAAAGCGAATGTGATCAATTTTAACCTAATCGAGTCTACAGACATTTGTTGAATTTTCATTAAAGCACAAATTTCGTCAAATTCTCGAAGAAATAAATATGGATCCTCTACCCCAGTGAACTTAGGTAATATATTTATAAAATGCGGTTTAAGTTTAAAATTATTACAAGTTATTAGTGGTAGACTGATGCATGAAGGTTGGGCCAAGCGGGAAGGGTAGCATCGATCCCTTAAAGAAAGGGTTTGTGTTTCCTCCATTTTTAAAGTAAGATCTTTTAAAGTGAATTCCGACACTAATCGGGATGTTTTGTCGCTAACCCACACTTTTTGCATGCACACCTAACAAATAAGCAAATTAAGCACACAAAAACAAATAAGAGAAAATAAATATAAATCCTACTTCTAAGGTCACTTAAATAAAATCTAGACAACTCCTAACTGTTTCAAGTTACTCTTTAAGGTCCGCTAAATTCAAAATTAATCATACCACGAGCCAGAAAAGCGTAAGAACGGGAGAGTCTCTTCGTAGGTACGGTGACTAATTAAGTAACCACGCGTTCTTTAGGCGTTTACCTTTTGAACCACTTGCCTAGACACCAATAGTTTGGTTAATTTAAAATTCAGACTCCTCTTAGAATTCCTTGTCCTAATTGAGCTCGAGAGTCCTAGGGGCCAGCGTTTACTTGATTTTATTTAGTCGGTTATGCAAAGTGTAGTTGTTTGTGGGCCAAGGAAAGGTGATGAAATCTCCACCTTATCTTGTTACTGATTTTTACCCTTAATGTGAAATTAAAAATAAAAATGCACAAATAAAAAAAAATCGTAAACAAATAAAATGTCCTAAAACTATGTGAATTACGAAAGAATGATAAATTTGATGTACCTCAATTCTCCAGCAATCACCACAGTTTATATTTAACAAAAATAAAATTAAATTAAAGCCTAAGCAGGATGTGCTCTACGTGAGTGAATGCATGAATGCGGCAATTAGTTTTTAAACTAAAAATAATAAACTAAACTATTATTTTTTTGTTTTTTTTTTTAATTTTATAAAAATTAAATTAATAAATATGGAGATACGAAGTACCAAGAAAGCGCAGTAACAAAATATTTATGTTTTTGCTCCTTCGATAATCCTGAAAAATAAAAATAAAAATATTAGTGGTAAAAACTAATTTGAAGAAATAAAAATTAAGGAAAAAAAATTAAATCTAGTCCCCGGCAACGGCGCCAAAAACTTAATGTGATAAAAAATAGTAACTGCAAGTGCACAGTGTCAAATTGAAAAACGAGCAAGTACAGGTCGAACCACAGAGACTAAATTAATTTCAATGTTTCCTTAATTTATATTCCAAACAAATTAGAAATAAAAAAATAGTAGAGATGGTTAATTAACTAAATAATACAAATTAAAAATTAATAACGAAAACTAATAATGAGAAAAACTACCTAGAAATCTAAATCCATTAAATACTAACATAATAATTAAATTCTTTATTTCCTTAATTAATTTTTAATTATTTTCCATTCTCTTTAAAAATAGTAGTGATTGATATAGTTAATATAGGCAAGCGTAGATTATAAAAATTTAAGAATTAACTATAACTCATCAAAACTTCATTGAGCAAGTATGAATTATGAAAAACTCATATCTTAACAATAACCTATCAAAACCTCGCAATTAATCTAAAACTAAAACGAATTATGCGCGAAGGTAAATTGAGGAACAAACAATTAGACATTAATATCGAAACGGAAAGAAAATATTAATATGCAATACATAATTTCATATTCATCCTAGGTATTAGAAATTTAGCTAGCTATAGAATTCATAATAAAGAAAAACAATATTTAAAACTACTAACATAAGTTACATGAAACAAAATAAAATCTAATAAAATAATATTAAAAAGAAACTTTATTAAACTAATGAACAATTGTTATAAAAGTAGCAAAACAACCCCCTGCTCCTACTCCTAAGCTACCGGATGAGAAGAAGAATAAGAAAATAAAATAATCTCTTCTCTAAAACAACACTCCTATTTATAAAGAAAATAAATTAAACCCTAATCTAATTTAGATTAACTTGGACTCTTCTTTCCTTCTTGACTTCAACTTCTACATGGTAATCTTCCAACCCTTTATTGGAGTCCAAATAAAAATCAACTTGAAAGCTTCTAGAACTCCTTTTTCAATTCAACTTCAATTTTTTTTATCTATTTCCTGCAAAACAAAATAAAATGTATTAATTAAATTAAATAAACATATTAAATAATAAAAATGGGAATATTAAAATATATAATTATTTGTCTATCAGACAACATCCCCTAGAATCCATTGTTTCTTCAAATGATTTAAAATCAGTCTCAAGACTATAAATATAGCGTATTTCACTTACTACATCATTATTTTGGTCCCCCTTCATACAAAATAATAAGGACTGAGATTAATAAATAAAATCATTATCTAAATCTTTCTTTTCCACCTCTAATACTCATTCTGGGTCCATTTGGTTGGAATACTAGGATCCCCAACCTCTAGGCTCATCAAGTTTAGGCATATCAACATTCTCAACATTTTTTGAGAATTTATTTTTAAAAAATTTCACGTCCATTGACTAAGTTATTCACATTAGACTTTAAATCCAGAAGCCTATAGACTTTACTATTAGTAGAATATCCAACAAAGAAACTTTTAGTAGATCTAGCCTCTAACTTAAAATTTTTAGGATCAATGACTCGAAAATAAGATATACATCTCAACACTCTAAAATATTTTATGTTAGGTCTCATTTCTTTTCATATTTCATAAAGACTAATTTTCACAACATTATTAAGAATCCTGTTTAAAATATGACAAACAGTTAGGAACGCCTCACCCCATAAATTATATGATAAATGAGCAAGATTTAACATACAATTAATCATATCATGAAATATATGATTTTTTTCTTTCTGCCAAACTATTTTTGTTGTGGTGTATCGGTAACACTTTTTTGATGTATAATGTCACTTTTCACAAAATGCATCAAAATTATTCAAATAATGATCCATCCCTTTATTAGAACGTAAAATTTTAATCTTTTTCTTAAGTTAATTTTCTACTTCTGATTTGTATTTTTTAAATAAGTTAAATGCTTCATCTTTTGTTCTTAACAAATACATAAAATAATATTTGCAACCATCATATACAAAAGTAATTTGGAAATGATGTCAATATTTATTAAATCTAACAATTATGATTCTCTATGCACATTTGGAAATGATTTTCTCATAATTTTTTATTTAACGCATATTTCACATTTTTCAAGTTCACTATTACCAATATCAATTAATCCTATTGCATGCATATTCTTCAAATTTACATGTCCTAAATGACTATAACACAGCGAAATTGTACAAGTAATATAAGTAGAAACAAAATTAATTTTATTGACATATATTTTATACATTCTATTATAATCATAACCCTTTTCAACAAAGACACCATTTTTTGTAAGAATGCCTTTGCAGACTCAACAAAATTTCGAAACCCTTTCTTATTTAAAAGATCAACCAAAATTACACTTTCCTAATTTTTGGCACAAATAACACGTTAAGTAAGGTTAACTTCTTTCCAGATGTGAAATTAATTTTCACAGTTCTTTTACAACATTAGCTCAAAAATTGTTTTCCATTTGGTTTTTCTGTCCAATAATTTCCTCAAATATTTTAAACATCTCTCCATTATTACAAATATAGATAGTAGCTTTATAGTTCAACCACCAACTATCAAGCTCACTTGCCATGTTAATATAAGAAATTATAGTCACATTAAGACAAAGATTAGAGACCATGATAACAAGGTTTTCTTTAACCATATTAGCAGAGTCACTCTTGCGATGACACTAGTCCTTTCTTTTATTAGGATTAGACTTTTTATTTTTCTATAAAAGTTTCTTAAACTTATTATTATTATTATTATTATTATTATTATTATTATTATTATTATTATTATTATTATTAACACCAGATCCTTTCCCTTTAGATGAACTTGTCTTCACATAGTTGACACTTGACTGTCCTTGGGTCAATTTTTAGCATCACATTTTTGGGCCTCCCCTTCAATAAGTAGATGTTTCTGAATTTAATCCAAAAAAAGGTTTCTGATTTATGTATCAACTTTTTGGCAAAATCCTTTCGAGATGGAGGAGAAAACTTTGCAATTATTGCTCCAACTTGAATGGATTCAGGTAAGATAATTTTAAGAACCCTCAATTTGTTAACAATAACCTGGAGCTCATGCATTTACTCTAAAATAGGTTTATTGTCAACCATTTTAAAATTAAAATATTTTGAAACTAAATACTTGTTTGTACCTTCTTCCTGAAGTTTGTATTTAAATTCCAAAGCTTTTTATAACTCCTTTGGTGACTGCACATTACTGTAAAAGTCATAGAGACGATTTGATATCGTGTTGGGAATATGTCCATGTGTAAACTCCTCATCTTCAGTCCTTTTTCTTATTTACTCCTTTAGTACGTTAATTGTACCAATGTTTGGCTGCTGACCTTTTGTAGGTTTGGAAACTTCTGAAATAGGCTGAAAATTGGGGGTCCACGGCATATATATGATTTTGAGCACTTTCAGCAGAAACTTCAACTTGTCTCGCCAATGGCTAAAGTTATTTTCGTCAAAGCAATTGAGCCTAACAAAGTCCTAGTTCATGATTTTGAACGACTTTGTTTCCATCACTAACTAATAAATGCCTTAAGATTGTTATTCTTATAAAAAAGAAAAGATGAAACAGAGGGTTGACACGAGTAATCCATGTTCATCAAGTGTTTATTGCCCTTACCACTAAAGTTTACTAAAGACTATTGACAATATACATCTAGGATATATGTAAAGCCTATATTATTTCACTGTGATAGTAATTCACAAGTGAAAACTCTATAAAAGCCATTTTGTAAAGGCTAAAAGAAATTTCAAAGAATAAAAAGACTACACACAATGAGAATAGTTTTTTGTACAAAGAAACAGAATTGAACTTCATAATTTATTCAAAAATGTCAATTAAAAAAAATAATTTTGCAATAACATGTTTGAATTAAAAGTATTTTTTTCTTCTTTATGTTATTATGTGTATACTAATTCAATTGTAACTGTTTAATATAACTTTGTTTGCAATTTATCTTGGGTCAGGTTCACCAAAACATTTTGAGTCTTATTTAAAAAAATAAACTCATGGCTCGAGAGAGGCTCTTAGTCGCCAATGCGACGCGCACTTGCTCTTGGCCTCGACCTCGACACGGGTTCCTGGACATGGGCACGGGTGGATGGTGCTTTGCACCACGTCATAGTGACTACTTTCAAGCCATCTCTTTAGTATCACAAGTAAATTAAACTATTCTATTTATACTTATAAAGTATTAAATAGTTTTATTTCTTACCAATGTGGAACTTAAAGAAAATAAATTTTCAAATAACAATGTATCTTTTCATATACCCTACTTTGAGTATAATTAAAACACAATTTATGATTCTTACTTGAATTATATAATATTATTTCCTAATATCCTTGTGATAGACTATCAAATGCACCTCTAATTTTAACTAAATGCAATCAATTAATGGGTCAAAATTAAACCAAAAAACGACCAAAACTCTTTAATTAAAATGTGCACTTTAACAATTATATATATATATATAGTAATGGAAGCCCCAAAATCTACATTTTATTATGTATAGTGGGGGAGCTTATTTATAGGCTAACTAAGCAAAGCCCTTTTAACAAAAGGGAAAAACTGAGCAAGGGCCAGTCAAATATAATAGATGTAGACCTCCAAAACTGGATTGGCTGCACAATATCCCTGTGGTCCAATCTCTTTAAAGTACGGTTCAAATAATCTAAATAACATTTAACATTTCTGGATCATGGATCTACCACAGCTATTTCTAATTCTAATGGAAATGATGTTTTGGAATTCAGAACTAAGATACTGATTTACATTTCGGAACATATAGAAACTAGATATGGGGCCTCACTAAGCAAAACTGAATAGTTTCATATAAGTTGGTAGCTTTTGACGAGTTTTAACTGGTTGGGTTTTTTTTAGGATTATGTAGTTGGGCTTAGTAAGATCCATACAGACTTATCAACGAGGGAATGGCCTCATACTTATCAACTAGGGAATGGCCTGTTATATATATATATATATATATATATATATAGAATTAGACTCTCCAACGAATCGAAAAAAATTGAACCAAAGACGAATCGGATTTAGCGACGGATGAACTATCGCTAAAGCTTTAAGGGTTAGGGCACCTAGGCACTCCAGAGACCTAAAAAAAAGCGCTCTTTCTTCTTTATATTACAGCGCTTAGGCATCCTAACCCTTAAAAGATTTAGCGACGGTTCGTCTGTCGCTAAATTCGGTTTTTCTTTGGTTTATTTTTTTCTAGTTCGTTTGAGAGTATATATATATATATATATACACACACACACACACGTAATGCTATGGATAAAAATTATATATAAAAAACTGTGCACAAAGAGTATAAAAAAAGAAATAGAGAAAAAATAAAGAAACTGGACTTAACATTAAATATTTTACATATTTTTATTGCATGCAATATATGGATATATGCTATTCTTTGTACACAATTTTTTTGTATACTTTGTGCGCATAATATTATTAATAAAATTTGTAAAACCTTCAGCTCGCTATCTAGTTGACGTCGGGCCACGAATTATTTTCGGGGATCAAAATACAGGAGTAACTGCATAAAAATACATGTTGGCTTAAATATAACTTGAGCGAGGATGAAATTACATCAATAAAAATGATAAATCAAAATCATTTACGAACTCTTGTGTATTCTGAAGGACATAGTGTAGAAAGAACAAATAATATTAATTTTTAATCAAAATCATAATATATAAGTCAAAATATT
Source organism: Hedera helix (assembly GCA_947179155.2). NCBI lineage: Eukaryota > Viridiplantae > Streptophyta > Magnoliopsida > Apiales > Araliaceae > Hedera > Hedera helix. Next base: position 42,077,841 of record OX359278.1, read on the forward strand.
GTGAAAAGCAAAAAGTAGTAATATATATATATGACAAATTTAAAACATACTTTTTAAATAACATATTTTTATCAAAACGACTTCGTTTTGAAATTTTTTTTTTAAAAAAAAAATAATATCAAAAGAAGATGTAACATGATGAAACATTCTGCGACTCTATTTATTTTCTTTTCATTTACAAAAATGTCAACAAAGAATCTTTTATTCTCTATTAATTCCACGAGCAAGCTGGAATTAATAGAAAATCTGTCCAAGACTTGTAGACCTAAGAAGTAGCAGGAAAATATATACCAAGGCCCCCTACCAATCTAAAATGCCCCTCAGCCCCGCCCACCGCCCCACTTTTCCATATATATATATATATATATATATATATATATATATATATACTATTTATGTATCGTCTTCTTTGTCTTGTTAATTTGTTTTTCACGTCGGCAATATACGGATGGTCCATGGATGATATTGATCCATATATATAATTATATATATATGATATGGCCGATACCGACAATAAGTTCCTACACCATTGTCAAACATGCATTATTATATCGCCATTGAAGCTAGCCAAAATTCACTAATTTAAGGATATATGCGACTCGTAATGTTAGAGAATAACAGCAAAAATAATAGCACAAAAAAAATTACAAAAAATAATTGTACAATATACAAAATTTACTTATTTCACTTAAATATTAAGTTAGTCCATGATCGGCGGCTAATCAATTTCTAAAATTTTTATACATCTTACAATTGTATTGTCTCATCTTTATATAATACAATATAATATACTCTATTTTTACCCGAAAATATAAAACTAATCCTTTGAATTAAAGATCGGATATATTAGACTTCACCAATAACAATTAGCTCCACCTTAATTTTGAAATTCACTAAAATTTATAACAAGACTTTTTTTTATATAAAAAAGAGCTGTTACATTTGCAAAATTTATAAATATTTAAAAAACATTGGGAATATTGTGTTACTCTAAACTAATATCAGTAAAAAAAATAAATTATTTTTTTTGTAAAAAAAATAGTAAATGAGATTTTTTTTTATGTGAAACAGAAAGAGGATGATATATACACCGTATATGATTGTATAGCTATGTGACTACGTCGGTATATACTATCCCTAAAGTTCTTGGTGGGTCTCGAATCATTCTGTCACGCATTTTCAACAGGGACTTAAGGTGGTCATATATCCACATCAAATAAATCTCCATGAATCTACAACTTTTTCTTAGCTGCTAATCAATACATAAAGACTAAAGTTTTAACTTTTAAGAACCATGCATGCATGCACCAACATCCGAACTCCAACACTTGTCGCTAAGGAAAACATTCAATATAGCTATGATGGTATCCTTAATCATTTTATATTCATTCCATTTATAGAAAATGAGTTCTATTTTAATTTTTAAAATGTCATTTTGTAATATTATTCAATTTCTATATATGAATTTATTAATTTTAATTAATACAGTTGTAATTATGTAACTATTATAAAAATATTATTAATTACAAGATTTGCGGATTTGGTGTTTTCAAACTTAAGAAATTCACTTCAATTTTAAATCATAATAAATTTAGTATTTAGAAGAGAAAAATCTCATCAGTTAGTTATATATCGCAGAATCGAACATTCTTATTTCCTTACCATATCATTAGTTAGATGTTTAGGCTTTACTATCAACCAAAGCTAATTTTTTCTTCTATGCTATTAGCATAATTAAACATATGTTTTCCTTAAAGTAGACATGATTATCTGATGTTGAAAGATGTCTAGAGATTATTTAAGGAAAAATTAACTAGAATATGAGCTGTGATAAAAGAATAAATTTATAGACATTTCATTTAAATACTATACAAAATATTACATCCATTTTAATTATTAAAAAGTGAAATATGCTATAAAAATTCGTATCAAATTTTATTTTTAATAATTGAAATAAATATAATATTTAAATATATTATGTGCAGACTTGTCCGTGATAAAATATTAGTAACAATTTTTAGCTAGACTAATAATCATGACTACTTAAAGTTATGTCAGCATTCCAAAACCAGACAAAATTAATTAATTTTATTTGCTGCATTTGTTAATAATGCAAGCTGGAACATACTAGAATCCAAAAAAGTTTTTGCTTCATCATTAGTCGTTTCTTATTTATAAGCAAACCAATTAAATATCAATTTCGAAAAAGAAAAAATAAAGTAAAATAAGATAAACCAATTAAATATGGAGGAAATCCAATAATGGGTGAAGGTATGAGTATAGCTCGATTGAGTGGTCCATGGCTCCATGCTAGTTGCCAATAATATACTATACACATGTTTAACTTGTGATATTTGTATTTATTTTTGCGTTGCCTTGTTGGTGGTCATGGTAATATTTTAACAAAATTTCGAGCCAAATGATTTATTTAACCTCTGTTGATTAACCCATGTGTAATACACAAGTTGCATTTTATTTCAATATTTTTTTTATATAAAAAGTTGAAATTAATATAAAATCTCTTTTTCGATAATTTAATCTAAAATTAGTCTCTTGATTTTTCAATAATTTAATCTAAATTAATCTCTTGTTCAACGATTTATTTGACGGATGTGACATCAATTTAGGGACCCCGTCATTCACACAATGTCGTATATTTTATGGAATTATTTGTCGAGGATCCTATGAGAATCAATTATTTGTCCACAAAGAGTACGTTCTGAACAGCTAATTATAATATAAATAGACCCATGCATCTAAAATTTAAAAATATTGTTGCATGCATTTTGGAGTATCAAAATAATGCATGTGTACCATTTAGCTTGCATTTGTTTAATAAGAGAAGCACATTATTGTTTTATGTTTTTTTATAGTTAATTTTATAGGAATTTTTATATTTATATTTTTTATTATGATAATAATGATTTTTATACAGTATTTATTCATCTTATGCGTTGTATTACATAATTCTTTTGTTCCAACATATGAGATTAATATTGACTTTTTAAAAATAATGCTAGTCATTTCTAAATTTAAAATTGATATAAAGTCATTTCTTTTATAAACAATATAATCATAAATAAACTATAAAAAAATACTACTAATTATCTGATGTATTAATTTATAATTTTAAATTCAAATATATCACAAATTGATTTTCAAAATTTGAATAATAATCTATATTTAGAAAAGAAGGTCTTATATCTTAGTGTTTATGTATAATTTGTCATATTTTTATTTTTATAATTTGTAATTTTCTTTTCGGACATGTAATATTTTTATTTTTTGGGCCTTTTCATTTTACAATCAAATTCACATCAACAAATAAAAGTAGAACAAAAAAGAAAAGATAAAAGCAAATAATTTCAGTTGATAAGATCAAATCAAAGTCATTACACAGTTTCAGACCATCAACAATTCAAAGTCGTCATTGCTCAAAGTCTTGAAACATCAAAATTTAGAATATCACATATACGAAAATCTTTCAAATAAGTATTTTATGATTACCTAAACAAAAAAGGATTACCTAAAAGGATTGACTTACAAAAAAAAACAAAAAAACAAAAGTAGTAATAACTTGTTGAAAGTTTAGTTGCAAACTTGGTACTATTTGTTTCAGACATTAGTAGTAACTTTTGAAATTAACTGACACAGTTTATTTCTCCTTCCACTTCTTCTCCAAACCCTTCTAATTACTTATCATCTATTAACAATACCCGTATATTAGAATAAATTATATTAAATAATATTAAGAGAATTAAATCAAAAAAATAATTGTACAAATCATGTTAAAATTTAGAAAAGGAATGCATCATATATTTAAAATAAAAAAAGATCATGTTTTTTTAGGAAAAATTAAAAATTTACTCAAGTATTTTTTTTTAATCATTTATTCAATTTTTAAAAAAATTCTATCTATATTCTTATTTTCATAATTATGTACTTACCATTATCATATATATATATATATATATATATATATATATATACACGAAAAAATTGACTTATATATTTTTTAAGATTTAGAATTTTATCATTTATTTATAGGTTGGTTTTAGAGTATTCCCTAAAATTTTGAATTGAAAGATCATTCCTAAATTTTAAAGTTGAGAGATGATTTTGTACTAATATATATATATATATATATATATATATATATATATATATATATATATATATATACATACATACATACATTTTTTCTTCTTTCCTAAATTTAAAAATATAATTTTATTATTATCAATTATGTTTAGTTATATTAATAATTTATTACTGTTAAATTATATCAAGTTATATAAATTTTCCTTATTTTTTATTTATTATATAATATATATATATATATATATATATATATATATTATTTATTATATAATGACCCCCGAAACCTGATGAAGAACACTTAAAAGTAGGAGATGATGGAGTGAGGTTGTGAATATTGATCATAATAAATTGCGGCTTTACTTTCAACTTCAATATGTTGAAATATCAGTTGTGGTGAAATTAGTGAAATAGAATTTTTTATTAGAATTAAAGAAAATTTTATTTATAATTAGGATTAATTTATTGTTAAATTTTAAGAGAGTACTCCCAAAAAATAGAGTTAAAAGACTACACCTAAAAATAAGGTTAAACTAGAATTTTGTCTTATTTATTATATGTATAGATTACACTTAACCAACCATATACATACACATGCAGTTGCTAATTATATCGAAGCTGTGGTTGATGTTTGACTAATTTAGTTTTATTTTTATCATAGTTATTAAAATTCTCACAATTTAACTAAGAATTAATGCTATGTATGATCATTTTTCGTAGCATAAAATACACCGACAAATAACACGAAAAAAAAGCAATATTTGTCTCTGCCAGAACTCTTATATTTTACGTAGTATGTACGTGTCCGCAAACCATTGATCATGCAAAGAATTTTCCAGGTACGAATCATGGGCTTAAAGCTCTGTTTGGTTAACCACTGACCATGTTGCTTGCCGGCAGATTTAGTGGAGTGGTATTTATTTTCAACGTTGTTTCTTGGCCAATCTCAGAATCAAACCTTTTTGACAGCCGCAAATCTTGAAAAACGTAGTGAAACAAAACAATCCTATAAATTTCGGGGGACCAGGTGAGCTTTTAGGCCTCCTTTACAAAAAAAAATAAATTAGAAGGTTTTGCGTCTGGATTAAAAAATTAAAAAAAAAAGAATTATTTTAAATTATTTTAAGTATATATTTAATTATTAATGAAAATAAGTGATTAAATATAATAATAAAATTATGATACATATTTATTCTATTTAAATAAATTTTATCCCACTTCTCTCATATAGAATAAAAATTAAAGGGATAAAATAAATTTTCATTCTATTAAAATAATTTATCATCTAAAATAATCATTTAATACATTATTTTTTATTATATTTATTTATTTATTTTATTCTCTTAACCAAATATAGCATTAATATGTCTAGGTGAAAAGCGTTGACTGGTTGATAAGGACATCACGTGTCTTTCACGTGTATCTACCGGAAATGCCGACGAAACATTATTCAATATTATTTGTAAATATGTACCGTCCGATAAGTAATATAATGCACAAGTTAAATTAAACGCCACCAACTAGCCAATTAATGCGTCTTTTTCATTCCATTATGGTAATATATACACCATGTACTGATACAGTAGTTTTTAATTTTAATTTGCTGTCAATAAAGTTTAAAAGACGAGTCATTTTATAGAAGATTTCAATATGATACGTAGTCAAGTCAAGTTGAGTTAAAGTCGGATATTATTAATTAGTGACTCATAGTTAATTTGTTTTGATCGGTACTTTTGCGGATTTTAATCTTACTCCCACAAATTCACTAGGTCGGCGCGCACACATGAGAATTTTTAAATTCGATAGGCTTGGTTGATGCCTCATTATTTTGGATTTTAAGTGATATGACAATTATCATATTAGTTATGAATTAATATTCACTTTGAACATTAATTAAGATGACAGTTATTCTGGACTATAATTGAGTTTACAATTACTTTCTTCAAAAGAATCCGTTGGACTATTTCATGGAATGAGGGAAAGAGACGGCTAATATAAAAGACAAAATGGACAATAGAAGTACGGTAAATAACATTCTTGCCTACTGAATACTAGCACCTCCATTGTTAGTATATCTTGAACCTTGTACTTACTAACACGCTGGAAGTATTTTTCTGTGCCCCAAACCATAAAATACTTTCTGGTTGCTTCCATTATGTAGGTTTACGTCCAAGATGATGGTTGAACGTGCAGTCAAATTTAAGCATTAACATTGGTGCTAGAAGGAGAGTTGTCCTATACATATTTCTAGCATACTTGTTCCTATATATTGAACGACTCTACGTCCCTAATACGCTCTACAACAGGGAGTTTATAGGTCTTCCCTTTCGGTATCCCTAGAACCGCGTGCACCACCATAACCTCATCTTAAACAGGGAAAGAAGAAAACAGGCCCAAAGTCTTGAAAGTATTACTCATTTGGAAGAAATATCAAAAACAAAACAAGAAATCTTACTTAGAATATAAGAGATTTGGACTTAGAAGGAATAATCGATAGCGATTTTGCTACTTAACAGAAGTTATGGTTTTGTTTTCTCTCTTTTCAAGGGTTTTGAATTTGCATAAATGAACGGGCTACAACTCACTATCTTTATTTAACCCCCAGATCAGCTGTTTAATTAACCATGATTCAACAGTTGGGAGTAGTAGTACACAATCTCCTAAATTCACGCGTGTATTGGATGCTTTCCCAGCAAAATTGATTGAAATTCTTTACACGCACGGTAACAATTAAGTTGCGGAGCCCATTTTCAAATTTTAAGATTGGGTCTGAGCTAATGTTTGGGTCAAAGCCCACTTCTTAAAAGTCCATATTTGACTCGGTGAATACCCAACAACCCAAGACTAAGCAGATCTATTTCCTTCTAAGTATTTCCTTTGGTCTTAAGTCTTAACAGTTTTCAGACTCCCAAAATCTTTTATCTTCGGTCTTGTAGTCTATTGACTCCTGAAGCCCTATTTCTTCGGTCTTGAAGTCCTCGAACTCTCGAAATTTTATCTTTTCAGTCTTGAAGTTTTCGCATTCCCGAATACTTTATCTCTTCGGTCTCGAAGTCTTCAGACTCCCAAATGCTTTATCTCTTTGGTCTAGTAGTCTTCGGACTCTTGAAGCCAATTGCCTTCAGTTATGAAGCCTTTTCGGCTCCTGAAATCTTTTTTCTCTATTCATTCACCTTATTTCATATGTTAAAGGAGTGGGGTGGGGTGGGGTGGGGGGGGGGGGTAATGTTGGGCTAGATATTTACTAACGTAAATGGGTTGTTCGTTTGGACCTTATCTCCACAAGCTCATTAAGCCTAGCGTGCACACATGAGGACTTTTAAGTTCAATAAGATTGGTTCGTTGCCTCATTATTCCAGATGTTAAATGATATGACAGTTACCACATCAGTTACGAATTAGTATTCACTCTGAGCATTAATTGAGATGGCAGTTACTCTAAACATGAATTGAGATGACAATTACTCTAAACAATAATTGAGATGACAGTTACATTTTCCAAAAGAATCCGTTGGACTAGCCAGTGAAAAGAAGGGAAGATGAGGCTGATATAAAAGATAAAGTGGACAGTAGAAGTATGATGAATAACGTTCTTGCTTACTGAATAGTAGCACTTCCTTATTAACATATCTTGAAATTTGTACTTACCGGAGGTATTCCCTAGCGGCCCAAGCCGTCAAGTACTTTTTAGTTGCTTTTATTGTATAGGTTTAAGTCCAAGACAATAGTTGAACATGTAAACAAATTCAAGCGTTAACACTATGAGTTTCACATTAAAAAATAAGTAAAAATTAATTTATCAATGGTGCATGTTGCAATTTACAATTGTATACTTACATTAATGTCGATACTATACATGCAACCTAAGCTAAGGTTAATTTGTAACTATATATACTTGGTCCCTTCCGAGGGACCCAAAACAAAAAGGAAAAAAAGAAAAAAAAATTAGTCTTCTCTCTTTTCTCGAGGATTAATGCTTGTATAGCTAGGAAGAGTATATATATATATATATATATATATATATATATATATATATATATATACTTGACATACATAACTTGTTAAAGTTTAAAGACTAAATTATACTCCTAATTCAATTTGTACATCAATTTTGAATTTAAGATTTTACCAGAACTAGTTAAAAAAATTAAATAAAACTCTTTTTATAGATCGGATGAAAGTATTATTGAAAATAATTATTGTATGCATGCTTATATAGATGTATCCAGTTCTAGTTACAACCTTAATATTAGAAAGAATTAAAAAATCAACAAGAAATTTTTTTTTTTTTTTTTTTCATTTGGGAAACGCATTTTGATTAGAGCTAAACTCCTAAAGCTTTAGTTGGGACAAAAACTAATACATATACAAGTTTAGTTCTCTGGCCAAAACGAGAGTCTACAATTAAAATTAACATATGAAAATCCATTTTGTTTGAGCAAATTAAGTTTTCATTATATTGTTAATTAAAGTAAAAAACAAACTAAAAAGAAAAAGGAAAAAGACATGATGATATATATGTAGGGCTGATCAATGATCATGTTCAGTGAATATCGATCATGAGAACCTTTTATCCTCAAGGAATAATGGACTAAAAATAGTTAAAAAGGTTAACACCGCTTAAAGTAACGCTGCAACTTTCTCATTAATTCGACTGTACCACGGAAAGTAGAAAAAACAAAGCCAAAAAGTAAAGGAACAACGTGCTCAGTATGAGCATATGCGTGGCTAGCTTGAAAGCTGGTAATCATTTTTTGTTTGATAATCAACTGCTGATGAATAGCTAGATCAAATTTAGGAGCAGGAAATGTGTAGTCCATGTAATTGACTAGGTTTTCAATGAGGCAGGCAAGGTGGACCAAGATAGTAAGGTGTTTTCCTTCTTCTTTTTTTTCCTTTTTTTGTGTGTGTGATTGATTAACTTAATACAATAAGTTAGGGATGCGAATGAAATGAACTAGAATTGAGCTATCGATTGTGTTAAATTTAAGATCGGATATTACAAGTAATCACACAGAAATTAAAGAATGACAAAATAAAAGAACACACAAATTTATTCAAGTTCATCAATTTGAATAGTCCTATTTATTTGATGTATTCATTAGCAGTCTCACATACTTAATTTACATGATTCATACACCAAACAAAGCTTTTATAGTAACTAAAAACCCTAACTCTTACAACATAATCTCAATCTCATGAGACTTGATACATTAATCAAATTCAAGATCAGGTTACTAATAAATCCCTCTACTCAAACCCAAGACTCCCTAGTACCCTATGATAGCGGTCATTCATCAGGCCCACGGAAATATGAGACAATCCCAACAGACTGACTACAATAGACTCTTTGGTCCGTTAGCTGGTATTTGTTTGGTCATTTAGATAATAACTGATGTTTTTTTAACTATGCATCACACACTTCATGTGGATCTAGTTTCCAACAACGTAGAACACATTATGAGCACTTGATTGGGTGAACAATTGACCGACAGAGAGCTTCAATTCGCTTGGCTAGTAACCAGGCAACGTGCTTATCTTGTATGACAACACTACAGATTGAGTGGCTCTTCTAGGCAAGCAGCTTTGGAGGACATTGGTGGAAAAGTCTGTTGTTTTCGGTTTATTACCCTTCCTAGCACGCCCAACTTAGATAGAGTTTTCGTATTCCCAAACCATAACAAATGCGAAGTTATAAAACTTAATTTCAACATAATAACTTTGATTTAACTGGCCCTTTTCACATTGCGAACACCTAGACGTAACACTTAGTAACTGACCATATATTCATACCATGTATTCGCTTTATCCCCAAATAAATTTTATTTGATGAGTAATAATGGATAATAAGATTTATTAATCATACACAACATTAAGCTCATTTTAATTAGACAATGAACCTCAAACTTCCCAAAGCCTTGAGAACTAGCTTATGTAATTTGGACCACAATGAATGGAAATTGAAACGTTGGAGGGTGTCTTTCTTTCCCTTATTATGTGGGAGACTCTAAGGACAGATAAGGTGAGTTTTGTACCGCTGTGAATTTAAAGAAGACTGTTGAGAAGCTTTAGTTACTTTGTTTATTGCATTAAATTTATAATCACCACCACAATCCTATTCACATTTCAACAACTTATGATATGTCCCCGTTGCACGGCTGCCACTGCACCTACCATGCACTATCCATCTCAATAACAAGGATATTGACATAGGCGAGGATAGCCTTGTTAATTTTGTCTAAAGTCAGACTGTACCTGACCGAATTTAATTTAAGTAAAACACGATTTTTTAAATAGTTTTGCCAGCAACGGAAGTAGTGGTGGTGTGCGGCGGCGTGGTTTGTGGTGGTGTTTCAATGATTTGAGTTTTTTTTTATGGATTTGAGGGTTTTATTGCTCCCGGGTTTGATAGTTAGACGAGGAAGGTGGGTTTGTATTTTAAAAAAAATATAGTACTTATTTTGTAATTTGTTTTGTTTTTTAATTATGGTTTGATCTAATTTGTTTATTTGAATATGGTTTATAATTTGTTTTTTAATTTGTTTCTCTGTTTATTTTTTTATTTATATGCTTGTTTTTTTTTTTGCATTTAAAAAAAAATTATTTTCAATTAAGTTTTGACTGGTTTTTAATAATTTTTATTCTTATATGTGTTTTAATTTTATTTTATAAGTATATAGATAGTTACGTTTTTGCCCTATCAATTTGTTGTAGTAATATTTAATTAAGCTTTTAATTTTCTAACGAATTCAAACCGTATCTGAATACGGTCACACCGTTATAAAATTATTTGAATTTTATCATGCTGTCGACTGGATGGGATATTTTGACTAATTTTAGCCAAAATTGAATTTAGAGAGAAATTATATACAATTAAATAGTTGATATAATGCATGTGCAAGTCTAATTAATTTAAAGATTAAATTATGAATAAGGTGAAATTTTATGCAGCATACTTATATTTAATCCTTTTTAAATCTTATAATGTTAAGGTCGAGTAAGGGATACCAAAAATATTCTTATAATAATTTATTAAATTTAAAAATTATATTACTCCCCCGTCCTAAAATTAAAATTCCATTTAATTTTTATATTTATGTGCATATTTATTTGTCAAGAAATAAGGGACTCGTTTTACAAATAGTAAGATTTTTCAATAAGCTTATAAATATCAAAACTTTATATATTAAGCACATAATTTATTAAACTAGTTTTTTGCTTCTTTTTTTTTCTTTTTTACATGAGGCTTCGCATAACTTACTGACGCAAACAACCCAGCCAACGATCAGGGAGAAGCATGAGCCATCGGATCTCATGAATTTATTTACCTTAATAAACACTAGTCCTTACTCAACACATAGTACGTGTGTGCAAGTAAAAAATTAAAAGTTAATTGGTGAGAAAATAATTTAAAAATAAAACAGAAAATAAGAGATAAAAAATTATAATATATATTTTTTAAATTATAATATTGCGTTTGGATTAAGAGAATAGAATAAAAAAAGAAATGAAATAAAATAAAAAATAGGGTATTAGATGATCATTTTTTAGGATAAACTATTCTAGTGGAATAAAAATTTATTCCATCCATTTGATTTTTATTCCATGTGAGAGGTGGTGAAATAAAATTCATTCTAATAAAATAGATATATATGATAATTTTATCATCATATTACATAACTCCCTCTCACCAACAATTAAACATATACTTCGAATATCTTAAAATCATTTCATTCTTTTCTCCATTCCATTCTTTCAATCCAAACGCAACATAATGCTGCATTTAAATTGAGGGAATGGAATGAAATATTGAATGAAATGAAAAACAGTATATTAGACAATTGGATAAATCAATTCTTTTCATCCCTTTGATTTTTATTCCATATGAGAGGTGGTGGTGGTGAGGGTGAGCATGGTGTAGTTTGAGCACATGAAACCACTTAAGTGCGATTTGACAAATTCAAAATCACAAATGAATGATGTTATCTCCTTACATATGAAAATTCTAAACAGAGATAATTACAATTTGAGATAATTCTAAATATTTGTACATTATAATAATGCTTTTTGATATACTCCATTTTTAGAGTGCATGATGTGGTGCGGTTTATTGCATGCAATTTTACCTAGAAACCAAACCCAAACTGTTTTTGCGATTTTTCAATCCACCTAAAATCGTCACATACACCGGGACTGTTAGTGCAGTTTTAATTAATGCGGTTTGTACGGTTTTTTGGTGTAATTTCGGGAGTAATTCGATTCTTTGCTCACCCCTAGGTGGTGGAATAAAATTTATTCCAATGGAATGTATGTGTTTGATAATTTTACCATCATATTACACCAGTCACTCTCACCAACAATCAAACATATACTTGAAATATCTTTAAATTATTTCATTCTTTTTCTATTTTATTCATTCAATCCAAACGTAACATAAATGTGACGCATCATCAAGAAAGGTAAAATTTTTTCTTCTTCTTCCTTTATAAAATATATAATTAGTTATGCTATAATAACATGATTTAAAATTCTGGTCCACTTAAAAAATAGTAGGAGTACTAAATCTATAATATAAAATAGAGCGGCTCAAATCCCAAGGTTTCAACATCCAACGGCCTCAAATCAATTTAAGCTTCAACATCCAACAGTCTAAAATCATTTAGGGCTTCAACATCTAATGGTCATTAAAGTATCTCTCATTTTCCTCTCCAATTCAATATCTTTTTTATCAAAAATCTATTCACTCACATTTTTCACCCAAATCAAATTCACCACTACACTATAATAATAATAATAATAATAATAATAATAATAATAATAATAATAATACAACAACTACTACTACTACTAATAATAATTATAATTATAATAAAATAAAATAAAATTTTATGCGTAAACAACATAGGTCACCCTTTTAGTATTGATGGTCTTTTTCTGTTTTTCGGGTATTGCGGTCTTTATGTTTCTATATGCAAATTGATTTAGGGGGAAAATCACAGGGACGATTCAGATTCATTCTAATTGATTTGTAAGTTATTTTATGTTGCAAAGAGTCTTTAGGTAATAGAGTATTTTTATAATTTTAATTTACGTCATGCTTTCAGGTACGTGCAATTACTTGTCATCTTTTTGGTCTTTTTGAGGGCTATATCGAGAGTAACTATTGTAATAGGCTCTGACTTATGGTATGAGAATCTTTTATTCAATTTCAAGAAAAAATATAGAGAAAAAAATGTTATGGTGATACGATTTAGTTGGAGTTATGACAATATTTTTTTGTTTAAACTTAGATGACTTATTTTATACTTTTGGGTATATATGCAAAAGTCTTTCTTTTGAATTTTTACATCTTTTTTTTTTCTCATTGGATTCCACCACATGACTTGCAATAGTATCCTTTTTCCACATGAAATACTGTTCATGGATTATATTGATCGATGGTTAGAGATACTGGAGGCAAATAAATGTTGCCAAACTTCTCATTCCGTTTTGTCAATAAAGGAGGTGTGTGAGATACCCCAAAATACTATATTACACAAATTTGAACCCGTCATCGTTAATCAATTAATTGCTTAAACCTGCCAAGAACTAATTTTAAGTTGAGAATGAGTAGGACATTAATATTTGCCTAAAAAAAAAACTATGATTAGATTTAGTATCAATCTTTTTTATATTAATGATTGGACTCTCAGTTCTATTATAGAACTGAAAGTCCACAACAGTTTTAGATTTTTCAATTTAGAAATATTGAATACGATACTCAATTATTTTATTAGTTACACCGTACCTTCAGACACAAATTATCCCTAGTAAAATTCTAAAACAAATCAAGGATTTGCTAATACTTAAATCTTGACAAGTAAAACGTCATTAATTAACATAATATGCAACTATGCGCCAGTAATTCTATAAAGTTATTGGATAGACTAAAAAAATTAGTCTCTTTATTTCGAATTATAAGATTAATATTAATTTTTTAATAAATAATTTAAATTATTTTTAAATATAAAATTTACATGATTTATTTAAATTTTAAAAATAATAAATTTTAAAAATAATAATATTTTTTAAATTGTTTATAATATTTATAATTATATTGACATAAATTAAATAAATTTAAAATTTAAAATTATTTTAAAAAGATAATATTAAATTTATTATTTAGAAATAAGGGAGTACAACAATCACGTGATTCTCGCTAATAAATTCAAGCTTGGAGTTGCGGTAGATATTTGTCAAGCGCATAAGTACAAGCCTAGGTTAATATTGATATATTTATACGGACAATATTATGTACATAATAATTAAATATTATATTTATTTTAATTATTAAAAAATAAAATTTAATATAATTTTTTAAATTTTTTTTTTTTAATAATTAAAATTAATGTTGTATTTAGTATTGTATTTATAAATTTATTCTATTTATATACACTAAAATTCTTTGTTATGAAAAAGAGTAGGCCTGCGGCCTGCCAAATGCTTAATTTTTGTGATTTTCAATTAATATATTTGATTATCAGAGATCAACTATGGAATTAAAGTTCACATGTAACGGCACAAAATTTTCACAATTGCATTAAAAGAAAGCTTGCAAAATTTGTTCGACCCGGCAATTAGTATAATTTATTACTCCTTGTTTTCGACCCCGAGTAGCACCTTGTTTTCGATCTTACATCAAAAAAATAAATATAAATACATAATATTTAAATATTATATTAATTTTAATTATTAAAAAATAATATATAATATTAAAATTCGTGTTATACTCTATTTTTTAATAATTAAGATAAATATAATATTTAATTTTATATTTAAATATTATTTATGTAGACTTGTCACATCAAAATAGACTCACTATTGATTGATTATTATGTACAAATTTACCAAACCTCGTCGTGATGGACGTTCAATATTAATTATCTATAGGACCCCTTTTTCATTATTTCCTTTTTGGTAATGTTAAATTAGTAATCATAATGATTGAATTTCACATACCCGTTCCAAAATGAAATTTCTATATTAAGAAAATTAAACGCTCTTCTGGGTTGAAATTAAGTACAAGCTAAAATTTACATTGAAATCTATGTTTCCGGACATAAAGCCGGTAATTTATAGCGAACCTGGTTTGACTTTTTATATAAAGTCCAATCGATAACAAAAATAACTTGGTGCACAAAATAAAAAGAGATTAGTTATAGTGGTTAAATCACACACAGACAGATAGACTTTATGGTTGTTAAAACACACCGTCATATCTACAAAATCATCCTTTTTATCTATTTAATATGTCTCGTGCCTCATAATAATAATTCAGTATTAATGCCCCATCTCCATCGATAGTAACTAATACAAATAAACTCTTTTTTTTTAATACAATGTGTGCGTGTATATATATATATATATATATATATATATATATATATATATATATAGGAAATTAATATTTCCATAGTATTTTTTATTATTTTTGTATGTGGGTCCAATTTTTTACCTTAGCAATGGTTTTAAAATCGTCGTTATAGACCTATAACGACACTTTTCACATATAAAGTGTCGTAATAGGTCTATAGCGATGGTTTTAACATGTAAAGTGTAGTCATAAGTATATAACAACTGCTTTAAAACTATCACTATAGGTAAAAAATAGAACTCACATGCGAAAATAACAAAAATCGTTGTGGAAATAACAGTTTTCATATATATATATGGGACCGTATCCACAGTAACCGATTGCCAAGAGTACTGTTGCAGCAACTAAATACAAGAGACAAATTGACTTTGAAAGTTCTTACTGCTAGAGCTTCTAACGGGAGACATTTTTTTTAACACCTGCTGCTAAAGGCTTTAGCGGCAAATATTAAAAAAAAAATTGACCTGTCGCTAGAGACATTAGCGGCAGTATGCTAATTTTTTTCTCAACAACTAATTATTTTGAATGCGTTATATATATATCCCATTTGTTGGTTTCCTAAAATTATATCATCAATGTTAGATAAGCCATACTTGCCTCACAATTTACTTTTATTTATATTTCATATTAAATTTGAACTGTCGCATACATTAACACGCTATCGTAACCTCCATGACCATAACGTATGGAAACATAAATTAAAAAAAGAAAAGGAAAGGAATGAAAATATCCTTTAATTTTGTATTAAGGGCGGGCTATTACTTGTACTTAAAAGTCAGTTTTAGCCTAACTACGAGGACTTATGAAACCCTAACAACCTTGGAAAATCATAGTAGTACGTAATCAAGTAAAATTGACTCGTTCTTCTGGTTTCTGTAATCGGTTTCGATATGTAATATTTTACGGGAAAAGAACTTTCACTTGCCCATTTTGTTATATATATTATTTAATGAGACACATTCAAATTTATTTTTTATGCATACTAATTAAGTATTTCACGTAAATTTTTTTCTTAATCAATTTTTTTCAATAATAAATATCAATAACTAATCTTAATATAATTTTAAAAAAGAAAAAATCAAATCAAATCAAATCAGATTGATAGTTTTACTTAATGGATTGGTAGTTGGGATGCAATTGTTAAGGGAATGGCCGAATATGCCTGCTTGAAATTTTTTTGTAAAAGGAAATAAACCTCATTTCCTCCCCATGCATCTATGTATTTTGCCAAATAATAATCCGTTGACTTCTCTTAATTTTCTGTTTTTGAAAAGAAATGGTTATTAATTTCTAAAAATAAGAAACTATTGCATGAATTTAGCAATTTAATCAAGAAACATCTCAATTAAATCTGAGAAAGACGCATAAAATAGGGTAAAAGAGTATGATATTGGCGAACTAGGTGCCCCAATTTAGCATATTAATTATTTACGATTCCTAAATTTTTTATCCCCAGTTTGGCAAAAAAGAATCAGTATGATTTGGAAATTATTGTAAGATATGATGCCGTTTAATTAGGAAAATGTTAGAGAATATCTTTCAACTAATTAAGATTTTTTCCAAAAATAAATATGTTATTAAAATATGAAATTGGATTTGATATTCGGCACCATAAAGAAAAAGTCCTAGATAAATGGATCCAAATCGGGTACCATATAATAATAAATACTAGTACAATGGCGAGGTCCACTCGTTGAGATGGGTGTGTTTTATTCATGGAAATAAGCAAGTCACATGGCAAAAACAAATGCGGAGTACTAAATTGGTAACTATGGGAAAGGCATAATTAATGTCAGTACTTAGTAGTATGTAAAGGAGCTTCATGGAGATGAGCTGGAGCAGAGCTGGAACTATGGCATTTAAAATGAATTCCATGAGGTGTGAAAATCAAAGCTCATGTACATAGTTTTCTACCATCTACTAGTATATGAGAAATACAATAACATTTCTAGTAGAAACTTCTTCCAAAAACTAACGAACTTTGTGATATTTTTATGAGATCTCGTTGTCCACGTAACTTATTATTTATATAAAAAAAATTATGAAATTATTATTTTACTTATAAAAATATTAATTCTTTTTATATTTATGTTTAGCGGAGTAAACAAAATTTTGGAATGTCTAGAACTTTGGAGCTGAATTTAGTTGCTAAATTGACTTTGGTGTAGAATTTTATTTATGTTCAGGGGCTTAGATTTTAAGTGCAAAATTTACCAATTCAACTTTAAGGATATGTAATAATAATATATGATGGTATATTAAAAATTGTACACCTTTTTCTTCACATAATAAATACTAGTTAATAAGTCTTATGGAAGTATTAAGTTTAAATCGTGAAAATATCAATTCCAGAATAGGTTTAATCCTACTGTCAAAAACTAGAGGGAGCGTGGGAAAGACCATGCACGCTGCCCGTAACTAAGCTCCAAAGTATACAAAACAAGAATACAAATACTAGTTAGGTAATTAAATTAAGCAGTTGCTACTGCTGCTGCTGCTGCTGCAGCAGCCTGCATGAACTTTCAAAGGTAGAATGGAGAATGATGATTCAATAGTTCCTCCCTCCCATATTAAGTTGTAGAACTAGAGCCAAAAATAAGAGAATCCGTATGAAATGGAGAGAAGAAACTTACTGTATATAGTTTAGTTCAGCTAGCCCTTACACAACGGAATAAAAATGTTGTTGATGGCTACAAACACAAAGCATACCAAGGCCAAACGTAGTAATTTATAACAAGTCACACAATAAATATATTGTCATTACTATCACTCCTCTCCGTCGCACAAAAAAAAGTGTCAATTTGTAAAAAAGTTACACCCGATTTTAAAACAAAATTTTTGACAAATGAGACGGAGAGTATTATTATTATTATTACTATTGATATTAATGTTGCCATAATAAGGACTCAAAACCAAAATTACTAGTATCTGCTGGCTCTGGCATTAACATTCCCTCAATTTGCCCACCTGCAAAATCTTCCACTCCCTGCAGCCACGGCGGAGAAAAGAACCACCCGTCATCCCCCAATGTTTCCACAAATACGAAATCCTCATTCGACACAGCCGTCTCAAAACTACCGCCCAGTCTCGGCAGCTCCACTATCTCCCCGAGCTCCTCCGATGTCGTCAGCGACACCAGCGACGTGATTGATGGCGAGGAAGTCAACGACGAGGACGAGGTTGTCGATGAGGGGGACGACGGGTTGAGATGGTCCATGGCGGCAGCTTTTGTGGCCGCTGCTTGGACGTCACGCGCCGCGCCCGAGGCCGGCCTGGGAAGCTGGTCAGCGAGTTCCGGGAAATTGAGGATGGCGGTGCTGCCTTTAATGTACATTGCCGCGACGTCGTGGGCCCGGGCAGCCATTTCCGGGTTGGAGAAGGTGCCAAGCCAGATCCGAGATTTCTTCTTCGGCTCGCGGATTTCGGATACCCATTTGCCCCAGGTTCGCATTCGTACCCCTCTATAAACCGGGTGTTTGGTTCCAGCATTTGATGTAGTGGTGCTTTCCCTACTCCTTTTGGACCGTTTCGGATTCGGGTCCGTTGATTTGGGCTGCTGTTGTTGTTTAGTAGTTGATAATGAAAATGAGTTGCTAGTTGACTCAGTTTGCGAGTTTGTTGGCTCACCCATTTATGGAACTGTTGATCAAACAGAAACTGATCTGCTGGCTATGTCTCTATACACTTTTAGAGAGATAAAGAGATGAATATATGCAATGGGGTAGTGGGTATATACCAAAATGCCAAATGAAGGAGAAGGAGATCAAATTGATCAGTAATATAGAGAGAGAATTAAGATGAGAGAGAAGGTGGGTGATGAGATACCAGTAGATTTAATAATAATAGGGAAGTATGTAGTGTGTATATATAGAGAGAGAGAAATACTCCACTGATCAAGAGAGAGATAAGAAGAGAGAGGAGAGAGAATAAGAGAACCGACCTAGCATTTGACCACAATTTCTTAAAATGACGTATCAGACAAAATAGAGAAAAATACTTAAATAATAAGAGAAATGATATTTATTATAGATTTATATATCAATTTTTTATTATTAATTACGTAAATAAATATTAATAATAAAAAAAATTAAAAATATATAATATATAAACCACTTTTATAAATATATTTAAGGTCATGTATCATTATATTTCACAATTAAGTATGTATATGTAGGACTTGGATTTCTTAAATTGTTTATACTTTTAATCACATGTAAATTTATAATTTTTTAATATATTTATTATATCAAATATTATATTTGTCATCTAATACTTTTTTTTTGTTAATCCACATAGATTTCTATAATAAATATTATAAAGTTATAAACTTTATAACAAAATAATGCCACAACTTCATGAAATTTTGATCCATATATCTATACTTGTGACGTAGAGCTTAATTATTCCTTGAAGAAGTGAGGTAGAAGATGCTCGAGTATACATAATAGTAGAAGAGTCGTAGCTAGGATTATTAGCTAGTCTTAATAGTAAGAAATACTATACTAGTACGACTAAGTAACTAGCTAGTACTAGTAAGCCACAGCTGTCATGGGAAAAAGCATATTTTGGACTGTTTTTATGGGACAATACAAGTGATATAAAAGCCAAACTCCTAATCTCTTAAGTATATTTATTGAGTAATTACGTGGACATATTTATTAGATATGTTTATTAAATATGAGAATAAAATATTTTTTTTATTTGTATTTTGATTTAATGGAAGGTCAAAAAATAAATAGGTAAAAATATTTTGTTCTTATGTTTAATAAATATATCTATTTAGAGTTTTTGATATTTATTATAGAGTTTTGTTATATATAATAACTCATGTAATAATAGGTACAATAATTCAATTTACAAATAGTGAGATATACTATTTTTATATTGTGAATTCTATTATTTTTATATTAAATTATTATATCTATTATTGTATGAGTCATTACTCATAACAAAATTATTTATTATATATCCTTCTGTCTTTGTACCTTTCTTTGTACTGCTTTGAAACTTCCTTCCCAGTCCACTTCATTCTGCTACTTCCACATTACATATATTTTTAGTTAGTACATTATACCATTTTACACCAACATCTCTAAGTGACCTAATAATTAGTCACACCCTATTTCTTTCTCTTTTCCTTCCCAATTTGCCATTCTTAGTTTAAAACCTCATTTTATGATGTTTTGCAATTTTGTAAGATGCACCAACAATTTCTAATAGAGTTTAATGTCGTTGCCACAAATCCCACGAGGGATGGTGCAATATCATATATGCGTTTAAAAATGACTGAGAGATAGTTAGTCACGGTCTTCATTTTTTAAATTTGATTTTTCTATTGAGTGATGCTATATTAATTGAAAATATCGTTTAAAATTTGAGTCGACTAAGTTATTTTGTTTGTGAATAACGCTTATAAAGATGAATTCACACCAATTAGGTAAAGAAATTAAAGAGTGAGACCTAACTAGTATTTAGTACATTTCTTCACGCATAATTGACGTGAATAAAAAAACAAGCTCGTCTTCATTATAAAAGATAAAAGATAAAAAAAATGTTATAGAGTTTGAGCTAAGAAAAATATTCAGTTAATCTTCTTCTTCTTTTATTGGGAATGAAGAGCGAATTCCGAATAACCTTCCCACACGCTAATCTGCATTAACATAAGCCATATATACTCAGAAAATTCTTGGGTAATCTGTCTCCATTTTTAGTCTTTCCAAGAAGTGATCATAGATGAAATGATATTTCAATCACATGTTAAATTTAAGCCAAACACCAATTATGTCACATAATATGCTATCGTGCCCTTGGCTCGTATTCAATGTTATTTTCGTGAGTAATTAGGGAATACAGATATATGTTTAAGCATTCGCACTTCACTTCTAAAAACATACGAGTGACACTTTTAAAACCTAATTGGAAATATGGTTGTTTGTTTTCATAATTATGAGAGGTCACTAAAGGTTATATGTTTGCTTAGTCAATTTGTAATGCTTGTTTATAGTTGTGATTGGTTTTGTGTATCATTAGAGCTAGTGGATAGATTAGGGTAAAATTAGGGTTTTAACTCGTCAATTTTTGTCTTAGTTTAGCCGTGTCTAAATCAATAAGTCGCTCAATGTTTTAACTTTTATTTCATATTCGTATTATTCTAATTATAATAAATATATATATGTTTATGATCTTCGAATATACCCAACTTGAGTAAATAAGGTACATATCCTACCCTTAAAAAATGACTAGCGTACATGTTAATTTCTTTTAATAAAAAGACAACTGTACAAATGGAAAAAGTATGCAAAAATGGATTCGTAAACTTTTATTTGATTTGATGCTGTGAAGTACCATTCTAATAATAGTGAATAATAAATATATTTCAATAGATGTAATTTTTTAATTTTTATTGCTGTTAATGCTCGAATTTATTCACATATTCAATCACTGACTTGGACATGAATGTGCACAAAAATAACTACCATAAAGTACTTGACGACTTGAACGGTCGGAGGATACCTCTGATGTGAGAATAAGAACAAGATTCAAGATGTGTTAACAATAGAGGTTAAGAAGTATTTAGTAGGTTAGAATATTGTATCTCGTAACTCTATTGCTCACTTTCTATTTATAGTAGTCACACCTTATTAATAGAATTACAATTCCTAATAAAAATTATATAGTAGAGATTCTATTGACATTATTAGAAAATTGACCTATAGCGACGATCGTCGACCATCTATATAGGAAAAAAGATCGTCACTAAACGTATTAGCGTCGGTTGGGAACCGTCGCCGTAGAAGCCGTCAAGAAATCTTGTATTTTCTTACCGACAATAGGTTACATATCAATAGCGACGGTCATGGCCATCACTAAATATGCTTAAAAAAGATTTATAGCAACGGTCGGAACTAACCGTAGCTATAGACCTTAACAATGTCCTATAGCAAGAGTCGACGACCATCGCTATAGGACTTTTAAATATTAAAAAATACTATAACAAGGCCTATAGCGCTGGTCGTTGACCACCGCTATAGCATTTTCAAATTTTTATTTTTATTTTTTATATTATTGTTACTATTTTGCTATATTTCTTGTGCACATTAAGAAGCATAGTTAAAGTCAAACATACAATAATAATTTGAATATAATATTTGCAGCTGAAAAATAAAACAAAAAAAATCTATCAATTAAAATTGCAAATTAAAGTATAATATGTCACTCACAATACATAACTATTTAAACTAGCGTTACTATTAAAATTGTACATCAAAAATTAGTCTACGCCAAAGTCTTACAAAACTAGTAGCTAGTATATATTTTCAACAGTACAAGTAGACCTGGCAAAAGTGGCCCAGGCCCGCGGGCCGGGCCGGCCCGCCCGTTTTTGGGCGGGCGTTGGGTTGAAGAAAAATAGCACTTAAAAAATTGGGCCGTTTTGGCCCGGCCCGGATATTTTTTTTTTTTTTTTTTCTTACATTTTTTTTTATTGTTCATTATTGATAAAAAAAAAAATATTAACTTAAAAAATGAATCAAATAACAAATTATGAAAAATATAAGAGTAAATTCTAATTTGTAATCTTAAATAATAATATATATGACTATAAAATTACTATAAATCACAAGATTAGTTATATTTTAATATATATGACTATAAAATTATTGATTATTTTATTTACTAATACTATTAAATGATTATGTATAAATTATATGTTATAATTGTAAATAATTAGAGTTAGTATTTATTTTAAATTATGTATTATAGTTGTAAATATATATATATATATATATATATATATTTTTTAAAAAAATTAATTTAAAAAAAAAAAAAAAAAACTCAAAAAACCCGCGGGCCGGCCCGGCCCGTACGGGCCACGGGCTCAACATTTTCAGCCTGGCAAAACCTGGGCCGTTTTGGCCCGGCCCAGAAATGGCCCGGCCCGCCGTCGGCCCGGCCCGGCCCGCCCAATTGCCAGGTCTAAGTACAAGACATGTCTCAAAGGTCCTATAGTAGATTATTCAAGCCATTGTGATCTCCTTCTATCGAATATCTTATCACGTACTTCTATTGTTCAACTTGTATTTATAGTACCTTTTTTATAGGATTACAATTCTTAATAGAAATTGTATAATAGAGATCGTATTTATAGCAGTCACACATTTTTTATAGGATTACAATTCCTAATAAAAATTGTATAACGGAGATTGTATTGAAAAAGGTAATTATCATACAAATTTGTATTGGATATAATAACTAATTAGTGTCTTTAGTGGTAAGGTGGTGAGCCCAAGTTTAGTGGACTTAGGAGTCATATATAAGCCCACTAGGCCTAATAGACTACAAGAATAAGACTCAATATAAACAGTCTATTTACGCTAATAAATACGCAACCCAACAATTAATGTAAAGTCGTCGATGAACATTACCAAATCAAATAAAAAAAATTTAAATTCTCATATTTTATCTAACTATTTGCAACAATATTAGTTTTTACTAATAAAAAGTCAAAAAAAATGAACTATTTAACCCTATTGGGGATCTCCCTTTTTCAAAAAATATATATTTATAATAAAATATTTTTTTATAGATTCTCATAAGAATAAATATAAAAGAATATGGACTATTTAATTGAGATGGTTATAGTATGCTTCTTCTTGCATTTACTACTTTAAATTAATTCTTAGAATTATTTTAAAATGGATCACATAGCATGGGGCATTACAACAAGGATTTTGCAGTAAAACCATGCCCCATAACATGACACTCTTTAATGAGTTGGTCCCATGAAAAATAGCTGAAATTGAACCTTCATAAATTGCCCAATTAATATAGATAATTTAATTTAATTTTTCAATATAGGAACACATTCCCTCCTTGTGTATGTCTTCCTAAAAGGTGATATTATACGTACTGATCTCTTGATTTTATTTTTTATTTTTGCGTAGGAAAGTGAAAATAACAATTACCGATACTTTCCACACTCCACATAAATGAAGTTAATTAAATTATTAATAGCTTGAGGGGTCTGTGGTTGCTAAAGCAACAAACATATACTAGCTAGGATGGGTTCCCATGAAGGTTTTAGCATGGATATTCCAGTACTTTCTATTTATGACCCTATATCTTGGTTCCATTACTGAGAGAGTAAGGCTGTTAGTTTTCCTTACAATTCCGTTACTTTTCCACCGTTTTTTCTTTAATCTTCATAGCTAAGGATGTGGCTAATTGAGAAATTATAGGTTACGTGATTGTAAGTAATAAGATAGAATAAATTAAAATATGATTATATTTAATTTCTTCATATATCATATATTTGTATTTATAATTGACATAAATTTATCATTATATATATCAAGTCTCAAAAATATAATTACACAAAAAATTGAAAAATATTGAGATTGAGATTGTTAGTGCTTATTGATTTGATATTGATAAAAGAACAAAAGAAAAACAAATTAATATTTGTTTATGTATTTATAATTGTGCTAACTTTAATACTGCTGAATAAAGAATAAATATTTAAGTATATGATTTTGTACAATTCTTAAAAAAATAATTATTGTACAAGGACTTTGGGAACAGAAGTGTAGGTTGATTCAAACTACAAAGATAAACTATGTACAGTCATTATGATCACAAATATTGTAATTCATTGTAAAAGTATTTAGGAATCAAATTTGTTGGCTTGATCCAAAAACATAGAGATAGAAAAATATAATAGACTAAACTGAAGATCAACAAAGACTTAGTTACTTAGAAATCGTCGAGTTGAGCAGAACAAGATAGATCGTAGAGCGAGACAGAGCGAGCTGACTAAAACGTCGAACAGAATGCAAAGAGTGAGCAGTTCGTAGAGTGAGCAGAATGAACAGTGAAACAAAAATCATCAAGCTAGACAGACAAGCAAAGAATCGTTAAGCTAGACAGACCAACAATGAATCGCCGAGTTAGATGGACAAAATAGAGAATCGTCAAGCTAAACGGACAGACAAAGAAGCGCCGAACAAATAAGAGAATTGAGGATCGTCATAAAAGCTCTGACTTGGACAAACAAAACGAATAGAAGAATAGCAAATAACAAAGAGAAATGTCACAAAGTATCTGGAAAGAGAAGCATTTAGATCATGGAGCAAGTAACAACAAGAAAAGTCACATAACAGAAGATGGTTATCATAAAGACGAATCAAAGATCATCAATCAAAAGAAACTCAGGAATCAAAAAAGAAAAGAATCGTGGAGTTCGGTCAAGCAGTTTGAAGATCTGACTAAGAAGGTTAATCAGATAGAAATCAACAAAGAAATCTGATAACAGATCGAAGAGTTGAGAACTAGTTACTCTAAACCGCAGAGTAAACTGGGTTAACTGACAAAGTCGTAGAGCTTAATGTAAGAGATTGAGAGTTCGTTGAGTGACATAAGGTCAAAGCAATTTACTTTTTTATGCAGGACACTTTTTGCATTTTGTGATAAACGAAAGTATATCCGATCCATGCCATTTGGAGGTTCACTGTGTAAATTATTGTTAAACGCACCCAATAATCCTAATAAGCAGCTTCAAAATAAACTGAAAATGAAAAGTTTGAAGCTCACCTTGATCTTGTAAATTACTCCCTCTGTTTTTCTTCGTTGACATCTTAGGAGTAAGCATACAAACTAATAAATCTATTTTATACTTTTTCTGATCGAGTATAAAATGAAACAAATTAGTATTTCTTTTGTTCTAAATTATAAAATTATTATTGACTTTTTAAAAGTTAATTTAAAATATTTTTAAAATTAAAATTAACATAATTGATTTAAAACTTGAAAATAATAAACGTTATAACTAATAGTACTTTTTAGATAGCTTATGATCTTTATAATTGTATTTACATAAATAAAATAAATTCAACTCAATTTTGAATTTAAAAATATTTCAAATTAATTTTTTTTAAATTAATATTGATCTTATAATTTAAAATATATTAAGTAATTAATATTTATGGATTATATAAAAAAATAATGATAAATATTAAATAAAACTACTTTTCTAAAATAAAAACAAACAAATAAAAAAATGGAGATTCTTACCTATTTAATCAAAAGCATCTCTTCAAGGAATTGAAAAAGGGTTTTTTACATCAATATACAACAATTAGAAAGTAATTACATCATTAGTGTATCTATAAAATAATTACAAAAAGAGGACAACAAATTCAAACCATTCAATTTCACTTTAATAAGGAAACCTAAAATCAAGGACAAATAACTACCATAATTAATAATTTAAATTCAAATATTTGGGATCTAACAACAAAAATAAATCCATAATACAAAATTCAAATCAAAAGAAATGAAAAAGCAAAAAAAATTATCTTATCTATCATAATCTTCATCTTTCTCATCATTTTCCTCCGCCACCTCCTCACCCTCTTCATCACTGCCTTCGTCGCGAATATTCGTCTTCTTTTCATTATCCTCCTTCGCCATCTCACCTTTATCATCGTCCTCCGCTACTGTCTCCCCTTCATCATTCTCTTCATCCGTCTCCCCTTCATCATCATCCTCCGTCGCAAATCTCTAGCAGTCCAGGTTTTGATTACCTTGGTATAAAGGTTTGGTTACCTTGATATGAAGGTTTGGTTACCAACTGTGTTTGGTTACCTAGAGTTACTACACGAAAAAAACTAGTTACTACACATTCATGAATTGGTTACCTCCATACTAGTGTTTGGTTACACAGATTTACTGCACGAAAAAACTAGTTACTACACATTCAGGAATTGGTTACCTCTATACTAGTGTTTGGTTACCTAGATTTACTGCACCAAAAAATCGCCATAATAGTGTTTGGTTACCTCCATAATAGTGTTTGGTTACCTCCATATTAGTGTTTGGTTACCTGGAGAAATCAAGAAATCTAATCATGAATGTGAAAACTCCATTAACTTGACGCCATCATTGACACCATTATGACGGCGCCGATCATTGACAGTGGTATAGAAGGGATTGACTGTGGTTCCATTGACAGTGTTTTTTTGCATCTTCTTCTTTTCCCTTGAAGAAGAAGGTGGTTTATATATATATATATATATATATATATATATATATATATATATATATATATATATATTCCCATTAGTTGCGTTGGGGCTTTCCCAGGTTTCAATTTTGGTTGAGGCGGACCAGGTGGCGACCGCCACCACATTGGAGGAGGAGGAGGATATTCTGGTCTTTATCTAGAATACTACCGGTTCACATGCCCTGAAGCTAATGATATAGTCATGTCTGTCTTGGAAAAGGTCATTGCCACCACGATACATATACATACATTCATGATGCATGTGATACCGCAGAAAAAAAAACAATTAGGTCGATAATGTTATTTGTTTGACTTTTTATTTTAATTTTTTAAATAATTTGAATTTTAAAATTTGGAACAACTACCCATTAAATCACATAGCTAAATTAAAGGAATAACAATGCACTAATTTAAAAATTAAATATTAAAGATGCATTAATTTTGTACATATTTTATGTATGCACTTTTGTTGTAATAGCTTTTAAAAATATACTAATAAATGTAATTGTCCCATTGAAAAACCCACTTCCGTACCATTCACGAAGTGGGCCAAATCCTATTGAACTAACCTTACCCTCTCGATAGGCTTGCATAAAAGGTCTTAATAGATTTTAACTGTTGACCAAATTATGTTAGGTTTTGACTTTGGAGTCTGCTAACCAGGTCGAATTGAGTTTTTTCAACGAAAATTTGGATTTTTGAGGCCTGTAGATCAAGTCGGGTCAGGTCTTGATTCATATCATTTTCTACAATTCTGTATAATCAGCCTTTATAGTGATTTGTAATTATGTATAAACTTGATAATGGAGCAGTATTTTCTGAAGAAACAAAGTACAAGACAAAGTCTCCTAAAAAATACATTTAATTTTTTAATTTTTTAAATGGCATATTCTTATATCTTAACTTTTTATTTTGTTTTCCTCTCCTTTAGTCTTTTTAGTTGCAGTGGGAGACAAAAGTAGATAGGTGGACTACCTTTTAATATCTTAAACATATAACAGAGTGAGTGGATAACTATTTTATTATTGTTTGAATATAGATAAATATTTCTAAGACAAAAGTAATACTTACAATAATAACAAATTAATTAAAAATTATTTTATAATAGCGGCATGCAGGCCAAGTCAGGTCGGACTTTTTTCAGGCCAAGTCAGGCCAGACTTTAGTGTTTAAACAACGACCTTTTTGCCGCTAGCAGGCCGGGCCTGAACAGGTTAAGCCTTGACCAGGCTGGGCTCAGGCCCCATTACAATTATTTTTTAATTTTTTTTAATATACTTTAAGCAATATAATTTTTTTAGTAATGTAATTATTTATGAAGAATTTTATTATATCACTAATTATTTATAATGAATTTAATTTTGTCTTTAAATATAAATTTTGTGTCACTAATGTATATTAAAAAAATTGAAAAATAGACCGTAATAGCGGGATCCTAATCCCTTAACTCCCAATTAGTAATGTAGAATCTTGATACCACCGCATAAAAATATGATCGTAGCCTTTTAGGCTATTTGTATTGTGATTTGCATGTGTTTGAATTTTCTTTTAACACATATTTTGTTCATTTAATTCTTTGTTTCTTTAAATTGAGAAAAGATCTTGAAATCGATGAGATCTTAATTTAATAGTTAAGACTGAAATACTATGATTTATCTCAAGTTTAATTTCTTATTTAAGTGAGTTTATTTCTTCTTTTATGCATAACTTGTTAGGTCTATAAGTTTATTTATTCCTGTTCTAGTAAGATTTGATTAATTCTCGAAATTTTAATAGATAATGATATATTTGAATATAAATTATATTGTATTCCCAAAAAAATAATAGAACTTCAAAAAAAAAAAAAAAAGAAATAAGATCTTGAGATCAAATTCAATTTTACCCGAAAAATACTGTGAACTGTTTAAACAAACCTGCCATGATAAATAAATCCGTAAAGACCCACTTTCCTAAAATTTGATATCGGTATTTTATAGGGACCCAATATAGCGACATTGACTAACCATCGCCACAATTTTTTTTAGACACGGCCACGATGTGTTTCCCAATCTTCTTACTGAAATGATCAAAGTGTCCTCCTATATGTTACATTTCGTACTTCGGGATCCACTAGTGGCGGTACCTACTAAATGTTTTGACATGTGTGGTATATATATAACGTTTAAATATAATTGAGGAAAATCAAATGTCACAAAAATAATGGCACCTAACTAGTACCCTACAATATGTTTTGGCATGTTTGGTATACTCTAGAACAATGTTTTTAAATTCGAATCGGACTCATGTGTGGTATATATATAACATTTAAATATAATTGAGGGAAATCAAATGTCATGAAAATAATGGCACCGAACTAGTACCCTACTACATATTTTGGCATGTTTGGTATACTCTAGAATAATGTTTTTAAATCCGAATCGGTTCGACCAGAATTGGATGACACGTCGGTCCAATTTAACCCAAAAATTTAGTTTTCATAGATCCGGTCAAAACTAGGTTGATCATCGGTTCAACCGGTAAAATCGGTTAGTTGACCCGATTTTAAAATTTTTTTTTTGTATAAAAATATTTTAATTTTTAAAATTAGATATTTTTATTAATATTATATCACTATATTTTAGTTTATAAAAAATTAGATGTTTTAAAATTTTATTAATTATTAATAATATATATTTTTATATATTTATGACGTCACTGGTTCAATAACAATTCGACCACTGATTAGACCAACGTACTCACCCGATATCATTTTTAACTTAATGACCGAGCAGAATTTATAAATATTGCTCTAGAATCATAATATATTTAATGTTTAAATATAACGGTAAAAAGAAACAACTTCTTCTGCATGCCTAGTTTATGGAAATTAATGTCACAAAAATATCACCGGTAAAAATGCTTATATACTGGCGGCCCCTTGGACGTTCATTTCACTCGGTGACATTTCAGAAATTCTGTAACAATCAAAACGACGCATAATGGTAGTTACCCTCCGTAAGTATTGACTACTCTTAACCATTGTCATTAATTCCTACTATACTACAGAGATTACGCTAATAAGTGTGATCCCCAACAGGATTATCGATATTACATTTGAATTGAAAGAATAAAATAAATAAATAAAATAAAAAATAGAATAATTCATTTTATTTTATATGGGTTGAGTCATTCTATAATTTTCATTAAGGAATAAAATTTATAAATTTGTAAAGGATGAAAATGGTCTATTCCATTCCATTTCAATAGAGAAACCAAATATATTTTTTTTATTTCCATAAAAATGAGTCATTCCGTTATCACATTTATTCCTCCAATCGAAATATAACATAAGAGTCTTCTAACCATTTCCTTAACTTCCCATGGCATTGAAAGGACATATATATCGTGCGAGATTCTTAAGGTTAGTTATAAATACGTAAAAGTTTTTGTTTTTAAACGTAGGAAGACTGTTACGTGTATTTAGAATTTGTCATGTAGTCACGAGTGTAAGTAATAAATAAAGTAAAATTTATTTAATTTGTTAAAAAAAATTAAGATGATAAAATTTTGGGACGTTAAAATAAGAAATTCACACACAGATAAAATTAAAATACAGACTAATGATATTTAGTAAGAGTTTAATCTTAAATTTTGTAGCAGCTCAAGTTTTAGGACTTATATAATTCCATTTAGTTTGCCTACTCGATGAAAGGATAAGGACATATTAGTATGTCAATGGGGTGAGGAAATTTTTGGGTCTACTTTTGTTGTATCTGGACCAGTATTAAATGGGCTTTGACGATTTCGAGATTAAATAAGGGCCCATTTTCTATTAACGTGATTGTATGTTATAACAAGAATATACTCTTCAAACAGGATTTCATGAATATAGATTGATTCTACGGGCCCCCATAAATGGAAATAGCAACGGTTTATCATTTTTGATGAATAAATTTTAGAGAGATTTATATTTATCAATATATATTTTTTAAATATTACAATAAAAGTGCATACATAAAATATTTACAAAATTAGTGCATCTTCAATATTTAATTTATAAATTAGTGCATTTTTATTCCTTTAATTTAGTTAGGTAATTTAATGGGTAGTTGGTTTCAAATTTCAAAATCCAAATTAGATGATTTTTATTCCTTTCTCTCTCCTCCATTTTATCTCCTCCATCTTCTCTCTTCTCCATAATTAGTGGTGTCACTCCTCCTCCCCGCACTCGCCCCTCCTCCGCCCAACCCCCACCCCATCCCTTCCGCTCGCCTCCCCCCGTCCCCACCCTTTATCTCCCCACGCCCGCACCTCCTCCCTCTGCCTTCTCCCTTCTACCCCCGCCTCATCCCGCCCTCACCACCACTCCCACCCCCACCCTAGCCCCTCCGAGCCCCCCCCCCCCCCCCGCCCTCGTCCTCGTCCTCGTCCCTCCTCCCCTTCCTCTCCCCACCCCCGCACCTCCTCCCCCCATCCCCGCCCCTTATCCCCCTGACTTTGCCCCTCCTCCTCCCCTCGTGGTGGCTTCAGATTTGATCGTGGTGGTCACCCCCTCCCCCCGCCTCCTTTGCTTACTTTTTGGTTACCGTTGTATTAAAGGTTGGTTACATCTGTATTAAGGTTTGGTTACCTTTTTGTATTAAGGATTAATTACCTTTATATTAAAGTTTGGTTACTTTGTATTAAAGATTGGTTACCATTGTATTAAGGTTAGGTTACCTTTGTATTAAAGGTTGGTTTTCTTTGTTTTAAGGTTGGATACCTTTTGTATTAGGGGTTTGGTTACCTGTGTATTAAAGATTGGTTACCTTGTATTAAAGTTTGGTTACCTTTGTATTAAAGGTTTGTTACATTCTGTATTAAGGTTTTGTTACCTTTGTATTACAGGGTTGGTTACCTTTGCATGAACGAGGCAGGGGGAGGGAGGAGGTAGGTGGGGAAGGGGTACGGAGGAGGGAGGAAACGGGGGGAGGGAGGCAGGGACGGGGGAGGGGGGACAGAGGAAGGAGGTGGGGAGGGGGGATGGAGGAGGGAAGAGGCAGGCGGGGAGGGGGGAGGGAGGAAGAGGCAGGCGGGAAGGGGAAGGGGGACGGAGGAGGGAGCCGGGGAGGGGGAAGGAGGAGGCAGGACGGAGGGAGGCGGGAAGGGGGAAGGAAGTGGCGGGCGAAGGGGGAGGAGGATGGGGGACGGAGGAGGGGAGGGGGCAGGATGAGGCAGGCAGGAGCGGGAGCGGGGGGCAGGATGAGGCGAGGCGGGGCGGGGGGGGGGGGAGGAGGAAGTAGGGGACATGTGTCCTCTTTTCCCTCTCCTCTGTTTTTTCTTTCTCTCTCCTTTGCATTCTTTTTGTAATTATTTTTGTTAGTGCACTTTTTTTTAATTATTTTTGTTAGTGCACTATTTTTGTAATTATTTTCTAAAATTTGTATACTTATGTAAAGAATCCTAAATTTT
Source organism: Hedera helix (assembly GCA_947179155.2). Lineage (NCBI taxonomy): Eukaryota > Viridiplantae > Streptophyta > Magnoliopsida > Apiales > Araliaceae > Hedera > Hedera helix. The sequence continues at coordinate 42,110,839 of OX359278.1, forward strand.
ATGAGTTATAGAGTTGGATGAGTTAATTCCAAATATTGGTTGGCCCTTTACTGATGAAACTTCTTGTAGGGGCCCCAATTTCTATATATTTATTTATTGGTTCAAATTAAGAAAATTTTAAATTTCTAATTTTTGATATATATATATATATATATGTGTGTGTGTGTGTGTGTGTGTGTAAATTTCAAAATTGATAAACTTGTGACTGGCAATTCTTTTTAAATGTTTTACATATTTAAAATTTTATTGACTAAATAATATCCTATTTACTTTAAATTTTAAAATTCGTGAATTGATTTCTAGTTAACATAATTTATTTTTAATTAGATGGACCAATTTGACTATACTACAGAGTAATATTTTAATATGATATCAAGTTAAATTATATATCATTTTTTAAAATTAAAAAGAATGCTAATATTAGTTAAGAAAATAACCAGCTTAATATAGTAGTTTAATTTCATATACGATTGAGGATATGTAATTTCTCATATATATATATATGGATGTGTTGCGTGATATAAATTGGTAGATGGAACCAAAATTTTGACCTATGTAAATTGCGACGTGATATATTTTGTGTTTTAGAATTAAAAATATATTTTTATTTATTTTAACAATTAAATTAGGATCATTTTTCAGTAACACCCTCACGAAGCTTTATTATTTGTACTAGCACATGGTCCACATTTTTTGCTGATATTAATTTCTTACCACTCAACTACTCTATTTTTGAACTTTAGTTAATTAACAGTGGTGGAGTACATATATACATCAATATCATCTGTATGAAAAGGGTGTTTCAAAAAAACAGAATAGACTGTTCAATAAATAGATAAGTTATTGAGTGTTTTTAGAGTATTATTATTATGTGGTATATTAAATTAATTATATATTATTATTTTAATATATATAGTGAATTTTTTTATATTTAGATTCACTGTACATGTTAAATTAAAAATATAGAATTAATCTGAAATACTATGTGATAATATTCTAAAAATATTGAATAATTTTTTCAATAAACAAGTGTATGTCTTGTTGATGACTTCATTCATATATATTTTTACGTGAAATTTCGATATATTTTTATTGATTTATCACATTAATGTAAAATTTATTCACTATTTAATTATCTATTATATTTAATATTCTTCTTAATGACATTTAAAAAGAGACACACGAAATTGTTAGTGTTAGATAAAAATTATGTTATGTCAGAATATAGGTGAGTAATTTAAAATTCTTACCCGTCTTGTTTTATACGATTGATTGTATTAAAATTCCTCACCTGCATTATGACATAAAATTATTTCCATTGAATAACATTCGACAAAATCAACAAATTGACATAAAAATAATGTTATCTCAGACTGCAGGTGATGTTTATTACCAAACGAGTTTGGAGCTTCATAAATTACTTCTGAAAAATTTTATACGGATATAATAATTAAATATAAATATTTTATAATTTTATGTATTTATATTTTTATGTTTAATTAAAAATAATAATATAAAATTATAAAATTATAAAATACTCATATTCAATTTTTATATTCAATTATAGTGTCCCCATATAAGAGTTCATTACTCCTTCCGTTCCCCTCCCCCTTCCCCTTAACCCGGTCCCCTTCCCCCAAAAAAACAAAATAGACTACTCAATAAACAAGTGCATGCCTTGTTAGTTCTCTAGTATTATTAGTTTAATGTTTTTTTTCAAAGATTTTAGTGTTTTTTTTATTATCTCGAGATAAAGTCAAAATGAAGGGAATTATCACTTGATCATATTAAGTCACAAGAAAATACTAATATGAAGAAGAGAATGAAGTTGATGAATTGATGAGTGTTGAAGTAGTTAATTAAGTGTATACGCATTTTTTTTCTTGTAAATATGATGTATAATAAATTTAAAGACAAAATAGACATAATAAATTTGTTAATTGATTTAACATACAAAAGAATAGTGCAAGATCTTAAATTTGTTCTTGTACAAGAGAAAATTATACAATCATCACATATACAAAAGCTACTTCCATTTTGCAAACAAGTGAACAAACAAATAGAAATACATAGGCTCATATTAGTAAAACTTCTTGAAGGAACCACCAAGAGCTGACACCATTTGGAACAAGAAGTTGATCATCCAAAGTTGGATACCTCACAAAAATAGGGACATATCAATAAGAAGCATAATGCTAAGCAAAAATAAAATCCACCTAACAGGGTTCTCAGCTATACTTTATTAGTACAACATTTGTACAGTCAACTTTGGTGTCATTCAGTTGATTTCATGAACAATGCTCACACACATAAAAATCTGGGTTACTATAATCAACAATAACAAACGAGCAGTGCCCTACAGACAGACTTCGAACCAGTAACACGCTACGGCCTTCGAGGCTCACCCAAAGTACTAAACCCACGCGGTCTACCAACCACCTGCGGAGTATTTAACGAAAAGTAAAACTTAACGATCACCTTGTCGCTGACAAGTTGTGGCTGCATCACAGTAACTGGAGTCTGTTTGGAAATTGCAATATCAATACGCTATATATCTCCTCCTCCTTATAAATCTATATATGCACATCTACTTTCTGCACGGAATCAACTGCTCTGTCGAAGGATAGTGCTTCAATGAAGAGCGGCCTTTGATCATCGAGCTCTTACAACCCAAATGCTCAAAAAAGTAAAATTTTGGCAAGACTTTTGAGTCACTTGCATCTCTTCTTTACTGGTTGTCGACATGGAAGTTTTGTTTATGAAACATCAAAACTCCAAATTTCCTTCAGTCTCTCATCTAGGTTTTAGTTGAAAAATTCTGTTAGACCAAATTGAGTGAAGGATCATATGAAATAAGTCATACTTCACCGGTTTTTTGTGCCAAAGGAAATGTTGTTGTACCATCTTTACCCTATGCTGCATTGCCAGGTACTTTTCCTCTGGGATGGAGAGAAGTATCTTCCTCAAATTCGGAATATCTTTCTCTAAAATGAACACAGAAAACGCTTCCCAGTCCAACACCTCCAAGAATGGGGGCACATAATTATCTGATATAATCACTGGTACACACTCGTAGAATATGGACTCGACCAGACGCGGCGTGTGGACCTCATAACCCCTCGCACAAATGCAATATTTGCTGCTCTTCATGAGTTCTCTGTATCTAGTTTTGCCTTCAATACTACGAGGCATAGGCCCAAAAATTTTCATGTCAGATTCTTTATTGTTCCAATACTGTAGTAGAATTGGACGGAGATAACCATGCATGCCACCAGCAAAGAAGACTAGAATAGGTCTTTCCAAAGGAGTATTCCCTCCAAGATCTTTCAGGGGATTCTGTGCTGAACGAACCAAGGTGACGGCTAGAGAAACGTCCTTCCCTATTTTGAAGCCGCTGGCCAGATTAGAATTGCAAAGGGCTCTAATGCAACTCCCCATATTCTTCCGTGTAAACTTTGGGGCCTGTGAAATTTGCAGATTACAATCAAAATAAGTGTAAGAATCTTGAGCTAACTCTTCAAGAATATTAAGGTTTTTTTGGCTTAGGCTTAGCATACAACTGGGCTGTCTGTTGCAGCTTATGATCCTCATGTCATGGCTGTTCCTTTTTCAGAGAAAAGGGAGACGAAACAAAAACAGGTGTGTTGAGGGTCTTTGCTACTCAGGAAATAGCATCGTCACTAGGGCTTCTATTCCCATAAATTTTGGGACATGAGAGAATTTCCATTGGTCAAGAATCCCAAAAAGATAACTTCATCTTTTTGCTTCCTGTCCAGATTCGTTTCCTATAATTACAAGGGCTTTACAGAGCAGATTTAAGAGGAGCTAAAAATTCATAAGCACCTAAGCAACTTCTAGATAAATCGCTAACAGGACTATAGAGAACTAATAACCAACAAGTTTAAGCATTAGTGATATAACAAAATCAAAGGCATGGGAAGCATACCCAATCATGACAAGCAACCAAAAAGTGATCTGCTCCTCTTGTTCTGTTCCAGAAACGATAATTTTTTGCAATTATGTCGATGTAATTTTTCAAATATATTTCTCCCCTCCGACTTGTATAGTTCTGTTCAAGAAGAGCAATCCTTAGCATTTGTGAACTGAATGGTAGATAAAATAGGTGCGCTTTTTTAGGATCCTTCACAACAAATTGTCTATTTTTCTCCATCAGATTCATGAACCATCCTTCAGAAGCATAAATTCCCCTCAACTTTGGTTTGTGAAATATTGGCTTTTCTCCTTCCTTATATATATAAACTTTTAGTGTGCGTTCCATCAAGTCATAGCTCCTGCAATCATAATCACATGGAGGCTTTAGTTAAAACTCAACTATCATAGCTTCCAACAAATTGTTCAGTTGGCTGCTTCCTAGAAAAAGGCTGAAAGTATGAAAGAAATACTAGATTTTGTATTCCTTTATTTTGCCATGATAGATACATCTAACACTAGGATGTATATGAGTACATGAAACACAAGTCTACGAGAATAAGCACACAAGCACATGCATTTATGAATTATGAAGTTTAAAAATATATTACTACTAAATGTGTAGTCTCAAGTCTAGCATATAGATATTGTGAAATTATAATCCCTGTAAAGGTTAAAACGGAGAGCCAAAAATGCATTTAGCTATTTAGATTAAATTAAAACACAGAAACAAAAAAAGAATCTATTATGTTTTTTAAATCCAGAAAAAATGGACCAAACACCCTCCGAGTAAAAAGGAACTGTTGACCGAAATAGATGCTCAAGTCTCACATATAATGCTTGTGCCGGCTGAGATATTTCATCCCCGTTCTTACATACTTCTTCATAAAGGCCTGACTATAGTTTATACTTTGGGATCCTAATAATACCCTTTTCTCCTTTGACTGCATTAAAGATGGTTGATAGGTTTCTAATTCATACTGGTTCAGCAACAAATTGCTATCTCTAAAAACTTGTAACTGATCCTGGCACACCAAATTATGGCACAAATCACAAAATGCAGGCAATTAATTTATAATGCAATAAGGTTACCTTTTAAATACGGAAACATTTCGAAAAACAGAAGCATGAAGCTCAAGAGGGTTCCTTATCACTGGAGCATTCCCAATCAGTACACTTGCATGTTGAAGTTCTCGATCGCGTGCAGAAGACCAATGAGGCCTCTATAAGAAGTAAAAGAATAAGTCAAACGAACATTCCAAATACAAGTCTCAGAACTCAATTGAAATCTGTTAATCCAAATCCATACCTTTGAATTAGAAGTAGAAACAGAACTCTGAAGCCACAACGCAGTCATGTCAGATATTGATGTTGTTTTTTTCCAATTCTTCTTCATGAAAGTACGACTAAGAGTCTCAAAACCAGTTTGGTTGCTGATTTTCCATTCTGTTGAAGGGGCACTTGATGCGAGGTCAATGTCTTGGGCAGAATTTTGGTATGATTTTTTAACCTGCTCTCTAATAATAGGTTTCAGTTTTTTCACCTTTTCTTTATCGGACCTCTTATCTGTACTCCTCACATGTCTCATTGTTGAACTCTTATCAAGGATTAAACCCATATCGATACTGAAATTATTTCGCAAGTCGATGTCCTTCTCTATTTCAAAAACGTTATCCATTTCTATATCATCATCTGAGGCGAAATCATCATCTTTGTCGTCTCCTTCTGCTTCACTCTTATATGCAGCCTCCTCGTCTAAATTAGAAGCATTCCTAATACTTACAACCCCATGAACATTATTAGAGCTAGTTAAATTTAAACTATTTGGAACGTTACGTCCGTGTGATAGAATTGATATGTGGTTCTCATAAGGAACTGCAATTAACTGGAATAGAATTAGTACAGTAACCATGATTCCTGTAACCAATACCAATCTCGGGATCTGGACTTGACATAACCTTATGAATTGAACTCCAATTGTCATGTTGTTTGTTGAATAATGTTGGGTAATATTCAAGGTACCAAAGCAGTTTGGTGCTTGACTAAAAATATAATAACCAACCCGGAAGTCTCACCCCATGTCCTGAAAAAAACCACAAAGACAAAGATTTTGCCTTAGTACAAATACGTCATACTCTCTAGTCTATACTATAAGTCTCAGACACAGATACTTTGTTTGAAGATAAAAGTACATTTGTAAATAATGTAGACATCTGTTCTTTTATAGAAGGTTCACCACATAAGAATGTTGGAAGATATTCCAATCTCATCTAAACATCAAAAGATGCCTCTTGCATGCCTAAGATGAAGCTAAAACCATTATAAAAACAAAGCAAGAATTCTTCCTCCCCCAGCTCCTTTCCATAGCTTATTTTGACCAATGCCTTTAGATGGCCTTACTCACTTTCAACAAAATCCGTGCTCAATCAACTCAGAAGGTTACCCATTATATTTACTTGTATTGTCTTCGTGATCTCCTTCATTTTTTATAGTCTCACTATTAAAAGAAGAAGAAAAGTTTTTTTCTTTTTTGTTTCTTTTATAAAAAAAAATCTTTCTCAAAACAGATGATCCATATAATATTACTATACACTTGAAAAGAAGCTGAGCTAGAGAAAGTAAAGAAATACTAGTAATTTCTTCTTCATATATGCTTCGTGCCTGAAATACGGAGATATCGTAAGCTAACGTTTCCCTAAGGCTATCTTGTAAAGATTGTTATTCTTTTCCCATTACAAGACTACGGCACAAACTCAAAATACTTGCTCTCTACCGGGGGGGAAAACACAAATAATGACGACGCACTTGATAATTCGGTATTTGTGAAGTGATGTTATAAACATTTCATATTTCAGCTCAAATTGATTGCAAAATATAACAATAAGAAGCAAGACATCCCAATTTATTTGAATCTGTTGATTAAGATCTGAACACAAAAATCTGGATTCAGAATATACAAACCAACTATACTAATTCTATAAGAAAAAAGACAAGATTTTTGTGGAATTAATGGATAGTTTCCAGTAAATCTGTCCAACAAATGAACAAGCCAAGGAAAGGGAAGACCCAAAACTTACAAGCACAGATAAATTCACTCATAAACACAATCAAAGCACATATTATGACAAGAAATACAAGAACATTTAGAGCTTAAAGTTACCTCAGAAGCGGTAAGAATTGCGAAAACTGAGAGCACAAGCTTCAAACAATTGAGGCCGCAGCGACTGAAAATTAAACATTCAGCACTGAACTACTGATTTTATTTGTCAGATACAGAAGTAAATCATTAATTATTAAACTGTTGGAGAGGAGAGCCTAAATTATTACGTGAGACCAGTGTGAGAGTAAAATAAAAGATGTAGCCATTAGCTGTTATTTTATAGGGAGTTTTTTGTAATTTTACTCCCTCCTTTCATTTGTAAAATAAAATATTTAATAAATATATTATTCTTTTTATCTATAAAATTGACCCAGTATCATAATATTCTTAAATTTCAAATATGACCTTATTTTTGGGAAATGGGGAAGTAATTCTTTACACTTTTTGGCCCTTTTGATAAATAGAAAAGCCAATGACTTTACACATGTGTATATATGATATTTTTTTAAAACAAATTCCTTCGTTTTAAATTATAAGAAAAATATTAATTTTTTAAAAATTAATTTAAAATTGACGTAATTTTTTATAATTTATATTAATATAATTATGAATATTATAAATTAATTAAAAAATATTAGATTTATTATTTTTAAAACTTAAATGAATTATATCAGTTTTAAATTTAAAAAAAAATTAAATTATTTTTTTAAAAATTAATATTAATTTTATAATTCGGTCCGGAGAGAAAGTATCATAATAAGAAACATGAAAGCATAATTTAACCATCAAAGCTAAGATCTCATCCACGAGATATATATGGGATTATGGTATAGCATAATTAAAAAAAAAAAAAAAAAAAAAAGAAGAAGAAGAAGAAGAAGGGACAGCAAGAAATGAAATTTAATTTTATGGGCTTGACAAGTGGAGTCAGAGAGATCTAAAACTAGTGTTGTGTTACTGCTGTTCATGGACTTTTTAGCAGGCGTGGGGTTTAAGGTTTTAATTTGTTTGGGCTAGGGCCTGGTACGATTACACTGATAACTCTGTGGACTACCAGAGACCAAAATGTAGGTTACAAAATTGGAAATATATTTATAAAACAAATTTTTTAATATAATTTTATTTTTTTTAAATTTTATCCTTAACATTAGTTAAAAAATAGTATAATAATAGTAACATGATAATACTCAATTCATTAAAAAAAATGTTGTACAGTATCATTTATAATTTAATATATAATTCTTATTTTAAAACTAATTAAAAAATGTATCTTTAAATAAATACTAAAATGTAGTAGTAGTATATTTCATGGATCGCATGTTTTAATTTTTATTAAGGGTGTACATTGTGCAGTTTAATAAGGTTACAAGGTATAATTGCAACCAAACTGACTAATGTGGTTAATATTGTAGAAATAATCGTAATTGCGGTTAACCAAATATTCGATTACTAACGGTTTCAATTAATATTTTACGGTTACGATTTTTTTTCTAGTTAATATACTATTCAAATAATAAAAATAAATAAACAAACTAATAAAAAAAAGAGTTTCAAAATTCAAACCACAATTATACCCACTATTAATATTATTATCAATGCATCTATAAAATTATTAAAACTTAAAAATAACATTATGCTATAAAAAAGAGTCATGAATATTTTTCATAAGTTTATTATATATGTATGATATGAACAAATATAAAAAAAATTATATAAACAACTAAAAAACTATCAACACATAGGCAATTATTTTATTTATTAGTGCGGTTCAATTTTCCCTTGTAACGATTGTTATAATTTTTTTTTGGTTTCGTTTATTGAATTTTTCATTAATAATCATTTTTTATGGTTTGATTTTTCAATTTATTTTAATTTTTGATTTTTTTTCCTTACTCCTAATTTTTATTGTGTATCAGAAATATCTCTGCCGTGTAGTGGATTAATTGGCTTGCCCCCTCCATTTGTTGGGGAGGGGGAGGGGGCGGGGGAATAACTACATGATTTTATATTAAAATCGGTCCAACTCGCATTTTCCTCCAAAATGGCACTAAAAACGTTAATCCAACTCCCATTCTTCGCGTCACCGAGTCGTCAACCTCACCACCACGACGGCAAACGTCCGGTCACTGAAATTCGCTTCTCACGGTGGAACAACGCCAACGCCGAGAAGTTCAACCGCCAGGAACGTACCCAGAAACTAATCGAAGACGAACTCCGCCTACACAAACGCTTCGATTCCGCCCACAAAATTGCCAATAATTACAACGATGCCACCACCACCACTTCTGGCAACGATACCTTCAAGTCCATCGGAACACCCTCCACCCCTTCCCGCTCTTCAATCCCTGGAAAAGCCTCCAAATATTCCAAAAACCCTAGAAAGCCTGAACAAACTCACCCCGCATTTAACCAAATTTTCCGGCTCAGAAAGCTCCCAAATGAATCAGAAAAGGCTGAAACAGGTATCAAAATTGGGGATAACGGAGTTTCTTACTTAATCCCTGAAGCCCCATTTGAGTTCCAGTATAGTTATACTGAAACCCCGAAGGCAAAGCCTTTGAAATTGCGTGAACCCGCAATTGCTCCGTTCGGGCCGAGCACCATGCCCCGCCCGTGGACTGGTTGCAAGCCGCTACCACCCAGCAAGAAAAAGATCGATTTTGATTCATTTAAGCTGCCCCCGCCGCATAAGAAGGGGGTTAAGCCGGTTCAGGCACCCGGCCCGTTCTTGCCAGGGTCGGGTCCCAAGTATGTGATGTCCAGGGAGGAGATATTGGGAGAGCCGTTGACTAAGGAAGAAATTAATGAGCTTGTTAAAAGTTGCTTGAAATCTCAGAGGCAACTCAATATGGGTATTGTTTTAATTCATTTTGTTTCTTTCGAGTTTAGAGATATGTTGCTTGATGTTTGTATGATTTGATATATGCATTTCATTCTAAAATTGATTTTGTGGTATGCTTCCTTGTTTAAACTGTCTTGTTTGTTTTTAGGAAGAGATGGCTTGACACACAACATGTTGGACAATATTCATGCTCATTGGAAGCGACGGAGGGTTTGCAAGATAAAGTGCAAAGGGGTATGTACAGTTGACATGGACAATGTGCGGCAACAATTAGAGGTTGGATATAACTTGACAGTGTTACTGTTATTGTGTCTGGGATTTCTCACTAGTTTTCATTTAGTAGTTGTTTAGATTTCTTTGTTTATGCTAAGGTAGAAAGTTTTATTACACTTGTGAGCAATCATGGTAACCCCAGCCTGAGCAAACTATACCAGCAGCTGTTTACCCTCTTAAAATAAATAAATAAATAAATAAATAAATAGCGGCAAAATAATAGCTGGATCCTGTACAGCTACAAATTCCTATCAACAGAGCTCAAAATACAAGTAGTTATATGAATAAATCAATTACATACTTAAGGAAGAATCAAGCTCCAATTTTCACACAATATCCTAGCTAGTGAAATATCTTTAGTGTGTTTATTATTGAACCAAAGGTTCCCATGCATCTCTAGCTACATTAAGTTGAACCATCTTTTACTCATTCTAAGTCATTGTTTTACTTTCAGATCATAGCCACCATCAACAAAAACGAAGTCTCTCTCTCCCTCTCTCCTCTTTTTTTCTCCTTTTTATTATAATTTTTTTTATTTTAATAGATTCCAAAATCTACATATTATGTAATTCTAGCTCTTTGACATATAACGCCTTCCATCTAGCAAAAGAAATTATTGAATAGCCACTGTACTGGAACAACAGTAGGAGAATCTTGATTTTAAAGTTGCCAAACACGCTCCTCTGAGGTTATTGAACTTTTTTCTCTTTTCGTGTGTGACCTTGTGTTCCTAAGAGTTTTGATGATCTTACAGGATAAAACAGGAGGGAAAATTATATATGGTAAAGGAGGGGTTCTATACCTTTTCCGAGGTAGAAATTACAACTACAAAACTCGCCCTCGCTTTCCTCTTATGTTGTGGAAACCTATTACACCTGTGTACCCGAGGTTGGTCAAGCAGGTCCCAGAGGGTCTGACACTAGAAGAAGCAAGTGAAATGCGCAAAAAGGGTCGAGAACTAACACCAATATGCAAGCTTGGTATGCAGTATCCTTACCTCCATTCACATAAGTTCATAATCAGAATAGTGAGATACTAGATAGCAAGGTGACTTATTTTTCCACGAAGCAAATTGATGATGAAGATTTTAATGTTTTTCACAGGGAAAAATGGTCTTTATTGTGACCTTGCAAACAATGTGAGAGAAGCGTTTGAAGCATGTGAATTGGTGCGAATCGATTGTCAAGGGATGAATCCTAGTGACTACCGGAGAATAGGGGCCAAACTCAAGGTCTGATCATTTGTGTTATTTGTAGCATACATTTATCGCATCATCTCAATTTGTAGTAACACCCCTAGTTCGATCAATTCAGGATCTTGTTCCATGTGTGTTAATTTCGTTTGAACGTGAACACATATTATTGTGGAGAGGAAGCAATTGGAAGTCCTCCCTTCCAATATTAGAAGAAGAGGAAGTGAGGAAATCTAAAATTGATAGTGCAACCTCTATCACATCACCTATAGAAGGGCAAGTAATATCAACTTCGTGTCTTTCATCTTTGTCCGTTAAGAATGCTAGTCTTGACAATCTCAACATAAATCCCTCTCTCTTTGGTGGTGAAGATGTAGACATAAGGGGAAGCAAGAATTTGAGTGAAGAAGCGAATGAGAATCTTTTATCTGGATTTGATGACATGCCCACTGTAACTCTTCATGCACTTGCAACCGTGAGGTCTGTTAGTGAAAGTAAAAGTACTCCGTGTTCAGGTTCCATTGCTGATGATTCAGAACCTTCGACCGAAAGCTGTGAAAGCAAAATGCCATTAGATGGTACAAGCTTGGATGCTGATGATGGTGGCATGATAGATATTTCAGAGGGATCTGAAGCCATACAGGGAAGCAGTGCAGAAAATCTGACAGATCCATCTGTGGTTCCCCAAACTTGTAACGAGATGCAAGATTTATCGAAAAACTTGAGTGGTCTTCATGAGACGGTGAGTGAGAATATGCCTTGGATGGAGGAAGTTTTTATGCTACAGAAACAAGCTATTGAGGGTGGCAGTGCAGTTGTCTTGGATGAATCTAGTTTAGATGCTAATATTGTCTATGAAAGGGCAGTTGCTCTTGCCAAATCTGCTCCACGTGGACCTGTTTTTAGACACCGACCAAGGAAGGTTGCTGTTCAAAAATGTGATACAGAAGAGACTGGAGATTTAGATGCGAAAGAAGTTGTAATGATTTCAGATATTAGTGGAACTGAGAGGAAGAGTTCAAGAAACCAAAGAAAGAAGGATTTAAAAGAAGATAATCTACATGTAGTTCCACGGGGGAACTTGAGAGTAGATGAGCTTGCCAAATTACTAGCTTAACAGGTGCCCCTGAAGAGACTACGGAAAGGACATAAATAGTTATTATTTATTAGGGACAGACGGCGATGGGAAGGAAGATGCCCTAGCCTCTGTCTGAAGCTGCCCTAGCCTCTGTCTGGCCGACCATTCCGCTGGCATCTCGCATTCACACCCCCTTTGACTGCTGCTCGGTGATGTAGTTGTAGATGCGTTAGTTTATTATGCATGTATGTAAACCTGGATTTTCATCCTAAAATATTTGTCATTCATGCTTTGATTGGGTGCTTTACATATTTTTAGAACTTGGTTTGGATTTTCATTGGCAATTATGCAGGTAAGATTGACATTCAGATGTACATTCAGATGTGTATGTAAAGCTAATTACCCGTACTTTCAATCAAAATATTTCTTATTTGCAATTCAAGACTTGTAATCCAGGTTTTCTTCAAAGAAATAACTTTAAAAAAGATAAAAAGCTGTTATCCTATGCTTGAACTCCAGAGCTTCTCCAAACTACACGGCTATTTCATGAACTTTCCCTTCTGGGGGACAATATCTTTTCCAGAACCAGTGCTCCTGCCATAGTAAATGTATCTCCTCTATTGGAACCTGCTTTGTTTCCGGTAAGAGGAAATATATAAACAGGGTCATGATAAAAATTAAGCCAGCAAACAGCAAGAAAATCCCATATTTGAGGTGACACAGCGAGACGAGGAAAAACTGAGCAATGACAGCTGTGAAGATCATGTTGAAACAGACCACCAAACTTTGGCCAGCCGACCTCGTCTCCAAAGGGAAGATCTCGCTTGGAACCAACCATCCTAGAGGTCCCCATGAGCGTCCATATGCGAGCACAAAAATAAAAATGAAAATGACGAGGACGGCACTAGTTCCTTTTGAGAGCGCAACGCCTTTGCCAAATTTCAGAGCCAGAACAATACCAACCACCACCTGCAGCAGACAGAAACAAGGTAAGGATAAGAACTAGTAAGACCCTATTTGGCGATGATGTTTTTTCAGAAATATCAGCTCACAATTATTACATATATTTATATGGATTTCATATGTAAGTTTGAATTACCATGGATATGAACATTTGAACACCAGCATCCAAGAAAAATTTTCTTCTACCAAACTTGTCAACCAGAGACATTGAAATTATAGCAGCCAAGGTAAGTGCTCCATTGGTAATAATTGATGAATATAGTGCTACATTTGTACCAAAACCCAGGCTCTGGAAAATGACCGGGGCGTAGAACAGAATGGAGTTATTACCACCGAGCTGTTGGAATGATGGGATACAAATTCCTATAACCAACTGGGGACGATTCTTCCTCTTGAGGAGGTTCATGAATGGGTGCTTTATAGCTTGTGCTGCTTTGCTTGCATCGACAAGATCAGAAAATTCGGCATCAACATTCTTGGTGCCTCTAACTCTCTCCAAGACTTCCCTCGCTTCTTTTAGTTTCCCTTGTTCTACAAGACTGTTTGGAGTCTCTGGAAGAACAAGGCCACCAAGAAACATAAGTGTTGCCGGAATTACGGCTAAACCAAGGGATAATCTCCACCCCCATGGATGAATTTTCTCGGTTCCATAGTTTATGAAGTTAGCTATGAGGATCCCGATGCAAGTCGTGAGTTGAAATAGTTGATTGAATGTTCCCCGGACTTTTGGAGGTGACATTTCTGAAAGGTACAACGGAACTGCCTACATAACAGAGGAAAACAGAGTGCAACATACATAATAAGAACATAGAAAATGGGGAGTGAAATATAAGTTACAGAATTAAAATTTGAAATCTTTCTTTTGGCCGTGGTTAATTAGGCTTACTTGGTTGCCAAATCCAATACCAACACCAAGAAGTATTCTACCGACAATCAGCATAGCAATGTTTACTGCAGCTGCATTGAGAACTGCTCCTGTAAAGAAACTGACTGCTCCGCAAAGAATGGAAGCTCTCCTACCTTTGTTCCTAGTTACATATGAAGCCCCAAACGTGGAGACGAGGGCCGCATAGTATAAAGAGGATGTGAAAAGGGTAAGAATCTGATTGTCATATTTACAGTAATCTGTTTCTGAGAGATGTTCATGTTTCCTTCTATACACTTTTGGGAAGAATTCCTTCAGGAAATCGTCCATGGATGTCACTCCACCTGAAATCACCATTGAATTTTCATCTTTAACAAGTTTAAACTGCATTTGCAGCACCATAGAGTATCATTAAGAGGTACAAAACTTGTTTTATTTATTTGTTTTTGTTTTTTTATCTAACTCTGTATAGTTAAAACACTTGTTAATATAGGAAATATTTTTTACAATAATAAACTACAAAAAGAAACTGTGCACTTATGGTATGTAATTATTAATGCATCTTCATTGATAGGGTAAATGTATCATTTAGATAAAATACAAAAATGAAAAGGAGAGTCAATAACAAGAAAAAGTGTTGTTTTAACATATTTTATATATTATTTGTCAGCTTATCAATAAATATAAATAACCTAAAGAGGTTGGCAATCCAACCTTGGGCTTATTTTAACCTTTTTAAAAGGAAACAAGACAGCTATGGCTTTATACACCCACCAACTATTTACTTTAAAAAGGAAGGAAAGAAATCATCAAAAAGAGAACTTTAGCAAGCCTTGTTTGTTTGCAATGAATCAGAGGAGATTTTTTTAATTTTGTTTTCAGGAAACAAACAGAGGATGATGACCAAAGAAAAAAAAAACCATGAAAAAAACATTACTGGTATGTTTTCCATCCAAAGTTGGGGAGGAGATCAACAATGAAAGTATTAGACTTTATTTCAAGTGAAACCATGATTTTTAGTCTATTACACTAAACTTTCTGGGTACCAATCTTTCCAAACCAAAACTAATTATCATAATTGACAATTCTTATTTCTTAATCTTCAATTGAAATTATAATCACCATGACTACAAATTGTATGAGAAGTGATAAATAACTAGAGTAATAATGCAATTGAAATTGATGATGATGATGATGATGACACTAAAAAAGTCACAATTAACGGTAGCAGACAAACCAGAACAGCAGCAGTATATTCTGACGCTTAATGACACTTTAGATCAGAAAGAATGGCTAAATCAAATAACACTAACAAAAGGGATATTCAAGAACCCAGAAACAAATTGAAAAGAAATACTAGTAGTATATACTATTATTCCAAAAAAAAACAGAGTGAAACAATTACCAGAAATACCAAGATCATAACCAAAAAGAGATCCTCCCATGGCAGCCACAATACAAGTAAATATAAAATACCCAGTAATCTTATGCTCATAAAGTTGAGCCCTTGCTCCTCCAGAATCAACAAACGCCCCACCCGCCATTGTTGTTCTTCACCCCTGCCGCTCTCTTTCTATCTATCTCTCTCTCTCTCTCTCTCTCTTTTAAAAGACAGAAATTTTAACAAACCCAGAGACTTTAGAGGCTTAAAACGAGAGAAAAGATCCTTATTCAATATATACTATTGGTTACCGTGGAGCTGTGATCCATTGGGGATAATATATACACATAGGAGTCCATATCTTTCGGACTTCTAGCTACCTTAAAGTACCAATTTAGTCAACGAGATGATAATAAATTAATAAGTAATAAATACGTTCGTTATCTTTTCTTAATGATATTACTACTACAGTATATATGAATAGTTTATCTACCCAATTATATAAAATATCTTTGTTAATTGGGCAATGATAGTATATTTTAGTACAAAAATATAAGTGGTAAGACTCATTAATTGATTATTCATATATTTGTATATATTTACATAAATAATAAATTATATAAAGATAGACATGTAATAGTAATATTTTATATCATCCAACGTGTCATTTAGATAATTTAAAAGAAAATCAAAATTTCAAATTGAGTATGATTTTTTATTAAATTTATCTTGCACAGCATATTACTATTAAATAATGTAAAACGTTAGTTATACATGTCATCATTATATAATTTATATGTACTTAGATAATTTGTCATCGTATCTAATCGTAATATTTTTTGCAAGATGCAACATGACGGCTTTTGTTAATTTTATTTAATTTTATAATTTTTCCAATTGTCTCATCTAATTGTGATTTTTATAATTTTGTCTCTTTATTTAGAATCGATAAATATATAATAATAAAAATGCTGAGAATCTATCTCATTATTTTTCTATTTTACTAGTTAGAATAATAATGTCTTTGACATTTTCATTTATTTTATTAGTTTTTTTTGTCCTGATCCTTGAATTTTTTGGGTATCTACCCTTTTTTTTTTAGCGTGACATCTCATATTCGCCAAAATTAATGATATTTTAGTATTACGATAGTTAAAATAATTTGAAAAATACTAAACTATTATTTGATTTTATAAATAAGATCTTACCATGTTACTAGTCAATAAAGTAGTGTCTAAAATTTTGAAAAAGTTGAAGGACCAAAGTTTAAAATATTAGAACAAATTGCAAGCATTTGGGTAGAGATAAGAGCAGAACGTGCCATTTGACTGAGCATATTAAAATATTCTTGCAAGATATGAAGAGAGTTTGGGGTTGAAAATAAGCTCTTATCCAATAATATTCCTCCCCCTTAATAAGATATAGACTCTGCAAGTTAAAAAAAAAGAATTAATATTTTTATATTATTTTTTAATAGTTTTACACCTAGATCTTATATGTATAATTTATAATGACGATCCATCGTCGTTATATATCTATAACGATACTTTTATAAGATTCATCGTGTAAAAATATCAAAAATAATATAAAAATATCAATTTCCTAAAAAAATAATGATGTTTTCATTTCCCTCTTAGGCATTAAGTAATTCCCCTAAACACTCTATTATTCTTTTAGTTCTTATGCACATGAGAAAACAATTCATCTTTAACCATCATCGGTTACAAATCAGTTAAATCTTTTGCGGTACTCATTCATGTTCTGCAAAATTATTAATCGTTTTAATTTAATAACGTGTTACAGTTATACTTACGCTTCAATACATAAATAATTAAAAAATATTTCTCCCACTTTCTCTTGTTACGTGCATTATTCAAGAAATATACCTATTCAAGTTCTCAAGGTAGATTATAAATAAAAGAAATATGATGATAATTTCTTTAAAATTTTCCTATGAAGTTACTAGTTTACATATAGAGTCCTGTCATGCCATGTGGTGCCACATTATTCGTGGTCGAATTACAATCTCGAAATCTATCAATAGATGGGAGGAATTGATAGAATTATAAGAATATCTTACTTATTACATAGTTTTTGAAAAAAATTACCAACGTAAATATTCGCAATATAAATAATTTTCCTTACATATTTCATAATTCTATAATCATCGTGCCAACTCATAATTTTAAGAAGAAACTAAACTTGATTGCATTAACATATTTATCTAACTAATTAATGATTAAGCATGCTATTGCAATTAAGGTCCTGATTTTCTGCTAAAATTTTGAGTTGGTATGTTATGCATGTTGATGTATATTATGGTAATTTTTGCGCCCAAGTTGCAAGTTATTTATCCTGGCTCGACTTGGTACGTAATTATTGTTCATGGCTGTCATTGTTTGCACTCCCCACAAATTTCTCAATATATTTATGATCATTGCTTGCACTCCCCACAAATTTCTCAATATATTTATTACGTATTGACTTGATATAATAAGTTCAGAATAAGATAAAGCAGGAGATGCCAAAAGTCTATAACGAATAAAGAAATGGAAGCACATGTAGACAAAAGAAAGTTTTTTTGACAACCTTCGACAGTTATGTGACGAAAAAGATAGAGAATTGACATTTCTATAAATGAAATTGATATTTTTATAAATTTTTACTCACATGAAAATAGACCTAATTTACTATTCATGTGAATAGAATTTTACGAAAATATTAATTTTTTTTGTAAAAATATTTATTCCCGAAAGATATTGCAAGAGCTTCTTGACATGGTTCCAATTTTTATGTATTCTTTGCCCCTGAAAATAAGAGTCATGAATCCAAGTCTTATCTTTTTCTTTTTATTATTTTTTTTATATATACTGAAGTTTGCCTAGGATGTATTTCAAATTATATTCTTAGTAATAATTTTATATTGTAAAATATAGTATCAAAAAATTATTAAAAGACTGTCCATATATGTCTTTAGCAGGACTCCTAATGCTTATAAAAAATAAAATAAAGAAATAAAGGAAGTTTAAGAAAAAAGGGAGAGAGAAAGAGTTCTTTTTGAGACATAGTTAGTGCAAACTTTTACCAGTTCCTATTTCTTATTATAACATAGAGTCCAAAATATGTGTGAAACTTAAAGTTCGAGTTTGACTTGAAACTTTAGAACTTAGTGGGTTTTTAGAGGTTCACATTTGAAATCATATCTGTTTCTCAGCAGTACTTTTAAAGTGCAATTGTTTTTTTAACTAGATACAACCCCGCGCGTTGCGACGAGATTATTCGTTTTGTTAAAAAAAATTAATAATTAAAAATTATTTAGATTAATCACCAATCAATTTGAGATAATATAAAAATAAAATTATGGAATATAATATCAATTTAGAATTGATGCAATTTTGGGATATAATTTCAGTTTAGATTTGTATTTATGAGATAATATTATTATTTTTTTGTCTGATTAAATTATATATTTTTACTTGTTTAAGGTATAATGTGTAGTATAATATTATAAAATACGAAAAGCAGGAGTAATGGTTCAGCTCAATTTTGTTATTATTTATTTAATAATAATATGTATGATATAATGTAAAATATAATATTATAAATGGTATATAATATTTTAAAATTTCAAAAGTCAGATTTAATGGGTAATTATGGTTAGTAATTATGTATAATATTAGAAAATTATAAAAAATGGAGTAAATTTCTAAAATCGTAGTAAGGATTGAGGGTATTAAATATGTAAGACATGTGTTTCATTATGAGAAAGACACTTGTCAAGCAACGGTGTCATGTACTGCATTTTAGTATATATAATAGATGTCTTAATAATTGCAATAATTTATCCTAACCTAAGACTTAAAAATGAGGAGTCTAGCTGAAGTTGAGATAACTTACTATCTTCAACTTTATTGTGATACTATCTTATGTCTTTTTTGAACTTTTCTATTAGGAATTAAGTTGACGCGAACTAAACAATAAAATAATTAAAAGAACACAAGATTTAATATTTTAAATCCTTAAAGGGAAAAATCAATGGGCTACTTATGAATCTCCACTATATCAATAATAATGAGTTTACAATATTCTTCTCAAGTTTTCTAAACTCATTATTATTGATATAGTGAAAATTCAGTTGTTTTAACTATTTTTAATTTATTGTTTAGCTTGTGTCGACTTAATTCCCAACAAGTGGTATCAAGAATTAGGTTGATTGGATCCAATGTAGGGGGAATTAGTCGTATTAGTGTGACAAATAAATAGAGTAAAAATTGAAGGAGTTAAATTCGATATTTGTCACGATGTTGATGAACAAGAGATGTTCCGTTTATAGGGGATCACTATTGCAGTTGCTAAACAAAGATGATGGAGATGATGATAAAGATGAAGACAATGGTGTTGATGATGAATTTTTTTAATCTGCGAGAGTACTCGTGTAAAAAGGAATTCAGATGTTTTTCTCATCGATATAGATATGATGATTTCATGTCTTTACGAAATAGAATCTTACAAAGGCAACCAATTTTTTATCAAACAGGCATTTGGGTATATGCGAAACAGATGTAAACACAACACACCAAAAAAAAAGTACAGTACAATTAGAGTTATTTATTTAAATTTTAGGTAGCATCAAATTTAAAACTTCGGAATTATGTAAATTTTGAGACTCAAATAAGAGTTTTTTACGTTCATGATGGAAATATGGAGATTGACATAGGAGTTTCACAATCACACGATTGTTTGTTTGTGAGTCATGCAAAATTGGCCATGCCCAAGTTTAGGGGTTCTTCAGTGAAGTATCCGGTATAAAATGATATAATATTTTAAGTTTGTTGTTATAATGTTATTATTATAAAATTAATAATATATATTTCTTCAAATAAAAATAAAACAAAATTAAATTTTATAAATATGACTATTTTTGTCTAACTAATAAATGTACCTAATAAAAATCTAAGTGCTGCATGTTTTCTACATAGAAAGGCAAATCCTATACGGACTTGAGAGTAATTCTTTACGGATTCAACTATAGCATATCAGTCCTCAACGAAAGGAACATAAATCTAATTGAATTCAATTTGAGGTAATTAATGGTTAAATTCACAGTAAAAAATAATATTTTTATAATAATTTTTCTCTCTCATATGAGTGTGAGATCTATATACTGTTTATGCGAGAGAGTTACTGTCGAAATATTATTTTTTAATATGAATTTATCAATTTTCAATCCTATACTTTAACAAGAGTACAGGAAGCAACAAATCAACAAACTAATACTCACCCTCTTAAAATTAGATATATATTTTTTAATCTGTTTTAAAATTAAAAATATATTTTTATTTTAAAATTATAAAACAACATAATATTTTTAATTTATTATTATTATTAATATCAAACTATCACAAAAGAATTTTTAATTAATACTAAAATTATATTTAAAAAAATATTTTTTTAAATAGTAATTTTACAAATATATTTAAAATTTTAAAATGAAAAGAGTATAATTTTGAGCACATATTATTTTGTTGGACTGGATGTAAAACTTTGAGTACTTTTTTGTCCAGGTACAAAGGATCTCAGACCCGACATAAATTTGATTACTTATTCTTACCCTTGACTTTAATAAATATAGATTTTGAACTTTATTTTGTCTCTACCAATCAATTTTTCGGACTGAACCCCCACCAAATTTATAACTCGTATAATCAATACAAATACAAATATAAATAAATATATAATAAGATAAAAATCAAATCGTGATTCTGAGTGGTTTCGATAGCTCTTTTTTTTTTTTTTTTTTTATCAACTCAACATTTAAAGATTTTTTTTTTTTACTTTATTGTGAAATATGCAATTAATGTATTCTTATAACATATTTTATATACTCTTTAGTTGATATAATACATTAATATTATTACGTATATGGTATTATAATTTTTACTTTTTTAATTTATCAATGATACATTATAATTATGACTATTAGCATTCTTAATTAGTATAAATTATCTCATTCAATTTATTTAAATACATTATAAATAAGACTCTAACTATACAGTAAAATAAATGAATTTTTTTTATAATTAAGTTCACTATAAAATAAAATAATTGTCAAGACTAATGTTATCCTACTAAATAAAGATATATGTATTAATTTTTGAACATAACAATGAATGTCTCAATTTATAAATATTTTTTTTAAATGACAACATAATTCACTTAAAAATTATATGTCACAAAGAGGACAATTCATAAAACATATTAGTATATTACCATAATTTTCTTTTCAATTATTTAATATAATATATACCTATTATGTGGATTAAAAGTGACATTATTATAATATTTTATTTAAAATTGAATAAATTATTATTATTATAAATTTTCGTTCAAATATATATATATATAATATATATATTAAAATTTATCTAATATATAAATTTTAAAATGTAACGGTTGATTTTGTTGTATCCTAGAGGCACAGAAAATATCTAGAAGGGGGGATTAAATAGGTCTTTTAAAAAACTTTTTGGTTTTACTTTGATTAAATGTTAATTAATAATTTATAAAACAAAATCAATTATGCACATCGAAATATACTTTTAAAAACCCCCTTAAATATAAGGTTTTATCAAATAAAGTTATAAGATTTGGAACTTAAAAATATTAAGCACACACAACCACAAGTAAATACAAGACATAAAGTAAATGTAGAATATGAGAGTGAGACAACAAATTTTAAGTGGTTCGGAGATGTAATAACACTTACTCCACGAGTAGAAAATTTACTAAGGATATTGATCACTAAGATCAGCTACAACTGAACCGCTAAGATTTCTTCGAGTCACTCAGCCTCGGCACACAAAGATACTCAATTCAGATCACTTAGATCTCTTCAAGTCACTAAGAGTTGGAACAATGTCATTAAGACAACACGATGTAGTTAATTAGATGTTGTGATTTGCTGCTAAGTTGGCAATACGATCCTTTTCTCAAGTACTTAGCAGCTTGAATGAGATATTCAGCTTTTCGTTGAGTAGATTTTTGAATTTTAAATAATTTTAACTTTTTTGATCAATTGTCACATCTTTACTTCTTCTTCTTTTTCTTCTTCTTTTTTCTGAATTTTGCTCTTCTTTATATAGATTTCTTGAAACATTTTCGTTGCAAGATAGTCGTTGCACATTAAATGCCTTAATTATTGAGATCTTTGTTATGGACATTTTGGTGTTAGGCAAAACAACTTTTTGCCATGTCAGCTTATCAGAGGTCCAAATATAGTAATTATTTGATTGACTTTTCAACATCAAATTAGCCAATACACACAAGCATCTCTGACTCCAAATTTTACCTTGGACTTAAAAAGATAGCATCGAGCACTTCAATTTGTGGTACCATCAATGTCAATAGTCAAATAATTTTTACTATACGAAATGAATTGATCGTATAATATAAATATTGCAGTACAATTAGAGCTTCAATATGATTCTACTTTTACAATATGATCTTGAACTTGTAATGCGATCTTGATTTAGCAATATGATTTAGCTTTTACAATGTTTTCTCCGTCAAAAAGTTTGAAGTTTTCATACTCTTGGATGAGAGTATCTTTTCTAATTTCTTTGATATGGTTGGTACCTTTATATGTGATAATAAACTTTTCCCATATCTCCTTGGCATTCTTACAGTTGCTGACTTGCTTGTATTCTTTTTCTGTAAGAGCACTGGTAAGAACCATTTTTGCTTTAGCAGCAATGTTCATGAGTTCTTCTTCAATGATTATGAATTTATGTACTTATTTCTCGGCTATCTTTTTGTAGACTATTTTTGTGGGAACAGTGACTCTTTTTGCAATTGTCATCCACACTTTGACACCTTGTGATCTGGTATAGATTCTGAATCAGTTTTTTCAAGTGGCAAAGTTGGTGCTATCAAATAGAAGCGGTTTGGACATAGAGGGTCCTTTTCCACAACCAGTAGCATTTGAAGGATCTACTTTTTTGTTATATCTTTAATCACTTAACAAACACGTTAAAGAGCACCACTCTGATACCAATTAATAAGATCCAATGATGAAATAATTAATCTAGAAGGGGAGTTGAATAGATTAATTTGCTTTTTGAAACAAATCTTGGTCTTTTAAATTTTAACTCTATTTTCTATACAACTTTATTAAAATATTTATTCAAATATTTTAGTGAATCAAAGTAAAAAGATAGAGATAGAGAAATATCAAACACAAATAACACAACGATATATCATGGTTTACCATATATATCTATCCGATACATATAGCTAATCCAGTCCCCAAACTCTTCTCCAAGATTTTGGATTTTCACACTATAAAAATAGTAAACTCTTTTACTTAGATAAATAAACCTTTACAAATCTGATTATGTCTTAGAATAAATATCCCACAGTCTTCTTTAAGAATGCAAATTCTGTGACGCCCCCAAATCTAGGCCCACACAGCCCAAACTTGAGTCGTCAAAAGATTAGAACAAAATTATTACAACAAAGCACAACGTACAATAATACAGTGTATAATAATACACCACTAAGTCTTCACTATTATTGCCACACTATTTTACAACACGTGAAGACTAGGATAGCTATTCCTCGGACTCTCACTCCATCCCCTGGCTAGACCCCGTTACGTTCTCATCTCCTGTTGAAAACAATGGAACAAAAGAAAGGGTGAGCTCAAATAGCCAGTAAGAAATATCATGACTAAGATAATGACGAATAAATTATCATTAGCCTTCAACAGTTGAGTTCTTGATAGAATACAACAGACTACAAGGTTTATATCAAAAACTGTAGTTAAATTCTTAAACAACGTTCAGATCAATAATAGCAGCGGAATGAGCAATCTATTAGAAGAATAATGCAGACTATAATGTCCACTCGCTTCTCTTTTTAGTAAAAATATCATCAACTTTTATCATCTGAAATACTATTAGTCAAGATAATACAACTTCACAGTTCCTGGTCATAATCATGCAGATCAACAGTTCATCTTTGCACTACGGGCCAAAGACATTCAATATAACACCAACGGTCATGATTATACCAGATTCAGCCTTTGGTCATAATCATACCAACCAATAGTTCATCTTTGCACTACGGGCCAAAGAGAACATTCACCACGTGCCATAAAAGACACCGAACAGATGTATCGCCTTTAACCTAGTATATCGTCTTTAACCTATCATCTGTTCAACAATTATATCACATCTGTGCCCCCGGCCACAGATATTCACAACAGCTTGATTCTTGATGATTAATACAAATAACAGTGATACAAATGATGAACAGAAGAACAGGATAAACAATAAGTATCGGAAGTTTACTTTGTGCAGATTCAAATAATGTCCAAATTGCCAACATGATGTGGAGTGAAATTTAAAAATGATATTCAAGATCCACAGTTCAGAATAACGATTACAGTTCAATAGAAATGTTCAGAAAATAGGAAGGTTCAGTTGAAATAATGAAATTCAACTATTATGGAACATATAATATTTTTAGGAATTATAGAAGCAATAGTCCCATAATAAGTTTCGATTTAGGTGTATGGAAGAAAATAATATCCCTTACCGTAGCATGTTTGATTAACAAAATGTGAAGGAAATTAATATCCCTTACCATAGTAATTTTGAATAATGGAAGATGAAAAAGATGGTATCCCTTATGAGTATAAAGGAAAATGATATCACTTACGAATATGGAATAAAAGTGTCATGTGATAATTCGTGTAGACAAATTATTTTCACACGAGACAAATAAAAAAGGGTTATTCACCAACAGGCGATAATCCGCACCGTAAGGTTATTCCCATCAATTTGAATACGAATAGTTATTCACCAAACAGGCGATAATCCGCGCCGTAAGGTTATTCCCATCAATTTGAATACGAAGAGTTATTCACCAAACAGGCGATAATCCGCACCGTAAGGTTATTCTCAAAGATTAATAAGGAATGAATACAAAAGGTTATTCACCAACAGGCGGTAAACCGCGCCGTAAGGTTATTCCCACATTTTAATACATGGAAGTAAATGGCACAAGAAAGAAACGATATTATTTTCGAGAATCAAAGAATGATAATCCCTTCAAGTAAGAAAGAAAATAATATCCATTTATGATGATGAAAAGAATGATACCCCTTACCGTAATAAATTTAAGAGTGTGAAAAGAATGATATTCCTTACCGTAGTAAGTTTAAATAATAGAAGATGAAAGAATATGATATTCCTTACCTTAACACGTGACTGGATATTGATTTAAATGAGGTTGATCAACCTATATATATTTTTAATAAAATTAGTAATTACCACATATAAATTTCAAGGCGTATGATAATTCATATATTATGAACTATCAAAATTATATATATTTAACATAATTTTTGTAGTATAATATAATTACTTTTAAATAGTTTTAAAAATAATATTCCAAAATAAATCTTCCAAAGAAAGCTTTTAAAAATGAATCTTCTTAAAGAAGAGTCTTCTAAAGGAAGATTTGTGAATACCGTGAAAAATAGGAATTTATAAAATTACTACTCTTTAATAAAAGACTTACTTGAAAATTTTCTGCACTCCTTTTGGCTTTCAAACTCTCAAAATAGCCTTACTATTCTCAGAGAAAACTCATAAAATTCTTATAGAAAAATTTTATGTTTTAGGTGTGATTTTTCTATTCAGCTGAGCAAGCTATTTATAGGAGGAATAAGGGTACTATGCATGGTTGTTGGCAGCACGCCAATGCTGAAATTGGCAGGAGAGGCTGCGCAGCCTCTGCGCAGACGAATTCAGCGAATTTTCAAATTTGGCACAGTAACTTGCATAGTAACTTCTGAATATAATAATTTTTTTCTAATAAAACAAATAACTTTTTATTATTATATTGTCTAATAAAACAAACAACTTTATGAATATATTATAATAATCAAATTACCAAATAATACTACCATAGTAATAATTCATAATAATGTAACAACTACTGTGTCAATTATTAGATCAATAATATGCATTATTATTGTTTCAATAATCCAATATGTTGTGCCACAACAATTATTAATAAGACAATGAGTAATAACAATTATTGAATTGATAATATAAAATATTATGCAGTGACAATTATTGATGAAATGATGCGCAACAGTTACGGTGTCAATTATCAAACCAATAATATGAGACACTGTGCAATACCGTGTGCTACTGCAGAGTACCGTGTGCTACAGAAAAATACCATAAATTACCGTATGCTACTATTCTTTTATCACCGGTATTTTAACAGTTAACACCGTTGACTATTTTTATATAAAAAGGTTACTTCTGTCGTTTTCTATATCCGACAAATATTCCGTTGTGGGGTCCACAAATAATTTGTTATTTCGGCGCCGTCGTACGGCACGAATATTCCCCAACCAAACGAATATTCCCCGACAAAACGAATATTGTCCGACAAAATAAAATTTGCACATAACATCCTTAACTTTCAAATTCGTCAGTTTAACCACTTACTGTTTCATGAAAAAAAAAATATATGAAGAAAAATTAAATTTTATATTTCATAAAATTCGGGGTCTTACAAATTCCCTTTTTCGGAGCGTCTTGTATTCTTTATTCGACTGGTCTTAGAACTTGATATATTTTGTCTGCCTCACTCACTTAAAAACTCAAACCTATGGCATTTCTAATATTTTGATCTCAGAACAAGAATCACTCAATTCTTCACACACTAGAAGAACACTCAGTTCTATCATTTTGTTTACAATGATTTTTTTTTTTAATAAAATGCTTCTTTCATTAAGCAAATTGATAACCAACCAATTTGAGTTCGAATATGCCAAATATTACATGATGAAATATAAAATCAATTTAAGAACTAATTCCTGCAAAATAACAGTTAACCAATGATCACAAATAATATAACAGTTTATGTATATTGATAAATTTGGTTTATATAAAACACTTTTATAATGTGATATTAATTCTTTCAATGAAGGCCAATCTACTATATTTTATAGATCAAGTGTTTTTAGATATTTTGCTTATCACTCTCAAATAGAGAATTATATATGAATCTTCTTTTTATACACACGGGATAATAATTTTTCAACAAAAATTATAAGGATAAAATTATCCAATCTTGAGAAAATATTTTCTTATATCACTTAATTAGAAAGGACTACAATTCACGGCTTTCAAGTGATACCAATCATATTAAAAGAAAGTTATTGAATGTCTGATCACTTGTTTTTCACTTTCCAAAAAGACTATGTATAGAGTTCGAATATATATATATATATATATATATATATATATATATATATATATATATATATATATATATA
Organism: Hedera helix; assembly: GCA_947179155.2. Taxonomy (NCBI): domain Eukaryota; kingdom Viridiplantae; phylum Streptophyta; class Magnoliopsida; order Apiales; family Araliaceae; genus Hedera; species Hedera helix. The sequence continues at coordinate 42,138,824 of OX359278.1, forward strand.
TATAAGCTATTAATTCAAGTGTTAATAGATATGATCAATGATGAACGACTTGAATAAAACATAATAATATAAATAACTGTGAATGTTAGTATATGTGCTTGATGTGTTTAACATGTTTAAATGCAACAATAATACTATTAAACACAAATAAGAAAATGATATGTTAACGCAATATATATGAAGAAGTGTGTGCGCTAAGATGTGTAAAAAACAGTATATGAATATATAATAGTTTATATATTTCTTGCTATTTTTATCACTTTCTACCTTACTCAGAATCTAACTTTGAGAATTTAAGATTGGAAGAGAATTGTGGGCATTGTTTGGCTTTTTGCTAGATTCGTAAATTTGAAATGAATGAGGTATATTAATATTTATAGGCAAGAAGAATTTTAAATAAATGGCTAAGATTAATTTGATTCAAAATATTTGATCCAATGGTTCATTGTTCTCCTAGTATTTATTTTTTCTTTTTAGCTTATGTGGCAGACAGAATAGAAATTCAAAGTATTTTTCATGCCACGTAAAAGAAAAATTTTGTATATCATTGAACTGTGTTTTGTATAAAGTCAAGCGGTGAGAGAAAGTGCACTTATGATTAATTTAAAATATGTGCATTCTTTTTGTCTAACTCATTAGTACTTAATAACATATAGAGAGAATGAGAGAATATACTTTTTGTTTTCTCCAAGTAGAGAGAGAAAGTAATTTAATTAATTTATTTATTTATTATTATTATTATTATCATTATTATTTTATCGAGGTGACAAAAAAAATTATTTAGAATTTGAGAAAATATCCTATTGAGAGGATTATATCCTAATTTTTTTAAAAACTTTTAATTCTTATTTCGTTATCATCAAAACAGTATAATAATTTATATATTTCAAAATTCATTGTTATCTAATTGTTATAACTAAGTTAAAACTTATTTTGAGCTTGAGTTTCATACTTCAATTCGGATTGAAATTTCAAGTAAATTTTATCAATATAAACACTAATATAGAATTCTATTACAAATTTAAATAAAATTAAAATAATTATATTCTCATAATTATAACTAAATAACATGCACTCCATTCAAATATTTAGTTTACTATTGATTTAAGTAGCCTATAATATATAATTCAATATTTATTATTTAAATAAATATTTATTAGTCTAATAACTACAATTATCTTCTCATATTTTAACTAATATTTATCTATTTAATAAATAAAAAATAAAGAAGAGGAAACCTACTCATAGACAATATGGGGGAGGTCTTCTTAGGGGATTCTCATGTTTCTTTTATTAGCTTATTGACATTAACTTAAATTATTGACAATTGCATGTTAAACAACAAACAGATCTACAAACATAGTAAAAGGAACAAACAGAGAATTCATACAAGATAATTTGTCTTGAATTGAGCGTACGATTGATACATAGAAAAGACTACTGACTTTCACAAAACATAGAATAATGCCAACCCTATTTACATTTTCAATTTTTTTTATTAATAACCATAAATACAACAACTAAAAACTCTACCGTCGGTGGTTTCTTTCTTCATGTCGAGGCAGATTAGCTTACACTATAATTGCATGTTCTGCTCCAATTCATGAATATATACATGAAATTATTCCAATGGGAGTGATTTGTATGAATGTGTAGCCATCAAGTAATTAATCAAACTGTTCTACCCAGATGATTTTCTCAGAACAAGTTTCAGTTCATGAAGAGAAAGTAGCGCCTGATAATCATGAATTTATTCTTTTTTTAATGGGAAATGAATTAGAAGCTAGTGACAGCTACCAATAACCCAGGGCTGGAGTTGGAGCTGGGGCTTGGGCTGGGGGCCTCAACCAGCCTGCAGCAGCTCAACTGTGATTTGACAACGTGACGACATCAGAGTTGATGATCGAAGTAGGTTACAAATCTTCTCTCCACATTAAAAAACAACTCTAATTCGGATCATTTTCATTACGTTTTCCACCCAATTTCTTACGATACACATTTAACGACACATACTATTTTTAGCGACGATACCAATGTCACAGTTATTGCAACGGATTTATTATGTTGCTAAATGTAATATTTGTGTTGTTAAATGTGGATCGTAAAAAATTGGATAAAAAGTGTAATGAAGGGGATCATAATCTCATTAACACCGTTTAACAACCCTGTAAGTTTATCAGACCTGAGTAAACACTTACAGTTTTTCAGATTAGGCCAAACGGACATGCAATTCACAAGCACAGGTAGTACTGGGTCTAGTACATTTTAGAGAGCTGAGCAATGGAAAGAGTTATGGCAGCAACACCCATGTTCCTACATATAAAGCAATATTAGAGTTACTATCAACACACCAAACTAAGCATATGTATTTATAAAGCACTTGCTTACCCTTTCCGGTGTCCGCTCATCTGATTGCGAATCTTGAATCTGTTTAGCTTTGCTACCATCTTCTGGTCATTCCTTTCATTCAATCTGATGGTAACTGCAATCATAAAAAGGATTGGGCAATGAGGATCAAAATAGAGTATAGCACAGCTCTCCACGAATCACTTTGTCTTGCTATTAGCCCTAGGCTTTCGAGTAGCAATACCATTCTATGGTCTCTTCGCTTGACTTCGCTCCTTTCCAGAGTTGATGACTTCTTTAAAAGTCTGAATGTTGAGTTGATATAGTAGGGCTTAGGGACAGGCCTGTACCACCACAAAAATACCCTGATAGTCAACCATCAAGTTTCATAGAGAATTTGGTAGTGGAAACACACTCAATAATTCAAGAAAACATTCTAGGAGGAAAACCAACTACCTTCAGGACATTAAATAGAAAGTTTCACTCCATAGAGTCATATGCCTTGAGCAAATTCACTTTGATTGCACATCTATGAGTGCCACATGACCTCACCCGGTAGTTGCAGAAAATTAATTAACAAGACCTTGCACTAAATATTCAACCAACAAATAATAAGAAATAAAAGGCAATTGGTAATGCTCATAAATGAAAAAAATAAAAATAAATCATCCCTTAACAACAGCCTACAAAACATATGCTATAATGAAAATGCTAATTTCGTTAACAAACTAAGCATTTGGCAGAATCATACCCTATCCGCTGACCTAATTTAATACCTAAAACCACTAACTTTACATATTCAGCATACAAATAATAAGAAATAAAGAGAACTGGCATCGCTTATGGATGAGCAAGTCTTACATTAACAACAGCCTAAACAAGACATAAAGCAAGATTTTGCCTAATCAAACTGATTAACAGGAGAAAATTTTAAAGCTTAACTTGCTCCTAAAGGTAAAAAATACATGAAAAGACGGCAAAAACTTGCCAAAGTCATCAAAAGCAATATATTTAAACTCAATCCGACGTGATCTCTTTTATTGTCTTCATTTTCTATTAGAATTTCAGTGCAAGTATAAGTATTTGAGGCAATATAAATTATACTAATTCTGCATTTTAAGTACTAGAACTTGTTAACATCAAAAGAAGCCATTACAATACAACAGAAATATAAAGGTGCATTAAGGAAAGGCATCAGTGAAGGACATCCAGAACTTTATTTGAAGTGCACTAATAACACATTCAACTAAATTAGATGGGATATAAGACAATTAGCACTATTTGTGTATAGGTTAAATTAAATTTTAAAAAAATTCATACACATAATGAAGCATCATGAACAAAGTTTTGGTGCTCTAATATCTAGAAGGACATCATAGAAGTAATTTAAAAGCATCCCAACTTCTGATATTGTTGCAACCCTTATAGTAATTTATTGACCAATGGAAAAGAACTTGTCGACAAGTCACAAAACTATTTTTCAGCATAAGGACACTCTTTCGTACTTCCAACATCAATATTCAGTTCAGAGTCCAACACAAAACATTCACATCACTCCACAATTAAAAGCTTAGCTTCTCCCCATAATAATGAAGAACATACCTTGAGTGCCATATATACCTTGGAGGTCCTCCTTATGATGCTATGGACGGCTGTCAGAAGTGCAAGGGTGCTTTCTTGGCAAAGCGAAGAAGCACAGTTGCCGCCTCCAAACTTCTTTTGATTATTTGGACACACTAACTGGTTTCGAAACAACTTCTGGAGAAAAGGAGGCATTTACCTATTACATGGAACTGAGAAAATCATAATCAGAAAGTGAGTCATGAAAAAGTTTCAAGTCACGTTGACAGATAATTTAGAAGTAAACCCAAGTTTATTAAGTGTTAATCCCCTTGGGCTGCTAGGATGCAAAAGACTGGATACACATCTATCCTCTACCATAACTTGCACCAGTAAAATACCATTAAATTCAGACATGCTAATTCTAGCAACGGCCCCTAGTTAGATAGCCCTATTCTATTGCATTTTTTGTTGAATATACCTCAAGAGTGATATCTGAAACATGTATTTCCTTTCAGTACTTAACTCAAACTGAATGATTTTAAACATGAATTGCTTCATGCCTTCACCTAAAAGCAGAAGAACATAAGATGTAATGTTATTGAAGAGAGATACAGAGATGGATTGAGCTAGCTAGTTATAAGATGTAATGTAATTAATATATGATATATACATTTCAGTGGTTAGTTTATGGTGTTCAGCTACAGAATTTGATGGAAAATATTGTTTAAGTAATATATAGTACTGGTATAGTTTATGGGAGTAACGGAAATATAGATTTCAATGAAAATCCACTTTCTGCCTCTGCAGATTTACAATATTACTACCTTGCATTTCAGTTTTCTGTGATAAAGTCTTCTGAGTTTTGTGTGAGAAATATTGAAGGCTCCTTCGTCCAACTTTTGTTGCTTTCTTTCTTTTTACACTCAACTCACTAATTTTAAGAAAGGTAGACAGTGGTAAAGATTGTAACCGAAGTTTCAAAAATTAACCTTCCAATGACCCCCCCCCCCCCCCCCCCCCCCCCCCCCCCACTTGTTAGGAGTGTTCATGATTTATTTTATCAAGCAATGGATAAAAAGGTAAAGCTCGTACAAGAAAAACTAAATAAATAACTTGAATTGAGAAAAAGGAAGTAACTTAAATGGGACAAGTTTGAGTCTTGTGTATTTTGAAGCATTTCCATTTTTTACTTCATATTCTTGTTTGAGACTCAACAAAGAAATACTAATTGTCAAAAAATATTCATGTGCCGTATATAATTTCATTTCTTGATTGAGAGCAACTAAGTATAGTGCAAGGTGAGAAAATTATACACAATATATTTAAGACAATTCAACATTTATCTTTTTATGTGTTTGTCGTTATATTACCGATAATATCAGTATCAATAATGGACGGGGAAACTGTAGCTTGATCAAACATAGATACCAAGGACATGTGTATATACAGGCAACAACTCAAATATATACCCACACAAAATGTAAATAACACAAGAAATTATTTCAGAAGAATAAACGGACATCACAGAAGCAATTCACACGGCTGAGATAACTTTTTACTTTTATTTTCTGTTTTAATTTTCTCATTGTTTCCCAACTTCCTTTTTTTAGTTAAAACATCGTTTCCTAATATTATCAACTGGTGCAACAAACATATATAAGATCACAGTTCAATCATCAAACAAAGACAAATTTTCCAATTTTTATTCACTCATATTCCAGTCCAAACATATATAAGAGGACAAGACTATCAAGATAAAGATATTCCAACATATTGAAATATAATAGCAAAGCAAGCTTTTAGAGAATACATAAACCAATACAAAAGCTGCATATCTAATGCAAGGCCAGGAAAAGAACTACTCCCACATTCATCACAAAAATTATGGAAAGATAACAAAGCTAGTGAGTTTTGGATGGTACACAATCATCACTAAAATAGCTGACCTTTCTTTACTGATTAATATCCTTTTTAGCATTTCCTTGAACTTGTACGGATCCTTTAAGCGTAACCAGGCTCTCACTGTAGTTCAAAACTTCCCTCGTAAACACCTGAATTGGCATTAACAATTTTTTAGTTTGTTGGCTTCTAGGGTCATACAAAATCAAAGATCCTTCCTTTTTTCCTAGAATATTATCACCCGCCATTAAGTACCCAAAAACCAGTTCCATCTTTGGCAAGGCTTCAAAACTGAATTTCTTACTCCAAGATCCCTTCCCAATTCCATCATCCAAAGTCCAAATGCTAACCTCATTGTTAAATTCCCCATTATAATAATACACACACAATGCAACCGAATTCCTAAACTCCACAATGCATCTCTCAGTTCCACCAGTTTTCTCCACATTGGGCAACACAATTTCGTTATTAAACACCTCACTATTCAAATCGTAGGTCACCAAGTGCTCTCCGGCTGACCAGTACAAAACCCCTTTCACACTAGCTTCGCAATTGAAGAAATCCACATAGAAGCTCCGCTCAACCTTAACCTCCCTCCAAGAATCCTCCACAGCAGAATAAACCTCCGCCCTAATAGAACCCTCGCTGCCGAACTCTAAAACCCTAACAACCTTGTAATCATCGGCAATGCAATCAAAACCAAACCCCACAGAGTAGTAGATAGACTCCTCGTCGTCAACGGTGGGCCCCGGGAGGTGCTTTGACTGCTGGGTCGACGGATTCCAGAGGTAAAAGAAATGCTTGCCGGCCGGCCGGTCATCCTTAACCATAACACATACAATGCCGTTAAACGAACCAATGAGGATCGTGACAGCCATTTCTGGAAGGGTGTCCCTCAAGTAAGGCACATCCAGAAATTCGATGTCTTTTTTGGGAGACTTGAGGTCGTGAAGAGTGATCAAATCTTCATTATAATCAGGGGAATCGTATTCGCGATTAAGGCTGTGGATAATCAACCTCTTAGGCTTTTTAGCATAGGTGCAGGCAAGGTGCAATTTTATGAATTTGGGGCTTCTAATTCGGGACTGCAAAGACATAGACACGGCCTCGAATCGGACTAGAGATTTAACGGGAAGTCGGGAAAGAATATTGTCGATGAGTTGTTCCGGCAGCTTGCGGCGGCACGGAATGGCATAGGAGGAGGAGGGTTTCCTATTTGGACTAGAACCTTCTGCATTTGCCATTTTTGGATACTCCCTACGACTCCATACTTGCTTATTTATAGTTCCACTAGCTTCTCGTTATCCTTGTGGCAGCAGTTGGAATATAAAATTATTATACTCACTCACTTCTAAATTATATTATTAATTTTTAAAAATTAATTTCATGTATTTTAAATTTTAAATTAATATTTTTTTAAAATAAATATTTTAATTAGTAATATTTATAATTTTATTGACATAAATTAAATAAATTTAAAATTTAAAAATATTTAAAATTAATTTTTTAAAAATTAATATTAATCTTATAATTTAAAATAGAGAAAATATAATATTGCTCTAATAATATTCTTCAGATATGGGTAATTAATAAAGAAAATTGATATTTTCAGACGTTTTGGTGTAAATATATAATTTTTAATACATATAATTAGATTATATATTGCATTAATTGTGATGAAGTGATAAATTTTGTGTCTGCTAAATATCATTTCCCTTATAAAGATCCACTGTAATCCTTGTTATTTATTGCAATGAAATGATAAATAATGTTCCTAATTAGTAATATCATTTCCCTTATAAAAATCCACTAAATCTCTGTTATTTATTGCAGTGCATATGAGTAAGGGATTTGCCACCTAGCAATATCTCCTTCCCTTCTTATATGTTATTTGTAAATTTTAAAAAAATTAATTACTTATTTTTTTATATTATTTTAAATAATAAATATTAATATGTTTCTTTTTTATTTTTTCAATAAATTATATTAAAAAATATTAATATTTTGTACTAAATTTAATCTATCAAATAAATTTTCTTAATCTGATATGTATATTCCTAAATCGTCAATTAAAAATAATCGATTCTACCAAAAAATATTAAAAAGAACGAAACATTTTTTACATAATTAATATTATATAAATAGAATACTATTTAAATACAGTGGTCCCCACTAGAAAGCTAAAATGGAGGATAAATAAAATTAAAAAAAAAGAAAAGAAAAAGAGGGTGAATATAAAGGAAAAGTATAACTTAACCAAATATAAAATGCATCTTAATTATTAAAAAATAAATTTTAATATAAAAATTCGTATTAAATTTCATTAATTGTATATTTAATTTATATGCATGTAATAATGTCCGGATATAAATACAGTGGTCCCCACTAGAAAGCTAAAATGGAGGATAAATAAAATTAAAAAAAGAAGAAAAAAGAGAGAATGGATATGAAAGAAAATTATAAGTTAAACAAATATAAAATACATCTTAATTATTAAAAATTAAAATTTAATATAAAAATTCGTATTAAATCCCATTAATTTTGTGCGTCCCCCTCCCAAAAAAAAAAAAGTTCAGGGCCCCCAAGTACAAACGGTCAAAGGAAAACGCAAGTAAATGATTTTTTTTTTATCTAATGTCAACTCTACCTTATTATTATTATTATATCATATATATCATTATTCCTTGGATCATATTTATTTATAAAAATTATAATTTAATAAATATAATCTCAAGATATAAATTATAATCCTAAAATTATATTTATTTATAAAGATTACACTTAGAATAAAATTATTAATTTCATCTTTATTTTGTTTATTTTTAAATTTAGATTTAAAACTATTAGTACAAATTTATAAAATAATTTAATATATGAGACTATTTAATATCATGTTCAATCAAGAATTATAATTTCAAAACTATTAAGGCATTTTATAATTCCTGGACTAATAGTCCTAAGTCCAAATATAAACATAAACAATATTTTTTTTGAATTAATAGTTTTATCTTAAATATAATCCTTACAAATAAATATAATCTTGGAATTATAATCCAGGGATTATAATTCTTGTAAACAAACGTATCATTAGTTCCTTATTATTTGATTATTATTAAATTTTTAAAATTACCTTAAAAGATTTTAAAATTTTAAATTAACATAATTTTTTAAAATTTTAATCATTATAACGATAAATATTATAAACTATTTAAAAAATATTACTCATTATAAATTTTATTATATCATAATTTTTAATAAATTATTTTAATTTTAAATTAAAAAATATCTCAAAGTAATTTTTAAAAATCAATATTTATCATATAATTTAAATGGAGAGAGTAATTTTTACTTTCACCTGGGCACCTATAAGATTTTTATTGTTCTATTTTATACGACCTTCTCGTTTTGAACACACATTATTTGATTATATGTCAATTTAAGAAAAACAGGGCGGGGTAAAATTTTATCTGTTAACTATTTTCATTATTTAACATTGTCTTTAAATAAGTAAGTTAACCATCTAAAAATAATAGTGTTGATGCGTTGAATACCCAAATTTTATTAATTTATTAATAAAATATAAATAAAAGAAAAAAATTAAATGACCTTTAAATTATGAAAATTCATAAATATTTATTAAGGGTATCGTGAATTTTATTGTAGGAATAATCCGATAACGGTATATGTCAATAACGATAGGTGTTAGATAAAATTAAAGTGACTGAGTGCTTAAAGCGATTAATCTCATGATTCCCACTAACTGACAGTTTCAAGAAGTTAAGAAGATAATGAGTATAAAAGTTAGACAATTTATTAGAAAATGATTTATAAATGCCACATTAAGATTCGAAGAAAGAACATGAACTCATCGTCAACAAATTAATACAACTCCTTTCTTCAGAGTTACTATATTAGAAGTAAGATTAGATACATGTTGGGCACATCATTAGGAGGTTTGCAAGATAGGAATTAATATAGTTATAGTTTCTGTGAATAATTCTCAGTCTCATATTATTGAAATTATTGTAGTTGAAATAATTTTCGATCCCTTATTATTAAAAACTATACTTGTGTAACTGTTCTAACTGTACCGCTCGTTCTGTATTCCAATAAGTCCTTGAATCTAAGGAACACACAAGTGCTTGATTCTTGATAAATAATTTTTATTATTGAATTTTTTATTGTCTAAAATAATTTTTAATTTCAACAATAATATAAAACTAATATTTGTTTTTTTTGTTCACATTTTGAATTGGCACACCCGATGAGACCAATAATCAAAAATACTGTGAATAATAGTACGTCGTCGCACTGATGATAACAACCCAGAAGGAAATGAGGTTCAAGTTAGAACCTAGAGAACCAAGTGGAGTTGAAGGGAGAAAATTATTATTAGAATGAATAATGCATCTTGAATGTGACGCCCCCAAATCTGGGCCCACACAACCCAAACTTGAGTCGTCAAAAGACTACAACAAAATTATTACAACAAAGCACAACGTACAACAATACAGTGTATAATAATACACAACTAAGTCTTCACTATTATTGCCACACTATTTTACAAAACGTGAAGACTATGATAACTATTCCTCGGACCCTCACTCCATCCCCCGGCTAGACCCTGTTATGTTTTCATCTCCTGTTGAAAAACAATGGAACAAAAGAAAGGGTGAGCTCAAATAGCCCAGTAAGAAATATCATGACTAAGATAATGACGAATAAATTATCATTAGCCTTCAACAGTTGAGTTCTTGATAGAATACAATAGACTACAAGGTTTATATCAAAAACTACAGTTAAATTCTTAAACAACGTTCAGATCAATAATAGCAGCGGAATGAGTAATCTATTAGAAGAATAATGCAGACTATAATGTCCACTCGGTTCTCTTTTTAGGAAAAACATCATCAACTTTTATCATCTGAAATATCATTAGTCAAGATAATACAAATTCACAGTTCCTGATCATAATCATGCAGATCAACAGTTCGTCTTTGCACTACGGGCCAAAGATATTCAATATAGCACCAACGGTCATGATTATACCAGATTCAGCCTTTGGTCATAATCATACCAATCAACAGTTCATCTTTGCACTACGGGCCAAAGAGAACATTCACCACGTGCCATAAAAGACACCGAACAGATGTATCGCCTTTAACCTATTATATCGCCTTTAACCTATCATCTGTTCAACAAATATATCACATCTGTGCCCCCGGCCACAGATATTCACAACAGCTTGATTTTTGGATGATTAGAATGATATAAATGATGAACAGAAGAAATAGGATAACAATAAGTATCGGAAGTTTACTTTGTACAGATTCAAATAATGTCCAAATTGTCAACATGATGTGGAGTGAAATTTAAAAATGATATTCAAGATCCACAGTTCAGAATAACGGTTACAATTCAATAGAAAGGTTCACATAAATAGGAAGGTTCAGTTGAAATAATGAAGTTCAACTATTATGAAACATATAATATTTTCAGGAATTATAGAAGCAATAGTTCCATAATAAATTTCGATTTAGGAGTATGAAAGAAAATAATATCCCTTACCGTAGCAGTTTTGATTAACAAAAGGTGAAGGAAATTAATACAAAGGGTTATTCACCAACATGCGGCAATCCGCTCCGTAAGGTTATTCCCACAATTTAATAGAATTTGAGTACAAAGAGTTATTCACCAAACAGGCGGCAATCCGCTCCGTAAGGTTATTCTCAGAGATTAATAATGAATGAATACGAAAGGTTATTCACCAACAGGCGGCAATTCGCTCCGTAAGGTTATTCCCACAATTTAATACATGGAAATAAAATGCACGTCTTATGAGTAAGGAAGAAACAATATTATTATCGAGAATCAAATAATGATAATCCCTTACCATAGTATGTTTGAATAATGGAAGATGAAAAAGATGGTATCCCTTACCTCAACACGTGACTGGATATTGATTTAAATGAGGTTGATTAACTTGAACAGTACACGTATACTTATAGATCTTCACAAATACTCAAGATGACTTAAGCACACTTAGAGAGAACTTTCACAAGAAGTATTTAGAGAGAAAAAGAAAGAACAAGTAAGGAAGTTTATGAAAAATCCTTAAGTTAAGGCTTCTATTTATAGCCAAAAATCTTATCATTCATTTAATCTAAACCATTCATTTAAAGATCATCTTTTAATCTACACCATCCATTTCAAATATTATATTATCTTTAATCTACACCATTCATTTCATATCACCTAATAATCACCTAACTTTATATTATAAACAAATCAATTTAATTATTCAACAATAATTCACACTTTAATCTACACCATTCATTTCATATCACCTAATAATCACCTAACTTTATATTATAAACAAATCAATTCAATTATTCAACAATAATTCACACTTTAATCTACACCATTCATTTCATATCACCTAATAATCACCTAACTTTATATTATAAACAAATAACTTTATCAATTCAATTATTATGACTAATTGTTATAAATACAGTATAGTTAGCTCTTAGATATCAAGTCAATAAATTAATGAAATACAACTGTTTAAATAACATCATAATAGAGATAACAATAATGTAAAATAAAGCATACGTTACTGTGTAATGACAATTATTGATTCAATAATGTGAATTACTGTGCATATGTTACTGTGACAATTATTAGGTTCAATAATTTTAAAAACAGTGCAACAACAATTATTGACTCAATGATATAAAATACAGTGTAATGACAATTATTAAATCAATAATGCAAAATACTGTGTAACAACAATTATTGAATTGATAATATAAAATATTATGCAGTGACAATTATCGATGAAATGATGCGTAACAGTTACGGTGTCAATTATCAGACCAAAAATATGAGACACTATGCAATACCGTGTGTTACTGTAGAGTACCGAGTGCTACAGAAAATACCAATAACTATCGTATGCTACTATTCTTTTATCACCGGTATTTTAACAGTTCCGTTGACTATTTTTATTTAAAAAGGTTATTTCTGTCGTTTTCTATATCCGACAAATATTCCGATGTGGGGTCCACCAATAATTTGTTATTTCGGCGCCGTCGGACCAAACGAATATTCCCCGACCAAACGAATATTGTCCGACAAAATAAAATTTGCACATAACATCCTTAACTTTTAACTTTATCGATTTAACCACTTACTGTTTCAAAAAATATATATATATGAAGAAAAATTAAATTTTGTATTTCATAAAATTCGAGGTCTTACATTGAATGTATCGTAACATTCTTTATTTATAGTATGATAGTCATTTCCTTTGTGAGTTAGAAATTAAAATCTTACTAAGTCTTAGAATCTCATTGGCTAATCAAGCTTTATGAAAATTCTATTAATTTAGACTAAAGTATAGATTGCATCATAAAATTTACATATTTGAGAACAGACCGTGAACCTAGGAAGTGAGTAGAAGATTGGGAGGGAGGGATGTGAACAGACCGTGAACCTAGGAAGGAGAAAGATAGGAAATTAGGATTGGGAGAAGTTGCGTATGATATAATCTGATATCTATTCTGTTGCCTTCTTTTTTTCTTTCTCTTTTTAATATTTTAATTTAAACAACATAATTTTGAGAGAGTAACCTAATATAATCTTGTTGGCTTATATATATATATATATATATATATATGCATGCATGGGTCTTTTTATGCCATGGTTACAAAATGCCGGATAGTTTGAAATTTAACACTTCGGGCCTGTTATATATAGTTGTTATCCCCCTATGCACACCTATTCAGCAATCCCTCATTTCTCTTTCGTTTAAAAATAACAAGGCTTTGGGCTTTTGTATTTTTTTAGGTATCCACAAAGCTAAAATAATTACTTCATTATATTAAAATTTTATTTTCCTACTTAAAATTGGATTTTGATTCGGAATCAAAAGATTTAAATAATATTCATACGAGAACAAAAAATGTAAATGGACTCTGAGAGAAAAAATCCTAAACAAACTCAAAAAGAATTATTACAATTTTCATAATTATATTGTATAAAATAAATGAATATATATCGAGTATAAATTAAAAATTATATATTTATTTTAAAAATTAATTATATATTTTAAAACGGATAAAGATATAATTTGTTGACTTTGTCTCTGATGGTGTGTGTAATAAACTAATAATCTTGTTAATACTGTTACAAAATTGGTGACTTAAAAAGTAAAGATAAAATTAAAAAAATTGATATTTTTACAAGAAAAATTGATATTTTCATAAGATTATACTCATATGAAGATGAATCCCACTTATTATTCATGTGAATAGATTCTTGCGAAAATATTAATTTACCTTGTAGAAATATCAATCATTTAGAATTATTATGCAACTTATACTAAAAATTATAAGCTTTATTATAAGGGAATTAATATTTTTACATTGTTTTTTGATATTTTTATACGGTAGATTTCGCATGTATAGTCTATATCAATAGTTAATCATCGTTATACATTTATAGCGACACTTTTGTAGAATTTAACGTGTAAAAATATCAAAAAAAAAATATAAAAAATATCAATATCCTATTATAATCAACTTTAATTGCAAAGAAGATGCTGTAAATTACAACACAAATCTACAGTCTCAATCACAATATAAAATTATTAAAATAACAGCTTGCATGAGAAAGAAACTTACAAAATTTGCCGACTAAGATTTAGGTACAACACCTACAATACAACTACTACAGTGGGGTATAGATTATATAATGTACAGTAGTCTGCCAAGTGAATTTTACCTTGGGATATATTGTTTCTATTTATTTATAATTTGCTTCACATTTCCCTTGTTTTTATAAAAAGAGGCTTCTTTTGACATTTCAAAACTTTTCTGACATATTAAATTTAAAAATTAAAATTTGATGTCATTAATAAAAGTAATGAATGTTATAATTATTGATAACTTTACAAAATTCATGGAATTTTTTATTTGGAAGATAGGAAATAATATTTTAAAGTTTTTCTATATATTATAACAAAAATATTTCAACCACAGTTAAGAATAGATGTTACGATATATTCTATAAATTAATATAAAATATATAATTAATTGATTATTTATCTACTCACAACAAAAGTTAATATTTTATTTGCCGTAATATAATTTTTTTGTGAAACTTTATAAAAAAAATGATATATATCGTGAATTATTTAATTATTAATTAAGTGAATAAGCATTAACGTTTAATCTTTTAAAGAGATACATAATAAATAAAATCCTCTTATAATTTTATCGTGATATATTTTATAATTATAATTTGACACAAATATGATGCAATCTATACCAATAAGACTGTAAAATGAACCAAATGGTTCATATTTGATTTGTACTCATTCGACTAAAAGTTCGATTTAAGATCGACTCAAAATATAAATGAATTAAATATGAATAAAGTTTAAAATTCGATAAATCACTCGAATCTTTTAAAATTATAATTTTCTAGTGATACTTAGATTATATTCGCTCGAAAAGTTCAAACTACTCATACTCAATTCGAGATTGTGTATCAATTAAACTTTATTTCATACTTAAATAAATTTTATAAACTAAATTTATTATATTTAATATTCAATTTAACTCAATTTATTTATACTCTTATGTACCAACTTCAAATTTTAATTTACAAGGGAAGGTTAATAAAATAAACGTGCACGACAACCACGTGCTCAATGGAAAAGTAAACAAATTCAAGTCAGTCAGTTTTGAACGAGAGGAACAGGCCTCACCTGCACCTTCCTACCCAAATCTCTCTCTCCTCTTTCTACAGAGCTTCTAGCTAGGGTTTGTTTCCTCTCTCGTGGCTCAGGTACTTACATACTCTCTCTCTTCTTTCTTATCATAATGTTTCTAAATTCTATGGATTTTACTGATTTAGATTGAATTTGTACCGAATTTTCCTTTTCCCTTGGAAATGATTGGATTCTTTTTGTCTCTAATTAATTCGATATTGAAATTTGTTATCTTTGGTGTTTTGTCTGGTTTAATCATTTCTGATACGGTTTTTGGATTTTCAGTTTCTTTTATTCGTGGGACTGTGTTATAATTTTAATAAATGATTATTTTAGGAAAGCTTATCCATATGATTTTTATACGATGTGGTGTCAGTTTATTGATGAGTGTACTGAAGACTATTTAAGATATGTGTTTATATATATATATATATATATATATGGTCATGCTGTTATAGTAAGCAGGCCCAAGTAGTAATTTTAAGCATTTACTTTCACAAGATATTATTGTTGGAACTCTCACTGATAGAACTCCGTTTACTACATAAGATCATTTTAACAAATTCCCAGGACAACACTCTTAATTAAATACGTTAAAAAAATTTCCTTTAACATGTTCTCATAACACTTTTCAATACTTCCATAAAGACGATATTTAAGACACAATTATAACAATCTCCCCTGGGCACTTGTTTGCATTTTCCTTTTATATATGGGTGCTTTTGCTGGTGTTGTAGAAGTTGGAGCATGCTACACATATAGTAGGCCATCTCCAGCAGCATAATCCTAGACTAAATATAGTCTAAAATTCATCTTCCCTCTCCAGTAGTTAGACTAAATATAGGCTGAGACTATATTTGAAGCACCAAAAGGACTAAATCAAGGAACTTGATAGTCCATGGACTATAATTTTAATTATATTTAAATGGGAGAGTGGAAGAATGATTGAAGTTTTTTTGAATTCATTGATTATTTTAATCTTTTTATATAATAGTCCATCTGTTGGAAAGATTGAAGACTAAAAGACATTTGTTGGTGTCATATGAACTAAATATAGTCCATGGGATAGTCTAGTTGCTGGAGATGCTGTTAGAGCTTGTATTTTTTTGATTGTGTTGTTGGAAGGGATATCTTGGGAGATACTAATATGGTAAGAAATAATCTTTTGGCACACAAATATGTTGAAAGGCACCTGAGTTATGGTTTTTACATTTATGGATCAGTTTGATTTTATTTATTTTTTTGGTCAACAAGGATAAATCTGCATATGCTGAAAATTATTATTGTTCCATGTGCAGTAGGATAAGATTTAAGCAAAATGTTTATGACTTTTGCTCTCTAATTACTCAAGGTTCTCTTTTCTTATTGTGAATGTTGTTCAGTTGTAAAGAATAAGCATTTAACTTATGCTTATTATTATGGTTGCATTGTCGAAAATTAGGATAAAAGGCATAGTTGAATTGAGGTATTGTTGACAACAAGGAAGACGCATATTAAGCTAGCTAGCAAAATGTTGTAGCAGAAGAAAAGACG
Source organism: Hedera helix (assembly GCA_947179155.2). Classification (NCBI taxonomy): domain Eukaryota; kingdom Viridiplantae; phylum Streptophyta; class Magnoliopsida; order Apiales; family Araliaceae; genus Hedera; species Hedera helix. The sequence goes on from OX359278.1 coordinate 42,155,943, forward strand.
AAGGCAATAAATATGGAACTAGTTCAATAAGTCAACAAACACTTGGTCAGTGACTATAACTGTATATACTAATTTGTGATAAATGACATTTCCTTGGTCTTTTCAAACTGGGAAACAAAAATGAGACTCCTATTCCTGCAGGTTGACTGAAACAATTCATTACGCAAGCATTAATTACAAAACAAGCTTTATTACCTCTCCTTCTCTTTAAACTAAGCTGTGTACTTTTGTGCAGGTTAATTTTGATGCTTTGGGGAGTTAAAATGCGGAAAATGCTGTTTGGAATCAAAGGGATTGTGTCTGTGTGAATCATACTGAATTGAACACTTGGTATCACTTCCAAATGGAGGATGAGAATGACCTTGAGCTTAGCTTGGGTCTATCTTGTGGTAAATCATCTGCTGTTTCGAAGGCTGCAAATGGAAGCTCTTCTGATACTAGAACAGAGGAAGGTGATAGAGGCAGCAAAATAATTGATGACTTTAAAAACTTTCTGCATGGTGGGACCCAGAAAAAAGACTCTGGATTAGTGTCTCAAAAAAGTGATTTAGTGAAACCCGAGGAGAACTTCTTTGATAACCTTTCCAATTCAGCTATTAATGTGGGTGCTTCTACAAACTTGAGCGGTGGAGGTTTCTGGGTTGTAAATAATAACAGGTCTTCAGAAGTTGAAAAAGAAAAGAGATTGGAAACTGGCAGCAAACGTAAAAATTTGTTTGATGAGATAAACCATCAGAAGAAGCGTGAGAGAGATTCTGACAAGACAAGGGCATCACACATTTCCATAACCACAGATGAAGGCTCAACTGCGGAAAATGAGGACGTGGCAGATTCTGAAGCTGAGGGGTCAACCTCGAGGCCCGTTCCACCCCGTGATGATGGATACAAAAGGCACACTGGGGGTAGTGGATTATCTGAGATTCCTAAGGAAGTTCATGTGGTTTCCGGCTCAAATGGTCTAGAAAAAGGACAAAATAGATTCACTATTTCATCAGAAAATGAATTTAAGTTTAGGAATGTTTCCTACAGCGTCCCGTTCCCGCCTCAACCAGTAAACATTATGAACATGCATTATACATTACCAGTCAAGGAGTCTTACCCAGTGGTTGCACCCGGAACCTCAAACTATGCATTACCTGGCATGATGCATATGATGGGTACTTCAAATAGCGAGAGACCAGCAAATCAACACGTGATGCCTGCCAACTTACCATTGATGTTTGGATACTCTCCAGTCCAGCTTCCGGTGTTGGATAAAGATAACTCCCAGGGTTTGGTCCCTCATTCACAACAACTTAATTCATCCTACTTCAGCAGGGGTCTGCCAAACTCAGATAAGCAAAATGATGGACTGAAGATATCAGAAGGTTATTTTCTTCATTCTTTATCTGTGAATCTAATTATGATACATATATTTTAGATATCTAAGAGATGGAGATGTGTTTCTTACATGTGTCATACAGTTCAATTTTCCTTATTTGGCACAGGGCATAGAAATATATGATAGAATGTTAACTTTTTATTAATTTCACACCACCTCCTGTGGATGCTCTGTCGCCTAGCAAGGTTGTAAGATCAGTTAGTTTCTACAAATTCTTTTAGGCAAGGGATGCTGGGTTATACATCAGATAATTTTGGATCCTAATTTTGTACAATTTAGTTTATTGAAGATTATTACATACGAGGCTCATTTGCAGTGCTGTAAAGGCATTTATTGGCATAAATTTTTTTAGACCATCACATTGAGTACATATCTTAGCTTTAGTTATATACCTTTTCGGCTATGCATTAGTAGCTATTGATACTCTGATAATTGATATATGCTATACATATTCGTAATGTAAATCAGTACTTCTATGCTATGATAAATTCTTCTGCACTGCATTTAAGTTAATACCTACTCCTACTAATGAGGTTCATTCCTTACTCTCAACTTTGTTAATACAGCTGCCATGCCGGTAATTCCGCTCAAGTCATCTGAGACTATGCAATATGATGGGAAGGTAGTTGACCTCACCAAAGGTGATGGGAAACATCACGCCACAGAAGAAGGCTCTTCTTCTCCGAATGGAGATGATGTGAAGCAAAGCGGCATCATTGTCATGGCAAATACATCTGACCAGCCATGGGCAGAAGGGTGCTCTTCTGAATTTCAAGCTATACGGCCAGGTATCGCTGGTGATGTGAAATTTGGTGGGTGTGGTTCAGTTCCAAATTTACCATGGGTTTCTACAACAGGTTCCGGCCCTAAGGGCAGGACTATATCAGGTGTTACCTACAGATTCAGTGCAACCGAAATCCGAATTGTTTGTGCATGCCATGGATTGCACATGTCCACTAAAGAGTTTGTACAACATGCTAGTGAAGAACAGCAAACCAATCAAGAAATTGCCTCTGGTTTAGCATTTCCAAGTAGCAACTCTGCAGCCTCGGCTCAAAGTTGATTCCTTGTGTAGAATTTATTCATTTGTCGACAAAGACTAGGTCTGTCTTGTAACTGGGCTAATAAAGTTTGACATATGACGCAAGAAGCAACTTGGCTTTGGATGTGTACAAACACTTGTGAGATTGCTATCTGGTTATCACTTCATACGTGCTTAATATTCAGTCTTCCTTTTGATCAGTTATTTTCTTGTGCAATTGACAACAGAACACCTCTTTCCAGAGTTAGCATGATCAAATTGATATATGTTAATCAACATTGCGTCTGTCACACCCTAATTGATTATATATAGAGAATTGTTGCTTCGTATGGATTATAATTATATTTTTTAAAAAAGATTATGTAAGGTTCTCTTATACTGTAAGGTTATATTTGTTTACAAAAAATATATATTTAGGAATGAACTATTTATATTAATTTAACACTATTTCGGACTATTTTATCCTATTGTGGAAGATTAATAATCATTTACATAGTCTTATAGATTATTTTTTTTTTTATCATTTTTAAGACTATTTATATGGGATTATATAATTCATGAAAAATTTGGGATTAATAGTCTCCTTATTTTAAGATAAGAAATGATTTTATGAGATTAATAGTCCAATATTAAGAGACTAATAATCTCTCGTAAAATGATTAAATAATATAAAATAATATTAAATTAAAATAAATAGTCAAATTTCAAAGGATATAATCATTAATTATTCGTGGGAGAAAGAATGTTCGTACTACAACATCTATCTTTCCAATGTGCATTCTCAAGCAAGCAACATTGATTGTCTTGTATTCTTTCATTACTTTCACCTTCTCTTTCACTTTCTTTCTGTAAAAAGGTTAAAAGAATCATTTAATTTTCTAAAAAGATTGCAATTCTTCATTCTGTATTATTTTATTTTATTTGGTTAGATTTATATCATGTACAGAAGTATAAATTATTATTATTATTATTATTATTATTATTATTATTATTATGTCAATTGCTATGAATTCAATATAAGGAAATTGCAAGGAAAAACTATCATTATTAATAAATTAAGCAAACAAACGGAAGGGGTGAAAATAACAAAAAAAATTGATATTAGTTTACTCAGCTACCTACTCTTTCATCAATTATTGAACATAATTATATACATTATCAATAGTAATTATTTAGTATTAATTTCAGTTACAATAAAGAATTAAAACTCTGTTTAATGGCTATAAAATCACAAGTCAAATATGTGCAACTATGAGCCTCTCCACCACCTCATCACTCTTGAATTTCAAATGTTGCACTAAATAATAAATATCACCATTCTAATTGGAACAAACAAGAAATCCTATAAAAAAACCAAGAAAAAAACTAACAGGCCAGAAGGGGAAAAATACTACTATTTTGGGGTGGCCTTTTGGAAGCACTCATACATATCATACCCTTCTTGTCCAACTACCATTTATAATCTTCTCATGCCCTTCTGCCTACAAAATTCACCAAAAAATCTTACCTTTTCAAGATTAAATATGCATAAATTGATGCTATTTCTTATGTTCTTAACTGTGAAAGCACAATCTTCTAGCAGCCAGGAAGATTTAGCAGGCGGCAGTTTTCAGGCAAACCTTGCTGTTGTTATTAGTGTACTTGGTTGTATGTTTTTCATAACCTTTTTTCTTCTTGTCTATGCCAAATTCTGCCGCCGTTTGTCTGCAAATGAAGTACTAAATCAGGGACAAGGACTTATTCGATCAACGTCTCGTTACTCTGGAATCGATAAAACAGTGATTGAATCACTCCCTTTCTTTAGATTTTCTTCACTAAAAGGGTCGAGAAAAGGACTTGAATGTGCAGTTTGCTTGTCTAAATTCCAAGATTTTGAGATTCTTCGCCTACTGCCTAAATGTAAACACGCATTTCATATCGCCTGTGTTGATCAATGGCTTGAAAAACACTCGAGCTGTCCTCTTTGTAGGCACAAAGTTAGCACAGACGATCTTACATTGCTCACATATTCAAACAGTATGAGATTTCAAGGGTCAGACCTGAGGCATGACTCAAATTTAGAGGTTTTCGTGCAAAGGGAGGAAGATTATCATCATCACGGGTCATCAAGATTTAGTCGTGGGAGTAGCTTTAAGGGTAAGAATGAAGAAGAATTGCCAATCCAAGAAAGCTGTGAAAATGGTGAGGAAATTTTGCACAAGTTTAATCATAAGATCATTATTTCTGAGATTGTGCTAAAGAACAGATGGAGCAGTCTGACTTCTTCGGATCTCATGTCTCTAAACTCGGAGATGATTAATGTTATGTCCAGCTATAGATTCTCATCAAATGATTCTGAAAATGAGCAATTTGCAAGAAAAAAAGAGATTGAACATGTTGAAGTTATGAAAATTGAGGAGGAAATGGAAAGGAAGAGATTGTTTGAGAACAGACTCAGCAAAATCAACCAAACTGAAACACTCCCATTTTCCGGATTTCCTAATAACGCTACTACTTCAAAGGCTTTGAATCCAACTGAGAAGAGATCAATGTCAGAGATAGTAGTTCATCCGAGATTTACAGAATTCAGCATGGGAAATAGTGCAGGAGATCCCGAAAATAATGTCAAGGAGGAAAGAATGAGGAGGCTGTGGTTGCCAATTGCAAGGAGAACAGTTCAATGGTTTGCCAATAGAGAGAGAGGGAGGAGGAGGTCTCCGCAATCTCAGAATGCAAGACAACCTTCTGATATATAGATTGGTTGCCAGTAGCAAGGACAACAGTTCTTGCAATCTGGTTCATTTCAAGGACAAAGCATTCCTTTAGGATTTTGAGGAACAGTCTCATTTAGTTACTATTGTCAAGAATCAAGATCAAGAGGAAAAGGTGCACTTTTTTATTATTATTATTATTTTTTTGGAATTTTTTTCCAAATAATGTCCTTGAATGTGCTAATAATATGTTGATGAATTATTATTATTATAGGAAGAGAAATAAACACTTTTGTATTAAAAAATTGGAAAGTGTTTATTTGTACTTTGAATATCTTATGCTACATTTGAGCATATTATTGATATTTTGTTTTGTTTGAGTTGTATGTAATATATAAAGCAAACTGATAAATCTACACGGTTTTTTTGATAAATTTACACGGTAGACTCCACAAAAGTGTCGCTGCTATAAATATATAAACACTCGTTAAACATATAAAGAGAAAAGAGTAGAGAAGGTAGAAATAAACAAGGGGAAAGAGGAATTCACAAAATCCCTCCTACAGGCTACAGTGATGAACAAAAGGCAAGTAGCACTTGTTTTCCTACAAAATTGCCAACATAACTAAAATGTACTCCCTCCCCTCCTGCTATCTGAGGGACGGACTATTAACTATTAATTAATTATTTATTTATTTTGACAAGAGGTAATATAGTTATTTTTTTGTCCCGTCAAACATTTTTTATCTGTGCTACAAACTATTCGATCAGGGCCAGACTCAGTCACGGCCCGGGCGGGGTATAGTGTTAATATAATAAATTGCTGCCCACCCTAAAAAACAAAAGGCTCGAGTGAAAGTACAGTCTGATAATTTTTAATATTCTCTTTTAACTTCAAATTTCAATTTTTATTTATATGATTTCCTTCAAATTTTAAGGTTAACGTTAAATATTATTATTTTTTTTTCTAATTTTTAGTTGATATTCGCTAGGAAAATTAATATTTTCCCAATCGACTCAAATAAAGATGGACCTCACTTACTATTCACGTGAGTAGAGAATTGCGAAAATATTAATTATTCATGAATGGTTTTTTATTTAGTTTGGACTCTTATTTATTTTTATCCATTCATGTTAATTAGTACATTGACACGTACTCTTTAATTTTATAATATATATTGAAGTTTTTGAAATCTGCATCACTAGATGATGAATTTAAAATAATAGAGGTATAAATTATGAATATATAATTTTGATTAAAAACTATAGGGTGTGTAATTTGTTCATATCATTAATCTTTTAAGTTTGTTTTTTTTATTATTTTGTAAATTTGTATTTGAGATTTTGAATCAAGATAAATAAGTATATTGAAAAAAAAATCAAGCTAGATCTAGAACTACTAAACGTGCTTGATACGAATTTTTTTTCTTGTTGAATCTTCTCGAGAGTCTATTAGTTCAAAAGTAATCTAGAGAAATTATTTCTTCACAAAAAAATATATTTGATACAATTGACAATAAGGCGATTATAAAATAATTTCAAGAAATAAAATTTTGAAATAATTTTGTAGTAACTTTTATATGTTTTTAATTAAATTTTGCATTTAGTACATTTTTTAATTATTTTTTTGTAAAATTTAATAATAAAAATGTCCACCCTCGATAATAATCCTACGCCCGCCCCTCTATTCGATGGGAAAAATTATTATATGCACCTGGGACAGGATGAATAGTTTGCTCCCCTCTCACATGAGGGTGGGGACCACGCGTGTTGGGATCCGTGCCACAACGCGTGGTCCCCACCCTCATGTGAGAGGGGGAGCAAACTGTTCATCCATGCCCCAGGGGCATGGAATAATTTCTCATTCGATGGACAGTAAAATGAGTTCTTACTTTCAACGGGTACTAAATCAGGAGGTGGAATAAATGTCGATAGTCGGAGTATGTGGCAATGAATCATTTATATATAACAATCGATTATTAGAATAATTAAAATTGATTTTATCAAAAGAAAGAGTAACAATAAGATTGATCTGCTGTAAGAGAGAGTAAAGGTAAGAACAATTTTTGTTAGAGTATTGCTGCAGCAACTAATGCAGATGACATTTTCTGTTGTGAATTGATTCTGTGACTATTCTTTTTTACGATAAAGTTAATTTTGATTATTCTCATCAACAACCAATTATTATGGATATATATATATATATATATATATATATATATATATATATATATATATATATTTCAGCAATCTCTTTCTTACTTTCTTTCTTTCCTCAGTTTATTATTGTATATTATATTATTATTATTATTATTATCAGGTTATCAGGCAAGATGTCAACGTAAGAGATGAATCCCTTTTTTGTCATTTTAAAAAAACATGCAGCAGGATGATGATTAATAAATAAACAGACTCCATCCATGCGCATTTAATTAAATGGGTTGGTTGGTGGCGATATTTAAAAACAATTTTTTTTATTGGGTAGTTTAGTTGCTAATCTCACAGTACAGTACTGGCTGGCTGCTAGTAATTTAGAAAAGAGGTTGGAAAAATATCCAGAAGTTAGTAAGAAAGCAGTATTAAAATCCAGTCGAATCTTTTGTAAAGCTGATCCTACTCTTGGTATTCAAGAGATTAGGGTTACGATACTTATTATGGATATTAAGGATAAATATGATGCAGTTTAATATGATTTAAAATTCAAATCACACAAAAATTTGTTTAAATATGGTTTGACAAATTTAAAATCGCATATAAAACCACTTGTGATTAGTGCGGTGCGATTTTGAACCTTGCAGAGCAATTTCATTTAGTGCAATTTCAATTCCAAAATTAATTAAAATAATTAAATTTTATACAATTTAAATTAATATTTTAGTATCACACAATATTAAATAACATTTTGATAACACACAATTTTGCTTATAATATTTTGTTTAAACAAAAGCAAAATAAAATCTAAAAATATGAATAATGATATATCCTTACATATGAAAATTCTAAATAGAGATAATTACAATTTGGGATAATTCTAAATATTTGTACATTATAATAATACTTCTTGATATGCTCCATTTTGACAGTGCAGTTTCTTAAATGCAGTTTTGCCTATAAACCAAACTGCATTTGTAGTTTTTCAATCACTTAAAACCACCACATACATCGAATCCGTTGATGCGGTTTTACTTGGTGCAATTTTTGCAGTTTTTGGTATAATTTTGGAGACAATTCGGTTTCTTGCTCACTCCTAGTGGACGTGTGTGTGGGTTTAAAATTAGTAAAAATAAATAAAATAAAAAAGTTGTCAATTTCTGAATCAATGTACAAGAAAATTTGAAAGCGAAGGTATTTTTGCTAGGCCAAACTAGTCAAGATCGGTCACAATTGTAGTCATAGTGAAGGAATTGAAGTTCATTCTTGGAAATTTTTTACAAGAAATGAGGCTCACTCATTTACACATATACCTCCTCCTCCTATATACAAAAGCCGGAAATTTTGCTATTTACGTCTTGGTATAAACAGCTATCCATATGCTAAGAGAAAATTATGTTTTTCTACCAGTCTTCAAGCCATTCTGGAGTGTTAAGTCCTTCTTTTTCTCCATCTGGGGAAAGTGGATAAGCAACTGCATCCTCAGCGTGACTTTCCAGATGCTGATTTATGCGACAGGTGATCTCACAAGGAACTGGAACACTATGGTCTGTTACTCCTTTCCAATCAACACTAGCAAACCATGGATGACTTTTGACAGAGTCAGCACCTTGGCTACCGAGTCTTTTGTCATCATCAACTTCGAGTAACTAAAACAAAATCATTTATCAGGACATGGCTGCTCATTGTGAAAGAACTAAAAACAGGATCAAACGAAGAGGTAGATATTTTAAGTGATACCTTCGTGAGGAGATCAACAGCTTCAGGGCTAAAAGTTTGTGGAAGAGTGAATCGTCCTTTTGCAAATGTATCGAGCTCACCTTCTCTCCATGAACCAAACGGCATTTCACCCTGTAGCATGAAATAGATCAACACTCCCAAGGCCCACCTACACATTATATCCCCTAAAAGATTTGAGGTTAAGCTGACCACTTTAGGATGTTAGATCAAAAATAGAGAATGTCAAGAGGAATCTCTCCTTAATCTGGCATCAAGGAGATATATCTCACTGCCTATGTCTCATAAAGCATCTTGAATTCATTTGTATAAATGCCTCTCTTGTATAACTTAAATATGATACTAGATACCATTTGACATGCCTTCATGTTGTCCAATTCATTTGTTTGCAGCATGCTACTAAATGGAAGAATTAACTATAATATACCAAATTTCTAGTTTATCATGTCAACGCACTAATGTTTAGTGAAATCTGCATAACATTCGAAAATGTTTCTCACACTTTTCTGTGCTCTACTGCCATTTTATCATCTCTCTGTTTCCTCACAAGTTCCTCTTTTACTTGTCTATAAATAATAATCACAAGAAGTGTTTTCTATTGCCTCACATTGTCAAGTGTAATATTAAACAGACAAAGAACAATGTCAGTAATTGAAGTAACCAGAGAGGTATGCAGGTGGCCTTTTTACCAGTCAGCAGGAAGACCATGGCCTTTCCCTTGGACTATTTCTGGAGCTAGAGAGTCTGCCATCCCACATATCGTAAATGTTCTTTCCCCAGATAATTTCTTCCCAAATCTGAAGTCCACAAGCTACAATGAAACGAGAAATAATATTATCATCCATAATATGTTTCTAGTTGCAGGTTCTCATCAAGTAACAGACAAATACTACTCCATCCGTTCCAAAATATAGGAGATTAGGATCCCATTCCTTTGTTGCTCATATAAACTAAAATAACTTAATACAGATATTATTGAACGCAAAGCAGCAAATTAATAATTTATCACAACACCAACCTGCAAATATCCTGTCTGATCTAACATTAGAACATCTGGAGACACACCTCTGTAGAGAACCCCGTTCTGAAGATTACACAGAAGGAATAGATTGAATAGCTTGAAATCACAATATGTGCATCAGAAGTTTGGAACCAATTAGAATCCAGCAAACCTTGTGTAAATCTTCCAGGGCAGTGACAACAGAGGCAGCACAGAACTTTGCAGAAGGTTCGTCAAGTGGGTTGTGAAGTATGGAAGCAATAGGGCAAGCAATGCATTTATTTAGAAGCATGGCAACATGTGTTTGATCAGCACAAGTGCATAGAAGTTGTGGCACACAAGCCAAAGCGCTCAAACTTTTCATGAGATCCTTCTCCTTCAAAACCTGAGCTTCTTTTGCAAGGTTTTTGATCTTCTGCTTTGAAAACCTTTTCAAGCTAAGCAAGTTCTCTGGTTCAAAGAAAGATGTATATCAGTGCATTTAAAGTAATTAAGTAAAGTGTTTTTTTTTTCTCATATCCCTATAAACATCGGATATCCTTAAGCCTTTTTTTTCATGCCATTACTTTAATCAGCTGTCCAATGTAAGCCACCAGAACAGTAACTTCACTTGCAAAATACATTCTCTGATGAGACTAAGAAATAAGAATATAAAGTTCTACCGTATAAAACAAAAAAACAAGGGAATTGATACTTCCACAAGAGAATTTGATAGTTCCATAAGGCTCTCCTCACATAAATAGTAAATGGAACCCACATTCATGTGAGTAAGGCCTTGTGAAAATATCAAATTTGCCTTTTGGAAATAACAATTCTCAAAAACAAACCTGAGTCTCTCAAAAGAACGAGTCCAATCTCACTGCAGTCGGTGGAATATAAGCATGTCCTCCACTCCTATAGAATTTGCCAGTATATAACATTCAGATGTATCCTCTCTTTTCAGAAATGGGGCCGTCAAAGATACATACGAGCAGGAAAAAATACCACTTACCAAATCTGAAAGCTTAACTTCAGAAAGGGTTGAAGGATCAATACTTCCAATGGAATCCATAGGAAACCTAGTTGAATTGTCCCTAGACCTAATTTACTCAGCACAATCAGGCATAACTCAATCGACAAAGGGAATCAAATAATAATTATTTTTTTAAAAAAGGAGAAAAGTATAGGACCAGCATTTATTGAACAGAATACCTAGATTTATTTTTTTACAAAATTTCAATGGATATTTCAGCTTATGTATTTGGAAAAAGAAATATATTACAGAAAAGATCGCAACATACTTAAGATAATCATCCTGTGAAAGCTCTGCTAGAGGACCAATGACTGACTCAAACTTTTCCTTCGTTAAGACAGCACATATCACATTGCCCACAGCAGTGGCACTCAAGTTGTCAATACATTCACCAAGAAGTGTCCACTCTCCAAAATAGCTTCCCTCAATCTTCTCCACTGAGAGCTCTTTGTTACTCTGTAGAGTATCTTCCTGATTTTGATTTTCAGACAAAAGGCTCAAGGCACTTTGACTTCTCACTGTTTCCACGTCAAAATTAATTCTAACTCGTCCCTTCTGGACAATATACAATCCTTGAAGATCCTCATTCTGCAAAACAAATTGAAGAGATTTAAGAAAGGAAACCAAGTAACGGTATATTTACTCTTTTACAATTAAGTGTACCTTATCAACTATTAGCTGCCCATCAGAGAAGGAAACTTCAGAAAGAGAATCTACAATATGACTCAGTTGTAAGATTGTGAACTTTGAGAGAAGATCAACAGACCGAAGCAACTTCAACGATGACAAGTTTGAAAACTCTGACATAAGAATTCCTCTAAAATCTTCTCTTTTTAAAGCCCATAGTGTTCCCCTTGTCACAGCACGAACAGAAGCTTGAAGGGGTTTATTATACCTGTACTTCAACGTATCACAACAAAAATATAACCTGTAAGAACTATTATTGGCCATATACATTAAAAATTCGACCATCATGGTTGACATCAATAATTATCCATGTAGATATGTCATACTGGCTCAATTTATGCCAGGTAAGACTCAAGGTTGCTCGAGGACAAGGTTATAATTCTAACAGGATTGGAGAAATCATACTTTTACAAGTTACAACTATTAAATGACAAGATAATATTCGTTCAGAACACACACACATATATTTCAGATTTTATTTAATTATTACTGGATCATTTTCACTTTCTAACCCTGAAGACAGAAAACTTCGGGTCAACTTTTGCAAGCCTCAAGAGAAATCAATTCACACTGTGTCAAGTAAATAAGACACAATATACATACATACATACATACATATATATATATATATATATATATATATATATATATATCCTCCTTTAGGAAAGTAATATTTCAATAACATGGGATAAAATAGCAGAAAGAGATATCTCACATTAGTGCAAGCTCTCCAAAGGATGACAACTTTTCAACTGTATACTTCTGTAAAACCCTCGGCACCTCTCCAGTTGTCTCTTCCTGCCATTGTAACATCCAGTCAAATTTACTATGGTAAAACTGGAACTAACTTAAAAAATTTATTATGACCCCTATGACCTAAAATAATGCGCGAGAGTAGCTTTGGAGTAACTAAACTAGATTAATAGATTCAAAGTTAACTGAAGCATTTATGATAACCTGGGTTGCCAACACCTCGAATTCTCCACTTCCAACAACATAAAAGCAATCACCTTCTTCACCCTGCAAAATTTGATATTTATTATGCTCTGCTGTTTTTTTCAATTTAAAAGAATTTCGGTTATCAAGAAAAATCCTCACCAATGAAAGTATGCATTCACACTACAATTGGGCTGGCAAATAGAGATGTCAAATATAATCAAATTAAATTTCTTACACATGCTTATGTGCACATCTTAGGACAAGAGAAGATGTAACTTGAGAAGTTATCTATTAGGTCACTTTTTGAAGACCAGAATTTCTTACAGTAAGGACTACTATCTACAAATGATATATGGATATAAGTTCCCACGAAAAAATATGTTCCTCATGGGCAGTAAACGTTAGATGAGTCAAGTTTTGTGAACACTTACCAAGTTTTTGTTAGCCACTTTGTTCATATAATGCCAAAAGGTTGTTGTATATCTAATCCATCCCCTCCCCCTCACCCACCCTGACACACATAGGGTGGAATATCAGTGAGACTGCCTTTTGATTATATAGTATGAATTTGCTGCCTCTTCAGGAATCCCAATGCATATATAAACATTAACCAGTCACACAGAATCAAGTCTCAAACAGCCATGCTTTTCACTTTCCTTTTCTGATAAGCGATTCATACAGCCATCATAACCTCATTAGTTCAATACTTGCACCTTGAAGAAGCCATCTTTCTAATTCAAATTTCAAAGTTTAATTTTTAAATCATGCACATTTCACAGAGTTATTGGACATTAGCTAACTCTGTGAATTCATCAGAAGCATCTTTCTTTATTCCAAATTAAGCACAACAGCTGAATTGTAAAACTCAATCAAAATCAAAATAAAATTTATGTTTTATGAAGTTACCAATTTCACCACAATGTCCCCTGGTTGAAACTCAACTCTTTGCATGCAGTCCAACAAAACATGACACTGAGAATCAGTAAGTTTTCTGAAAAGAAAATGATAATGCAAGGCCCGCTCAATGTGTGCCTGTATCAAATTGTTATAAAATTACTAATCAACCATAAAGGTAAAAGGGCAAGAAATATATTAGGAAATTATGATCTATCTTTCATATTTACACAAACTTGTGCTGAATCCAAGAAAATAAGTAATTGAAGTGCTTACTTCTTCTTCCCACGTTTTCCTGTGGGATGGAGAAGGAGGAACCCATGCTTGCCCATTCTCCAAAGAACTTTCAATGGCACGAAGATGCGTTCTTGATATATCTTGCCTTACACGCTGGTGCCTAGAATTCCAGCCCATGGTTGACGGAGACTCAGAACCAGAAAGCTCTACAAATTGAGGGAGTGGGGATCTTAAAACAGTACCAGAACTTGCTGATTGACCAACAGCAGTCTGCCATAAAAGAATAACTCAGAAAAAGAAAAGAAAAATGATTACCAAATGCACAACAGATAAAAATGATAAAATAGGCTTAATAATTGAGAACATGAGCTTTCTTACATCTGTTAACCCATTGATATGTACAACTATTATAGTAATATCATCTGTACGGGTTTCATACTGTAGCCAAAGCCGATAAGATTCAGCAACAATTGCAGCACAAGCATCATGAGGATCCTTGTATTTTGCAACCTAATATTACAGTAAAAATTTCATCTTCGCAGAGAAAAAAACTACAATCCAGTCAAAAATACAATCAAGTGACTCGTTGCTGTACCATGTTGGAAACACTAAAGAGCTGCAAAGAACATAATCTGATAAAAAAAAATTAGTATCTACTGAATCTTTTAATACTGAAAAGTGAAAACAACAATTCATCTAATAAGAAAAACAGAATACGCTAAAGATGCTACAATGCACCAACCCATGAAGACAAAACAAATACAATGGGTCACAAATGGATTAAAAAAACAGATAAAACCTACACAAGTAGAGGGATTTTTTTTAAATTGATCTGCTAAAAACAGTAAGAAACATGCGTGAAACTTTTACCTTGTCACCTACTAAACGAGCCTCTCAACCTACAGAACCGCTTGCTGCTGGAATACATAAACTACACAACTCCCTTAACTCAACTGTCTAAACACTTTAAAGGCATAAACCCTTACCCCTTTGCAAAACACAACTTCATCCTTTCATCTCTTCCTACGGTATATTGACTATAGATGGTTTTAATTCTTTCTCTGTTGCGGGACAAGGGTGCAAAAAGACTCTCCTGCATGCTCAACGCCAAAATTATGCAGGAACTGGTAGAAAGGGTTTTTTCTTCTGTTTCAATATCATCGAGTTTTGCAGCTACAAGGTAAAAATTAACCAAAGTACTGTTGAATGTGTAAAAGTTATGGACTTATGGCTTAAATAAACAATAAAGTTGAGGCCTGGGGCCTTTTCCATGTGCTGTGAACACAAACCAAGAGAGTTAGTTGACTGTTTTGGGGCCTCTTACTTGGTAGATGTAAGCTTAGAATTTGTGGAGAATTGGACTTATCAAGGTAAGATATAGGGTGATAAAAATTATTAGGAAGGTCTAGAAGGGGCAGAAGTTGAAGAAGATAGCTTTTTTGTCAATTGTTAAAGTTCCTAACAAAAATTAACAAGTTGAAGTTCCTCGAAATTAATAGAGAAATCGCAGTTAACATCATACATCAAACATTATTATATTCTTCATAATTTATAAACTGATGAGACACATACAAGAGCTGGTAGACGAAAAAAACTTGGTGACCAATTATTAAGAAGCATTAGATTGGGTATGGGTAATAGGTGGCTGTGTTGGGGAGGGACTACTTGACTTAGTTGGAGCATAACAATAATCAAAGTCACTTATTCACCAAACAAATCATAGACTTATAAGCATGTAATGTAAATGAAGCATTTGCTTAGTTAGCATTGAACTTAAAAGAGCTGAAATGAATCTAATATAATATAAATGCTATATACATCATAGACTATGTTATACATATAACTTACAGATTGGATATATGACATATACATCAACTCAAAAAATACAAGCAAGGTCACTAAAAGAATTATAAAACAGGAGCAATAAAACAGTTAGGCCCATCTCTCCGACCTGAGGAAACAAAGAGAGAAAAGGAAACTAGATACCTGAGGAAACAAAGAGAGAAAAGTAAACTAGATTTGAAAGATAGATAGATAGATAGATAGATAGATAGATATATAGAGAGAGAGCAGTAGCGCTTTCCAAAAGTTGAAAGGCAAAGAAGACCATAAATTGTAGCTCGCAAGGGGATTATTTACAAAGACCCTTTTCTTCTCTTCTGCCCTTGTTATTTTCTATTCTTCCTCTACTGGACAGGCCAAGGACCCACTAAATTAATTTATTTATTTTGAAATCCAAGTAAATCTAATGATTTGACCCTTTGTTTGACATCCTAGGTCCCTTAACCTCCACATTACCTAAGAAAGCCAACAACTAAAACATTTACATGACATCCTACTCTAAGCCTAATAACAAGCTTTTCCTTTTGAGGTCTAGTGTTGTGCATCATTCTGAGCAATTTTATCTAAATAGAAAATAAAAATTCTGAGCAACACTTCAACTCCTTTTTGTATAATAAGTCAAATTTTGCCCCACATAGAGGATTGGAACCAGTGACCTTGATATTATTTTTCAAGGCCTCTGCCATTTCTCCCATCCATGGTTCAAAGTATCAGGCTATCGGCCGATACGCATTGATATGACAATCGGCAATACCTAATGGGTATGACTGATACGTAAAAATATAGTCCAATATTGGCATATGCAAGATATAAAAGAATAACAATTTTGTATCAAGAAAATGCTAACAAGTCGAAAAACTATGTATCAAATGACTAATATTGTTATATGCATTAAATGACAACTCTGTACTTATTATTTTATTTACTCTTCTTTTTTAGTATTTCTTTTCAATTTTTTAAGTAATATATATCTTTTTGTTGGGTAAACACACAAACCGACACTGATAACCGATACTGCATCAAGAATTGAATGTCAGATACTTCTTCCAATACCACGACTTTGAACCATGCAATTCCACCCCTTGGGGTAATATTATACTTTACCTTTTTAAGTCTTTAACTAAATTAACAGCAAATGGGTGATTAAGAAAGTTCATAAAGTTTATTAAATTGAATATAGGAGGTAGATTTGTGTATGTTCTACATAAAATCCAGCTAGCAGCACCTTTAGTATGAAGAAAGTTCTAGGAGGTTTTAAAGATATATCGGTACCACAGTCGGCAATAAACTACCATAAGCATGCAGTTATGATAACTAGAACACAATATCCACCAGATTCGAAATATACAAATCAAGCAAAAGTAACTTTTTAATATATTTAAGCATCCAAACAAAATAAGACAGAGAATACCTTACCATTTCAATCACAGTTTGGCTAGATAGGAACTCAAACACCCCATCACTGGCGATCACAATGAAAGGATGATCAGCTGTAAGCTCCAAGACCACAATTTCAGGGTTCGCAACAACCCCAATTGTCTCAGCAATAGAATCGCCAATACTTCTTGTGAAAGCCGTACCAGGATACATGCCATTTTGCACCCATAATCTGGGAGGATCACCATCATCACCTTCTTCAGTGTCCCAACACTGTACATCTGGGTTTTTCCGCCCTTCAATCTGATCCAAAGTAAGAACTCTAGCTCCACAAAGCCTAACCCTTTCAAGCTCATCAGTCCGGAATGGAGTTTGATCTATTGACAGGTCAACAGCCACAATATCTGTTCCTCTCCTCTCAGCTATAACAGCCCTAGAATCACCTGAATTAGCAACATAAAGTGTCCTACCCTGAACCAATATCGTTATTGCAGTCGTCCCACTCATGCTATCATCCAAAGCATCAGCAGCATGCAACTGTGAATTTGTCTTCAAGAAAGCAGCATGACATGCCTCGACAGCATCCATATGAAACTGATCATTCCTAAGCAAATTTTCACATAATTTCTGCATAACAAATTGCGAACACTGAGCTCCGTATTCTCCATGCCCATCAAAAACCCCAAAGAAATGGTCATTAGGATTTGTCCCGAAAGGAGTGTGAATGCAAAAACTGTCTTGGTTAGCTTTATCAAGGGCATCAGGGTAATAGCCTCGTTGAGATAAATATGAATAACATATTTCAAAACTCCCAGCTGGAACCTTAACCGTTTGATACCCGTCAGGAGGTAGAAACTGTGCTGAAACTCTAGACAACCTGGTTATACCAACTTCCGGGTCCCTCGGCTGATTTGATTGATCTCTAGTTTCTTCATCTTCCCCATCTGAGGTTGCAGGTGAGAACACTCCAATCTCACCTGCTCTCACATTACCACTTTCTTTAACCTTGACATCTTTGGGTGTGCATATTTCACCAATACATGCCCTTGAGTAAACACAACCCATTACTACAAACAACAAACTAAGACAAATCCAGACACCAGAATTGACAAAACATTCATCAGGGTAATTTGTCGTGCCTAGCAAAATCCAATCGCAGTACTCTATTTCAACAATACCAATCCAAATTTAAAAATTCCAGCAAAATGGCCTCTGGATAGTTCTGTAAAATGCAAATGAAGAAAAGCAAAGACCCAAATCTCAGGAAATGCAAGAGAAATTATCAGAACCGACACAAACCTTATCTGTTCACATAATTCAACCATTCAAGTTTTTTCACAAACCAAACAAAATCCAGAAAAACCCACAATTTAAATTCGAAAACTTGTGACGCCTAATAATTTTGAACAAACACATTTGCAATTACGTTCTCACTATACAGTAGTTAATGAAGATAAATAAAATAGAATTATGTATGATAATAAATAGTATATGCATATTCCAACATATTATACAGGAAATGAAGATGATGCTGAGAGCTTACGTGTTAATTTGTCGACTAACGAATTTTTGAAAATCAAAAACAATAACGAGCTAAGACCGTTACTTTCAATGTTCAGTATAATTCTAATAGTGTACTCTTCTTCCCCAATTGAGACTGTCAGACGCCGGACGCGCAGTCAGGTTGATCGGGAAGAGAGTGAGTGTGCAAACTCGTTGGGGAAAATAGATGAAAGAGAAATTTTAAATGCTAAATTTTAAAGAATGGAGTTTGTTGTACATCATATAATGCTAAATTTTAAAGAATATACTGTAATATTTCATTTCCTTTTATAACGGACCTGTAAATTACGTACACGATTAGTTTATATTACTTTATTGTAAATTACAGTTGAATAATCTCAAGCGTAATTGTTATATGGAAAAACTTAACATGTGTCCTAAGGACACATGTTAAGCACACAGTTCAAGAGATCTTGAATTTGATGCAAATGTAAAAATTAAGAGAATATACATACAGTTTAAGAGAATATTCTTTTGAATTGTGTGTTTAATATGTACTTTTAGGGTACATGTTAAGAGAACTCTTGTTATATTTATGGGGTATTGGTCTTATGTTGATGATTAAGACCAATACTCTGTCAAATTTGGTTTTTACTATTGCAAGTGTGAATGAAATTCTTGTTATTGTAATTAGATTTTATTTTTTTATATTATATATCACTTGTAATGGATGATAAGGCTAGTAATTGTTGTATTTCTCTCGCGGTTATGCCTTTTTGAAACAAAAAATTTGTATTTTATATTGATTGACGCCTTTATGTTTGTGTAAAAAAGATCAATTAGGCTACTCGTGAGCCTTTAAGATAGAGATATATCAAGCGGAGATTATTGAGCTAGTGTATGGTAATAAAGTTTTACATCAATATATAAAATAACTAAAAGTTAAAGAATAAACTTGATGTTAATGTACGATGTGGAGAGATCACACATTAAATAAAAGATTGTAGAGGTGTTGCGTAATAAGAAAAATCACACATCAAAATATAAATAGACAGATTGATAAGATACATGTTTTAATATATCATAAACCTAATAAATTATCTTTTTGAATCAAAATATGATTATAGAAAAACGTATATGAACGTATGGCAGTGGCAAAGCCACGTTGGAGGTTGTGGGGTCAATCGACCTTATTGATTATTTTTTTGTTTTATAATATATGGCAAAATTTAAAATTTTTAAATATTATATACAAATTGACCCCACTGAAATTTTGTAAAATTTCTAATATATGGGGTCAAATTAAAAATTTATAATTTTCTTACTTAAATCTCAATCTCATATCATTCTTACCTCTTTTATATATCATATATGTATATTCTAATTAATAATTAATTTTATATTATTTTGTGAAAGAATTAATTATTTATAAACAGTTTGTTTTCAGAAAAATCTATTACGAGTTAATAGGATATATATATATACATGCATATAAATATATAAAGAGTTAACAATTATTATATTATTATTATAATTCAATATATGTTATATATATATAACTTAAAAGTATAAAATTATTCAAAAAAATTGGCTCGGGGACCCTGCCCCCAAACCCTCATAAAATTATTTATAATCACATAATTTTTTTGACCCCACTGAGTTGGAAGTCTAGCTTCGCCACTGACGTACAATAATTCCAATAACTTGAGGCAAATCGATTCTAGACAATAGACAACTCATGTATCTTTTCAAATTAGGTAGCAAATACTGAGCATTCCTAAACCTTGTAATAACTCATGTTTATAGGAACTTGGTAGATTAGATCTACGCAACCCCCAAAAGAATTGTATAGAGTCCGTTTTTAAGATCTTATGTACGTCAGTTAGTTTTCAACTTGATTATTTGTTGCTAGTATGTTGTTCCAAGTAATTGAGTATACATTATCATGTTAGCTTCATTTTGCAAATTTATTTTGTTTTTTTTAATTAGTTGTCTTAATTCGGTTAGGGTTAGCTTAGTATCAGTATTTGATCCAAAAGACACCGATCGTAGATATGTCCTTAGAAAAGAAGGCTCTTTTTTTTTTATTTGATAGATGAAGCTTCCTTTTTACTTTATCATATAAGATTTATGAAAATGTACGTACTTAAAAAGTTGCATAAATGCAAAATTACTTGTTGACTATGTAGTCAGCTGGTCTTAATTTCTAAAGGACTTCAAACTTTGAAAGTAATTTAAGATAAATAAACTGTTTAGATTAAATATAAATCTATTCTATCATACAAAGTGAGATTTAAATTCTAAGATATATTTTATCCTAAAGTTACGTTTATTTGTAAAAAATATATTTGAAATTTGACTATTTGTATTAATTTAACACTATTTTAAACTATTTTATTCTAATATTATAGAAGATTACTAGTCCATTAAATAGTTGTATGGAGTATTTTTTATCATTCCAAAAGACTATTTATATGAGATTATATAATTCCATGAAAAATATGAGATTATATAATCTCATAGTCTCCCTCATTTTAAGCTATTAAATGGTTAAATGAGACTAATAGTCCAACATTAAGGGATTATTAATCCTCTATTATGGATAAAATAGTCCAAAATAGTGTTAAATTAAGGTAAATAGTCAAATTTTAAATATATTTTTTATAAACAAATGTAACCTAAGAGTTTAGGCGGGAATTTAGGGAGGGAGAAAACTAAATAAAATAAAATTATATTCAAGTTCTATATTGCAGGTTGATTTTGAATTTTACTAAATGATAGACTCGAACATGTAAAATTAAACAATTATTTTAACATATATTAAAATAAGTATCAAATTTGACATTTAGGTACATATATATGTGAGAAATAACCTTACTTGGGAATCAATAAATAATCACTCTACCAAATGGGACTAACCACTTACAACTGTGGAGCACAAAAATTAAAAATAAAAAGAAGTAAACCACATACTACTAATTTTTTTTTTTTACCATATTCTTAATGAATCGGGTATAGCATGTGTCACGTTTATAATTAAATCTTCTTTTCTCACCACTAATTAAAGATATTTTAATACTCGCTTAATTAAGTTTTTAACTAAGAAGGATGCTCAATATATAAAATTATTTGTATAATTCATAATTCTATCAAAAAATCTCATGCATAAAATAGTAACATTATCATCTAACAAATTCTCTTTAATGTTTCTTAAATCTCAAATTGGAGAGGCAAAGACGACTTTTGGAACTAAAAAAATACAAAGAAAATGGGAAATTTTGTGAAAGAAATGTAAACTTAAAAAACATTATCACTTTTCATTTGATATTAAAAAAGTTAAAGGTATACTCCATTAGAAATATAAAAACTTTCCTTTAGAGTATTGACACGTAATTTTGAATAAATTAGTGCTATACCGTATTATTAGCGTTATTAGATTAAATAACGTCATATATTTTTTTAAAATTAGATATATATTTTTAAAACTACAAATTTTGAAAACAATCGAATCACATCTGATGTTAGTTTTGAAATTTTAAATCAGTTGATCAAGAGCCAAAACCTATGTAATTAAGAAATAAAGTCGTGTTCTAAATAGAACACATTCGTCTCCATGTTCTCATCTTATATGTAATCAATTAGCATACACAATCATTCTCCTATATATATTTAATGAAGCGTTATATATGTACAGCTGCCATGAAAACACAAGCGAGGAATATAGCCAACACGAAAAGACCACCACGAGAAGCTGTAATGTCATCTCCCACCCAACCATCATCAATTATAACTCCTACGTGGTCCCTAATTACCTATCTCTATGGCTACCCTAGCTAGCTATCCATCTATATATATATATATATATATATATATATATATATATATATATATATTAACATGACCTTAATTAAAGGTTGTGATAATATTAAAGGACGTCGTGACTCATGATCTACTCATTCATGCAAGTTTGGTTGAAACTTTATCATTCATCTTTCTGTAGCTTTTGTATTTTACTTTATTTCTTACGTTTAATCATTGTTTTTAGCTATAGCTAGCACTTGGAAGATCGAAATTAATAGGAAAGAACATCGGTAAATCCAACTATTCCATATGTTCCAGAATTTTAAAGAGAGATACTATTTCTTATATTTTGTTTTAGAATTAGAATATATTTTTATTTTAAAATTATAAAATTATATGATATTCTTAACTTGTCATTTATGTTTTATATCGTATCTAATATCACAACGCCATTATTAAATTCTTTGTTAATAATTAATATTAAGAGTACATATGATAACATAAAATTATTAAAAGCCATCATTTTAAATATATATTCCAAAAAATATGTTAGATTTAAGATTGGATAATATACATAATATCACATAAAATAGATAAAAAATGAAAAAATAAAAACACACGATATACCCAAGTTCGTCATGGTGTGACTAGTCATATGGTTGTATTAGTTGTATAATGTATTCATTTGATACCTCACACACTTTACTATAATCCATAAAACCAAATAATATTTTTATTGTGGGTTCTAATTCATGAGATTCCCAAATAATATTTTTATTGTGGGTTCTAATTCATGAGATTCAAAACATTAGTTAAACTTAAGACCACATTATTAATAAATTTCTAAATACAAGCTGTGTTTAACTTCCAACTAATAAATTTTCAGCTCCAAATTAAATACACATTATGGTTTGCTTTTACGGAACGTTTTCTCCTGTAACCTCCGCTTGCTCATTGGGAAGAAGAGAGTGAGACTCTCAAATATCATGTCGCCACTATGGGGTGAGATCCCAAATATCCTATAATAGTAGTTATTGATCGAACCACTGAAATATGAATCAATCCAATAAAATAGATTTTTTTATCGTACATAATCTTCTTTATTTGCTGTTGTATGAGGAATGGAACCAACCAAACATTTGTCAGGTTGGACTCAATTACTAGTTAGTAAATGCCGGGACGCAGATATGGACAGAAGGAACTACCTTTGTTGTATAACTAATAGAAACAAAGGCAATGTAGCCAATGTAATGTATGACAAAGTCCCAACTGCCATAACTTATGACTTCAAGAATCACCAAGCTCACGAGGAATTAATAATATTGCTGACTTAGCCAAGTTTTTCGATGGAAAAAATAACAGAAAAGGAATCTCAGAAAGCTACCATTGATTGCAGCCTTCCCCTTTTCGATCTCCTATCTTTTGGTCTGCCCTGGGTTTCATATCTTATTACTCCTACTTTATATCTTCATTCATTACTTAATCTTACTCGGAAAGTTCACGTGTTATTCATCATATTTTGTTATGTGATTAATAAGAACTTATTTTTATTTTTAAAACAACCTATATTATTGCATTTCACTTCTAGGAGCCAAGGGACCTAGGGGTTGGGAGTAGAGATCAGAGCTAGGAGGAGAATTAGAAGAAAATTCAAGAGAAATTTACCTTTGATAAGTAGCTTATATGATGACTATGTTGCCGTATAAATTTGAATATGTGATTATACACAATATCATTAGATTATCACATTTCGTCTAAAATTGAAACTTAAATCAACTAAATTTTACTTTATCATCATTAGTGTTAATTTCGTGATAATTAATGTTTGTTTCGTGGGAGTATTTAAGATAATGTTAAAATTAGTAAACTCGTTTTTATAAATGAAGGATTAAAAACTCCTCCATTATATTTATCTTTTAATTTATCTTAATACACATTTAACAATATAAAAATTATTTTTAACAATACTTTTAATAATAAAAAATAGAGATGTGATATTTTCATATAATTTTTTGATATTTTTACATATAAATTGTTATTATAGACTTATAGCGATATTCAAAATTATCGTTATAGACTTATAACGATACTTTTTATAAAAAAAATATCAAAAAATATATAAAAAATATTAATTTTTTAAAAATTAAAAAATTATTTTCATCGTCAATTATTTTGGACAACAAAGATTTATTGTCATTAAATGTTCATGCTGTTTGAGGAAAGGCAACTGCTGATTGATTTTCAAATCACGTGGACATGGGTCAACCTGACATTTTTGCCTTGTCCAGATCTCCACCTGATTAAAGGAAGTGGACATTAATTTTTTGCTGACTATAGTACTCCTAGATATATAGGACATGTTTACAAATATTGCTCTTCAATTGTTTCCCTTTTCAACAGCAACACCGGGATTTCAGCAACACCATGACTTGAGCTCTAAAAGTTTGAAAATTGTAAAGAAGTCCGTTTCCACCCAAAAAATATATATAATTAAAACAAATTGTTCTTGTGCTGATCAACTTAAAAACTACAACGGATTTGTTGATTAGTTCCTTTAAAAATTTAAAATCGTTTGATTATTATGTTCTAGAATTATTTTTAATATAAATGTACACATACCCTAAGAAAAATAGGATTCATTCAATCATAAAATTTTAAATGACATACATATTAGAGTTGAGAAGATAATTTCAAGAAAATTGTTACTATAATAATTAAGGTCAAATTTTGAGTACAAATTAAATTATAGCATACCAAAATCGTGAGATGTATTGACAATATTGGCCTCTTGAGTGACTTAGCAAAAAGATCTCGAGTAAAAGTATTAATGACAACAACTCGAGTTTTTATATACATATCAAATTATCCTATATATTATAATGTGAGATTAAAATTTTACAGTTAAATACTTACAATGTCATAAAACAATCTTCAAAGATACCAATTCTAAACAAATCTGCAATCATTCAGCATAGCAAACTTTAGATTTAGGGAGACTCCTTTTCTATTTTGAAAAGAACCTCTCTTATATTTTCTTACCATGATACTTTTTGTTTATTTATTACGATGATGTTTTCTCTTACCTATTATGAAATCTTGCGTTTCTCTTCATGAGAGTTATTTGATCTCTAGTTTCTTCATTTTCCCCATCTGAGGTTGCAGGTGAGAACACTCCAATCTTAGCTGCTCTCACATTACCACTTTCTTTAACCTTGACATCTTTGGGTGTGCATATTTCACCAATACATGCCCTTGAGTAAACATAACCCACGAGCTAAGACCGTTACTTTCTGTTGGGGTGTAAATATTTGGGTGATGACTCACCATTTATATATATATATAAAGCCATGCAAGTGAAGAAATAGTGACAGATTTACTTTATGAGATTTTGGGCGGTGGGACATTACCAAAAAATATCTTCGCAGACACATTAGATTAAGAGAGACGGTCACTGTATATGCTTTATATACAGGGAGTCGGAGATGAGATAAGGGAGGACATGGCACATTACAGAAGAGAGAGAGAGAAGATATCATCTTCTCCATTACGCCAAATATTAGACCGGAATACTCCACCTTGGTCACACTCCGGCACATACAGGGGGATCAGGATCAGCTAAGTGAACATCGCACGGAGAAGAGAGAGAAGGAGATTATACATCACAAACACTAAACCCAGAAGATACAGTTTAACCCAAATATTTCATCTTGATCACACTCCGACACACACCAATATACACAGAGTTATAATGATATACAACGTGAACACACAAGCACGATTCATACACGTCGGTAAATATCAAAGGGTAGACATATACACCACGTGTATGAAGAAACATTGTCGTGTCTCGTTACAAATCATTATATGTCGACATATATCGATATACGTCGACCCGTGCACAGATGAGTATTTCCCCTGTGAGAATGTTGTAACACTTCTAATATCAGTCTAGTGGATTTCGGGGATCTTTTCCCCGTGGTTTTTCTCAATTTGGGTTTTCACGTAAATTCTTGTATTCCTATATTTTGAGTTCTTTCTTTACAGTACAATTTATATTTCCAGCATGTATTGGCGTAGTTTTTGGCCTGCTCTTTTGGTGATTTTGTCAGGTGCAAAATTGGACGTCAATATTGACGCTAGAAGGAGGGCCTCAATGGCCGCAGTAGTTTCAAATCACCAAATTATTTTTGAAATAATTTTTATGACGGTTCAGTTATCCGATGAAGGAGTATACTACATCCGGAGCTAAGTTGTTTCTATTTATTAAATATTATGATGTTATTACAATGTTTATGCGTTTATCGAATGTATGTTGTTTATTTTGAAAATTAGTCCCAGTACCACTTACGAATTTTTGTTTTAAAAAGAGAAAAATAGATCTCTATTTTCTCTCTCCTCGGTGGATTAAACTGGTGGAGAAATGGACGGCTCAGCGGCTCGGTGGAGGTAATAGCTCAGTGGAGCACAGAAGCAGCTCAGTGCTAGGTGGCCTGGGTCGGCAACTGGGTGGGCTCGACAGTCCGAGGTTGGTTCAACAGCTTGGGCTTGGTGGGAGCGTGCAACTTGAGCTAAGTGCTTTTTGGCAGTGGCTTGGTGGCTCGGCGTCGCTTGTCAGCAGGGTGGGGGTTCGGTTAGGCTGTGACAAGGTGGGTGGTGCTCTTGAAGTCGAGTTGGAGCCTAGCCTCGGCTCGGCGTTTGCTCGGTGCAGCAACTTGACAGTCTAGTTATGGGTTAGGGCCGACAGTTATCGGTGGGGCCGATCGACAGCTCGGTGTTCGGCCGAATGAGGCTCGTTCGGCAGTCTGTGCTCAGTGGTTTGGGTCCTCGGGGTCAGGTCGGAGGTACCGGGCTCAACCAACAGTGGAATGGTCAGGCAGTGGCAGTTCAACAGTTCATCGGTGTAGCTCGACAATAGGATTGAAAGAATCAACAGTTCTCATATCCTAAAGAGTAGTAGCAGTCATAGCTTAATGGAGCTTTCACAAACTAGAAATATCACCAAGCCTACATCGGGAAAAAGTAGACAGTTCATGTTACCATCTTCCCAGTGATAAGTTCCAGAAAATTCAATTTATGCAAAATTCGGCAGTCCAAAATTCCACAATCCATTCGCAACAGATCATGATTTAGCATCATCGAAGCAGGAGCTCAGTTTTAGAATAATGACAGAACACAAAGTTACTGAGGCATCACAACAATCTGAAGTTTTCAAAATAGCTTCGACGTAATAAAATCACAACAGAACAGCAGGAGGGAGTGCAAAATTTACAAGTAGCAGGGGTACCGCAACAGCACTTCCTTGGGGGACAGAATGTTAATCAGAGTGGAGGAACCTTGTGTACGAAAGCAATAATTTAACAACAGTGCGTAGGAGCAGAGATCAAAGTTACAAAAGCAATATAGACACGGAGAGAAACAAGAACAACAGTAGCTTCATAGTGACAAAACCAGCAGCATCAAGCGACATAAGCACAGCACAGCGGATTAGCGGCAGTACCAATAGTCCAATGGTGTAGTAGGATCACAATACGTTAACAAGGAATAACAGTCCAACGAGGTTAATCAAAGCCGTAACACGGCGGTACATCAGAAGTTTGCAACGGCAGATCAAAGCAGTAGCAGGTTATTGAAACTATAGTAGCAGATAACAGCGCAACAAAGGAATAACACGATATTAAAACGACACCTCCCAAAGGGTCGGGAGCGATATATCGGTGATATAAGGATGGGGGGAGATATAAGGAAGCCCGTCCTCGAACCGGCACCTCCCAAAGGGTTGGGAGCGACATCTCGGTGATATAAGGATGGGGGGAGACATAAGGATGCCCGGTCCTCAAACCGGCACCTCCCGAAGGGTCGGGATATAAGGATGGGAAGGAGACATAAGGAAGCCCGGTCCTCGAACCGGCACAATGAAATCAGGTCGGATAACATACATTCATTTATATTGTATATTCATTCATACATACATTCATTAATACATACATTCATGTGGTACAAGTATGGGTGACTAACGTAATGATATAAACTAACATTTCTTTCAAACTACATATTTGGCTCGCATTGTATTATAGCTTTCTAAGGTCGGATGGCGTTATAAAGTTGGCCTAACTTCTCTTGTTTCCCTCGGGGTACGAGAGAGTTGCTTTGGAGATATGACAGGCCTCCGTATTTCGGTCTGACTGGGGGGCAGCGATGGCCCTCATTTTTAATTTTCTACATGACCAGGTCGGTCAAGGGGATACAAGAGGTCAATATCAGTCTCAGGGTTATATGAGGCATCATGGATAGTTCAGTTAGGATAAGTTTTGTGGTTGACAATTACGGAGTTGGTCAGTTTTGTAGTCCGGGCAGTTTATGTTCGGTTGGCTTCAGATTAGTCCGGGAAGTTTGGGTTCGGTCGGCTTTAGCTTAGTTCAGCCAGTATGGGATCATCGGCTTCGGTTTGGCTCAATCAGTTTGGGTTCGATCGCCTTCGGTTTGGCCCGATCAGTATGTGATCATCGGCTTTAGTTTGACCCGATCAGTATGGGATCATCGGCTTCGGTTTGGCTCGATCAGTTTGGGTTCGATCGACTTCGGTTTGGCTCGATCAGTATGGGATCATCGGCTTCGGTTTGGCTCAATCAGTTTGGGTTCGATCGCCTTCGGTTTGGCCCGATCAGTATGGGATCATTGGCTTCGGTGGCTCGATCAGTATATGATCATCGGCTTTAGTTTGACCCGATCAGTATGGGATCATCGGCTTCGGTTTGGCTCAATCAGTTTGGGTTCGATCGACTTCGGTTTGGCTCGATCAGTATGGGATCATCGGCTTCGGTTTGGCTCAATCAGTTTGGGTTCGATCGCCTTCGGTTTGGCCCGATCAGTATGGGATCATTGGCTTCGGTTTGACCCAATCAGTATGGGATCATCGGCTTCAGCTTGACCCGATCAGTATGGGATCATCGGCTTCGGCTTGGCTCAATCAGTTTGGGTTCGATCGACTTCAGTTTAGCCCGATCAGTATGGGATCATCGGCTTCGGTTTGGCTCAATCAGTTTGGGTTCGATCGCCTTCGATTTTGCCCGATCAGTATGGGTTCGATCGCCTTCGATTTGGCCCGATCAGTATGGGATCATCGGCTTTGGTTTGAGTCGATCAATATGGGATCATCGGCTTTGGTTTGGCTCAATTAGTTTGGGTTCGATCGACTTCGGTTTGGCCTGATTAGTATGGGATCATCGGCTTCGGTTTGGCCCGATCAGTATGAGATCATCGGCTTCGGTTGGCTCGATCAGTTTTGGTTCGATCGGTATGGTTTGCCCAGTTTGGGTTTGGTCAATTCAATTGTTTGAGTTCGGCAGTTTAGGTCGAGTCAGCAATTTTGAGGTGGTTCGGTAGCTTTGGGTTCAGTCGACTTCAGTTTTGTTCGACCAGTTTGGGTCCGAGGTTGGCGGCTAGGGTTCGGTAGTTTTGAGATCGGTTGTTTATGATTGGGTCGGCGATTTGGTGCAGCTCGACAACTTCTGTACGTTGGGTGGCTCAGCAGGTCGGCTTTTGTCACAATTTAGCAGCAAGTGGGTTCAGCGGCAGGCGCTTGACGGGTATGGTGGTATAACTCGAGTTGGCGGTGGGGTGGCTCGGCAGCGCTTAGGTTGGGCGACAGTTTGGTGGTTCGAGCTTGGTCTCTGGTTGGTTGTTTATGACAACTCGGCGGTAGCACCAGCAGCATTCTCGCAGCTGGTTGGCGATAGCTCGGCAGCACCTCGGCTCCACCTTGACAGTTTGATATGGGTGGCTCGGCGGATGGGGGGCAGTTGAGTGTGGCTCGGCGATTGGGTGGTAATCGAAAATTTGGTGGGCGTGCTCGGTGGCTGGGTAGGCTGCTTGGCTGTTTTTGAGCAACTCCGTTCCACGGCAAGGGCTTGGGGATTTTCAAAGTTCTACCATTAGTGGTCTTACTAAATTTATGATTCACCCATCAGTGTATTGGGGTGGGAGAAAGAAGAAAAGTTGGAAGAGGGAGAAAATTGATGAATATATAAATAAATAAGCAAGTTCGTGGCAATGGGTGAAACTTGGCAAATTTGGTGAAATTTTGTATTACTCTCCTGTTATAAGTTTTTATAACAGGTGAGTGGGGGGCAATGTTAGGGTGTAAATATTTGGGTGATGACTCACCATTTAGATATTTATAAAGTCATACAAGTGAAGAGATAGTGACAGATTTACTTTATGAGATTTTGGGCGGTGGGATATTACCAAGAAATATCTTCGCAGACACATTAGATTAAGAGAGGCGATCATTTTATATGCTTTATATACAGGGAGTCAGAGATGAGATAAGGGAAGACATGACACATTACAGAAGAGAGGGAGAAGATATCATCTTCTCCATTACGCCAAATATTAAACCGGAATACTCCACCTTGGTCACACTCCAACACACACAGGGGGATTAGGATCAGCTAAGTGAACATCACACGGAGAAGAGAGAGAAGGAGATTATACATCACAAACACTAAACTCAGAAGATACAGTTCAACCCAAATACTTCATCTTAATCACACTCCAACACACACCGATATACACAAAGTTATAGTGATATACAACGTGAACACACAAACACAATTCATACACGTCGATAAATATCGAAGGGTAGACATATACACCATATGTATGAAGAAACGTTGTCGTGTCTCGTTACAAATCATTATACGTCGACATATATCGATATACGTCGACCCGTGCACAGATGAGTATTTTTCCTGTGAGAATGTTATAACACTTATAATATCATTCTAGTGAATTTCAAGGATCTTTCTTCCGTGATTTTTTTCAATTTAAATTTCTACGTTAATTCTTGTGTTCTTATATTTTGAGTTCTTTTTTTACAATATAATTTATATTTTCAATATGTATTAACGTACTTTTTAACTTATTTTTCTAATAATTTTGTCAGATATTCAATCTTCAGTATAATTCTAATAGTGTACTCTTCTTCCCCAATTGAGACTGTCAGTCGCCGGACGCGCAGTCAGTTTGATCGGGAAAAATAGATGAAAGAGAAATAAAGTGTCCAATGTGGAAAAGTCCGAGTACACGTGTGGAAGGTTAATGCCATAACTCTTTTTGGGGGGAGTGTGAATGAGCCTCCGTACGCGCTTGCATTATCCCGCGCCACCCTCCTTTGGTAGATATGACGAAAGCTAGTCCCCCGAGAATGGAGTTTGTTGTACGGCCCGGAGATACTCTAATCTTAGACTAAATATAATTTAAAATTTAAATTTAATTTTAACAATAAAATTAAATATAATTTATGAATTTTTTCGATAAATTAAATGAATTTTATCAAGGAATAAGATAGTTTACGGACTATAATTTTAAATATATTTAAATAAAAAGGTAGATAGATGATTGAATTTTTTTTTTGAATTTATTAATTATTTTAATCTTTTTATATTATAATTCACGAGATAATTCATCTGTTAAAAGAATTGAAAAATAAAAAATATCAACTGATATCATATAGATTAAATATAATTTATAAGAGAATTCACATGCTAGAAATGCTCTAATGCTAAATGTTAAAGAATATACTGTAATATTTCATTTCCTTTTATAACGTCCCTAAAAAGGATGTGCTGTTGTGCGTTGTAAAATATGTACACGATTAGTTTATAGTAAATTGCCGTTGAATAATCTCAAGTGTAATTGTTATATTTGTGGGGTATTGGTCTTATGTTGATGATTAAGACCAATACTCTGTCAAATTTGATTTTTACTATTATGAGTGTGAATGAAATTCTTGTTATTGTAATTAGATTTTTTTTTTAATTACATTGTATATCACCTGTAATGGATGATAAGGTTAGTAATTGTTGTATTTCTCTCACGGTTATGTCTTTTTGAAACACTTATAACCATTAAAAAAAGTTTGTATTTTATATTAATTGTCGCATTTAGGTTTGTGTAAGAAAGATCAATTAAGCTACTTGTGACCCTTTAAAATAGAGATATATCGAGTTGAAATTGTTGAGATATTATATGATAACAAAGTCTCACATTAATACATAAGATAATTGAAAGTTAAAGAATAAACTTGATGTCAATGTACGATGGAGATCACACACAAAAAAAAAAGATTATGGAGGTGTTGTGAAATAAAAAATTTTCACACATTGAAATATAAAGAGAGAGATTGATGAATTATCTTTTTGAATCAAAATATAATTATAGAAAAGCGTATATGAATTCCTAAACCTTGTAATAACTCATGTTTATAGTAACTTGGGAGAGTAGATCTTTGTATAGAGTCCGTTTTTAAGATCTTATGTACGTCAGTTAGTTTTCAGCTTTCATTATTTGTTGCTAGTATGTTGTTCCAAGTAATTGAGTATACATTATCATGTTAGCTTCATTTTGCAAATTTATTTTGTTTTTTTTAATTAACTGTCTTAATTCGGTTAGGGTTAGCTCAGTATCAGTATTTGATCCAAAAGACACCGATCGTAGATATGTCCTTAGAAAAGAAGGCTCTTTTTTTTTTTTTTTGATAGATGAAGCTTCCTTTTTACTTTATCATATAAATTTTATGAAAATGTACGGACTTTAAAAGTTGCATATATGCAAAATTACTTGTTGACTATGTAGTCAGCTGGTCTTAATTTCTAAAGGACTTCAAACTTTGAAAGTAATTTAAGATAAATAAACTGTTTAGATTAAATATAAATCTATTCTATCATACAAAGTGAGATTTAAATTCTAAGATATATTTTATCTGAAGAGTACTACGTTTGTTTGTAAAAAATATACTTGAGATTGAACTATTTATATTAATTTAACACTATTTCGGACTATTCTATCTCAATATTATGGAGGATTACTAGTCCATTAAATAGTCATATGAGCTATTTTTTATCATTTCAAAAAATTATTTATGTGGGATTATATAATTCCACAGTCTCCCTCATTTTAAGTTATTAAATGGCTTAATAGAACTAATAATCTAACATTAAGGGATTATTTATCCCCTATTATGGATAAAATAGTCTAAAATAGTATTAAATTAAGATAAATAGTCAAATCTCAAATATATTTTTTACAAACAAACGTAGCCTAAGAGTTTATGTGGGAATTTAGGGAGGGAGAGAACTAGAAAAAAAAAATTGTATTCAATTTCTATGTTGCAGGTTGATTTTGACTTTTACTAAATGATAAACTCGAACATACGAGATTAAACAATTATTTTAGCATATATTAAAATAAGTATCAAATTTGACATTTAGGTATATATATGTGAGAAATAACCTGACTTGGGAACCAATAAATAATCACTCTACCAAAAGGGACTAACCACTTACAACTGTGGAGCACAAAAATTAAAAATAAAAAAAAGTAAACCACATACTACTAAATTTTTTTTACCATATTCTTAATGAATCGTTGATAGCATGTGTCACGTTTATAATTAAATCTTCTTTTCTAACCACTAATTAAAGATATTTTAATACTCACTTAATTAAGTTTTTAATTAAGAAGAAGGATGCTCGATATATAAAATTATTTGTATAATTCATAAATCTATCAAAAAATCTCATGTAACATTATCACCTAACATTCTCTTTAGTGTTTCTTAAATCTCAAATTGGAGAGGCACAGAAAAAGTGAAAGACGACTTTTGAAACAAAAAAAATGCGGAGAAAAGGGGAAATTTTGTGGAAAAAAATGAAAACTTAAAAAATATTATCACTTTTCATTTGATATTAAAAAAGTTAAAGGCATACACCATCAGAAATATTGACGCGTAATTTTGAATAAATTAATGTTATTTGATACCGTGTTCTAGTACTTTAGACTAAATAACATTAATTTTTTTTTAAAATTAAATATATATTTTTAAACTACAAATTTTGAAAATAATCGTGTCACATTTAATGTTAGTTTTGAAATTTTAAATCAGATGTTCAAAAGCCAAAGCCTATGTAATTAAGAAATAAAGTCGTGTTCTAAATAGAACACATTCGTCTCCATGTTCTCTCCTATTAAATTTTTTTCTCATCTTATATGTAATCAATTAGCGTACACAATCATTCTCCTATATATATTTAATGAAGCGTGATACATGTACAGCTGCCATGAAACCACAAGCGAGGAATATAGCCAACATGAAAAGACCCCCACGAGAAACTGTAATGTCATCTCCCACCCAACCATCATCAATTATAACTCCTACGTGGTCCCTAATTACCTATCTCTATGGCTACCCTAGCTAGCTCCATATATATATATATATATATATGTATGTATGTATGTATATGTATGTATGTATTAACATGACCTTAATTAAAGGTTATGATAATATTAAAGGACGTCGTGACTCATGATCTACTCATTCATGCAAGTTTGGTTGAAACTTTATCATTCATCTTTCTGTAGCTTTTGTATTTTACTATATTTCTTACGTTTAATCTTTGTTTTTAGCTATAGCTAGCACTTGGAAGATCGAAATTAATAGGATAGAACATCGGTAAATCCAACTATTCCATATGTTCCAGAATTTTAAAGAGAGATACTATTTCTTATATTTCGCCATTATTAAATTCTTTGTTAATAATTAATATTAAGAGTACATATGATAACATAAAATTATTAAAAGCTATCATTTTAAATATATATTCTAAAAAAATATGTTAGATTTAAGATCGGATAATATACATAATCTCACATAAAATAGATGAAAAATGAAAAAATAAAAACACACGATATACCCAAGTTCGTCATGGTGTGACTAGTCATATGGTTGTATTAGTTGAAAAATATAAACACAATCGAGAATTGGAACAGAAAAAGTTTGACACGGGTTGTCCCTGTCCTTAAGGTGTTTATTGCCCCTTACCACTAAGGTTTGCTAAAGGCTGTTGGCAATATACCTCCAGGATATATGTCAAGCCTATTTTTCAATGCAATAGCAATTTACAATTGAAACTCAATAAGTTGCCTCTGTGTAAAGGTTGAAACATATATAGAATATAAAGAAGAAGGAAGAGAGAACCTCTGAACTTCTACAACTGAAAATCAATATCAATTCAGTTTATGTTACAGAATTAATTTTGTAATAGTTACTGAATTGATCACTAATGAGTTTCAGTTGCTGCATTTGTTTGCAGTTAATTCATAGTCAGGTACAATGACTTGAGCCATATCTAAAAAGATAGGCTCGTGGCTCGGGCGAGGCTCTTAGCGACGATGCGCCTAAAGTGCTAATGCGACTTTGAGACGCGACCGCACCGGCACCCGGCCCCGGGTCCCGGGTCCCGAGACGCGGGTCGCGGGACGGGGACGCGGGCGGGTGGTGCTTTGCACCACGTCATTGTGACCCGATCCAAGCCTTTCCTTTAGTACTACAAGTAAATTAAACTATTTCACTCATGCTTATAAAGCATTAAATAGTTTTACTTCTTATCGATGTGATACTAAAAGAAAATAGTTTTGCAAACAACAATGCACCTTTTCATATACCTCATTTTGAATATGATTAAAATATAATATATAATTCCTACTTGAATTATATTTGTTCTCCCTTAATTTCCTTATTGTAGACTATCAAAAACACTTTTAATTTAATTTAAATTCAATCAACTAATGAGTCTAAATTAAACCCAAAATTGATCAAAACTCATATAATTAAAAGGTGTAATTTAACATTAGTTACATAATGTATTCATTTGATACCTCACACACTTTACTATAATTCATAAACCAAATAATATTTTTATTGTGGGTTCTAATTCATGAGTTTCTAAACATTAGTCAAACTCAAGACCACACTACTAATAAATTTCTAAATCCAAATACACGCTATGTTTTGCTTCCAACTAATAAATTTTCAGCTCCAACTAATAAATTTTCAGCTCCAAATTAAATACACATTATGCTTTGCTTTTAGGGAGCGTTTTCTCCTGTAACCTCCGCTTGCTCACTGGGAAGAAGAGAGTGAGACTCTCAAATATCCTGTCGCCACTATGGGGTGAGATCCCAAATATCCTATAATAGTAGTACTTATTGATCGAACCAACTGAAATATGAATCAATCCAACAAAATAGATTTTTTATCGTACATAATTTTCTTTATTTGCTATTGTATGAGGAATGGAACCAACCAAACATTTGCCAGGTTGGACTCAATTACTAGTTAGTAAATGCCGGGACGCAGATATGGACAGAAGGAACTACCATTGTTGTATAACTAATAGAAACAAAGGCAATGTAGCCAATGTATTGTATGACAAAGTCCCAACTGCCATAACTTATGACTTCAAGAATCACCAAGCTCACGAGGAATTAATAATATTGCTAATTTAGCCAAGTTTTTTCGATGGTAAAAATAACAGAAAAGGAATCTCAGAAACAACATCCGGTACTCCATTAAGATATTAAAAAGCTACCATTGATTACTGCCTTCCCCTTTTCGATCTCCTATCTTTTGGTCTGACCTGGGTTTCATATCTTATTACTCCTACTTTATATCTTCATTCATTACTTAATCTTACTCGGAAAGTTCACGTGTTAGTCATCATATTTTGTTATGTGATTAATAAGAACTTATTTTTATTTTTAAACCAACCTATATTATTGCATTTCACTTCTAGGAGCCAAGGGACCTAGGGGTTGGTGGTAGAGATCAGAGCTAGGAGGAGAATTAGAAGAAAATTCAAGAGAAATTTACCTTTGATAAGTAGCTTATATGATGACTAATGTTGCCGTATAAATTTGAATATGTGATTATACACAATATCATTAGATTATCACCTTTCGTCTAAAATTGAAACTTTAATCAACTAAATTTTACTTTATCATCATTAGTATTAATTTCGTGATAATTAATGTCTGTCTCGTGAGAGTATTTAAGATAATGTTAAAATTAGTAAACTCATTTTTATAAATGAAGGATTAAAAACTCCTCTATTAAATTTATCTTTTAATTTATTTTAATACACATTTAACAATATAAAAATTATTTTTAACAATACTTTTAATAATAAAAATTAGAGATGTGATATTTTCACATAGTTTTTTGATATTTTTACATGTAAATCGTTATTATAGCTTTATAGCGATGATCAAAATTATTGTTATAAACTTGTAACGATATTTTTTATGAGAAAATATCAAAAAATATATAAAAATATTAATTTTCTAAAAATTATAAAATTATTTTCATCGTCAATTATTTTGGACAACAAAGATTTATTGTCATTAATTGTTCATGCTGTTTGAGGAAAGGCAACTACTGATTGATTTTCAAATCACGTGGACATGGGTCAACCTGACATTTTTGCCTTGTCCAGATCTCCACCCTGATTAAAGGAAGTGGACATTAATTTTTGCTGACTATAGTACTCCTAGATATATAGGACATGTTTACAAATATTGCCGTTCAATTGTTTACCTTTTCAACAGCAACACCGGGATTTCAGCAACACCATGATTTGAGCTCTAAAAGTTTGAAAATTGTAAAGAAGTCTGTTTCTACCCAAAAAAAAAATAAATTAAATTAAAACAAATTGTTCTTGTGCTGATCAACTTAAAAACTACAACGGATTTGTTGATTAGTTCCTTTCAAAATTGAAAATCGTTTGATTATTATGTTCTAGAATTATTTTTAATATAAATGTACACATACCCTAAGGAAAATAAGTTTCATTCAATCCATAAATTTTGAATGACATACATATTAGAGTTGAGACGGTACTTTCAAGAAAATTATTACTACAACAATTAATGTCAAATTTTGAGTATAAATTAAATTATAGCGTACCGAAGCCGTGAGTTGTATTGATAATAATAGCCTCTTGAGTGGTTTAACAAAAAAATCTCGAATAAAATTATTAGTGACAACAACTCGAGTTTTTATATACATATTAAACTATTCCATATATTATAATGTGTGATTAAAATATTACAGTTAAGTACTTACGAGGTCATAAAACAATCTTCAAATATACCAATTCTAAACAAATCTGCAATCATTCAGCATAGCAAACTTTAGATTTGGGGAGAATCCTCTCCTATTTTGATTTTGAAGAGAACCTCTCGTATATTTTCTTACCATGATACTTTTTGTTTATTTATTACAATGATGTTTTCTCTTACCTATTATGAGATCTTGCGTTTCTTCTCATGAGAGTTATTTCTCAACTCTTATGGGAATTTTTCTTCATTTGAGAGATTTATTTATTTTTAAATTTGTGAGAGTTGATTTCATTTGTATTACTCCTTCCGTTCTTAAAAGGATTTCTTCTAATACAAATTTTTTGTTCACAAAAGAATGTGTAAAAGTACACAAATTAAATATAATTTATGCTTAAAGAGTAATTTACTCTAAAAAAATATATTTAAATTAGGTTTAATTTCTAGGTTTAGAAAGACAAAGATTCACTAGTATAGTTATATGATATCCATTACAAGTAAAAGAGATACTTATTTTATCATCTTTTCTCTATTTTAGTTTTTTTTTTAATATATGTGCAATATGTACTTTAAAGTTTAAACATCCTTTTGAAAACAAAGTAGTATAATTTAGCTTAAATATATTTTACTATCGTGAACTATTATTTTTTTTTACTTTGCTGATTCACTTTTCATTTTTTTCCAATCAGATGAGTAAACTATTAATTTTTTTTTAATTTCGTCCAAATTCACTGACACGTCAAAAATTGTTGATGTGTACCCCTTGAGTAAGGCCCTGTCCAGCTAACGTGTCTTTAAAAAAAAATATTTCTCCCATTAAATTGTTTAATGAAAAGTATATTTGACAAACCAACTACAAAAAATGTTAAAAATTAAAATATATTAAACAAATCAGAAACTTAAAAAATTCAAACCCATTACAATAAAAAAAAACAACTAAATAACAAGTTAAACACACCAAAAAAAAAAAAAAAACAATTACAATAATTAAGCATGTGCTAACAACAACAATTGTGCTTCTTCTTCTATCTTCTTTTTCATTACAGATCTAAGTAAATAATAGTTGTTAGAGGCTGCCATCGACCCATTCTCATTTCTTTTCACTTCTTTTTTTCTTAATTCACTAACTTATTTGGGTTTATTTTCATATATGTTTTTTCTCTTTGAGTTTCTCGATGGGCAATGGTGGTTCTTTGACAGAGACAGTGGTTTTTGGCCAACATCATGTAATAGCCAACGCCCAGGGGCGGAACTACACACTCACTTGGGGGTGTCATGGCACCCCTTGAGTTTTGAAGATCCTGTTATATATATATATATATATATATATATATATATATATATATATATATATATATATATGTTTTATGTATTTGGATTTTGACACCTGCTATAAAAATATAGAAGTAAAAAATGTTTTAAACTTTATTTGAGTAAAAAAGGTTTTAGATTTAAGACTTTAATTGGACTGCTGTATATATATGTATATAATTTTGATATATTATTTTAGCACCCCTGAAATAAATTCTGGCTCTGCCCCTGCCAACAGCGATGCGGGATTCAGGGCTATATTGGTTGATCTCCTGCTATAAAGATTAAGATCTTTTTGGGTTTAATTTTTTCACCTTACTCTTTCTCTATCATTCCTTTACTCTCATTCTCTTCTTCCTCTTTCTATCTCTTCCTCTCGTCTTGCCTCTCTCTCTCTAGATCTAGAACATCTAAAACTTCATTCAATTTCTAATTAGGCAAATTTTAATTTGGATTTTGATTGGGTATGTTTCCATATATTTATCAGTTGATTCATTCGTTTTAAATTCGTTGGTATTATAGATGGATCCAAAGTTCTTAAGGGACCAGAGGTACGCCAGGAAGCATAACAACAAGCAGGGGCAGATCTAGCTCCTTGGTTCGGGTCAATGTTTAAAAAAATCACAAAAAATAAAAATATAATAAAATAAATTATAAAATTAAATAATGCTCGTATTCGATTCACCAGGAGAGAAAGGTACTCGAATCTGACTCGATTCGACTCGAACAAATGTTTGAACTATTTGTTTTGATTCAAACTCGTGTAAATAAATTATTTGAATACTAGGATATAATTTATTTATTTATTTATTTTTGATAATTTGAACACACACATGACCCCACACTTATACACCCAATATTCGAACCCCCGACTTCATGATAATCATGAAGCCAGTTATATCACTAGTATATAATTTGTTTATTCAGATATCATATTTAGCAGAGAAAATAACAAATAAGAGAAGAAAATCAGTATAGAATCATAAATCAGACCCAACCTACACCATATTAAAAAAAATTCACAAAATCAAATCGAAAACATAGTTTTGTTACTTTAGAATAAGAGATCCAGTTCCTTTAAAGATCTTTCCCCCAAAATCAAAAAGATCGATTTCTCAAAACGGAGAGGAGATATATTACCGATTGGGGATAAGGAAAAGAGGAGAAAGAGTTCTGGGTTTAGAAAGAGAAAAAAAGTGAGAACCTTGACTGAAAGGCTGCTAGAAAGAGGAAAAAGAAAATAGTTGAAAGAGTTTTGGTTTTCGAGTTTTGAGAAAATAAAAAGGTCCAAAGTCTCTGATACAAATATTTTAAATAAATTTCAGAATCCGTATAATATAAAATTTACAATTGTTCCAATATACTTTCAGGTTGTTTCCACATTCCATGCTTTGCCTTTTGGATGACTTTTCTTTACCAGGATTTATGATAGCCAAATTAGGTGGCTTTCTTAATCAAATGAATAATAAAAATAACAAAAAGAGAATAGTACTATATTTATTTTTTTTAAAAATAGTAATAGTAATATTGATTAATAACTCATGGCTATTAGGTAAAAAAAAAAAAAAAAAAATCATGGATATTGAAATTACGTTTCTTTTTAATGTTTTATTGATATTGGAATGGTGATTCTTATGACAAAATATTGAATTAACGTATTTTCTTATTTGTCCCTTTTAGTAATATTTATAATTTATTT
The DNA here is from genome assembly GCA_947179155.2 of Hedera helix. Classification (NCBI taxonomy): domain Eukaryota; kingdom Viridiplantae; phylum Streptophyta; class Magnoliopsida; order Apiales; family Araliaceae; genus Hedera; species Hedera helix. The sequence goes on from OX359278.1 coordinate 42,197,200, forward strand.
TAACTTATAAATCAGTATTATCAGGTAAATAATTTCACAACTTGTTTTAACTTAATTTTTAATTTATAAATCTAATTGATCCTGAACAATTTTTTTATAAGACACAATTGAAAATAACTTATAATTCACTTTAAATTTAACGAACCTTAATAAAATATATTTGTATTGACTTATCATTAAAATAAAAACAAAAACTTAAAAAAAGGAGATCACAAGACGTAATTATTTTTGGACTCTCGAACTATTGCTTTGGACTTTTTCATCCCTATTTTGTCTATTAATTAATCATTGTTAATTTCTCTCCTGTACTGGTATATATTTGAGGGGGAACCAAATCCCAAAATTGGATAATGCAATTTGACTTTTAATTATTTAGCATCAAAACTAATATATTTAAAATTTGAAAATAACAAATATAGTAATTATAGTCTTTTATTAGTTGTTTTACAATAGATACATTTGTTTGTACTAAATTTAAATAAATGAGTGCTGATTATGAATTTTAAAATTTTACAAAATAACTTAAAAAGTCAAAATGTATCTCTATTGAATGTTCATAGAATCTAATTTCTCTCCCACGGCAGGAATGAGCAAACTAAATTAAGCAAGAGTCAGATGATGACATGTATTATCACTTTCATCTATATATTGAGAAACTTGTTCTAACTGCCAAGCAACTCCTAAATGAACCAAAATAAAATGGAGACAACCTGAAAATTCAGTGCTCTAAGGTGGATCCGCCATTGACAACAAGACCGATTAATCAGCCACCGAGAAAGAGTAAACTCAATTGTCATTTAGGGGTTTAACAAGTTAGTGCCATGGGATTTAAAGATAGGTTTTTCTTTGGTATCCAACTATGAAGCTTTTTGGATTACATTTATTCATTCTTATAGGTTTGTGAATCTATTTAGTAAGGCTTTTACATTCTTCTAGTCTTAATGTGGAGTTGTTATTGAATTTAATTATGGGTTGTTTGTTTTGGGTTTGGTTTGAATTGATTTTGGATTTTGTTCGAATCAATTCTCGATTTTATTCACATATCTCTACTAAATAATTTGGGAATAAAACTTTGATGAATTGATGTTTGTTGAATCTTTTGATCAGAAACTATGGATGTTCCAATCGAGTTCGGAACTGTGGATGTTCCAATCGAGTTTTGACGACTTCTAACCGAAAACTATGGATGTTATTATTTTTAGTTTAATGTTTTTATTTTAGTATTATTTCTTTTTACTATTAATTATAATATTATTAATAAAATTACATGAAATGCCAATTTTACCCTTGCATACTCAGCTATTTTTGACACGTCAACTGCTTATAACCTCACACTAGAGGGTCACATCACCAATTTTTTAACGTGTAATTTAATTTGGACGAAATTATAAACAATTAATAGTTTACTCATCTGATTGAAAAAATTAAAAAGTGAATTACCGAAGTGAAAAAAAGTAATAGTTTAAGATAATAAAATATATTTAAACTTATAATTTAAGCCAAACTTGCACATATACCATAAACACCTAATAAGAAATGGATTGCTTCTTTCATATAATTTTCTTCAATACATTAGTGTCACAAATATTACTTTTGACCTCCAAGTTATGAGAAATGAATAAAGAAAGCTTTTAATTGGGCCTCAATTATTTTGGGTCGAAATAGGCCTTTTTAGACACCAAAGCACCGGAGACTAGACCAGGCCAGTTGTAATCCCAAGTTATAGTTATTATCCAATGTTTTCACTATTCTTGATGCAGGCTTCTTGTACATTATTTTTCTTTTATGGAAATATATGCTCATTTCCACCCAAATCAACCTGAAAGCTATAGATATAGGGAAAGGAAAAAATCTTTTCTTTCCACCAAAATCGACCTGAAAATTATAGACATACAAAATAAACATTTTGATAAGTAGAATTATATTATGAAATTGTGTTAAAGTTTTAGATCATTTTAAAAAAGTCGTGCTATATACGCCGAGTCGATTATAGTTAATTAAACACGTATGACGCGCTCTAATAATATTAAGCATTAATTTATAAAATCTATTATTCGTGTCTAGTTAACCGTACGTTGTTTTCACATATAAAGAAAATTTTCATTTTTCACAACCTAACATTACAATAAAATGCTAAATTAGTTCGTAAACTCGGCTTCAATAATTGAGACTTTTGAGTACTATAGAGTATAGACTATAGACTGATCCCAATGTTCCCATTAAGAAACCAGAATTCCCATTATTTTTTTTATTTTCCATAATGACAGTGCTTGCTCTTGTATCAATTCATATTTTAAAGGAAAATTTTAAATTTATTTCAAAAATTACCCATTAATTTTGTTCGCAAAAAAGACGAAAGAGTATGACCAAATTTTATTTATATTTTACAAGTAAGATAGAACCATACTCTTTTATCTTTTATGATAATAAGATTTATGAATAATTTTTTCGAATAAATATAAAAACACTTTATTTTAAATAGACTCGTTACGTTTTCATTCAAGAAATCTTGATTTTGTATCCCAAATTTTGTATCGTTGAATATTTTAAATGTATTTGAATACACTTAAAATAAAATTTGTTTAAAAAATATAGTTTATATTCAAAAATGAAAAATGTATTTTATTTAGTAAAAAGAGTTTTAGAGTAGTACATTTTGAATGATTAATAATATTGAAGAGTGTATTTTGTATACTAAAAGAAATTTTAAAATATATTTAAATACGTTTTAAATAGTAAAATATAAATTTTAACAATTTATAAACTTTGAGACGTAAATTGTATTTTAGTCAAAATTCATACATGTAATCCCATAATTATATTCGAGAAAAATGTAGAATAATCCCTGCCCTCGAGAGGGATACCATAAAACCATAAACCAAACAGGGGGAATGAACCTTCTCGTAACTCTCGCCATTCGTACAGCATTCGGATCGGAATCAAAAGAAACGAAGTAACGAATCAACGAAAAAGGGAAACTAAGAACATAATATCTCCCATTTTCCTTTTAATTTTACTTCAATTCAGTTATTTCGCTCCCATTTCCATTGAATCAACAAAGAATCCCATTTCTCTTCAGGAAATCTGTACATACTGACATACATATACAGAAAGAAGAAGTTCAGAGTTTATTTTGGAAGGAGACATGGTGCGAATTATACCGATGGCATCGTCGATTCGTCCTTCTCTCTCCTCCTGCAGGTTTTCTTCAGCTACCTCTTCTCGCTTCGGTGGTGTTTCTCTCTCCTCCTGTAATTTTTCTCAGAGGCTCAATTTGCATCATCTCAGCAGTGGTAAGACTCACTAAGAATCAGTTGTATTTGTATCCACACGAATTGTCTTACGAACCCTCAAAAATCAGCCCCTCCTCCTTTTATTTTTAAAATTTTAGCTCAGTTTTAAAAATCCAATTCGTGCTTATTAGTTGAAATTTCTCAACTAGGTGTATATGTTTCAAAAAAAGAGTCCCATTTGTTAAATTTCTTTTGCTCCGAAAAAGACTACATTTTTATTGCTAGGAGTATTATATTACACAATGTCCTCAAGTTTTAATACAATCGCTATTAAACTTGCAGCTTATTACTTTAGGGGAAAACATCGAAAAAAGAATGCCTCCTTAATATTTTTAAATTATGTAAATGGGTTTCTTTTTGTGGAATGGAGGTAGTATATGTCTGTCAGTCTGTGCTTGTAGTTTTATGTTTGTTTGTGTTTCCAATTCTGCTGTGGATTTGAGAAAAGTTTGATTACATATTTTTGTATTGTTATTTAGTTGTTTTTCTTATTGGAAGTAATAGAGATTCTCTTATATTAATGTGGTTTGAGCGACGACTACATGTTGTTACTATTTTGAGTCCATAACTCTTTACTGTGTATATAATGACGTTGAGTTGTGATTTTGTTGTTTTCTTTGTGTTTCTATAAATTATAATATTCATTCTATGATAAATTTTCATGTAATAGAATAAGACACACTTTGTTATTTTTGAAGCTAATTTTTTTTTTTTTTTTAAATCTACGAATTTATGTCTTATGTACAAATAGACCTAGCAAATGGATTGGGTTAGTCCAAATTGTCTAGGCCGTGGTTGGGTTGGGGTAAAAAGACCCGGTTTTTATTGGGCTACAAAAGTGACCCATAGACCAAAGTATGGGTTGGGCTAGGCCACGGGCTTTTCATATATATATATATATATATATATATATATATATATATATATATCTTCTAATTTAAAAAATAAGCTTATTTAATATTAATGAATTAGTGATTTTAAGTAATAGTCATTTGGAAAAAAAATGGTGAGCAAGAGCGCTAACAACTTTGAGATACTAGTCGTTTTTCAACTAGAAGGAACGAGCAAGTAGTTCAATTAATTAGTATGATATCGATAATAGAAAATTAATTTTGACAAATTCATTAATTATTATTTACTTTTTTTGTGTTTTTCTTGTTACATATCATGTTTACTTATATACAATTCAAACGTTATTTATAATTTTTTTATTTACAAAATAATTCTAAAGTACCCGACATCATCGTTTAGGAATAGTTCAACTACATAGGTTAAAACACTAGAAATTAATAATAAAATATAATATTTTTTTCGATTCAAATATTACAAGTAATGTATAATTAAGGTAGATATATTCCACAAAACTTTAATTTGATCATATAGATAGATAGAAGCAGTCTTATGATAAAAAATTGAATTAAAAGAATAGAAGTCATCGATTTGAGGAAGATGGGTGGGAGACGGAGGGTGGGAGATTGGAAGTTTGAAAGAATAGAACTAAAAGTGATGTTTTATTTTTTTTCTTTGTTTACTATTGAATTCTTAAAAAATTGGATTTGACACTTAACTTTTGAGTAGTGTTATAGTGGAATGAATAAGTTGACTAATTTACTTTTAGGTGTAGGTGGGGTACTAGACTGGGCTAAATACAATCAGGTTTTTTTGGGCTTAAAAATTTAAACTCATAGCCCACCTTTCTATGGGTGGGTTGGGCTGGCCCGTGGGCTTGACCCACTTTTGTCAGGTCTATGTACAAGGAGAAATAAAAAAGCATAGAAAATGGAAGATATCTTTACTTTCTATAGTGTATTTCTACACTCCCTCTGTTTCATAATAAGAGAAACATTTTTCTTTTTTGTTTGTTCCAAAATTAGAGATACATTTCTATTTTGAGACATAAAATACCATAATATACCCAATTTGCCCATTTCTATAAAATAGTTGAAACAACATGAAAAAGCATGGCAATAGACCAAACAGAAGATGAATTGGAGAGAACAGCCAATGAAAAGGCAGATACTGATTCCAAGGCCCATGATGAGTTATGATTGTTACTTATATGACATACGGAATCAACTTGCCTTACAGTATATTTATATACATTTGTGTAATATGGATTTTTTTTAAGGGTAAAGTTTGAAGTGGAAAATTGTCTAAAAAAACTGTCATTTTTGAAATATATCTCTAAATTTGGAATAGATGAAGTATCACTTTCTGGGTGAATGATGGGTGTGTGGTTTCTCCATAAAATTCTATAACCATTAGATGCGTATAATCCCAAGGGATTATTTTACAAATAGTTGAAGCAGTTTCTCTGGTTTGCATGATAGATTTATAAGGCTAAAGATATCAGGAAAAAGCCAGTGAATATCCATTGGATGTGTCACAGGGTGAAAGACCATTCATGAAAGGCATTTGACTTTTGCAGTGTTTATGAAGGTCTTGCTTTAAAATTTGAATATAAACGAGTTGCAGAATTTACATCTTAGGGCGTAACCTTACATCTAACTATAGTTAAACTAAAAATCTGCACAAGCTTAATAAATGAAGCTTATCATCTGTCTCCCTTTTTCGTAAATGCTCTATGTTGTTGTGCTCTTTTAAGCAGTACGGATTCTTAAAATGTATTTGTTCAAAGAAACTATTTCAGACAGGATTAAATGGGTGTTAAACTAGTAATTACAAAATTGCAAGAACTTTCCAATTCTTTAGTGTGGGTTTTCTTGAACATTCACCTCTCTCTTTCTGGAAACGAATTTGAAAGTAAGTATGGTGTTTAGCTCTGGTTCTCACGTCACTTAATCGTCTTTTATTTTTTCATTTTTTTTCATTTAAGTAAATTTTGTAAGTCTAGTTTCCAGAGTTTTTGGGCTTCAAGTTAACTTATTAGAGATGCAAATTCAACTACTTAAACATTTTTCTGGTTACACTGATATCAATAGAAAGCAAATTGATCGATCTTGGGTATGGCTATTTAGCTTAGGCAAAGCTCAATCTCAAAAGATATGATGTTCAAGCAGCCTAGTACTTTGAGTTAGAAACAGTTTCCTAAAAACTTCTTGTTACTCCTTAATTGCATATCCTTTTTGCTTAGTATGATAGTTGAAGAAAACCCATGTGTAACTTCTATGAGATACTAAAACTTGCTAATGTATTCTACCTCCATTTTTTTTATTAAGTAAATTATGAACCTTGAGTTAAGGTCCTCATGCCTTTGAATTTAAAAACACTCGTAGGTCAGATCCAATTTTTGTCTGTTTGTTCAGTGGTTCCACGGTTGCAGTATTTTGGCCTAAGAGCTTCTAAGCTGTTAAGAGGAGATGAGAAAAAAATGGTTGTTAGCACCATGGGGAATGCGGCACAAGCAAGCACTGCTTCTATACAGGAAAATGTCCTAGAGTGGGTCAAACAGGACAAGCGAAGACTGCTCCATGTTGTTTATCGTGTTGGTGATTTGGACCGCACAATAAAGTAATATTCTTATGTACATTATGATCTGCTTTGTGGTCTTCTGATTGTTATATATGTTGTAAAACTAAAAATTTAAAATAAACTCCATGTGGCTGCAGATTTTACACAGAGTGCCTGGGGATGAAGCTGTTGCGGAAACGTGATATACCTGAAGAGAGATACACGAATGCTTTTCTTGGATATGGCCCAGAAGATTCTCACTTTGTCATAGAACTCACTTACAGTAAGTAAACTTAAATCCTCAGTCAAATGATTTAATCCTGAAAGTCAGCACATTATTATTTTTTTCTGAATTGAATCTGCATTCTACCTATTCTTATTATGATTCAGTGGTAAGTTTCTCTAGACAAGGTTATATTCATTGATTCTGGTTTTTTCCCTTTATTTAATTATCCTTCTAGATTATGGAGTTGACACGTATGATATCGGATCTGGGTTTGGCCACTTCGGTATTGCAGTTGATGATGTAAGTTTCTGTTGAGATATTTTAATAAAATGACTTATTTTTTTCTTTACACTGGTGCTTATTTTTTCCCCTACTAAAATTTTCATGACAGTTAATGTGAATGGTGTAAATGCTATGTCAAGTTCCAAACGTCACCCTTTATGTATTCACATCAGATTCCCCCCACCCCCCAAAAAAAGGGTAAAATGGTTAATGCTAATAAAAGTTAAAAACTGAGGTGACAAGGTTTGGGGACCCAAAAAAATTTAGTTGCATTTTGTTGAATATGCCTCTGTAGTTAACATCAGAATCTTTATGATTACAACTTTTAAAAGTTCTCCTGCTCCTAACCAAGAGTCTTGCTTGATGCTGACATGTACTATAAGACCACATCTATATATAATTTTTCTAACAAAATTCTAACTTACAAACTCAAGGCATTGTTTTGGTAGAACTATTGTAGTTAGTTCTATCCTCGTTTATGGTGGTTTATGATTATTTTCTTTTGTACTCATTATTGAATCTACATGTGTATGTGCATGGCTATCCTTGTACACCTATTAGCATGAATAACTTCTCCTTTTGCTATAAATACACAATGTTTTGCAAATTTGATGACCAAGTGCCATAGAAAATTTCATTTCCGGACGGTGAAAGTGATGTGAAAATTTTAAATATTGCAAGTGTATAATGTCAAATTAAAGACCTAGCAAGTACAGGTCGAACCATAAAAACTAGATTAATTTTAAAATACTCTTAGTATGTATCTCAGGCGAATTAGAAATAAAAATGGAGAATTGATTAACAAAAATTGAACACTAATTAAACTAATTAGAAGATGAAAATTAATAATAAGGAATCTCTTCTATTTTTATAACTCAAATTACGTTACTGAGTTGGTGTACATAATTCGAAAAATAAATCATTTAAGTTCAAATAAAAATTAAATATGATTTTAATTTTCCTTTCATTTAATTTAGTAATTTTATAATTAACTTGGGCAAACATAGACTATTAAAATTTAAAAATTAACTATAACCTATCAAAACTTTTTCGAGTAAGTATAAATTATAAAAAATTCAAATCTTAACAATAATTTATCAAAACCTATTCATTAATTTAAAATCACGTAAAAACTATAAAACAAAAGTATTTCAATAATGAAACATGAAGGCGAAATCAATTAAACATTAAAGTGCAATTAATAGAAGAGATGGATAATACTGTCTTGAATAATTAGTCTTCGTCCTAGATCTAAAAAATTAGTTAGACATTAAAATAAAGAAAGCAACTAAGATCAAGAACAAGAAGATTAAACATAAAAATAAAATAAGAAAATTCCCTTTATCAAGATTTTCCAATGAGCTTACAATGATGGAGTAATTTAATTCTACTTCTACTCTTAGCCTAAACTAATACATAATTAATCTCATACATAATATCTCTCTCTTGCACATCTCTTTATTGGAGTCCAAACAAAAATTTACTAGGAAGCTTCTAGAACTTCCTTTTCAATTCACTTCATCCATTTATTTTATTTTTACAAAACAAAATAAAACTAATTAATTAAATTAATAAAAATATTAATATGAACAAAATTAGGTAATTAAAATGTATGAATTATGGATCATTCAGAAAGCATTTATGTAAAGTATCTTGGTCCTAATCACAAACATTTCAGATTAAGTTGAAACAATAATCAACAGATGTTGATCTATATAGGTTACCAAGACTGTGGATCTTGTGAAGGCTAAGGGTGGGAAAGTAACCAGGGAACCTGGTCCTGTCAAAGGTGGTAAAACAGTTATTGCTTTTATTGAGGATCCTGATGGTTATAAATTTGAGCTTTTAGAGAGGGATCCTACACCTGAGCCGCTATGTCAAGTAATGCTTCGAGTTGGAGATCTTGACCGTTCTATAACTTTTTATGAGAAGGTGAGATTTCTCCAGTAAAACAAATATCCTAATATATCATGTTCTATGCACTCTTTTGTTGTTTTACCTCATCCTATTTACGTTTTTCATTGCTTTTTGGTCATTAAATTTGTTGTACCCAATGATGATTTTTTTTATAAAGTTCTGCCTGTACTTCTTTTGTGTCCATTAGGCTTTTGGGATGGAGCTTCTTCGCAAACGTGATAACCCTGAATATAAGGTAACTTGGATTTATTTTGTTCAAGTAGAAAATCTAATGTGTTTGGTTAAAGAATTAGGCCTTCCAATACTTGGAGTAAGTGATCTTTTTTTTTTAAAGAGATTAAGCTGTTCACAGTTGAATGATATTAGTCAGGTATCACTTAGTAAAATAATCTATGTAACAGACTAGCTATATGCTTGTATCTGTTTTTATCATATTTGACGAATGTTTTCACCGTCCACTTGATTATCTTAAAATGGGCAAGCACAATGGTACTGTTTTAGAATGGAAGAAAGATTGTGATATATGCTAGATTCTTGCTTTGGGAAGTGGACTTCTGCTTCTGCAAGAAACCTGCAGTATCCTAATCACTGAAGTTTCCTGACAAAATCCCAGATAATAGCTGAATTTTTAGTGACCATATGATGTATCTAACTTCCCTTTTTGAACCTGAATCATATGCAACTTTCATACCATCTTTTTGAGACTTAATAATATATTGTTCAAAGTCATAATTTGCAAACCACTTCTGAATACTGAAGCAACATACATTCACTTGGGCAATTTGTACCGAGTTTTGCTACCATAACTTGATTTTTTCACTTGCTCTTCATGGTATTTATAATAGCACTTTGAAGTCCTAGGCGTTATATATTTACCCATTTTGATATTTCAAGTTTGTTGTATTCGAGCCTTTTTACAGTAGTTTGTATTTTTGTGAATCTGTTGATTGAGATAAGCTTTTGTCCTGTTTCTAGTATACAATAGCAATGATGGGCTATGGTCCTGAGGATAAAAATGCTGTGCTAGAGTTGACATACAACTATGGGGTCACTGAATACGACAAAGGAAATGCTTATGCTCAGGTGAATTTCTTTTTCTGCTGACGCCGAGTGAAGCTTGTAGTATTTGTTTTCACTAAACCGGACCCATCTTAAAGGAACCGAATGAGCTGATGATTCTTATGTGTATTGGCAGATTGCAATAGGTACAGATGATGTTTACAAAACTGCAGAAGCAGTTAAACTCTGTGGTGGGAAGATTACACGGGAACCTGGACCCCTACCTGGTATCAGCACAAAGATTACTGCATGCTTGGATCCTGATGGTTGGAAATCGGTATGGCTTTTGTCTGAGAATTTGTTAATTGTTTGGCTTGCTTTGGTCTTAACATCTGTGAGATATCTGCTTGACCTTTGATCTTGATCACAATGTTTCAAACAATTTATATTTGTCGGTAGATAAAAAGAGAGATGTAAACATCTTTAACATGCCTCTAATTCTTAATTTTCTTGCAGAAGAGATTGTAAAAACAGTAGGTTGTAGGTAGACCCGGCTATATAGGTCTTGACCTGTTGGGTCAACCCAAATTAACTAAAACTATTTGGGTTGGTTAACTATTTTCTATTACTTAGGTTGGACAAAATTTGGACCCATATTTCAGGGGGGGAAATAAGGCCCAAACTGATTAACCATTTTCCTACCCACTTTATTATTTATCAGTTACTTTGTAGTGAAAAGTGTTGTAGCACCTAGGCCTTTGCATCAATTCCGGTTTTTTCGGTTTCCCGGACCGGACCGAACCAAACCGGTTTTTTGGTACAAAACGAACCGGTCCGTTACCGGTACAAAACAACCGGTATATACCGGTTTTTCGGTATTGCGTTTTTATGGTTTCGGTATTTACTGAATCAGACCGGTTATACCGGTTTTTTAATTTTTTATATTATTATTAATAAATAATAATAATAATAAAATATTAATTTTCGATTTTTATCCGGTAAAAACCGATACCGAACTGGTTTATCGGTCTAAAATTTGGCCAATTTCGATACCGGTCTGGTTCGAACCGGTATTTACCGGTTGAACACCTATTAGCACCTACAACCTCTCCTGCTGCTTCCGCTGAATCCTCTACTTCTGCTTCCAAATTTCAGCAGCTGCTTTTATTTCTCTCTCTCTCTCTCTCTCTCTCTCTCTCTCTCTCTCTCTCTCTCTTTTTCCTTTAACTTGTTGCTGATATTTTATGCTCTTATGTTTTCCAAAATTATCCTTTGAACAATTTTTATACATTCAATTCCTTTTAGAGACACCCACATTTTCTTGTCTGACAGCTGTGGGAGAAACTTGGTTTCTTTTTGTTCCTTTTTGGCATTTTGAACCCTTTCCGTGACTCAACGATGTCTTCCAAGTCTATAAATATATGTATATATACACACACACAAAATAAAATCAATTTCTCTCTTGGGATTTTCTCAGTTTGTACTTAAATGGTGAATCATAAAAACATAATTTTAGAGTGCATAAATTTTTTAGTGTTTTTTAGAGAGTATAAAAGTTTTAGAAATAAGGTAAAAATATTAGACTGTAAAAAAATGGGCGAGAAATTTTTAGAGAGAATGTATAAAAAAATTAGAGTGACAAGTTGAATGAAGATAAAAAATTAGAGTGACGGGCCAAAATAATAGTAAACTTGAAATTTGAAAAATGGGTTGATCTATATTGGATTGATAACCATTTGGTTTCAACCCACATAACCCATATTAAAAACAATTTATATAATTTTAGTTCTTAACGGAACCATAACCATTTTTTGTAATTCATAGCCAAACCAAATCCACTTTTTGTTTGGTCTAGTTGGAGGATTTAGATAGAACTTATGTTAGACGAACTCTTCACTTTGACCTTAAGTACCTATTTCTGACACTCAACACTCAAATAAGGGTATAGGTAATAGACACTTCATTTTAGTGTAAAAAATTGACAAAATTGAGGAGTACTTGTGTCTTCTATTGAATTGTGAAATGCCAAATTCCTATCATAGGACACTCGAAATCTTTTATTTTGAATTGGTTGATTAACTATTTAATCTCTATACCATGGTTGGACTTTGCATCAATTTTAATAATCCTTTAAAATGTGGAAACTTTGTAATTTTAAGGTCATGAGCTAATAGTTAGTTGCCTCAACTCCTTTTCCAAATATCCCATCTGAGCCTCAACCTTGATTTCATGGTTCGAAATCTCAGCAGGAGCAGCTTTCAGATGATGTTTAATTCTAGAAGTGAACAGTGCATCCCGTCAGATTTTGACAAGGGGATATAAGTTCAGATAAGCAGTTAATCCTCAAATATTCTTATTATAAATTAGAATGATATACATAATTACATACCCATGTGCGGAAGGAATTCATTATAAGTTCGGATAAACAGTTAATCCTCAAATATTCTTATTATAAATTAGAATGATACACATAATTACATACCCATGTGCGGAAGGAATTCATTTGGTCTTGTTATCTCTGGTGAGAGACGAGTCATGTTACCTAGATTTTGCTTAAATACCATAGTAGTGTGCATCATTCAATTCTGATATACTGCTTTTTCAATTATTGCAGGTTTTTGTTGATAATATAGACTTCTTGAAGGAATTGGAATGAGTTTTTTTGGAATATCATCACTTGGTGCTGCTTGTAACAAGGAATCATGCTCTGAGACTGATTTTAAAACCAAGTAAAGCTTCTACTGGTCAATATACTCGAAATGAAAATGTTCTTTCAGAAGTCCTGACCATCGGAGAATGTATGATATTCCCCTTCTTGCAGATAAAAATTTCTATCACAGTAATCAACATTGTAAGCATCTTGTCATGGGTGAACCGCAGTGTAAAGAGGTTGAGATATTAACTTTGTCAATAATTTATTTTAATGATAATATTTCCGAGCAACTACAGAGAAAATAGGAGATAGTTATTATTATTATTATTTTCAAATTATGTGCCCATTGCTGGTTTTATCTGGTCCTCAGGGGGAACATCAAATTGAAGGAGAAGATGTCTCACCACTGCAATTATTTTTGTGACCCAAGGTGGATTCGTGAATTTGAAACAAAGTCTTTGAATTTGCATGTACAGGACAGGAACTTGATTCCAAGAAGAAAGACGATATTATTTACATCTTTAAGGAAAATAAATTATTTTGCATTTTTAATAATTTTTTCCTTTATAGAATCATTGAACCATAACAATATGAAAAATTATTTTAATATAATAAACATATGGAAGGGAAATGGAAAATAGTATAAAAATAATATTAGTATTTTTCGTTGTAGTTTTAACTTGTGAAATTTCTCCAAATTTCAAAATTATTATTTTTGATCAAATAAAAAGCTGCTTGAAAAGTTAAATTTGAAAACTATATTTATGAGCAGTTATATTTTTAATCTTCTATTTGAATCAACATAATTAGAAGATGTTTGAGATTCTTTAAAAAAAATATAATTAGTGATTCTAATTATTATTCCTACTCATAATTATTTTTTAAAAACTAGTGTATTTGGCAAAGTACTTAAATTAGTAAAAATAAAGTATTTGGTATAAAAAATATAGATTATCACTTATTTTAAACGTAAATTATTAAATAAAAAGATTTGAACAAGTACAGATAAATATTGGGTAGAATTACTAAAATAAATAAGAATATAATAATAATAATATATTTAAGCGTAAATTATTAAATAAGAAGATTTTAAATAAGAAGATTTGAATAAGTAAAGAAAAATATCGGGTAGAATTACTAAAATAAATAAGAATATAGCAATAATATATTTGATATTTGACAAATAATCAAAAATTTTAAATTAGAGCTTTTAATTATTTTCATAAAAAAAATTATAATCAACTTTAAAATTAAGTCACCAAACACCTTCTACTTCTTAAAATTAATTATAAATGATCCCAAACACTACCTTTGTTCAGTGTTTTCTTTTAGTAAAACACTATTAACTTTTCTTAGGGGTTAACAACTTATATTGATTTACTCATTTTCTTAAAATTAAAATAAATCACTTACTAGACACAATATTACAATGTTTTTATTTTATTTTAATTTTTTTAGAACCAGTGTTATCAAAGTAGACTTGAGCCTAACTTTTGTATACTAATACTCCCTGCTTAATAATCTGAAAGTTTTTCTCAAACAGTGCTTTGATAAACAAATAATATATACCAACACTTTTTGTAAGTGTATATATATATATATATATTCCGGACTAACCTACTGCCCAACCCTCCAATTTTTATAAATTTTATTTTTGGTGATGGGGCGGGGCGGGGCGGGGCGGGGCGGGGTGGAGTGAGGGAGAGAAGCCTTATAGATGGGGAACAAATGACCTGCAGCCAGCAGGCTGACAAAAGTAAAAGGCCGAAAAACCAGTACCCACTCGTAACTACCGAAGTCTAAAACTGCTACCTGTCAATTTTTCCATAGGAATTAAGATATGCAAACTACAGTTCTAATAGTTTCCTGATTGGGCCCAGATTTGGTAAGACTCGGTATGCCTTGGTAACCTGGTCCACAATCCCTCTAGAGCTCTTACACTCGAGCAATTTCATCAGTCTCGAGGAAGATATTGCGCTTGAGATTGAGGGGTACTTGCAATGCAACCATATTCTTGATCCACCAATTGCACAGGGAATTCTGGGGAAAACAGAAAAAGATATTCTTGATCCACCAACTGTGAAGGGAAATCTTGGGAAAACAGAAAACCATGCGAGCGATAATTTTGGAGTGATGCAAATATTGAAAGTCTGGCTGCTTCTTCAATCCGACTAAGTCGGATAGTCCAGCCCTAAGGGTCCTCTTTTTATTCCGAGACAATTCTGATAAGCTGCTGGACCCAAATCCAGGTAAAGAAACAGTATGCAACCATCAGGAAGAAGCTTGCTCTAACACCGACTAAAACCTACAATGCAAAGAGCTGTTTATGCATAACATCAGCAGCAATATATCCTCCTGCTGCATTTCAGAATTCAGATCATTCTGTGAATCTAACGCACCCAGAAAGAATCATCAAGCCAAGGATTCAGTATTCTCTTCTTTACCTATTAACAATCCAATAGAACGCTCCTTTGGCTAGTCATAACAGGCAGCTGCATTTGTATTATGGTCTTCATCTTTGATTGGCGGACTTGACACAGCAGCACAAGAAATATTGAAATCCTGCAATTCCCAACATAGGAACTCATAATTGAGGAGCTAGTAAAGAATAACGTTACAATAAAATGGTTGATATGCAACATCTTTTCTACTTTTAAAGTGTCAACTAACAATACCTGAAAATAAATACTTAAAGCAAGTAATCGTCAGTTAGACAAACTGAAGATTAAACTAGTGTAATACAAGGCACCATTCCACACATAATACAAGATGGCATAAAATATTGATATGGTAAAGTATCAAAATTTTGAGTTTCACAGAAAGTATGAAAGTACATTCAGCTAATGAAAACAAGACATTCATGACATACAGACATGGTCTTTTATACACAAGTATAAAGAAACAAGGCTACAACACGTACAAGCAACTAACAAACATTGATAGAAAATAATACCCAAACTACCATATGCACAATCGAGCTTTATAATCGGTTGACAGTAGAACTAATGGAAATTTCTTCATGTATCATTTACGTCACAGGGAACCATAAAACCCAAGTTGCTGGGGCAATCTTTGTTACATCTATGTACAGCAGAGGAACAAAGCCTGATTGGCATTCAAGGATCAACCAATGTTTATAGTCCTTACGAGAACATCTACACTGAGCTTCAAACAACAGTCGAATAAAACTCGGTTTGAATTCAGAGCATGCTTTGTTCTTCAACGGTGATGCATCACCAAATCTTGTACACCAAAATTTGATTGTTGCTTGACAGAATCAAACATGTGCGTGTATAACCTTGACAATATTGTAATCCAAGCTGAATATTAAAGTAAGGACAGGAGCTTTGAATTCAAGGCTTGTTTGAGGCCATCACCAACAGTTCGAACAGAGCCTTCTGAAAACAAAGAGAAGATATGCAGTCAAAAACCCGTAATGAAACAGAAAGAAGTAATAGAAATAAAACGGAGAGGGTAAAATATGCATCAGGTGGACAGAATTACTATGTAGATCACTTTGCAGAAGAAATGCGGCGAAGGGAAGACATCCAGCTGCTTGAAGTACCAATATTTTCACCCTCACCCTGGTTAGTGGTTTCAGCAGGCAACACAGGCTTTGAGGCATTTCTTTTTGAGACACCAGCAAGGGGATATGCAGTAGAGGAAATATATGCATTGGTCATATTCTACATATCAAAAATTGACTCAGTGTCGAGCTGAAGCTATCATACAAGAGATAATTGTACCAGATTTGGAAACATTGTTTGAATTGCCATAATGAAGTGTAGAATTATAATGACAAAGAAGTAAAATAATCAGTACAAAACTACAGACGCAGCATTATATTTCCATTCCCTTCAATTTAGATGACTTACATTTCTCTCAAGGGGATTTTCAGAAGTCAAATTTCTGTCCGTTGGTGATTTAAATTGCATGCGAATGCCAGGGCCAGTAGCAGTATTCGATCTCACGCGTTCAGTTAATTCAGCTGAATAAGAAGCATTATTGCCTGCTGACACTGAAAAAGGATTAAGCCATAACACTAGTTTTGAGGAAAAATATCTTTTAATGCGTTTTCGTCTTTGATCTAATGTTATTTCATCAATCTCAAGGAGTTCAATAAATATTTCTACCCCGGTTGTTTAAGATAGTCTGGCAACATGAACAATTGAGTAACATTGTTGACATTTCCCATAAATAATCTACAGTTTAAAAGTTTCCCTTTAATAGATGCAGTAATGCTTTAAGCTGAGTGAAGCACAATGAAAAATCTAACCTTGATGTTTGGCCACATCCATTTGAACTGCTCGACTGCTGCTATCCCCGGGAAGTGGCTGTAAATTAGGGTGCTTAATTTGATAGAACAATGATGATGAAAACATCCAATTTAAAAATGAGCAAGTACAGAAGTTTTGCATATGCAGTAAAGTACATCAAAACTACAAAATATTTCAGGAAAAGTTCAAAATCATAGAGATAGATGCGATGTATGTATGGGAGAGAGAATTAATTAGAAAGCGCACAAACAGACAATAGGTACCCGTGATTGAGTTCTACTCTTTTGTGCTTGCTGGTACTTTAGGATGGTCCAATCAAATATGTAATCAAATTCATACCCTACAAAATAAGAAAAACACATTGATTGAATTTAGAATTCTAAACTTGTGAAGGAAACAAGGCACCACACATCAAACAGTTGTCTTGCAACATTTTTAATATCAACAAGAAACCTTGAATAGCATTAATAAAATTAAAATTTGGGCCGCCTACTAAAATCAAAGGTTATCAGGACTACTTTTTATTAATGCTGCAGGACATTTTTTTATTTGAACATCAAATACTAAAACATATCAAAAATCAAAGTCCCTATATACCGAGGCTGAGATAGAATAAGGTAAGTGGACTAGTCAGCAGATACCTTCACGAGTGAACAATTCACGGAACAAACGCTTCAGGAATCCATAGTCAGGACGTTGATCAAATGTCAATGAATGGCAGTAATGGAAGTATGAAGCAAATTCCACTGGGTGTGACTTGCATAAAACCTTTAAAAGAACAGATAAGCATAAGCTAGAAAAATAGATCAGGTCGAAACCCTGGAAGAAAGATAGATGTTATCTATATACCTCAATAGGTGTTGCTAACTTCTTCTCACATATTTTGTCATACTTTTGTTTCTTGGTAGCAGCTTTTAGACCCTGCCATGGAAGACTATACAATTTTTTTTGTGTCAGTCAGAGTTGACAGTAATTTGACAATATAAAATGATGTGATTTCGCACTATTTAGTATAAAAAAAATGTGTGAACGCAAAATGAAAAGCATATGGCATACCTTCCTCTTAAAAAATAAAGGAGGACATATCCAAGAGATTCTAAATCGTCCCGCCGGCTTTGCTCTACAAAGAAACACCCAATGAGACAAATCCAAACCAGAATAATACCAGTACACCACCAGTAGTTAAAAAAAAAGCACTGCTATGCTCAGCCTCACCTATTCCAAGATGAGTATTACAACTTGCATAGCGTGCAGTTCCTGTTAAATTTTTGTTCTCCCTGCACAATTCAATAGTAAACAGCAGAAGATAACTTCTTTAGGATGCATTGATATATTCATACTTGTAAAGAACAGAACCAATTGATGGAGTTTAAATTAGACATCATAGCCAGCTTTTAAGAAAAGAATGGATATTCATTTCTCTCCCACTCTCTCCCACAGACTGTTTTAGACAAGTTATTATTTATTCAAATAAAAACCGAAAAAAGAAGCTCCCACTTTCAAGTTTCAATAAGATTTTTCCAAACAGAGTAAGAAAACAAATAAACAACACATTTGCAAACTCTCAAATGGAAAGGATATCAACATCAAGAAACATGGAAAGAGTTGATAACAAGTAAGGGAAGAAAGCTCTATGAAAAAAAGGTGCTTAATTATATGGAAAGATACCTGTATGGTATATGTCGGTTGGTTGTTGAATCACGATATCTTTTTGCAAGCCCAAAATCAATGACGTAAACCTGATAAATACAGCAAGGATCAGAATAATGAGGACCAAAGAACACAATTATTAAAATAAAAAATAAAAGGCATTTAGGCCATTAAAATAATAGTATGAGTAAAGTTATATTTACTTGATTCGCTTTTCGGCCAAGACCCATGAGAAAGTTATCAGGCTTAATATCCCGATGCAGAAACCCTTTAGAGTGCACAAATTCTATCCTTGTTATCTAGATGACACGGAAAACAATAATAACTAACAATTCTCAAGTCAATAATGGAATCTACTTGCTAAGATAAAGTTTAATCATTTTAGGTGCAAGAGTTTTTTTGTGGGTGGGGTGTTTTATTTTTATTTTGGGGGGGGGGGGGGGGGGGGGGGGGGGGGGGGGGGAGGGGAGAGTGAGAGAGGGGGGAACGGTCTAGCAGATTTCTTGTGAGGAATATGAGATTCTTCCTGAATCTTGATAATTAAAGTTCAAGCTTGATTTGTGAGTAGGATTGGCATTTTGAAAAGGTATAGTAATTGATAAACGAGGACAATTTGCCCTCATGGTCTAGTGGATGTGCATAAAGAACAGAATGTCAACACTTGTTTACCCAGATCTAATCAACTTCAGTTCACTATTGGACATATACAGTGGGATAATCACCGCTCCCATGAGAGCAGTTGATTTTCTCTTTTGCAGGAGATGCTGAACCTGCTGCCCCATAGACCGGAGGGGAGCTGCTAATCCAAGAAAGACATTGATATTTAAACATGAGAAGCATAGATGTTCAACAATACTTACCATTTGATCAGCCAACATTAAGACGGTCTTCAATGAGAACTTTCTCCCACAATAAACAAACAGATCTTCAAGACTTGGTCCAAGCAAATCAAGGACAAGGATATTGTCATCCGCATCTATACCAGACCATTTTATGCCAGGTATACCACCTAAAAAAGGCAGACCTTATAAGACTGATAAGCACGCTGTATGAGGGCATCAAAATACAACAATACATCTATGCATAGCTGTACGCAGACATTATACTTATACATGGAAACATTTCCATCACAAGCATTTTACTTTCAGATGAAACGTACTTCCTCCCTGAAGAATATTATATAACTTGGCCTCGTACAGAAGTTGTGGATGTTTTGTCTTATTGTTCTCCTGCACAATGAAAAAAAAAATTGATTTGCAATCTAGAACAGATAAGAGTGCAAAAAGAATACACAAAGCAGTAAGTAGGGCAAATACTTTCCAAAATTTGAGACACTGGTTCCAATAACTATAAGCATACATATGCACATTCATCAACTTTTCTAGCTGAGATCAGTGATTATACTTGGCAAGAAATCCTTTTTACACAGAAACACTTAGCAAGAAATGTTAATCAAGAACACCACCTTGTATCATCTTACACCATCATATTAACCATATAATATATAAGAGTTGAAAACCATGAACGAAAATGTTAGTCATACTGGGCTGATGCAAATAGTTCTCTAAGTTTACTCATGAGCTTTAAAAGTTAAAACAACATAAGAACTTAAGTGCAAATAAATTTAATTGCCTGAACCAATACTCCCCAATCCTGTTTCACACTAACCAAAATGAAGAACTTGTTTTGCTTTATTAAAAAAATGAATTCTAATATCCCAATCCCCTACCCCTTGAACTTTCTCATCAACACAAGACACGCATCATTGCTGCATGAGCGGTCAAAAGACAAAATCTTTACTGAATTTACCTCAATTGTGAATAAGTACAACAAGACCATCAAATAAAACAAAACTCAAAATCGTTCAAAGAAATCATTTAATCAATTCATAATAGCTGCAGAAAAATATGAACCAGAAATTCCGATTCAGACTTACGATCTTCGCTGCAACGATCTCACGCGTATCAACATGGGTAGCTGCAGCACAAAAAATTAAACAAAATTACAAAAATCTTACATAAAAAAAAACATTTACAAAACTATAAAATATAAAGTAATAAAACTGACCTAGATGAATTTCCCCAAATGATCCACTTCCAATTTTCCGGCCGAGCTTGTACTTTCCTCCGATGATCCTTTCCATGTTCTAAGTCGCCGGATCGGATTAGATTGAATCGAATCTACCTAAACATGCAACAGAGCTACTGCTTTTCAAAATATGGAATTATCAAAATTAGAGAGAGATGGAAAATATGTCAATTTCTCGAGAAACTTAAACCACAAATGCCAGGATTCAGGGAAAGATTTACAGACGAGAAATGAAATGAAATGCTAGACTTGACTTGTAATATGCAGCTGTTGTCCCGACTCTGGGTCTGGGGTGAAGATATGAGAAAGGAGAGAGAAATAGGGAATGAAGGGTAGATGTGGAATTTCAGTAGCTGGACTGCTGAAAAGGGGGTAAATCGGTAAATCCATCACCCTATCTACAGTACCTGTAGTCAACCATATCTCTATCGGTGAATAAATGAGTAGCTTTGACCTCACAAAGGGAGCTCATTAAGATCTCTCTAATTTATTTATTTTTTAATATTTATTATTTTTTTTCTATTTCAATAATTGTTTTTTTAATTTTTGTATTGAATAATTAAACTCTTAATTTTTAATTATATTTTATTAAATATATCATGTCATAAATTAATAAATTAATGATATGAAATCCAAACGAGTACTAATGTATAATAAACAAATAGCTTTCAAATGAGATTCAACATTAATTAATTTGTTAAATTTAATTTATCATGCAATTTGTTAATAGTGTAATTTGTTTACTCTAAGTTAGTTGTGGAATTAGTTTATATTTATATTATTTGTGTAATTTGTTTAAGCTAAATTAATTATGTAATTATTTTTAATTTTTATGATATTTGTGTAAGTTGTTTAATCTATGTTAATTGTGTAAAATTTCGAATTTTGTATTTAGTGTGTATTTATTATACTCTTGTACCCTTCTATCCTATTAAAAATATGTTTTCTTTATGCACATAATTAAGTCATATTGGTACATCTTGTCATCAATTTATGCCATGTCATGTTTAGTGGAATATAATTTAGAGATAAATATTTGATTATTAATATAATCATTTATTACTTTTATTAAATAGAATATTTTAGAAGTTCTAATTATAGTCGTGGATTTTAATTAGGAGAATTTTAATGATAGTAATAGATTTTAATTAAAAGATTGTTTTCTTTTGAGTTAGGTCTTTATTTAAGTATCCAAGTATTATATTTTTAAGTTCCTAAATGGTTTAGGAATTATAATTATTATAATAATTAATTTCGTTCATAATTAGATTGAAAATTAAATTGAAACCTTATTCCTAAAGAGTTTAGGAGAGTTGAGCAAGTCTATAAATAAGAGGGGTCTTATTATAGATGGGGTTGTTGGAAGTATTATAAAGAATACGTACAATTCTCTATATCTAAAAAGTTAGAGGGAAAAAAAATAGGGCTAGCCACCCAAGATTTTTGAAACCTAAAATTCTTTTTTTAGTCTATATTTCTCTTGGTGGAACACCTTTAGAGGCTGCACACTTGGGCAGCTAACGTTGATCCGTATATTTTATTGAAGAAACGCAAAGGATTTAAGGAGGTGAACTTG
This sequence comes from Hedera helix, assembly GCA_947179155.2. Classification (NCBI taxonomy): domain Eukaryota; kingdom Viridiplantae; phylum Streptophyta; class Magnoliopsida; order Apiales; family Araliaceae; genus Hedera; species Hedera helix. The sequence goes on from OX359278.1 coordinate 42,219,572, forward strand.
TAACTGATCAAAAGTTGATTGTCTTCAAAGGTATACTTTTTATCATTCCTCAATTAATAAATATCGCATAAGGTAGATCATAGGTTATTGTAGAAAATTTTAAATTCAAGTTTTGGCATGCTTCCGCATTCTAGAACAATTTGTTTGTATGTCTATGATTTTTTGCAGCTAATAGTAGATCAATTGTAATATTATATAAAGTAGTTCTTAAGTCTTGCATATTAATATCATGAGAGTTAAAGTCAAATACATCACTGATATCAATTTCTTGAATATTAGCGGTGTTCCCCTTTGCTGCTTTAATGGGCATGAGGTAGAGGTTGATTTTGTGAGGTCCTTCATCTTCACTTAACTCTGAGTCATTTTTTGTTCCACTTTAGGAACCCTCAACAACTAATCCTTTATCCTTCTTATGGATTTTTCTTGGATATATCTTCTTAACATATTCTTTCTTTCTGTCTTTATTTAATTCTTCTCCGATAAGCTTGTTATAATTAGCAATGAAATACCCTGATTTTTTGCAATTGTAGCACAGGTATATATTTTGCATAGTCCTTGTTGCTGTTGTAGTTGTTGAAACGCTTACTGGTGCTGCTTTTGCCTTTTTCCATAAAATTTCTTAGTCTTCTGGTAAGGAGAGCAATATCTTTATCTTCATATTCTAATTAACTTTATTCTTGTATAGAGAGAGGCCTAGGAAGGGATTTTTGCAGTTTTGAAAGTAACAACTTTATCTTTCATTCTTGATTCTGTTGTAGATGTTGTCTTTGCCCTTTAGTTAAGCTCAAGCTCATAGATGAGCAAGTTTCTATACAGTTGTTATAGAGTCATATCATGAAGATGCTTTGATTATCTGATGGTAGTGGTCTTTACAACCCATTTGTTAGGCAAGACTCTCATAAACTTGACGCTAACATTCTTCTTTGGATAGATCTTTTAAAATGCTATTAGAGAGTTAAGAAGTATGTTGAATCTCTAGTAGGTTGATGTGATATTTTCACCAGGTACATATGAAAGCATCTCATACTTTTAAGTGAGTAGAGATTGTTTATTTTTTCTGACTTCTTTAGTTCCTTCATGCATCACAAGGAGAGCTTTTCACACTTCCTTGACAGTTCTACAGTTGACCACATTTTCGAAAAACTTATCTTCACCAAAAACAGAATGTTCTTAACTCTTTTATTAAGTGTCACCAGTTTCTTCTCACTATCAGTCCACTTTACTCTTTGCTTGACAACAACTTTGTTGGGATCTTCAGTGGATGGAGCTACCTTTGTAGGAATATATGGACTATTAAACACAAGATCAATCCTAATTAATAATTAAAAGTGGGTGTATGTAGTGTTGTCCGTGAGACATTTTCCCAAGAGATGCTTTCCCATGCCTAAAAAGCTCCACAGCAGGAGACTCTTCCTCATTTATCTATTAAAAACAATGCTCATTTTTTTTGGAACAAGGCAGTATTGTGCAGTTAACTGTAAGTAGCAAGTACTATAGGCCATTAGGCCTGATACAAGCTAGCTACTACACCGAGGCAGCCTAACTAGCCAGAAAATGAGAAATAAGAAATTGAGCGAATAAATCAGCTATAAAATTCCTAAATTCTAAAATTCCTGTAAAGGCATTGGCAAGGTTTTATGACACTCCCGCACTTCTAAGTACATTATTTATTAACGCTCAATTTTGTCTACACATTTAACCGCTGACGTGGATGTTAATCTGCACAGAAAGAGTCTTCGAAAAATATTTGACGTGGATGTGAATCTGCACAAAAAGAGTTATCGAAAAATACTTGACGGTTTGTGCCGTTAGCAAATATCTCCGGTGTGAGTAAGAGTAAGTTTCAAGATAGGTTAACAATGAAGACAAAAAATATTTAGCAGACTAAAATATTATCTGTGACGCCCCCAAATCTGAGCCCACACAACCCAAACTTGAGTCATCAAAAGACTACAACAAAAATATTACAACAAAGCACAACGTACAACAATACAGTGTATAATAATACACAACTAAGTCTTCACTATTATTGCCACACTATTTTACAACACGTGAAGACTACGACAGCTATTCCTCAGACTCTCACTCCATTCCCCGGCTAGACCCTGTTACGTTTTCATCTCCTGTAATGGAACAAAAGAAAGGGTGAGCTCAAATAGCCCAGTAAGAAATATCATGACTAAGATAATGACGAATAAATTATCATTAGCCTTCAACAGTTGAGTTTTGAATACAATAGACTACAAGGTTTATATCAAAAACTGTAGTTAAATTCTTAAACAATGTTCAGATCAATAATAGCAGCGGAATGAGCAATCTATTAGAAGAATAATGCAGACTATAATGTCCACTCGCTTCTCTTTTTAGTAAAAATATCATCAACTTTTATCATCTGAATTACCATTAGTCAAGATAATACAAATTCACAGTTCCTGGTCATAATCATGCAAATCAACAGTTCATCTTTGCACTACGGGCCAAAGATATTCAATAAAGCACCAACGGTCATGATTATACCAGATTCAGCCTTTGGTCATAATCATACCAACCTACAGTTCATCTTTGCACTACGGGCCAAAGAGAACATTCACCACGTGCCATAAAAGACACCGAACAGATGTATCGCCTTTAACCTAGTATATCGCCTTTAACCTATCATCTGTTCAACAATTATATCACATCTGTGCCCCCGACCACAGATATTCACAACAGCTTGATTCTTGATGATTAATACAAATAACAGTGATACAAATGATGAACAGAAGAACAGGATAAACAATAAGTATCGAAAGTTTACTTTGTGCAGATTCAAATAATGTCCAAATTGCCAACATGATGTGGAGTGAAATTTAAAAATGATATTCAAGATCCACAGTTCAGAATAACGATTACAGTTCAATAGAAATGTTCAGAAAATAGGAAGGTTCAGTTGAAATAATGAAGTTCAACTATTATGGAACATATAATATTTTCAGGAATTATAGAAGCAATAGTTCCATAATAAGTTTCGATTTAGGTGTATGAAAGAAAATAATATCTCTTACCGTAGCAGGTTTGATTAACAAAAGGTGAAGGGAATTAATATCCCTTACCATAGTAAGTTTGAATAATAGAAGATGAAAAAGATGGTATCCCTTATGAGTATAAAGGAAAATGATATCAGTTACGAATATGGAATAAAAATGTCATATGATAATTCGTGTAGACAAATTATTTCCATACGAGATAAATAAAAAGGGTTATTCACCAACAGGCGGTAAACCGCGCCGTAAGGTTATTCCCACAATTTAATACATGGAAATAAATGGCACAAGAAAGAAACGATATTATTTTCGAGAATCAAAGAATGATAATCCCTTCAAGTAAGAAAGAAAATAATATCCATTTATGATGATGAAAATAATGATACCCCTTACCGTAATAAATTTAAGAGTGTGAAAAGAATGATATTCCTTACCTTAACACGTGACTGGATATTGATTTAAATGAGGTTGATCAACCTATATTTTTATAATAAAATTAGTAATTACCACATATAAATTTCAAAGTGTATGATAACTCGTATAATATGAATTATCAAAATTATATATATTTAACATAATTTTTGTAGTATAATATAACTACTTTAAAATAGTTTTTAAAATAATATTCCAAAATAAATCTTCCAAAGAAAGCTTTTAAAAATGAAACTTCTCAAAGAAGAGTCTTCTAAGGGAAGATTTGTGAATACCGTGAAAAATAGGAATTTATAAAATTACTACTCTTTAATAAAAGACTTACTTGAAAAATTCCTGCACTCCTTTTGGCTTTCAAACTCTCAAAATAAGCTTACTATTCTCAGAGAAAACTCATAAAATTCTTATAGAAAAATTTTATGTTTTAGGTGTGATTTTTCTATTCAGCTGAGCAAGTTATTTATAGGAGAATGGAAAGCACTGTGTGGTAGGTGAGAGGTGCCATTGTTGAATTCGTTCAGCACGCCAGTGCTAAATTCGTTCAGCATGCACGTTTCTGAAATTTTAATTTCATATAAAACAAAACCTTATTATAATATTCATAATAAAACAAATAACTTTATATATTATATTAATAATAAAAATTATATATCATATTATATTATATTTAAATAATATATTATAGTAAAATATTATTATTATTTTTCTCTCTCTCTCTCTCTCTTCCTTTCCATTTTCTCTCTTTCTCTCTTTTCTTTCTCTCTCTCTCTCTCTTCCTTTCCATTTTCTCTCTTTCTCTCTTTTCTTTCTTTCTCTCTCTTTTCCCTCTCCTTCTCTCTTTCTTTCTCCAGCAATTCTCTCTCTCTTTTCTCTTTTCTCTCTCTTTCTCTTTTTCTCTCTCTTCCTCCTTTCCTCTCTCTTCCTATTTTCTTCATTTCCTACGCAATTTTCCTCCATTGGCCCCCATCAATATATAATATTATTATAATAATCAAAATACCTACAATCAATACAATAATTAAGGTAATATTACAACAGTGATAATAATAATTCAACAATAATGCAAGAAATATGTCATAATCATTATTAATTTAATAATATAAATTATTGTGCATTTGCTACTGTGACAATTATTACAGTGCACCCACAATTATTGACTCAATGATATAAAATGCAGTGTAATGACAATTATTGAATCAATAATGCAGAATACTGTGTAACAACAATTATTGAATTGATAACATAAAATATTATGCAGCGATAATTATTGATGAAATGATGTGCAATAGTTACGGTGTCAATTATCAGATCAATAATATAAGACACTGCGCAATACCGTGTGCTACTGTAGAGTACCGTGTGCTACAGAAAATACCATAAACTACCGTATGCTACTATTCTTTTATCACCGGTATTTTAACAGTTAACACCGTTGACTATTTTTATTTAAAAATGTTACTTCTGTCGTTTTCTATATCCGACAAATATTCCGTTGTGGGTTCCACCAATAATTAGTTATTTCGGCGCCGTCATACGACATGAATATTATATTGCGCCGTCGTACGGGCAAAACGAATATTCCCCGACAAAACGAATATTCTCCGACAGAAAGAATATTGTCCAACAAGGTATAATTTGCACGGAACATCCTTAACTTTTAACTTTGCCAATTTAACCACTTACTGTTTTATGAAAAAAAAATATATATAGAAAAAAAATTAAATTTTATATTTCATAAAATTCGGGGTCTTACAACCTCCCCTCCTTATGAAATTTCGTCCCCGAAATTGACGTACTTGGCATTTCGAAGAGGTAAGAATACTTAGATTTCATCTCAGATTCTAGCTCCCAGGTCATTTCCTCAGTATCTTGGTTCCTCCATAAAACCTTAACTTGAGGTATAACCTTTGAGCGTAAGATCTGCTCCTTCTTATCTAAGATTTTGACAGGTACCTCCTCGTACGTTAAATCTTCTGCTATAACGTCCGGTTCTAACTTAATAACGTGGTTTGGGTCCTTCACATATTTACGTAACATAGATATGTGAAAAACGTTATGGATGCGAGACATACTTGGTGGTAAGGCTAGTCTGTAGGCTACAGTTCCCACCCGATCGAGGATTTCAAATGGGCCAATAAATCGAGGGTTGAGTTTTCCTCTATTTCCGAATCTCGTAACTCCTCTCCATGGAGAAACACGTAAGAATACATGATCTCCGACGTTGAATTTCTCATCTCTCCGATGAAGATCAACATAACTCTTTTGTCGTTCTTGCGCTATCTGTATTCGTTGTCGGATCATTTGAATCTTTTCAGTCGTCAAGCGTACCAACTCGGGTCCCAACAATTTTATTTTTCCTACTTCATTCCAACATATTGGAGAGCGACATTTGCGTCCATATAAAGCCTCGAATGGAGCCATGCCTATACTTGTTTGGTAACTGTTGTTGTAGAAAAATTTCACCAATGGCAAGTACTTATCCCAACTTCCTTTGAAATCTAGTACGCAAAGTCTCAAAAGATCTTCGAGGGTCTGGATCGTTCTTTCCGATTGTCCGTCCGTTTGAGGATGGTATGCAGAACTGAATCGTAGCTCGGTGCCCATAGCTTTTTGTAGACTGATCCAAAAGCGTGAAGTGAATCTAGGATCTCGATCAGAAACTATGGAAACTGGCATGCCATGCAATCTCACAATCTCATTTATGTACATACCGGCAAGACGTTCAAGTGAAAAGTTTTCTCGTATAGGCAAGAAATGAGTGGATTTGGTCAATCTATCTACGATGACCCAAATTGCATTTAAGCCTTGAGAAACTTTGGGAAGACCCGTCACGAAGTCCATATTGATGTGTTCCCACTTCCATTCGGGAACTTCAAGTGGTTGCAATGGACCCTTAGGTACTTGATGCTCTGCCTTGACACGTTGACAAGTTAGGCACCTTGAGATAAACTCTGCAATCTCCCTTTTCATATTGTTCCACCAAAATGTATGTCGAAGATCTCGATACATCTTGGTACCTCCTAGGTGGATTGCAAATGGCGTGTTGTGTGCCTCCATCATGATTTTATGCTTCAATTCAGGATCGTTAGGAACACAGAGTCGAGAGTTAACTCGAAGTATTCCTGTCTCGTCAATTCTTGCTTCGGGAATGACACCTTCTTGTACTTTCTTCATCATGTTCATCAGTTCCGGATCGGTAGCTTGCGCAGCTTTAATTTTATCGATTAAAGCCGGTTCTACTCGCACGTGAGCAATCTTCGAGTGGGTCCCTGGTGTCTTTAGCTCTATCTCCATCTTTTGCAAGTCGTATAAAATACGCTTTTGTGTTGTCAGCAGTGCACTTGTACTCGCATAAGATTTTCTGCTCAAAGCGTCAGCTACAACGTTCGCCTTTCCCGGGTGATACTGGATTGTGTGATCATAATCCTTCAATAGCTCAAGTCAACGTCGTTGTCGCATGTTGAGTTCCTTCTAGGTGAAGAAATACTTGAGACTTTTATGATCCGTATAGATATCCACTTTTTCTCCGTACAAGTAGTGTCTCCAGATCTTCAACGCGAAAACGACTGCTGCCAACTCTAGATCATGAGTAGGATAATTTTTCTCATAATCTTTGAGTTGTTGAGAGGCATAAGCTATAACCTTTCCATGTTGCATAAGGACACAACCTAGACCTTTGCCTGAAGCATCGCTATATATGACGAATTTTCCTGATCCTGATGGAATGGTCAGAACAGGAGCTGAAACAAGTCTTCTCTTGAGTTCTTGAAAACTCTTCTCGTATTTCTCGCTCGAATGATACCGATATCTAATAATCAAACTTTCATCTCTTGGCGTTCTATGGGAGCCATTTGGGCTTTGGAAAAGGGCTTAGTATCGGGTTCAAGATCGATACAGAATTCAATTTCTCGGTTTGGGGATAAGCCAGGAAGTTCCTCAGGAAAAACGTCAGGAACTCATTAACAATAGGAATATCATTCAAGTTTGACGTGTTTTTGTTCAAATCAATGACATAGGCTAAAAAGGTTTGACATCCGTTTTTCAATAAACGAATGACTTTATGGCTAGAAATAATAGTTATAGATTTCAATGGTTTAGTTGCTTGAATTTGCATGACAGGTTGATTAGGAATATGAAAACTAATAATCTTATGGAAATAATCAATTTTAGCATGATGGGTAGTCAACCAATCAATTCCTAAAATCACATCAAATTCATGCATCTCCAAAGAAATAAGGTCAACAGGTAATGTGAGGTTGTTGATTTGAACTAGGCAAGATTTATAGATAGTAAATGTAATAGGTATTTCTCCCAATGAGGTTTCAACTGATAAGACAAGATTTAAGTTTTCAATAGTCAAATTTAAACGTTGAGTACATATAGGTGAGATAAAAGAGTGGATAGAGTCAGTATCTAACAGAGCGTAGAATTCACGAGAATTTATGAATAACTTACTAGTTATCACCTCCTTCGGTTTCTTGACTGTTATCGTCAAATCGAATTCCGAGTACTTCATTCGGATCTTCACGTATTTCAACCATGGGAATACCACTAAATAATTCTCTAACGAACTGTTTCTCGGATTCCTCAACTTCATCAGTAGTAACGTACCAATGATTTCTATAAGAATAGTATTTTCGATAGACTGCAGTTTCCATGATAGTGACTAACTTAACCTGAATTCCTTTAAATTGTAACGCCCAAAAGTATAGAAACATCATTTTTAAATAATCTTGAAACTCATAGCTGGAACACCATAAATCCCAAAGACTAATATGAAAAGTCCATATATTCTGATCCTTTGTTATAGAGCATAACCAGGTGATATGACTCTCCCAATTAGTGAGTAAATTAAAGGCAATAATTTCCGCAAGTTCATTACTTCCTTTAATTGCTTCTAATAATGGATCTGGAACGACTGTAGCAGAACTTTCACCTTCATCCTTACTGGATAGAACACGCATAATTTTTGCCTTAGGCAAATGATTCAACTCTGAGTTTGTAAGAAGATTATTCGTCGCCTCTTGTTTTGCAGCTACATTTGTTTCGGTCATTTCATAGTTAACCTCCTGATTTCCAGATGCCATACTTAACTGTGGTCACAAAATAAATGTTAGTTCAAATAAACTGACTCATCACTTCATGTCCCTATATTCAAATCAACTCATTAGATAATAAAATCTAATTTAGGTAGGACACACTAGTGACTGATTCTATTCGTCTCTCCCCTCCTAGTTCTAACCCCAGATCTCCATTAAAGACCATATCCCTAAGCTCTGATGCCAACTGTGACGCCCCCAAATCTGAGCCCACACAACCCAAACTTGAGTCATCAAAAGACTACAACAAAAATATTACAACAAAGCACAACGTACAACAATACAGTGTATAATAATACACAACTAAGTCTTCACTATTATTGCCACACTATTTTACAACACGTGAAGACTACGACAGCTATTCCTCAGACTCTCACTCCATTCCCCGGCTAGACCCTGTTACGTTTTCATCTCCTGTAATGGAACAAAAGAAAGGGTGAGCTCAAATAGCCCAGTAAGAAATATCATGACTAAGATAATGACGAATAAATTATCATTAGCCTTCAACAGTTGAGTTTTGAATATAATAGACTACAAGGTTTATATCAAAAACTGTAGTTAAATTCTTAAACAATGTTCAGATCAATAATAGCAGCGGAATGAGCAATCTATTAGAAGAATAATGCAGACTATAATGTCCACTCGCTTCTCTTTTTAGTAAAAATATCATCAACTTTTATCATCTGAATTACCATTAGTCAAGATAATACAAATTCACAGTTCCTGGTCATAATCATGCAAATCAACAGTTCATCTTTGCACTACGGGCCAAAGATATTCAATAAAGCACCAACGGTCATGATTATACCAGATTCAGCCTTTGGTCATAATCATACCAACCTACAGTTCATCTTTGCACTACGGGCCAAAGAGAACATTCACCACGTGCCATAAAAGACACCGAACAGATGTATCGCCTTTAACCTAGTATATCGCCTTTAACCTATCATCTGTTCAACAATTATATCACATCTGTGCCCCCGGCCACAGATATTCACAACAGCTTGATTCTTGATGATTAATACAAATAACAGTGATACAAATGATGAACAGAAGAACAGGATAAACAATAAGTATCGAAAGTTTACTTTGTGCAGATTCAAATAATGTCCAAATTGCCAACATGATGTGGAGTGAAATTTAAAAATGATATTCAAGATCCACAGTTCAGAATAACGATTACAGTTCAATAGAAATGTTCAGAAAATAGGAAGGTTCAGTTGAAATAATGAAGTTCAACTATTATGGAACATATAATATTTTCAGGAATTATAGAAGCAATAGTTCCATAATAAGTTTCGATTTAGGTGTATGAAAGAAAATAATATCTCTTACCGTAGCAGGTTTGATTAACAAAAGGTGAAGGGAATTAATATCCCTTACCATAGTAAGTTTGAATAATAGAAGATGAAAAAGATGGTATCCCTTATGAGTATAAAGGAAAATGATATCAGTTACGAATATGGAATAAAAATGTCATATGATAATTCGTGTAGACAAATTATTTCCATACGAGATAAATAAAAAGGGTTATTCACCAACAGACGGTAAACCGCGCCGTAAGGTTATTCCCACAATTTAATACATGGAAATAAATGGCACAAGAAAGAAACGATATTATTTTCGAGAATCAAAGAATGATAATCCCTTCAAGTAAAAAAGAAAATAATATCCATTTATGATGATGAAAAGAATGATACCCCTTACCGTAATAAATTTAAGAGTGTGAAAAGAATGTTATTCCTTACCTTAACACGTGACTGGATATTGATTTAAATGAGGTTGATCAACCTATATTTTTATAATAAAATTAGTAATTACCACATATAAATTTCAAAGTGTATGATAACTCGTATAATATGAATTATCAAAATTATATATATTTAACATAATTTTTGTAGTATAATATAACTACTTTAAAATAGTTTTTAAAATAATATTCCAAAATAAATCTTCCAAAGAAAGCTTTTAAAAATGAAACTTCTCAAAGAAGAGTCTTCTAAGGGAAGATTTGTGAATACCGTGAAAAATAGGAATTTATAAAATTACTACTCTTTAATAAAAGACTTACTTAAAAAATTCCTGCACTCCTTTTGGCTTTCAAACTCTCAAAATAAGCTTACTATTCTCAGAGAAAACTCATAAAATTCTTATAGAAAAATTTTATGTTTTAGGTGTGATTTTTCTATTCAGCTGAGCAAGTTATTTATAGGAGAATGGAAAGCACTGTGTGGTAGGTGAGAGGTGCCATTGTTGAATTCGTTCAGCACGCCAGTGCTGAATTCGTTCAGCATGCACGTTTCTGAAATTTTAATTTCATATAAAACAAAACCTTATTATAATATTCATAATAAAACAAATAACTTTATATATTATATTAATAATAAAAATTATATATCATATTATATTATATTTAAATAATATATTATAGTAAAATATTATTATTATTTTTCTCTCTCTCTCTCTCTCTTCCTTTCCATTTTCTCTCTTTCTCTCTTTTCTTTCTCTCTCTCTCTCTCTTCCTTTCCATTTTCTCTCTTTCTCTCTTTTCTTTCTTTCTCTCTCTTTTCCCTCTCCTTCTCTCTTTCTTTCTCCAGCAATTCTCTCTCTCTTTTCTCTTTTCTCTCTCTTTCTCTTTTTCTCTCTCTTCCTCCTTTCCTCTCTCTTCCTATTTTCTTCATTTCCTACGCAATTTTCCTCCATTGGCCCCCATCAATATATAATATTATTATAATAATCAAAATACCTACAATCAATACAATAATTAAGGTAATATTACAACAGTGATAATAATAATTCAACAATAATGCAAGAAATATGTCATAATCATTATTAATTTAATAATATAAATTATTGTGCATTTGCTACTGTGACAATTATTACAGTGCACCCACAATTATTGACTCAATGATATAAAATGCAGTGTAATGACAATTATTGAATCAATAATGCAGAATACTGTGTAACAACAATTATTGAATTGATAACATAAAATATTATGCAGCGATAATTATTGATGAAATGATGTGCAATAGTTACGGTGTCAATTATCAGATCAATAATATAAGACACTGCGCAATACCGTGTGCTACTGTAGAGTACCGTGTGCTACAGAAAATACCATAAACTACCGTATGCTACTATTCTTTTATCACCGGTATTTTAACAGTTAACACCGTTGACTATTTTTATTTAAAAATGTTACTTCTGTCGTTTTCTATATCCGACAAATATTCCGTTGTGGGTTCCACCAATAATTAGTTATTTCGGCGCCGTCATACGACATGAATATTATATTGCGCCGTCGTACGGGCAAAACGAATATTCCCCGACAAAACGAATATTCTCCGACAGAAAGAATATTGTCCAACAAGGTATAATTTGCACGGAACATCCTTAACTTTTAACTTTGCCAATTTAACCACTTACTGTTTTATGAAAAAAAATATATATAGAAAAAAAATTAAATTTTATATTTCATAAAATTCGGGGTCTTACATTATCTGTGTACCTCAATTGTCTACCTTGTATTTATAGTTTGTTTACACCGGCTCAATAGAGATACAACTCATAATTAGAATTGTATATGATAACTGCATGGTACCTTAGTACTTACCAAGGCGGTGATCCAAGTCTATTAAATTTAGAAATCCATTATAGACGCTTATAGTACAATGAACTGACTGAGATAGAGCCCAATTAAGATAGCCCATTGTTAATAAATGAGCAGCCCAACGACTTTTATTCCCATATAGCTGTTAAAAAGTATATTAGATGGACCCGGTAAAAATAGCTGCAAAGGAAGTAGTTAATAATAAAGCATTTAGAAGAGAAAAGAAGGAGAAGAATATATCAGGATCAATTGCTGCTGCAGCAGCGAAGTATGGTCTTGCATTAGAAAGAAAATTTAGAAATAAATAAATTTATTTCTAAAAGGATGCCATAAATCAGATCTGAGAAAGTTATGCTACGAGTCTCATCCCCTCTATATATCTGACGTCAATAATTCTGCCATTGCAGATTTCACATGTAATCCTCCTAAGAGTTTCTCAAATTCAGCTTCAGCCACAGCCTCGGCACTTCTTCCTTGCTATCACAAAATGAGAAAGCCCAATTTTTATTTTTTATTTTTTTTGCACAGGCACATAAAAAATAGTAGGCTGTAACGGTAGAATCAATTAAAAAATTGACCTTTTTGAGGTAAAAAAACCAGAAGCTTCTTCAAGGAGAACTATTTAAAATTTTCTTGGTGGAAGAGAACTTATCCTTTTATCCCAAAATAGCTGGAGCTGGAGCTGGAGTTGGCTAAAGAAGAATCCATACGAAAGTGTAATAGTAATAGTAATAGAGAACTTATATATATACGTATATAGTATATAGTTTTAACACTTACTTTAATCGGATTGTTGGTCCAATTTACAATGTGTTATTGCTCATCTTGTTTGAATCAAAAGTAAAGCAAAAACTTCAAGTTTGCTACGTCTGTGTTATGTTTCAAGCATTCTCTTCTTGGCACTGTGTTAGTCGTGGCTTCTTCTTTTCTATTAATTCATCTATGAAACTTTTTCAGCTATTTCTAGTTCTTAAGTTCTGCTTAGGAAATTTATCAGTCTGATATGAACTTATGATTATATCTGAGATATCTTGTAATTGGTTACTTATCAAGAAAATAATACAAACGTCAATAAGAATGGTTTGACATTTTCTCTACATATTTCCTAGGCAGGCCACCAAAATGTTTGAGGCTCATTCCTACATGCTCATTTTGTTCCGAATTATAAAATTACTATTGATTTTAAGAAGTCAATTTGAGATATTTTTAAATTTAAAATTGAAATGATTTAATTAATTTTTGAAAATATTAAATCTTAAAACTAGTAATACTTTTTAGGTAGTTTATAATATTCATAATTGAATTAACATAAATCAAATGAATTCATATCAATTTTGACTTTAAAAATATTTGAAATTAACTTTTAAAAAGTTAACAAAGATTTTAGAGTCTTTCTACACTTATCTACATTTTTTACCTGCTAGACTTACCCGCATTAAAGACAAATGAGTGTAACCCCACCTTATTTCATTTATTTAACCCAAAGTGGATCACCACTCATTTGTCTTTAGTGCGCCTAGTAGGTAAAAAAATATGAATAAATTTAGAATTTTCCATGATTTTATAAATTAAAACGGATCTATTATGTAAACTCTCTCCCCCTCTCAAAGGAGATGGAATAATCTTGTGAGGTAAAGAATCTATAGGATATAACTCGAAAGAAACAAACCATATGCTTCTTTAAATGTTCATGTGGAGGGATGTGACATACAATCGGTCAACATTAATATTCCTTGGCAACCTACCTCGGAAATGTATGCATTGCAAGATCTATGGACACTCTGATTCAAATTGCTCCCTAAAGCCCCAGGTTAAGAGGTGCAATAAGGGACAGAAATCTGTGGCGACGCCTACGTCTGTTTGGCAGGAGGTCAAAATAAGGAAGGAAAAGGTTTCCTCTGCTTCTGTTTCCCAAGATCCTCTAGTTTCCTCATCAAAGGAGGCTACCTTGGAAAAAAGTAAAGGAAAAGAAAAGAGCTTACCTGAGTCTAGTAAACCGGATACTCCTAAACGCAAGACTGCATCCCCGGAAACTAGCGTAGGCAAAAGAGTTCATTTTGCTAAAACAGAGCTGTTGCTGGATAAAGTTAACGTAGCAAATGGAGAAGCTCTTGCTACTCACTCTATTCCAGCCCTAAAGTCGTGTTTAAAAATGTCCACGGGAAGGAAAGCTTTAAGGCTGGTTGAATCTGAACCACCTTGAAGCTTGTGGCTGGTGGTAATAAAGGTCTGATGTAGCCTCACCTTGGTTTCTTAGGTAGACTTGTATGGTTTAGGCTTACATTTGTTCCTAATTCTTGGATCAGGTGTCTTAGTCTATCCGGGAGAAATGGACTATGTTATGAGCTTAATTGTAATATCCATTTTTTTTTTTGCTTTTAATATAAATTTTAACATTTAGCAAAAAAAACCATATATTGAAAGGAAGAAACCATTCTCATGAAAATTGACAATATGAGACAGCGATAATATGTAGTCCAAATTTCAATTTATTCATTCCTATTCTCAAGCAAACTAGTGATCTACCCGATGGAGATATCACATATACACTCAGGAGAATGATGCAGATGGTTGAGAGAACACAAGGAAACAATGATTTTAAGATATAGAACACAATGAGATGCAACAAATTAAACCTTTTATAGCCAATGTGGGATTCTCTGCAGAGAACTCTGTAACAAGAAACAAGTATTGCTGCTGGAAAGTCATCGTATTGTTCCTCCCTACCAATTATACAGCATATATTATACAAAAATTTCTTATCTGTCTTTCCTGTTTTGTCAAGTTAAAACAATATTTGCCTGTCGTTACCATACTTTATAAGCTCGTGAACGTTCAAACTTGGCAAGTGACTCTCAAAGTCTCAATCTCGTGGGTGATGATGCCATAATCGGATATATGGATAGTCGGATATATGGATAGTATGTCATAGTACTCCACTTTTTTCCATGCCATTTATGCTAACAATAAATAAATCTGCATTATGCAAGGATAGGATAATATGTAATCAATAACATGATAAAATCCTTTTTGGTTTTATAAAAAGAATCTGGCTATTAAGGGGGTACTGATCATTTACTAGATGGATCATTGGGAAATTTGCGAGTTTACTTCTTTTTACCCTTCTAAGTTCTAATAACCAACTAGTTGTACTTCCTACCACTGCAGAACATTTCCTCTAAATTCAAACAACATACTTGCGTATGCATTAAAATTCTATCAGCAATTAAAAATTCTTTGTTCCTTTTCAGGAATACAAGAATAAAATAAAATGTGAAATACAAGGATTAAATCAATCTATTTGATATTCTCGGATAAGAATTAATTAAATCACAAAAAAACAAAATAAAAAAACATAATAAAAGAAAAATAGGACAGTTGTTGAAAACATTAAGCATAGGGGTGCATGCTGGCTCCTGCCTCAGTTGATCTTCCTTAGTATTGTGCCTTGCTACATTCAGGAGGAATCTGTCCATTGAATCGCTTTGTATCTTTGCAGTAGTCATAGATCATGTAGTTATCTCTAGCCCACTTCATTTGACCCTGCTTACCATAGCTCAACTGCTTGTGTATGGGGTTAGTCCACCAATTGGCAGGCAAAGGTGTGGCACATTGAAGAATGCTAATTGGTCCGTTCCATTTACATGCCCGTGCCCTAAAGTGGCGAAATCCGGCTACAAAGGGTGCACTATTCCAGTCAATCTTGACAAGGCCACCTCTAGTTGCCCAATTATCAGCATTCCACAAGCTGGAGTAAACTCTCATCCCTTGTTGGTTTGGGTAAGCAATGCCCTCACTCTGATAGTTTCTATAGACTCGAATTGGCAGATTATCAATATACCACCTAAAAACCATGGTAGTAGATCATATAAGGAAATTAAATAAACTGAAGGAATTTTTTTATGTTTAATGTCTAGGAAAACAATATCTTCTAAAGATATTACAAACAAATTAGGATAGCGCTTACACAATTTCAGTTGGGTTCCAATGTATGGTATAGTTGTGAAAATCGGCAGTTGGGTCGAACCATAAGTAGAATTGCTGCTCTTTGTTTCCAACTCCTTGTGTGTATACGTTTGTGTGGACAATGTAAGGTTGCCCTGTTGAGTTCCCTAAGAACTCAAAGTCGATTTCGTCATGATTAGCCCCAGTAGAAGACAGCTGCAAAAGTTGCAAGAAAAGTATCAGTTTTTTTTTCTTAAATTATTTTGGATGTTTGTATATGTTCAGTTGTTCTGCTTTTATGTTTTATGATACTTACATAGTATGCTGTAACAGTTCCAGCTGAATTCCCTGAAACCAACTTGATCAGCATTTCAATGCTTCCAAATAGAAATGCTCGCTTTGATTGAACACCCGAACCTATGAAAAAAATTAAAGAGAGCCAGAATATTAGTCTTTTCAATACGAGTCTTGAAAAAGCGATAAATGTTGAGTTGAGGTGCGCATTTATGTTGTTTTGTGTATTTTTCATTTTAAAATTTCCGACTCGCCTTTCTACTTGTTTGCTTAAATATGGGATTCAATTTTAGTCTATGCCTTGGTAAAAATACAAAAATAATTGAACTTATATTTTGAAATAGATGAAGTGTAAGAAATATGTAATGCAACCGACATAAAGAACCAAAAACTTGAATTCGTCTATACACAAGAAAACTTGGCTTCATATATACACAAGATACAGAGAATGTGCATGTGTGAAGAAGACAAATTGGTACCTGAAGTTTTATCCAATACAAGCTGAAGATCATCACCAAGGACATTAGAATGGGCAGCACCCCAATTGAAATACATGCTCTTGGAGAAGTTTCCTTCCACTAAACATGAATGAAATGAAACCGCTGAGATGAAGAGAGCTATGACCAAAGCTCGAAAAGTTGCCATTTTTCCAGTTTTTGAATGAACAATATACCAGTGTCCTTTCTTGTTGCTTTTACTCTTACTTTGAAAATGGAATGCTTCCTTCTCAGTTTATGAAACCTTTATATAGCCTATAACAATCTTATGTGCCTTGCTCAGATAAAATCTGTTTTGATTATTTTTTCAGTTTTATACAACAGTCTGACATAGTCATGGTTTTGACATTCCTACATTATATTTGAATATACTTGTCAAATTGAAAGCTTGCAAGATTTTAGCTGGCACGCGTTTGGAGGTTAGGAAATTAAATAACGTGCATGTGACTAACCCACTTAAAGGGCTACATGTACAGCCAGCTATTATATGTTACCAAACTCATCCTCCAACGGAACGCATAGTTAAACAGACGTGCCAACCTCAAGATATTTGGTTCTTAGCATGTAAATTTGCAACTCGCATTAACAAAATTCAGTATGAATCTCTCAACTTCGAACTCCTTGCTATAAAAGGAGAGCTTAATCCACTATATGGTCGTACTATTCTCTATGGAAGTTTGTCAGTTCAATATTGCATAGATAATGCTTAATGAATATACTCTCTCTTATCTTTGGAAGTTTACATGCATCTCATGACAATGATATAATTATACTGTGATTTTATTATTTATAGAGATTATATGGGATCTGACTTTACTATATAGTAACGGCAAAATCTTAATGCAAAACTATACCTTTTGAATCAGTTTTTATTTTTTATAATAATATAAATCCATCCTTTATTCCTCTTAATATTGAGTACATGAAATTGCTCGGAGAATACATCATCATCAAGAACAAAGATTACAGAATTATCATCCATACATGCCTTGGTTTTCTAGTTCTGGATATGCACCCAAATTCCCCGACTGGGCACGCCACGATGAACAAGATATAGAATATAATACCCCGGAGGAGCAATCTTACCATTTGCCGGCGCCGCCACAGTGAGTCTTCCCGGCGTCATATCCACATTTCCCAACACAAGCATCCTCTGCTGTTGCGAAAACCCATGAGTGGTAAACGGCGGTGACAACATTGTCACCTTCAAGTCCGAGATATGCAAATTTTCCTCCACCTTATCATTTATTTCGAATCTCACTGTGAATTTCTGTCCGTACACCAATTTTTGTTTTGTCAAATCCTCCAAAATCAACGGCCTGTGCTTGTCCAGATCAGCATCCAAATAAGGCGGTGAAAATTTCTCCACTCGGAGCTCAGTCGGAAACCTTTCTCCTTCGATAACGTACCTGTCGTTTTCATTACTTCCGGCCACCAAAACTTCCCCGCTAGCTAACACCGCTGACGTGGAATGATACATTCTTGGAATTTGTGTAGGTTTTAAGGCCTTAAACCTTTGTCCATTCTTCTTTTTTGGCATATATAGTTCCGGTGTCAAATTTGGTACATCGGCATCCCACCATCCGGCAGTACCATGCTTTGCGCCGCTAAGCAAAAGAAGATCTCCGGTGGGGAGAATCAACATATCCCCCATAATACGAGGCGATAGCATCATTTCTTTCTCCCACTGGGAATTTTCTTTTGTGATGCTAATTTTTCCACAGTCTTGTAATGCAGGCAAAAACACTCCCTTTGGCTTTGGCTTTTTGACCTGATCAACATGTGAAAATGCGTCATGAAAATTTCCTCCACAAATCAACACCTCGATGTTGACGTCTAGTGGGTTTTCGGGGTCGAGTTTGATGGGGAGGAGAGCGGACATACCGGAAGCTGGGTAGTTACGGGAGCCACCGGACAAGGGTGGGAATTCTTGGATGGTTTGCCCGGTTTTAGGGTCTAAAATGATGGCGCGATCATTGGCAAAAATGAAGAGGTTTCCGTCAGGGGTTAGGTATAGGAATGGGTAAAGATTGTTCTCAACTGGATCTGTGGTTTGTTGGAGGAAGGGGAGGTTGAATTGTTTAATGGGGAAATTTAATGAGTCTGGAGGGATAATTTCGTAGGTGAACGATTGACGACCTCCAACAATAACAATGCTACCATCTTCCAGTATGTGTTGAGAAGCATACCTAATGACATGCATATGATCAGAATAGTCGTTGCACACATCACTAAATCTTATAAAAATGCAAAAGTTGTACTTTAGACATATATACCATCTATTAGAACCCAATAGGTCAGATTTCTCATAAAAATCGCAGTTGGTGCATGGCTGGAGGATACGAACGGCTCTTCTTCCTTGGTAATAACCTCCGGTGCTTATAAGGTTACCTTCAGCTGACAGGCTTCCAACTGAGCACCATGGATCACTTTTGACCTGCAAGGATTATAAGCAAAAACATAATTACTGAACAAAAATAAACAAAATTTTAATTATATATATATATATATATATATATATATATATATATATATATATATATATGCTGCATGTACGTATTTAATTGTTTTGCAAGCATGCATGCATCATGCATGGATAATAATATAGGAGATAAATAATTAAGAAGAATTACATTTAGCGGTCTGGTTTCATCAGTGTCAGCGTCATATTCAAGGGCATGAGCAAAGCAATCCTTATAACCCCTCTCGAAATTTTTGGGACAATTCGCAGTCAACCTATAAGCCGAATCGCCAAGGTAGGTGGTATCGAACCAAACCACCTTGTTGTTAGGCATTAGCTGCAGTTGCATAGCCGAAACTCCCACATTTTTAGTTGTTATCCTCCATTTACCAAGGCTGTTGGTCCCGAAATCTGGCTCCGCCTCCTCGACAACCGTCTCAAAATCCGGGTTCGTTGGCTCATCCCTGCCAACTTGCCACCCAAACAATGGAAATCTCGGATGAAACAATTCAAATAATGATCTCTTTTCCAAATTATATTTTTTGCTGTTGATGTGATCTCCTAGCAAGTCATTACCCACTTGCTGCTCTGCGTCGTTAAGGTTGTTGTCATGGCCAAAATGACCATTTATGGAAAGCATAGAAGCTACAGAGATGGAACTCTTATCGGAGCTTTTGCTGAACACAGAGGAAACAAATAATAATAATAATAGAGGAAGGAGGAGAAGGGGTTTCAACAAGGGCGTCATTGAAGAAGAAGAATACCCTTCTTCAAGGGATCTTGTTTACCCTTAAACTTTTTTCTACCCATACATAAGCTTTTATACTTGTACATAGGCTATTCTAGTCAGGTGATTATGTATAATTAATTTAGGATTTGACTCCCTCTTTTAAGGCCAACCAACTAAACATAACCATGCAATAAGGCAATAGTTCATATTTTGTTGGCCATCTCCTACGCCAGCTATTTCATTTCTTATGTTTTCTCCCATGCATGCTCTATAATATGTTACGTTACTTATCTGGTCCTGCTTCATAATCCTTCATGATTTATAAGCATATGATCGAGCCAAGATGATGTGTCTGTTGACTTGTAATGAGCTGATAAAATTTTAATTTTACATTTTTGACATTTATGTAAAAAGTTCAATAGTTTTTATGTAAAAAATATAATTTATATATTTTTTGATATTTTGATAATAGTTCAATAATTTAATAGTTTTTCCGATCATCGAGTCTCGTAATATTCACAATTGATTTTAAAATTTTACTTTAAAAGTTAGCTTTTAAAAATAGACTCCAATTTTGGGACAAGGGTTTTAAATTTTGATTATATACACGATTTTAATTATGTAAACTTTCAGAAAACCTATATCACGAGAAATAGTAAAAAAATTATAGATTTGATATTCGTTTGGCTTTGCTTTCCTTTCTCTTGAGTTTTCCGAAATTCTAAACATGCCTAAGAGAGAGAGGAGCTAGGGACAAACATGCCTTAATTTTATTATTGTCATGACATGCATGCCATTCCCAGTAATAAAAGAAAGAATTATAATCAAGGATATGTATCTTATGATCATAGATTTACAAGAACTAAATGTTTATCAGTAGATCTGATCGACTACTACTACTCAATGCTGTTGAAGTGACAAGTTTTCATAGAGAATTGTACCACCACACAATGAATGTATGTATATAAGCTCCTATTTATAGAGGAGGGATTCGGTGTATGGAAATACATGTTGAGTGCTACTTATAATGTTTCAACTAACACCCTGAGAACCAAATATATTGAGGTATTCACGTGTATTTATGTATCCTTAATTTGATTGAATTTGGTAAAATATAATAGCTGGCTATGTTTCCCTTTAGTTAGGTAATTAGTTACACTCAAATTATTTTAAATAATAGTGTTAGAATTATCTCATACTTTTGTAGATTCAACTAATGATCACAACAATAGGATAGTCAGAGGTTTTACTAATGTAATAAGGTTGAGCTCATGTTATAATATTTAGAGTTTTTTAGTTACTATATATTGTTTAATGTATGAATCATTGTAAAGTATGTGAGACTAAACCTGGCAAATGGGTCGGGGTTTTAGCGGGCCAAAACAAAAATGACCCGACTTTTTGCGGGCTATAAAATGTTAGGCTCGTGGCCCCCGCGGGCCATTTGAGTATTTTTTTTTTAAATTATTAAATTTTTTTTTTATTATGACTTATAATTTGAAATAAATACTAACACTAATTATTTACAATTATGACACATAATTTTTATATAATCATATAATATTATTAGTAAATAAAATAAAACAATCAATAATTTTATAGATATTTTGTACTTTTATACATTAAAATGTAACTAATCTTGTGAATTGTGATTAATTAATTGATAAATGTATATAATATTAATTATTAAAGATAAGAGAGTAAGAGAATAAAAGAAAAAAAAACTAAAAGTGATATATATATATATATATATATATTTCCCTATATATAGGGGAATGATCCATAGTAAGCGTTTGCTATGGACACTATTCCAGCAAATGCATCTTGAACCGTTGAAATAATAATTTTAATGGATGAGATGAATCTCACCCGCTATCTAAGATAACGGGTAGGAAAAAAAAAAAATCTCAGTCAACCCGCTATCTTAGATGACAGGTGGACTGATTTTTTTTTTGTATAAACTAAGTTAAAAAAAAAAATCAAAAAAATCCTCCACCCGCTAACTTAGATGTCGGGTGGAGTGACATATATATATATATATATATATATATATATATATATATATATATATATATATATACATATATATATATTGTTTAAACTAAGTTTAAAAAAAAAAAAACAAAAAATCCTCCACCCGCTACCTATGCTGCCGGGTGGAGTGAAAAAAATTATTATTATTATTATTTGTTTAAACTAAGTTTAAAAAAAAAAAAAACAAAATCAAAAAATCCTCCACCCACTACCTATGCTGCCGAGTGGAGTGAAAAAAATACTTTTTTTTTGTTTTGTTTAAATTAAGTTTAAGAAAAAAAAAAAATCCTCCACCCGCTACCTATGTTGCTGGGTGGAGTGAAATATTTTATTTTTTTTTGTTTAAACTAAGTTTAAAAAAAAAAAAAAATCAAAAAATCATCCACCCGCTACCTATGCTGCCTGGTGGAGTGATATAATTTTATTTTTTTTAAACTAAGTTTAAAAAAAATAAAAATATGCTCCACCCGCTAACTAAGATGCCGGGCGGAGTATTTTTTTTTTGTTAGTTTAAACTAAGTATAAAAAAAAGAAAAAATAAAAACCACTCATCCACCCGCTAACTAAGATGCCGGGTGGAGTGATTATTATTATTTTTTTATTTTTTTTTGTTTAAACTAAGTTTAAAAAAAAAAATCAAAAATTTCCTTCACCCGCTAACTAAGATGCCAGGTGGAGTGATTAATTTTTTTTTTATATTTTTTTTTTGGTTTAAACTAAGTTTAACAAAAAAATAAAGTAAAAAAAATCAAAAAGTACATGTCTGCATACATAACGGGAAAAATACAAAAAACAAAAAAAATCCTCCCACCCGCTAACTAAGATGCCTGGTGGGATAAAAAAAAAAATTCAAACTCCCACCCGCTAACTAAGATGACGGGTGGGATAAAAAAAAATAATTTTATTAACATCACCCACCCGGTAACTAAGATACATGGTGGAGGATATAGGAATAAAAAAAACACCAGACGTCGTTTTAATAACCCTAAACATAAGCATTTTGATAGTACATGCAGCCGCTGCATTTTCATTTCAACCCAAGTGCAATTACATTTTCTCATCAACTGCTGATTTTGAGTGTTTCTGGAATCTCCATTGTGTAAAACCCAATCTTAATTTTGGTAAGTCTTTGTCAATGGCTTCAATGCCTGCTGCAAATATGTTTTTATCTAGTTCATCTGAATCGCATGCTAGTTTTCAGTGTACAAATGAATTTGAGTTTGTTAATGAAGATGGAAGTAGTAAAACTGAAATGGTTCCATATGTTGGTCAATTATTTTCTAATGTTGAAGGTGCAGAAAATTTTTATAGATCTTATGCACACAAGAATGAATTTGAGATTAGAATTGCTACTAGTCATAAACATGTCGGTACTGATAATTTTTCTTCTCGGTTGTATGTTTGTAAAAAAGTCGATAGACCAACATCTTTAAAAAATATTCCAGATGATGAA
This sequence comes from Hedera helix, assembly GCA_947179155.2. NCBI lineage: Eukaryota > Viridiplantae > Streptophyta > Magnoliopsida > Apiales > Araliaceae > Hedera > Hedera helix. The sequence continues at coordinate 42,243,153 of OX359278.1, forward strand.
TGTACTACTGGAAAAATAACAAGACAAAAAGATTATATAGGACGCACATTATGCAAAGCTAGAATGTTTGTTGTGCATAATAAAAAAGATGAGCACTGGCGTATTTCAACTCTAGAGCTGAGTCACAATCATCAATTAGTGACACCCACTAAAGTAGATTTGATTCAAACACACCAGAATATTACTCCAGTAACAAGACAATTAATTGACACTTTAAATCAGTCTGGTATTGGGCCTAGTATGATGATGAACATTTTGAGCACAATGGGTGGTGGAATGCAAAACGTAGGTTTTAGTGATAAAGATATAAGGAATGTTGTCAGGGATTTAAGGCGTGATTCGGAAGATGAAAATGATGCTCAAGTTGTAATCAATTATTTGAAAAAACTTCAATCCGGAAGTGCAACTAAATTCTTTTCAATGTTAGAGTTGATAATAACAACCGCATTACGTATATTTTGTGGGTAGACGCTCGATCAAGATTAATGTATGAACGTTTTAGAGACGTGGTGACATTTGACACTACATATAGGACAAATCGATATGACATGCTATTTATTCCATTCACTGGAGTTAACCACCATTATCAGTCGATTTTGTTTGGCTTTGCATTATTAAGAGATGAGACTGAGGAAACTTTCGTTTGGGTTTTACAAACATGGCTCTAAGCAATGGACTATAAGACACCTGTAAGTATCATCACTGACCAAGATAAAGCCATGAGTAATACTGTTGCAAGAGTACTCCCAAACACTCATCATGTATTGTGTTCTTGGCATATCAGTAATAAGTTTCCTGAAAAGTTGCACCATATATATGCTGAACACCCATCATTTAAATCGGATTTTGACAACTGTGTCTATAATTCTTTGTCCATCGGCGAATTTGAGGAGCGTTGGGATATCTTAATGAGGGACTATGAATTGTATAACAATGAGTGGCTCAGAAGTTTGTACGATGTAAAGGAAAAATGGATACAGGTATATACAAAGAGATTTTTTACTGCTGGAATGACAATTACCGAAATAAGCGAATGTATGAATAGTTTTTTTGATAGATATGTGAATGCTTCAATAGGCATGAAGGAATTTGTTGTGAAAAGTCAAAAGGCTATTGAGAATCAATTCTTGAACGAGAGAAAAGCCGACTACGTAACCGCCCATCGAAAACGGAGCTTAATTTGCAGGTCATCTTTGGAAGTCCATGCTGCAAAAGTGTATACTAAAGAGATGTTTAGACGTTTTCAAGTTCAACTTCTCGATTCAATGAAGTACAACATTCACAAAGTAAGTGAACTTTATGTTATTGACACAAAGGTATATACAATGTACAAAGCAGATGTAAGTGAAGATTCCCGAAGATATCATGAGGTCACCAACAATCGTCAGCCCAACACCATAACATGTACTTGCCAACTATTTTCACATTCCGCTGAAATTTGCAGGCACATTTTGAGATTTTTCACTTTCAAAAATATTGTCGAAATTCCTGGAGACATGATACTTTATCGGTGGACAAGAGATGTAAACAGGAGTATTGTTGAAGAAGATGCCCGTCCTCCAATGACTATCGACTTTGGACAAAATCAAACAATGCGGTACAATCATCTGATGACTGACTTTCAAGAGTTAGCTATTCAAGCTGCTTGCTCAGTTCGAGGTTACAAGACTGTACTAAAACTTATATGATCTGGATGAGAATAATACCGATGTAACAGATGATGACATTGACCGTGCAACCGAATATGCACTTGCAGCGATGAGATTGAAGGACGATGATGTAGAGGAAGAGGTTGTAGAGGAAGACCAAGAATTATTGCCACAAATTGTTTCCCAAACAAAAGGTCTAAAAAAACAATCGAGAATCAAAAGTGCTTTTGAGAAAATAGTTAGTAGTAAGTCTCACAGAAAATGTGTCATATGTGGCTTTGAAACCAACCATGACAGCGCAATCATTATAGAGTTTTAGGAATTCCCGAACCTAAGAAATAATAATTGTAATATTTTTCACTTATGTCATTTATGTATTGGAAAACTTTTTTTCAAAGTGAGTACAACTTATATGTGAATGATTTCAAATTATTTGTACTTGTATTATATTGTAAAGTCAAATAAAATGTTCTTGTGTTAAAACAAACCATCATGCATACCATGACATGGGTAAAATGATTGAATACTTCAAACCATATACAAAAGTACGCATCCGAAAATAATACACTAGCAGGTACATCTCTCGCTTTACACTTACGAAGTTCATGACAAATCTTATATCTAAAAACACCAACATCTTTAGTCGACCATTTCTGTTGTTGCACATCAATATCGCCCCGTACATAGTAGTCCACGTACTTGCAAATAAAAATTCCACAATCGGAATTGTTATCTTGCATCGGTCGTTGTGTCAGAATGTTGAGTTTTGGGGCTTTCGTCAGTCACTTGCCCATTGGATTACCCAGATGCAATGTGTATGGTATCAGTTTTACCTACAAAAATTTCTCGGTTAGATTTACATTAAATATGACATAAAATAAAACACATTTTAAACTTACCGCTACATCGATGTACTCTTTGTACATAGTACTCAACTTCATGTAATGAGTGTCATTATACAACGGATCAAGGAGATTAATCTTCCATTCTTGTACCGCAAAAACTAACAAAATAAAATGATGATTACACGGAACACACAAAGGCATGAAAATATAATCACACTCATGCAATGGGGGCCCCACATGTGGTTCAATGTAGTTGCTGCAGAAATTCTTCGCTTCATTGTTATCCCTAATAGGCATAACATTTAAAGCCAAATGCATAAAGAAGGAAGGCATAAAACCAAATCGGGCCCACCTTCTAATCCCTACCCTTCGATATTTTTCCTCCCCATCCCGCAAAAGTATTATATACGCATCCATTACATGTTCGTACAACCAGTTACTAGGGCACAAACTTACGAAATCATCATGATGCAATGTGTAAAACTGCTGAGGGTGAGATATAGAGAAAATATCAGCATTTAGAGGAGTCTGGTTGAACATATTTACGTTAATCCATTGTACTTTGTAGTCTCGTAGTAACTTTGTTGGCGATCCCTTATCTCCATATGAAGTATTGGGAATACCTGCTTCAGCTAGTATAGCCACTTCAGCCTCCAAGTCAATGAAATTCGATAAACCCTCCTCTCACGTAGGTTGTGGTGCACTATTTTGGGAGCTAGGGATGTAGACATCGGGCACTGTAATATTTTGCACATCAATAGCTTGGGGGCTAAGGATGTAGACATCGCGCGACGACAAAGGTTTTTGTACTTCTGATCTCGCCTGTGACTCTTTCTAGCCCCTGACATCACTGTCATATATAGCATACTGTTGGTCCCATCCCTCTTTCATGAGAATATACGGAGGAGGCATCTTGAACTTAAAACATCTGTCAAGAAGGGACTTCGCACTCTCAAACTGTAATTAACAAAAAATATATATTAGTAAGTTGACAACTAATTTAAGTCAAATAAATACATTTTAAAGTAAATATTGAATCATTTAAATGAATGAAACATGCTCACCATATTTATAAGACGATATTAACTGTAAACGGACCGAGGCTCGTATAAATTGTCTTTATCTCTCTCGGGTCGAGGCCTATGAATTCGTCTACGTGTAATTCTGTTGTACCACCTCATATATGTCTCAATGGGTATTGTGTCTAGAGCCTCTTGAATTTGCCCTTGAAAATGATCCATATATAAATGTCAGTGATTGATATAAGGTCGCTTTAATGCCATATTATCATAAACATCAAAGTTATGCTCCTTGGCCTTTCTTAGCTCGGTGTGATCTTCAGTTGGAGAGAGTATGCCTTGTAAATATCCAAACTGTCTCATAACCCTGTCCGACATTTGGTATTCAACAATATCGAAGTGAATTAATGGGATACGGGATGATTCCGCTAATCTCCCATCAAAATTATAGTTGTCCTCTATACTATCATCCCACCTATCGTAAGGCCGCCACACTACCTCCCACATAGGCTGCCTATTTAGCTCCCCCCGATAGAACTGTAAATGATGATGGGGATTAAGTCTTTTACCCGGATGATAATATACCCATGCCCTTGCCCTAGGTAACCAAAAATCAGAATTTTCCCTGGGGTTTGGCCTTCCAATAACTAGTCGCTCGTACGCCCAAATTTGTAATAATGAAACACAACCATTTAAGAACTTACTAGATCTCCTACTAGCTATATACAGTCCCCTGTACAAGTATCTTAGCAAAGCAGCACCCCAAACATATGTTACACAATCTTTTATATTAGCTATAAAATACATATACCGAGGGTGCACACAATTCTTTGATCTTCTCGGAAATAATATAGCCCCACACAACCAAAGGATGTATGCCTTTGTGTGACGCCAAACCTCCTCCTTAGTTGCATTTGTAGGGCATTTACCAAAAAATTTGTGCAGCCAAACTAAGGAAATACCATTATTTTTTTTACTGACTGATATTTAGAGACAGTGACAAACCCAAAACATTCATTAAAATATAATAAGGGTCTATCCAAAAGGGGAGTAGTTAATGGTTCTCCCAATACAGGCAATCCAAGTATAAAATGAACATCCTCCATTGTAATTGTAATTTCCCCACAATTTAAATAAAATGTGTTTATCTCCGGTCGCTATCTTTCAACTAAGGTAGACACGAGACTTCGATCGGTTAGTGTGATAATAACCGGATGAGTAAAAACACCAAACCCACATTTACGAAGTAATTTTTTTTGCGCATCAGTCAACTCCCATTGATTAAATGTTTGTAATGTTGATTGGGTTGTGTTTAATTTACCCCTATCATGACCCTCCCACATATCCTCGAACACATGATTATTTTGATCAAAAAATACAGTATTATCCACTGGCACAACATTCTAATCGTCCATACTTGACCTATAATAAAAAAATTATATTTCATAAATAGTTTTCCAATCAAGAACATCATACATTACCATTATACTATATAGTACTAAATAATTTAATAATAATAATAATAATAATAATAATAATAATAATAATAATAATAATAATATCCGTAATAATAATAATAATAACAACAACAACAACAACAACAACAACACCACCATACACCACCATAATAATTTTTTTAACGAATTGATATCATATTTTCAAAAATAAATTTCACAAATAATTTGTCAATCAATAACACTATATAATAACATTATATTATATAGTACTAATTAGTTTAATAATTTGTTGTACGAAATTTATAAATATTTTCAAATATATTTCATAAAAGAATTCAATGTAGCAAATATTTTATAATGTTACATTCGATTAAAATAAACCTTACTTGTAAAAATTTGTTGTTGTGTTGTATGTTGGGAAATTTTCTCCTTCTTCCTTCACTCTAGCAGCGACGAAATAATGAGTAAAAAGCAGTGGATGAATATTTAGAAAGAGCAAACAAGTGATAAATAAGAGGAAGAAAATGGACACTGTCTTTGGTTCACGAGTTAGTAAATGACCATTTGAAAACAAAATGATCGACTAGTTGACAAACAATTCCACTTTTGACCAAAGATAAAAGTACTGACTTATGTGCATACTTTATCTTGTTGTTTGTGCATTTGTAATTTTGTTGGATTTTTGTTTGTGTTGTGCTTCCCGAGTATTTTTGTATGTATTGTGTTGTGAATCTTGAGTACTTTTATATAGGTTGTGCATGCTTAGTTGGAATTTTTTTTTTATTCCACTCGGCAGCATAAGTAGCGGGTTGGATTTTTTTTTTTTTTTTTTAAAAACTTAGTTTAAACAAAAAATTTATATCACTCCATCCGGCATCTTAGGTAGCGGGTGAAGGATTTTTTGATTTTTTTTAAAACTTAGTTTAAACAAAAAATAAAAATAAATAAATAATAATTTTTTTCACTCCACCCGGCAGCACAGGTAGCGGGTGGAGGATTTCTTGATTTTTTTTTTAAACTTAGTTTAAACAAAAAAAAAAAAAAAATCACTCCACCCGGCAGCATAGGTCGGGTAGAGGATTTTTTGATTTTTTTTTAAACTTAGTTTAAACAAAAAAAAAAAATATATATATATATCACTCCACCCGGCATCTAAGTTAGCAGGTGGAGGATTTTTTATAACTTAGTTTAAAAAAAAAATAAAAAAAACTTAGTCCACCCGTCATCTAAGATAGCGGGTGGACTCAATTTTTTTTTCCTACCCGTTATCTTAGATAGCGGGTGGGATTCATCTCACTCATTAAAATTATTATTTCAACGGTTCAAGATGTACTTGCTGGAATAGTGTCCATAACAAATGCTTGCTATGGATCATTCCCCCTATATATATATATATATATATATATATATTAGCCCGCGGGTCGGGCCGAAACAACCCAAATTTTTCTGGGCTATAATTTTAAGGCCCAAAATTTGATTTTTTGCCGACGGGCCGACCCGCGCCAAAATTGACAGGTCTATGTGAGACATATAATGAATACATCAAACAAACATGACTAGTTAAATTGATGAATTTATGTATATCGTGTATCCTTATTTTTTTATTTTTTATTTAATTTGTGTGATTATACTATATTTCGATTTTAAATTTTAACATATGGTCATTTGTTTAAATTTTTTATATCGCGCCCATCTAATATGTCTGTTGACGGCAATATTAGAGGTACATTGACTCAAAATGGTCATATATATATAAATTAACTAAAAGAATTGCTGTCAAAAGTTTAAGGAGCATAACTAAGTGACAGGTATATATAATGTAGAAATAATGTCAAAACAAAGGCAAGGTCAGAATATTAAACAAACCTGAAAAGTAATCAAACATGTCTATGCTAGTTGTAGGTTACATAAACTTTTCTGAAACTGAGAAGGAAGCGTACTATTTTTGAAGACAAGGAAAGTAACAAAGAAAGGCCGGCATTTGATTGTTCATTGGAGTAGTGGAAATATATGGCAACTTTTCAGGTTTTGGTCTTAGCCCTTTTCATCTCATCAGTTGCATTACTTCCATGTTCAGTGGAAGCCAAACTTAATGATTATGTATATCAATTGGGGTGCTCATGATCATTCTTCGATTATTGGAGATATCTCTGATGAACTTCATCTTGAACTGAATCGATAAATCTTCAGGTACAATTTAATTTATGTTAGATATTCTCGTTAGTATTTGGTAAGTACATTTATGAATCCAAATTTTGGTTGTTAATTGTTGTTTTGCATTGCATATTTTACATATTTTTGGTACATTTATGGTTCTGGCATTCAATCAAAGCAAGCATTTTTATTTGGAATCATAGAAATATTGATCAAGTTGGCAATGGGAAATTCGGCTAGAACTATCACATATTATGCAAGTCTATTACACTATATTTAGTTCTTAGTAAGCCTAAGTTTGCTGAAGTCACAGGAAAATAAGACACAAAACCAGTATATACGAACTCCAACAAAAAGAAACCTAACCCTAAACAAAAATAACAAAAGGAAAATGACTAATTCCTTCTTAATTTGTAATTGAACTGTTACAGTTTTCTTCTACTGGGGATTACCATGATGAAATCGACTTTGAGTTCTTAGGGAACTCAACAGGGCAACCTTACATTGTTCACACAAACGTATACACATAAGGAGTTGGAAATAAAGAGCAGCAATTCTACATATGGTTTGACCCAACTGCCGATCGAATTCCATAACTACACCATACAGTGGAACTTTACTAAAATTGTGTAAGTTTTTCCTGATTTCAAAACTTCCTTTTATTCTCTCATAAATATCGAAAACATCAAAACATTTTCTTATAGAATAACTCTCAGTCACTACCTTTTTTTGGTATGCATTAGTACCCCTCCCCAAAATTCCTCAACGAAGTTTCAAACATACATCATAGGGTACTTATTATGACGTTCACTACCATGGACCATGCAACCCCTAAGGATTAAGACGTCAAACACTCGAATTAATCTAACGTACTCAAATATTTATCTCTTATATCTAAACTCTTGTCATGGTTTTTTAGGTGGTACATCAATAGTCTCCCAATTCGGGTCTTCAAAAACTATCAAAACGAGGGTATTGCCTGCCCAAATCAACAAGGGATGATGGTTTACTCCAGTTTGTGGAATGCTGATAATTGGGCAACCTAGAGGTGGCCTTGTCAAGATTGACTGGAATAGTGCCCCCTTCATTGCAAAATATCGTTACTTTAGGGCACGGGTGTGCAATTGGGACGGACTGATTATCATTATTCAATGTGGCCTCCCCTTCCCTTCCAATTGGTGGACTTCTCCCGTATACAAGCACCTGAGCTTTGGTAAGCAAGGGGAGATGAAATGGGGGAGAGATAAACTACATGATTTATGACTATTGCAAAGATACAAAGCGATTCAATGCACAGATGCCTCCTGAAAGTAGCAAGGCACAATACTACGGAATGAACTGTCCCTTACATTTTCAACTTTCAGCTTTTTAACGAGTGTCTTCTATTACATTTCTTTGTGAATGAATCAATACATATTTCGTCTCGATCTTTTTTATTTTTATTTTTTTGTTAATTTAAATATTCTTACACCCCTTTTCTTAACATTCCAAGACTCGATCCCCAACCTTATGGTTATCATGGGTTGAATAGTATCACTAGGGTCAAAGACCTTGGTATCTTTGTTATTTTTATTTTTTATATATATTTATATTTTATTAATATTTAGGCTGTTTGAGAATAACAAACAATTGATTCCATGATTGGTACTCCACATTTTATTCCACTTTTGGTTGTAGAATTTGAAAGTGAAAAGCAAGCATGTCGCATCCATTTAGGGGAGAGATTTTTAAAGCGGTCGAAAAGACGAGCAAAAAGGAATATTAGCAACCAAATAAATACACGTCGCCGTAATTAAAGTTTATTTTACTGTTAGTAATGAACGGTCGTCAAACTCCGTCCAAATGGAGAAATCTACGGATTTTATATTCGCCGCTGAATTCGATCACGTATTTTCCTTCGTTTGATTTGACCCTTAAAACCTCCTCTCTCTTTTTTTTGTGCTAAATTTGTTTGTGCATTCAAGAGAATCATGAGTACAATTTTTTAGGGCATACCCCATAATTTATAGTAAAATCATCAAGTAACAGGCCACTTGAGGATGATGCTATAGAGAAAAGGTTTAGCAAGCGAAAAAAAATTACAGAAAAAACTAAGTAATTATAACTAATTGTGAAATGTGTAACATTTTTGAATTTTTTTTTTGAATTTATTTGAGATTAAGAGTCGAGTTTTAATCGATACGATTCTTTTTCAAATTTCGAACAACACTGGATTATTTTTCAAAATCCAATTCAAGTATATAGGTCTATATTGGTTCAAATAACTAATGAACCTGGACGTACATATGGGATAAACTCATAAAACGTTAACCTTGATGGGTTATTTAATTTTGAATTGCAACCACAATATGTAACAGTAAATACAAATTAATTCTGTTGGGGGAAAAAAAGAAGAAGTAAATTGTCAAAATCATAGCAAGAGTCACCAAATAATAATAATAAATAAAATAAGACTAAGAAAAGGCATACGACTGCATACCCGCTTTGCTGACCGATGATCGATTCTACCAATTGTTGTGAAAAGATAAAAAAAATCAGGCTTATAATAGTGGTATCGTGATATATAAATGTCTTATAATTATAAAGTATTAGTCATGTTCAAAATTGTGAAAAATGATAGCGGACTTAATAATAAAATTTTATAATGTGCAAATTATATAGACAAGTGATGCAGTGCGCTTAGCGTCGGAAAAATTCCTATACACCTATACACGTGGTATCAAATTAGAAGAAGAACAGAACTAAATAGATCAATTCTTTTGACTAATGATTTTAAGCTTCGTGGATTGTTCTCAAAATTTTGAGAAAGCAATGATCTATCTGAATTTTGTCTTGATTCAAAAATAATTTATTACTTCTTATTAAAATATGATAAAACATTCTGCTTTGCTTTTCCCATTTAGGTCAACAAAATATAATCTAGTATGAACTTTATGCTCCTAGTCTATAATATATAAATTCCATGTGCTAAATGATTTGTCTAGAGCATATAGTTGTAATATATTGCACCTCAATTACACCTCAATTACACGAACACAGCGATCTATATACGTTTGTATAGATAGGGTGTATTAATTAATACGCACATGAAAATGAAAGAAAATAGATAGCATGTCCTTAATTATTGGGAGAGCAAAGAAAATTGCTCACAACAAAATTGCAAATTTCATAGCTTATTAAATCCATTCCATTCCTGTGGTACATACAAATTGCTCCAACAACACCATGAAAGTAAAGCCACACAAGAAAAACATACGAAATTTAAAGGAAAAAACCCGTCAATCAATGGAGCGAATTACACCAAATTCAATGGTAACGCATCTTAATCAAATTAAAATCCCTATCCTAATTGCTAAGCTTAACCCAAATTCCTGGACTCGGCACGCCACGGTGAACCAGGGCCAGAATATAAAACCCTGACGGAGCAATCTTTGGAGATGGCGGCGCCACCGTGTTGAACACGTCAGCACTCTTTAGCGTCACATCCAAAACAAGCATTCTTTGTTGTTGCGAAAACCCATGAGTCGTAAAAGGTGGCGACAACATTGTCACCTTCAAATCGGCCGCCTCCACGGCCTGTTTCTGGGTCTCTTGGAACCGGAATCTCAACGAGAATTGCTTTCCATACTTCAATTTCTTGTACCCACCTGCTGTTTCAGCGACAGTTATTGTGGGACGGTACTGGTCAAGAGCCGGATCCAAATATGGGGGCGAGAACTTTTCGATCCGAAGATCCGTTGGGTGGGGTACATCTTTGAAAATATATAGATCATTTTCATTACTCCCAGCAACTAAAACTTCACCACTAGATAATACAGCCGATGTGGAATGGTACATTCTAGCAATGTTTGTAGGTTTTAGCTTCTTAAACCTTTCTCCAAGTTCCTTTTTGGGCATGTAAAGCTCGGGTGTGAAATTCGGGTCATCCCCGTTCCACCAACCTGAAGTTCCCCTCTTTGCACCGCTTAATATAAGCAGATCAGCTGTGGGAAGGATCAACATATCTCCCATGACCCGAGGGGATAACATCATGTCTTTCTCCCAAGTCGGGTTCGGGTTAGTGAGGCTAATCTTTCCACAATCTTGCAATGCGGGCCAAAACGAGTCTTTGGGCTTTGGCTTGGCCCGCACGCTATCAACTGCAAAGAATGCATCGGGGGAGGCACCACCACAAACCAAGACCTCAACGCAGTACTTTTCAGGGTTTTGAGTGTCGATATGGATGGGGAGGAGGGCGGACATGGCGGAGGCGGGGTAGTTGCGGGACCCACCGGGGAGCTTTGGGAATTCACGGACAACTTTGGCAGTTTTGGGATCGAAGATAATGGCGCGGTGGTTGGCGAAAAGGAAACAGTTTCCATCCGGGGCGAGGTAGAGGAAAGGGTAGAGATTGTTCTCAACTGGATCTGTGGTTTCTTGGAGGAAAGGGAGATCGAATTTTTTGATGGGGAAATTTAGGGTATTTGGTGGGATTATTTCGTAGTTGAAGGATCTTCGGCCTCCGACTACCACAAGGTTGCCATCTTCTAAAATGTGTTGGGAAGCATACCTGTCAGAAACATCAAGGCAGATGCAGATCAGTTAGGTTTATGTATTAGGGTTTATAAGGAAATATATGAATCCTAACTCTATGAAGTTCATACCTTTTTGTTACAGTAGTTAGTTATTACAAAGATTACATAAGATTGTTTAGAATATATATATATATATATAGCAATTAGTTTTTTAATATTAGGGTTTGGAAATGATAATAGGTATTTACCATCTTTCAGATCCTAAGACGAAAGATTTCTCCTCGAAATCGCAGCCCTCGCATGGCTTAAGGATTCGAACAGCATTTGTTCCTTTATAATATCCTCCTGAGCCTATTAGGTAACCATCAGCTGACAGGCTTCCCACTGAACACCATGGATCGGCTTTTAACTGCAAAAATTTAAAATAATCAGCTGAAAAAACATTTATAAACAGAATTTTTTTTTAATAATGCTTTCCCATGCATGCATGCATGCATGGAAAATAACAAATGGAGATTACGTCAAAATCATTTACGTACATTTAGCTGTCTGGTTTTATCAGTCTTTGCATCATATTCCAGGGCATGAACATAGCAATCAGGATAACCTTTCTCGAAATTAATCGGACAATTCCCTGGAGGAGTCAACTTTAGCACCGAATCACCAAGGTAAGTGGTATCAAACCAAACAACCTTGTCATTAGGCATTAGCTGCAATTGCATAGCGGAGACGCCCACATTTTGAGTTGTTATCCTCCAAGAACCTAGGAAACTTGTCTCGAATTTCGGTTTCTCGACCCCAACAGCATTAGCATCAGCATTAGCATTAACAATATTAAAATTTGTACCTCGGGCCTCCATAAAATTGTTAGAATTAGTACCTCGGGCCTCCATAAAATTGGATTGGGTTTCCACATTAGATTTCTTGTCCTTCTTTTTCTCGTCATTAAACGATATTTTGTCATCGGAATCGTCTTTGGAATTGGAAAATCCCTGGTGGCCATGGCTTTCGGCAAAAAGGGAAATAAATAAGAGAGTAAAGAGGACAAAGCCTTTCAAACAAGGCGCCATGGCTCTTGTTTTCTGCATACTTAATATTTCTATCCACATGTTTTGGCTTTTAGACCAACTCAAAGAACTGTATATCACTATTGTTATTGGTCACCTTTATATAGATTTTTCAAGATGCTAAACTTAGAATTTGAGACCCCGTTTCCCAAGCTACCCATGTTAACACATAAATTATCAGTTTTACCATAATTAATTTTCCTCTCTCATTTACCAAAATAAAAAATAAATAAAAAATCACACGCTTTAAATATAGTAGTAATAATTAAATTGGATTTCGTTATCATATTTTTGAAGTCAAGTGACGCTTTTGTAGTGAACAAATTTTGGTTAATTTTTAACAAACATGGAAAAGCAAGAAGTATGAAATTTAGTTCATGGTGGAAGAATTTTTTTTAAAAAGTTATGTACATGGTAATCTATAGGCAAACAAAAATCTGTATTATAAAATCAATATCATTAATCTCATTTAATATTTGTATTTTTAGTTAATTGCGTAATTACTGGTATGTAATTCTTTCAAAAATAGGGTGGGTGTCCTGGAATTGAGCTTATTAATCTTAAGTGAGGAGGGTAATTGCTAAGTTTATAGACCACACATTGGAAACCTTTCCGGAAACATTAAAGCGCGCTGTTGAAGCGGCACTATGTAATAATTATCAAAAACTCTGCGGATTCTACTCATGAAGACCGCGTAATATTGTTATATATAACCAAATAGAGCTTCGATCACCTCATGTAGGAGATTTTTTTAGTATGTACAGCATTTTCCTTTTCCTATAAATATTGAGAAATGTAAGTGCTGCAGGTAAATTATGCATTTTTCTTTGTTATAATAATTAAAAAGTTCAAGATTATTACTAATAAATTAAGAAGGAAGTGATGGTTTATATCAACAAGTGCACAGATAAGGCGTATTGCCACATTTTAATTCAATCGCTACCCTTTTAAGTATTGACTAGAGTAACCCACGACACTTTATCAATTATTAGAGTTATTTATCAAAAAAGGTAAAAATCCATTGTCACGTAACTAACCTTGCCATTTGGTCCGGGGTAAAATCAACAAATACATGCCTTTTCTTTTATTATTAAGCTAAATATAGGATAAAATTATACATGCACTCCATATTTTACCACTAATGCTCCATTGTAAAAGAAGAAAAAAAAAATCGTTTTTACTTTACAGTAAGTGCAGATGATTAAAAATGACTACATATATCACTGACTTTCCAGAAGTTATTCTACAAAATCTATGGAAAGGAGAATTACCATGTTCAGAAAATCCCCTCGTGATTGAAACTAGAATTATGTACATTAATTATGTAGAATCAAAAGCAATATATAGAAAAGAGATAAATCAATGCATGCAGATCTATGATTTTTAAAGTATATAAATGAATTTTCGTATTGGAAACCTACATTTATGGAATGTCAATAGTACTACTCTATCTATTTCAAAATATAAGGACACTTTCTTTGTGACGTACATTTTAAAATAAATATAATATTTTTTGACCAATTTAGTGCCAATACTCTAAATTAGTACTCTTAGAATTAATGCAGCAATTTTAGTAATAAATGTTGTGACTCGATTGAGATTCAGTATAGTATTACACCTCGGAAAAAGAGACTACTCTCTTTGTTATATTTAACTATGAAAAAGGTGCTTTTTTTTTAGGATAAAGGAAGTACTATTACTGTCAATGGCATGTCTGCTTTTAGTAAACGCTATGGATCATAGGGCTTGTTAAGCGCATTTCAAAGCATTAACCCTAGCACATCACACTTGAGAGTGCTATTTGCCGAGATTCAGGCAATACCATTGTATCTTGTATAAATCCAAACAATCAAAGTAATATATTGATTAATTTTAAAAACTTCATACAAGAATATTGTGATTCCATCCATGTTCACAAATCTATGAATCACAATCAACTTTTAATTTCCACATAACACGACACATTCTACTACATATTTCCTCTTAATCAGTATGATACCTCGAACATTAATAAGTTCATTTCTTTGATTCTAAACTTGTTTCATAACTTAATTAAATTTGAGCTGTAAAACTGTTGTTAGAGTCAGAAGGGCTTCATGCCCTTAAATTTAGGTACCCTTAATAGATTAATGTACATTATTATATCTTCCTTTATAAGAAAATTTAGGTTTTGATCTATTGAATTGAAAAGATATACAAATTTCAACGAACAAACCCTAGGAGACAAGTACTTCCCCCAACTCTAACCTCCAACCAAAAGACAAAAAAGGAAGGGATCTAGAAGCGAGGGCAGCTTAAATAATATATAAAATGTCTTGATTTTTCAAATGGCGGGATACATAAATCTCTTTTTTCTCCATTTCTCGAAATGGTATATTGTTCACCAAATCTAAAAGTGCATCAACTTGTAGAATGTGACGAACAATTTTGGACTTTAGATTTAAAATGAAAACTACGACACAACCTACATTGGGATGGATCAAGGGAGAACTGTTTGAACAATAGTACAAGAATTAATTTTTCCAAAGCTAACTAAATTGTGTAAGTTGATGTTCATTAGTTGCTGTTTGCTAAGAGCTTAACAAAAACTTACCGGAATTAAAACAATGACATTCTTCTCCCTTAAAAACTATAGCATTCTGAAAATTCCCCCAAAAAAACTCCATTGCTTTATGTAGAAAGTCAATCTACCTTCCATTACAATTTCTGTAAGTTTTGCAAATCAAACCCATTATGCTAGATTTTCAAGATCACATAAAAAAAGAAAGTGAATTCATACACTGAATTCATAATAGTTGACTATAGGGAAAGTCTGAGCTCCAAATCTAGTTCTTGGCTGCCACTTGATCCAGAGTTTTGACTGCCTGAGCACATTGAATCACTCCGTCCTTTCTTTTTCTTCTTTGCGGTTGATTCCTATAATAAGATGAATTATAGAGAATGAAAAAGTTCTTACAAAATTAATTAACATTTTTACACTCATAATGTCAATGATGTGGCATGCACATATGTAAATAATGTATGCGGCTACATATATATATATATACCTCCACTTCTAGGTTTAGAAGGTTTCTAGTTAAGCTTGGTTGTTGATAATATTGTTGGGCGTCTAAGACCGTATAGCCTGCATTCCATCTGATGTTTATTGAATTTAACATTCAGTTAATAAGAAATATAGATTAAATTATGGAAAAAGAAGGAGACAAAAGAAGACAATATCGAACAACTCAATATTAGAAGCTCTTAATACAAGATATTAGGTTTAAGAAACACAATTAAGCACCTTGCATTAGTGCTAGGCAACTGGGAATCAACATATCTGATATTTGCTCTTTCTAGTTCACCCGTACCCATCTGCAAAACAAGTAATTCTAAAAAATTTAGTCACACAAATATAAAGGGAATGAAACCACAAACACTCATCATATGTAATAATACAATGTCTGAACATACTGATAAACATATTTATGATCAATTAAAGGGGGGAAAACCAACTTAATTTTTAATTTCATCTTGCTAGAGGAAACATAATTAGTGACTGCGATGACAAAAATCTAGGTATCATAGCTCTTTAATTTCTTTCAATATAATATATATGTCGAATCAATTTCTTAGTTGGAAAAGAGCAAGTATATGTCTAGGTTTATTGATGATAATCAAGTTGGAGATATCGAATGAACAATATCTAATGGAAACTGATATTTTCATAGCATTTTTTGATATTTTCACATTAAACCGTCGTTATAGATATATAACGACAGTTTTAACCTTCGCTATAAGTCTATAACGACGGTTTTCATGTGAAAATATCAAAAAATACTGTAGAAATATCAATTTCCTATCTAATTCATTATGATTCCATATATATCTTGTGGTCCAAATACATCATTATTCTTTCATATCTATAACGCACCCAATTCTTATTTTTTACTTTTTTGAAATACCTAAATAATAAATTGATATTCATATCCAAAATGAAAATTTGTGATCCGAAAGTACAGTGACTCTATGACCATGGTATTGCGTATCCTGCTAAAAATTCATTTGGTTACGAGTGTGCTAGCCTACAGAACTATATTTAAGATCACAAGGTTTTAGTGATTAGATGTTGGACTTAATATTCTCAATAGAACAAGTTATAAAATTTAAATTAAATTTGTGTGGAATTTCATATATATGTAATGAGAGTGGCAATAATTAAGCTCATACCATTATGCTTTGAGCAGCATGAATACCATAAGAAGATGAGGATGGTGCTGATGATGCATATGAAAAGGAGGATGATGATGGATAAGCAGTTTGAAGTCTTATATCCACCTGCAATAATATATGTATGTCAATTAATAATTAATAAACCGCCATGAAAATTGATATTCTCAAACAATGGAAATTTACTAAGGAATCAAGTGAGAAACCTGACCTGCTGGTTGGGATTAGCAATTGGATAAGGAGGAGAAGGAATAGTAGTATAGGCACAATTACCCATTTGACTATGGAGTCTAATTTTCTCTAATTGAGCGACACCTAAACCTCTCTGAGGTTGTTTGGGCTTATCGGAATTGCTCGTCTTCCCTTTTCTTGATGATGATGATCCTCCATTTCCTAGGTTTGGCTCCCCAAAATACATGCTCCGCATCTTTCTTTTCTTTGCTGAAAAGATAGAGAAAATATAATTGTAGAAGAGAGAGAAATAAATTAAAATTAATTTTCTCTTCAAACCTTCTCGAGCTGCGGTTAAATATATGATCAGAGAGAGATCTCAATTTCATATAGATTCACATGACACATATTTCCATATATTTATACTTGGATTTTATGCTCCTCTTTTTTAGCTCATCTTCACAACTTCTATAAGTGGCTTCCCCACAATATTATTATTTTTTAACTTTAATAATAAATTTTAGAGCGAGGCTGCTGAGGACATATTATGAAAGTGTTTGTCTTCGATTGTAACTGATAAAATATTGCAATAATGTAATAATTTATTGCCAAATGCGCCTTCCGAGCGCCTTTAATACATAAAAATATTATTATGAACTTGAGCTCAGTATATATATTGTACTGGCGCGTAAGATTTCTTTCTAAATACAATATATTCGAGCGTGAGATTTCTTTCTAAATACATTCAAAAGCAATAATGTGAAGAAAATGTACATAGCATTATTTATTTATTTATTAAATTTACGTTTCAAGATAATCCTAAGCAAATGTGTTTGTCACGCGCATATGGAGAGAATAAAGATGACACAATACCTTAAGCACCCCACCCCAACTACGAAATTCCTTAGACAAATTATATAGACAGGTAACTAAATAAAGAATCATATATTTATGTTGGATCAAATCACACATAAATTATAGATTCTATGATCTTGTAGCAACTTTATAGGGATGCATTGCCTTTTGGGGATATGAAATTCTCGGGTTCATAATATCATAAAGGTAATTGATATTTTCACAAGAAAAAATAATATTTTTATAAAAAAAAATTGATATTTTCGCAAGACTCTACTCATATGAATAGTAAATGAGACTCACATTAATGTGAATAGAGACATGCTTAAATATCAATTTTTTTTGTGAAAATATTAATTTTCTATCATAAATTATCACATTACAACAGTCAAACTTGGAGAGTCGCACATTAGTTATATTACTGCTGATGCTCAAGTGTAACGAGAATATATTTTGCGTTAAATACATACTATTAAATTTTCTCTCAGCTCTGAAAATTTACTATATGGGGTAGTTTTCATGGTCAAACTATATATGAAATTAATATTTTTAAATTTCATAATACATGTATATAAATTAATGTGAGTTGCCATTGAGCTGTTTCACGCATGATTTGTGGGTCATATTTAATGAGCTGTGTGGTGGAAAGTGAGGATCATCCTATTTCTTAAGCAGACATGTGAACTTTGGCAACCAAAAAACAAACCCCATCAGTTCAACCAAAATTAAAGCATGGATCCAATCATAATTTTTTCAATTGTTTGATGGATTATTTGTCCTCTAGACGGAGGGTTTTCTTTTTTTAGGCACCAGAACCATATATATATATATATATAAATATTTAAGAAAAGAATACATAAATATTAATTAGCACAATCGACATCAGATAGGTAATAATTATAATGTTCTTGACCTCTACCTTTTCAACGTAAATAATTTCACTTGATTTATTTATTCATTCTTATGTTACAAAATTTAATTGGCAATAAATAGAGGATCTTACGGAATTTATGTTTAGGATCATGGGACTTTAATCATCTAATTAATGCAGATTCTATATTTTCAACATGTGTATTCTTTTACAATATATAAGTAACAAATTAGGCTTTATCACAATCGACGGAAAACTACCAAATTCTGAAAAAACTTTTCTCTGCATCAATTAATTCTAGAAAAAAAATTACTAATCAATAAATAATACCAAGAGTTTTAGCTCAAGTGACTTCAAATTCTTTAAGAGTAATGCTATGGACAAATACTATACACAAAAAGTTGTCTATAAACAATATAAAAAAGAGAAAATAGGAAGTGGAGACCTGCCATCACATATTTTACATATTTTTATAAATAAAGAAAATAGAAATAAGAGATTTGTGAGTATTTTATAAATAGAGTATTATTTGTGGTAGTTGAAGGTAGCACAACTAAAAGTCATGTAGCATCTTAAGAGTTAATAGAGGGCGTGAGTGAGTTTTGTATTTTTTGTGTGTGTGTGTGTGTGTGTGTGAGGGGGGGGGGTATATATAACTTTTAATTATATTCCGTGCAAAAAGTTGTACCGTGGAGATTATGATATTGTTCGACCTCAAGTTTTAAGACGTAAAATTTGAGAAGATTATTGTAAATTTATTATTATTGATATAGTGGAGATTAACCCTTGATTTTTTTTCTTTAAGGGTTTTTCATATTAAATATTGTTGTTCTTCTCTCTGTATTTTATTGTTTGATTTGCGTTTACTTAATTCCCAATAGTTATTTGTTTGTTTTAAAAATTGAACTTGGGACTATTAGTCTATAAATAACAAAATAGCTTAAAATGAGAGATTATTTAATACCACGTCAAACCAAGTATTATAATCCCTATCATTTAAGATTAAAAAATTGTGAACAAAATTAATTTTTATCTTCTTTTAAAATGACACGTGTATCATATTCTATCAATCTATACCCACACTACTGAAAATATGATCTCTTTGTTATTATTGGTAATGGTATATTAGTCTAAATGATAAATTTTTATTCAATCCTTTAAATAATTCTGAACAAAAGAAACATACTATGAGATTAATTTTTTTAAGTTATTCTATGAATAATCTCATTCTAAATAAACATATGATTATACTATTTAATTCTAAGATTAATAGTCTTAATTAGATTATAATCTATGAGCTGAGTATATAATTTCGAAATTATAATTCTTACAAATAAAAATGACCTGAGAACTTTAGCTCAAGTGAGTTCAAATTCTCTAAGAGTAATGCTATGGACACATTATATACAAAAAAATTGTATATAAACAACAATAAAATAAATTTTAACAAATATAGAAAATAGGAAGCGGGACATATCATAAGATGTTTTACACATTTTTATTAATAAACAATACATGAGTTTTATTATTGGTGCACAAATTTTTATGTGTAATTTATACAAATAGTATTATTCAATTTTTTTTGCTAAATATTATTCATTCTCTAATATGGAAGTGTCGTGGCTTTGCCTTAATTAAGGCCTTATGTTTATGTTGGGGTTTGAAGTCATGTTCTATCCGCAATCTATCCATCAATAAAAAAAAGAATAATATTTTGTGCACCAAGTGTACACAATAAGTTGTGCGCTAAGAATAAAAATCATGTATTATTTATTAATAAAAATATATAAAATATTCAATTGTAAGTCATTCTTCCTATTTTTTCTCCTTTAACTGTGTCTATAATTTTTTGTGTACAATTGGCGTCCCTAGCATTACTCTAAAAATAATAAGAGAAAATAATTTCTTTTTTTAGTCCAATTTAGTTTCCAATTTAAAGGAACTTGACATCCTAAATTATAAACAAAGAAATATTGTGTCGCATATATAACATCCAAGTGTCCTATAATGAGCTTAATTGTGACCATGGTTTGATGAAACCACCCAGAACTTGGAATGATTTTATTAATTTATCCTTTTTAACAATTACAAACAAAATTGTGGTTGAATAATAGTATATTTTACTTAATGTTTTTTTAAAAATAAATAAATAATAAGTATCAATTAATTTGACTATATGAAAAATGTTTAAGTATTGTGGTTATTAAAATCAACTCATTGTCCTTGTATCAATATAAAATTTCCATCTTTGTTAGCTTCAAAGGCTGATTAACACCCTACCTACCTTGTGAATAGCATTCAATATTAATCTGATAAATAAATAAATAACTTTAAAAAAAACACTACCTACAATAGTTTGATTAAAAAGTTTAGGCGATCAATATTATTAGAATAAAACTGATATTAGTATAACAAATTTATATATATGTAACGACACTTTTGGAATTATTTTAACAACACTTTAAGAAATATTTATTACTTTAACAACATCATATTTGCTTCGATAATATCAATCACCAATAAATTTTTCGGACTTTCATGTAATTAGCGAACAGCAAGGGGTTAAGATAATCCCAAATCAATAAGTTCAATTAGGAAACAAAGGATTTTGTTGATTAGGCCTGATTTGACGTCGTTAGGATTAATCATAGAGTAAGTATTACTAAAAGAATCAGACAAAACTAAGTGGAGAGGAAGAGAGATTGTCCCTGGAGAGAGTATCTACTATAGATTGCCGGCACATGCAAAACTACAGGTGCATTACTCCACACGATTTGCGAAGGCAATCCCCTGGAATACGCTGCATATATTTGTATGATTAATTTATACATAAGTACTAAATTAAAATATAAAAAAATGTCATCCGAAAATGTTAAAAGAAAAAGATTGATTCCATTATCTCATTTAATAGCGTGATGTGATCTTTATATTCTTTAACTTTAATTGTCTAACTAAGATCTTTTGCTGATTCCAAATTAAATAGTTGTTTATATTATATGCTTATATAGTAGGTGTATCTATTGCTGGACACAATCATACTCATTTTTCCATTCAATATGAAGGGCAGATGGACTTGAACGACATCTTCTCATAATAAGAGCTTATTTTCCTACTCCTGTCTGGTCCAATTTTATGGATTATATATATGTTGACAACCCTAGACATGGAATTGACTCAATTACCATTTTATGGATTTTTAAGGACACAATCTTAGGGGTGTCTAAAATTTTTGATTTTTTCGATATTTATGGTATACCGGTTCAGTACAAAAAAACCCGGTTCGGTATATCGGTACCAACCGGTTCGGAATTTTGAAATATCAGTATTAACCGGATCGAACCGATTGTACTGGTTTCCTAATTTTTTTTTATTATTGATAATAAATAATTAATAATAATAATATTATTATTATTACTATTATTATTATGAATTATTTATTATTAATAATAATAATAATAATAATAATATCTGAACTCACTCTCTCGTCGATGGAATAATAATATTTCTTAGTCTGCAAACGATTTTCATAAAAAATATAAAACATAAAATTAAGTTTAAATTATTAAATCTTGGAGCGCGCGCGCGCGCGTACACACACACACACACATATATATATATATATATATATCTGCGCTCCTACTCTTATATATATATCAATATCAACTTCATTTCAAGGAGTACATTTCTAAGAGTATTCAGAACCACTTACCAGAAGTTCTTATTTTTAATATTTCTGGAATCAACTTTCTCCGTCTACTAATTATGCATGCGCTCCTACTCTTATATATATATCAATATCAACTTCATTTCAAGGAGTACATTTCTAAGAGTATTCAGAACCACTTACCAGAAGTTCTTATTTTTAATATTTCTGGAATCAACTTTCTCCGTCTACTAATTATGCATGCTTGGTGCAGTGATAAATAGGCACATGGAGTCCCCCATGCTTTACAAGAGTAGTCTTTTCTCGAGTTATTATCAAGCATTGTTCTTGCATGGCGTAAAATTATCTTTATTCGACAAACGGATTTATAAGTGAAATTCTTTCATTATTATCAAGCACCCATTTTTTTGGTGTCATTGGTAAAAAATGAACTATCATTCATAATTTCTAATGTATTTAGGCCAAGAAAGCTAGATAATAGTTGGCTGTCAGTTGGGGCACTAATGAGGAAATGATCGAGAACATAAATTAAAATCACAAGAAATTGAAACTTGTTTAGCAAAAATTTATATGAAGCTGAGGATGAAGATAGTGAATCAATATACTCGAATGCAATATGAAGAATTTTTGCGCAGAAGATTAATGTATTATTGAGAAGTCGATTAATGCAAACCTTTTGATCAATTGATGAGATTCACCAAAGCCCAGAAGAGAATATCTACCAGACGTGTAATAAGTTTCATTTTCTTATATATTCTTCTTTTTTATACTCTCCAACAATGGTACAAAATGAGATTAATTCATTTATGAAAAATGCTAGGTTAGATAACGAGACAAAAAAAAATGTCTAGTTTATCTGAACAAAATATTGATAAATTGTACATCACTACAATCAATGTTTTGTCCATGTAAACAAATTCGTTTTTGTCTAGTTATCTAGTATTACTCTTCATTCATAAATCATAATACTCCCTCCTTTTAAGATTGCTCGGAGTGATATTTAGTCTCGCTTAGCTTGACTCGTAAGCTAACTCGAAAATAATCTTACCATCCAAACACAAAAAAAAAGACAATAATATTTTTAATTTCCCTAAAAATTAATCAATTTTAGTCATAATATTTAATATTAAAAATAGCTCTATATATACATTAACCAAGGTCTCCATGCCTATTAATCTGCATGATTGAGTCTGATCAGAACCTCATGAATTCCAAACTAGAGGATGCTTTGCAATTATATAATACCTCTGAATCCATTTTAACCATGGAGGAAGATTTGATCTTCTGAACCAAGAGAGAGAAAAATAATTAAATTATTGCAAGAGAAGTCCATACGTGTATGAGTTGTACTATTATTAAGAATATATTTAAGATTACGGGAGAGTTTTTTCCTATTACAACAGGGAATGGGGACTGAAAACTACAAAGAGATTCTCACCCACGTGTGAAGATGCTATGCTAGCTCAATACTTGGTAGCTTTAAATATTAAAATCTATAAAAATAAATTTAAAAATAATATTAAAGGTCCCCACTTATGACTAGGAATTGGGTAGTTTTCATGCATTAATTTGGTCTCTTATTTTTTATGTACATGTTGGAAATTTTAACTCCTATAAACCAACAATATCCCCAGTGCTCGAAAGATCTATCCTTGGATTTTGATATGCTTTTGTTATAATTGATTGACAACTATGATCCATTACCTTAATTTTGTCTTACGTTCATTCATTTACTTATATTATTGTCTGTTACTAAGAATGTTGTACACATACACTACTATGCAAATATGCATTGTTCAAAGGGTTACTCAAATTTTATATGGCATGTATACGTAGTCAGTTACGAAGTCAGAATTTTTATTCTGTGAGAATAAAATACATTATGAATAATTTAACAGAGGTGTGGAGACGGTGTTTCTGAGCCAAGTTTTTTAAAATAATTTTGCACTTTCTAATTACATATATAAAATATGTATTTAGTAATAATAATAATACAATAAATAATAACATTATATATCAATACCATATTAACCATTAATACGCTTTTTTAATCACAAAATTGTTCAATAACACGTAATTTTTTAATTGTTTTAAAAAATAATACTCCCTTTCTTATAAATTATATGATCATTTTTTACTTTTGAAAGTCAATTTGAGATATTTTAAAAATTCAAAATTTAGATGATTTAAATTATAAAATAATAAAACTTACAATGAGTAATATTTCTTAAATAGTTTACAATATTTATCATTGTATTGATTAAAATGAAAAGAATTTATGTTAGTTTTTAGTTTAAAATTTTTTTAAGTTGATTTTAAAAAGTCAACAATGATCAAATAATATAGAACGAAGAGAGTATAAATTAAAATATTATTTATTTGAAGAAAATTAAAGAGACGTGCATACATAAAAGAGTAGGAGTGATGTGTTTGAAAATGTTAGAAAATTTTTAATTTGACCCCGTAAATTAGAAATTATATATAATTTTAATGATGTCAATTTATATATCACACCTAATTTTTTTTAAAATTTATCATGTAATTATTTTTTCAGCAGGGTCAATTGACCTCACTCCTCGTAAGAGCATCTCCATTATATATGTTAATAAAGTATTTTGTGTTAGATTCTTATTTTCAAGTAAAAAAAACGTTGTATTGTATATGTTAGGGAAGAGGTTAACTGCAACATGAAATTTAACATTGCCAAATGGTAAGGCCCAACAATGTAATTAAAAATCTTTATAGCCGTTGAACTTGTTGGAGTTGTTGATGTGGAAGTGTTACTAAACACTTCCACTATAATGAATGAGTTTTTAACAATTTTATCTTTATTATTAAATATTTGAGAGGCTTGTCATGTTCATAGTGAGTCCCATTTAGTATCAATTTTCAAGCATCTCCAATGGAGATGCTCTAACTTGGCTTCGTCCTTGTACATAGTATATAAAAATGACATGGATTGAAGTATAGGACCAAATTTTATGGGCAAGTACCAGTTTTTTATGAACATAACCGGAGGAAATAAAAATTACAATAATTTGATTGTTCAACGGGAATTTTATATGGTTCTGAAAATACAGAGTTAATGCAATAATTAAATAAGACCAAACTGATGAAGGGCAAGGATATTGATTATGAAATTGAAAATTTATGGGTTGAATTTATTTACATAGTTTAATGAGTTAAGGATAGTTTATGCATGTTTATATATATATATATATATATATATATATATATATATATATATATATATATAGAGAGAGAGAGAGAGAGAGAGAGAGAGAGAGAGAGTAATTCATAGCAAACGTTTGTTATGGACATTATTTTAACAAATAATTTTTTTAAGCAGCATTGGAGTTAGGCTTGACCGCTAGAAGAAATAGCGACTAGGTTAAAATAAGTCTTATTTCTTCTAGACCCTTAGATCTTTGATTAGACGATGAAAAATCTGTTTAGTGTCCATAGCAAATATTTGTGATAGATCACTCTTATATATATATATATAAACTCCTATTCCAGAAGTAGTTGAAGAAAATAACTTGCCTTCTGTATGAAAATTTTATTCAATATATTTTAGACTGATCAATATGTGCAGAAGAATTTTCTGATAAGTTTTCCTAGTGAAGTGTGATGCAAACTTGCCATTTAAGATCATCATAAAGGTCGTTGTACGCATGCGGTGTAATCTAAGCAGTGACGACTGAAAATGGACCTATTAGCAATTTGTTATAGGGTTCTTTAAGCACACAGTTCAGAGAATATTTTCTTAAATTGTGTGCATATTTTCTTGAATTTGGTGTAAATACAGAAATTAAGAGAATATGCACACAGTTCAAAATAATATTCTCTTGAACTGTGTGCTTAGCATGTGCCCTTAGGGCACATGTTAAGTTTTTCCTTTATTATATAGTTCCTCACATGCTCGATCATTCTATTACCTACTACTATATTTTTTATTATATATTCTTTCAGTTTTACAAAAAGAATTTTATTTGTAAATTTTACAAATATTAAGAATGTATTTTTATTTTCATATTTATTCTTAAAAATTATAAGTTATTAATTAACTTAACAGTAATGTCATTAAAATAAAATTATGATGATAAATTTAAGTATTTTTTTGCTCCAATTTAACCCTGCACGATAGGGTACAAGTATGCATCTTGGGTGGATGTAGCACCCCACTATGGAAGTTTACCCGAGCTAGGCAGATGTTTCACTATTATTTCCAACTACTAACCCATTTGTATCCCCTAGGCTCTAGTGTGTGTCTGTGCGAGACAGAGAGAAAGAGAACTAGACTTGTGTGAATTCGAATATAATAACATTTCAATGTCGCGTAATCAGAAAATGATTTGATGTTCGAGATAGGAAATTTATTGTTCTTTGTAAAAAATATAAATTTAAAAGAATATAGATTCGGAGACTCTAATTCCATCAAGGTTTAAAAAAACTGTAAGCAGAAGAACTAATACTTTAATTATTTTATGTTTTTTTTATTAAAAGTGTAAATGAATTAAGTTGAGTAGAATATTAAAATACTCATATTTAGTTTATAAAATTTATCGAGTATAAAATAAAATTTGATTAAAATTCATTTAACTATCGAATCGAGCAATATCTCAAAACGAGCCCTAAGAGTTTAATCTTTTTGAACGAATATGATCTAAATATCGATAAAAAATTATAATTTAATTTTTTTTTGAATAATTTATCAGATTTTAAACTATACTCGTATCACAGGAAATTGGGTGGGGGGGGGGGGGGATGGGAAAACCAATTTTGACTCTGATAGTGCAATTGGGCGAACAAGAATGTGCTTATATCAACCGTACTGCGGGCCCTCCATTTAGCCCAGCTCCGAACTTCTAAGTTCAAGTCTATGGTTGGACTTTTCCCATGTGAAAGTAAACAAACAAGGAGCAGAAACGTGAAAGTAAATAAACAAGGAGCAGAAACGTGAAAGTAGCAGCAGTAACAAATTATCAACGAACAAATTTATGCCTAGAAGTTCATAAAAAATAGAGAACAGCCTTCTGAACTGAAACCTAATCCTCCCAAATGAGGTTCCAGGCTCTCATTTGACAATATATAGTGATGGACTGGTGATAATGTTAGTTCAAACAACATATCGGTAAGTCACATATCGTCCTGCAGTCTCACTTGGGCGGATAATTTTCACAACTTGGCCGCGTGCAAGCCCATAATATCTCGCAATTGGATCAGACAGCTGAATTCGGGGCAGCTGGAGCATATCCACCCAAAGAAAAACACAAGTATCAGGTGGAATATAGTAACAAAAGAAAGAAGGTGAAATAAAGTAACAAAAGCATAAAGGATGAGCATATGCAGTGCTAACAGTAATTGATGTTCATCACTATTCAAAAATACGTGTCATTAGTTCAAAGATCTCATCCCATCTATGACTGGTCAAATGCCAAGGGGTTCAAATAATTCAGCCAAGAATGAGAAGATTCAAAGGATTAAACCTTACAAAATAGTCAGCATTTGCAGAATTTGTGGCTATGACAGTCGTGAATTTCCTAGTTCTTTAAACAGATGCAAGTTCCAAAACTTCACAGATTGTGTTGACGACACAGCAAATGAATTGTTGTCTCAAAACTAATTGATTCTTAAGATGGGATGAAACATATTAAAGCCAGAAGCCCCTTTAGGGGTAAAGTTTCCACTCATTAAAGTAAAAACTTTCACTAAAAAATGGCTTCTTGAATAGGAATATTAACCATTTCTCAAACAATGCAATGCAAGAGATGGTATTCGGTGGGTATCAAAAGTCTTACACTGTAGCACTATATTTGTCAGTCATCCCTACAAATTAAAACCATTGAAATTTTGGCCAAGACTGCGACGGGTTCACTACCCCGCAAAAATGATATCATCAATAACTTAAAAATGACATAATGTCATGCCTTCCGCCCCTTGCGTGGTACCAATGATGACAGATTAGGTCAGGTCTGGATATGCGCCGTGTCAAACACTTAAAATGGACTGACAGTGACACATTAAACACTATACAGGAGTAGGACTATAAAGGTCTTCCACCACATCCAGCTTTGCCCTAAATCCTAAGATAGAAATGCATCCTCAAAAAATAATATAGAGAATGCTAAGCATCATATTCTTTAGCTACATTGAGTGGTAACTGGTAAAACCTTCTCCTTGAAGGTTTTCCTATCCGCTCCCCCTAAAGGCAAAAGGCCAAAAAGTAAATAAATAAATAAAAATGGTGGCCAAAAAGTAACAAAAATGATGCCAACTACAGTAGCTGACTCTCCATATCAACCTCTTTGCCATTCCTCTAAAACCTAGAGCATGAACCAAATTACTCCAAGGAGAGATGGTTTAACAGACAACAACTGCCCAACTAACAGGAAGGAACCTATGGATGTGCTAGTTTGATTTTTCTTTTGTCCACAACAGATGTCATTTTTAGATAAATTAGGCAGTTATTAGTACCAAAAGAGTAATTACTCCCTCCATCTCAAATTACTTGCCACTCTTTTCTTTTTGCAATGTCCCAAAACCAAGCAAGCTGAGTTTTTTCCACATATGAATTCAATTCAATAAACCATCTTCATGAGTAAAATATTTTGATGGTGACTAAGTTTAGGGCCCCAGTTGAGATTCTCTAAGAAAGGGCAATCTAAATTCTTCTTATTTTAAGCGACCCATTAAGAATACTTTTTCTGTCCACTAATATGATCGCAGGCTGCCAGGAAATACCCCTACTCGTTTTCAGTTTGAAAGGATAACTAACAACCAAAATGAATTTTGTTAACCCAAATCAATTACTAAAAATTTCAACTTTCACGTTGAACATTTATATGCCTACAAAATGTAATATAGCATACTCATAAATGACTCTAGTTTATAAATCCCCACCTAACTAGCTGATCTGAGAGTATGGTAATCTAAGAAGTCCATCAACAACAGCATTGATAATTGACAACTGACCTGTGTTTCTTTCACAGTATATCTCTCCAGCAAAGTCTTCTTTTCTTCATTTGTAAGCACCTGGTGTTCAGGAACTAGAACATGCTCTTTGATATTGACCAACAACTCGGCCTCCTGTGACAATCAAGTCAACAAACAAGGTTTGACTGCTGTTACATCCCCAAAAAAAAATCAGAAAATGATGAATATGAAGCTATTCCTTATCTTGCATATATTCCGCAAAGCAGTCTTATTTTTGGCGACCATTTCAATGTTAGTCATTGTAGTTAACCAAAATTATCATCTTAAATGTGTATATATATTATTCAATTTACTGATAATGCAAGTCGAGGCAAATCACAGTAAAATAAAAAGCCCAAGGAAAATTCAAATTACCAAAACAGAACTGAAGTGTACTGCCACCCATATATAATCCAAATAGAAAACTTTCTGGAAGCAATTGGAAGTCATTATTAAAAACTTAAACCAGTTTCACACTAAATTGAGTGTCAGAACTGAATTGTAAACAACTGATGACTTTGTGAAGGTCAGAAAAATAAAAGATTATGTTTGAACGATATAGTCAAACCCCAGATGGATATACTTCGATGTGCCTGCTTGCTTCAGCTGTAAATAATTGTTGGTGTGATTTTTGCTGAATTTATAATTTCTTACAAGTGATTGCTCAAATGATCAAAAATATCGTTTGTTTTAGCTCAAATAGTTGCTGGAGTAATAGAAAAATAATTCTTAAACATTATGGTTGCTAAAAATCATGACAAAAAAAGGTACTATCACTATTGAAGGGTAATCTTGGTATTTTTATAATCTTCAGAGGGTAGAAGAGTGCAAAACATATGAATTCCAATAATGGCTTTTGTGAATTCATGTATATCATCAGAAGAAATTAACATTCACCTGGAAGACCTCTAACTGGAATTTTGTGGATATTTCGGCTATGCATGTACGGGCAAAGGGAGTCAGATTTTGTTGGACAACCAAAATAGCTCAGAAAACATTCTCTGATTTCA
The DNA here is from genome assembly GCA_947179155.2 of Hedera helix. Classification (NCBI taxonomy): domain Eukaryota; kingdom Viridiplantae; phylum Streptophyta; class Magnoliopsida; order Apiales; family Araliaceae; genus Hedera; species Hedera helix. The sequence goes on from OX359278.1 coordinate 42,273,613, forward strand.
TGCGATTGGTATAAGTCTTCATTGTCTTTACACCAACCTTTGGTTCCTCAGGATAAAAAACATAAATCTGGTCCACAAACAATCACTTGTAAGTAGCAAACATGCGCCATAAGTCACAGAACATCAGTATTTATATTTACCGCAATGAAGTGGAAAAATAAATTTGTAGGGAGAAGAGGAGGGGAGGGGGGGGACTGAAGAAATAAGAAGAACAAATAACATATAGCATAAAATCTCAGCAACCAAATTTTCCACAGTGAAGAAAGAATTAAATTCAGAGACAATAAAAAGTCTGAACCATGAATAATAGTCAAGTCCTTGTGAGCACAAAAGCATTAAGAGCATTAGTTTACATTAGAAAATTATTAGGATATGCAACAAAGAAAATCAAAGCCTTAATAAACAAGCTTATGACTACCTTTCCTTCATCAAAAAAGTTACATAAACAGTTGGGGTAATTTACTCACAAGAAATGTTTAAGTTGGATAAAAGAGCAAAAATTTAGTGCAACCTTCTGAACAGAACAAGCTTAGGTAGCACAAAACAAAGGTGAATCTCTTACCAAGAATCCTCTTTTAAATACATTCCAGACGGCAATGCAAGTTTATCTTGCCCCTCCCTAATTATCATAACGTGGCTTAAACTTTTTTACTACTTTTCTATTTAATACTAACTTGTGAGCTAGGATATAGAAACAATAACCAGAGAAACTATAACTATTATTGAGGAAATTAAATTAAATAAATAAACCTGATCAGAGGGACTGTTTTTCTTGGATTTACTAATGACAAGGTCTTCCCTTTTCATGTTTTCACCATACTTCTGAACGAACTGGTATTTAGTCATCTCCTTCTCGGATTCAACAACCAAGTAACCTCTGTCATCCAGCATTTGCATCACCGTCTTTCTTATTCTAAACAATCGAGTAATATCTTCTTCCGTCATCGCCATCTCTCCTTTCCTTTCTCTTCTTCTTCGCTGCTCTGCTCATGAAAGATTACGTTTACTGTTAATACCTTCGATTTCAGGAAGTATATATATATGGGAGATGATCCATAGTTAATGTTTGTTGTATATACTGTTTCAGTAAACGCATTTGAAACCGTTGAAATAATGATCCAATAATTGTAATATAATCTCAACCACTACCTAAGTGAACGGCTAGGGGGAAATTATATACCAAGCCGACATCTAATTGAACGGCTAGTGTTTGTCAAATCGTGATAAAAGGTGCTGGTGTTGGTCAGAGTGGTGTCAAATCGTGGGGACCAACCCCTTTCTTCTATCTTAGCATTTGCTGACTTTGCTCTTACCAGAAATTCATTCGCTGCTCTTTCCATTAAAAACTGCTTAGAGAGAAGGAGAAAAAATCCTAGCATGCTCTTACACATAACAACTAATTTATACAAGTAAGGTTTATTTTAACCGAATGTTTTATTACAAAATGTTTGTTATATTGAATTTTTTTATGAAATATATTTGAAAAAAATATAAAAATTTGCTGCAACAAATTATTAAACTAATTAGTACTATATAATATAATGTTAGTGTATAGTGTTGTTGATTAACAAATTTTTTGTGAAATATATTTTTGAAAAAATTATATCAATTTGATACAAAAAATATTAAATTAATTAGTATTATATAGTATAATGTTAATGTATGGTGTTGTTGATTGTGAAATTTTTGTTGAAATATATTTTTTAATAAAACATATCAATTTTATTCAGAAAATATTAAATTATTTAGTACTATATAGTATAATGGCAGTGCATGGTGTTCTTGATTGAAAAATTATTTATGAAATATATATATTTTATTATATGTCAAATATGGATAATTGAAATGCTGGGTTAGTGGATAATACTGTACTTTTTGATCAAAAATCATGTCTCACAGGATATATGGGAGGGTAATGATAGGGGTAAATTAAACACGACCCAATCAACATCTCAAACATATGATGAATGTGAGTTGACTAATGCGCAAAAAAAAAAAAACTTTATAACTGTGGGTTTGGTATTTTTACCCATCCAGTTATTATCACACTAACCGATCGAAGTCTCGTGTCTGCCTTAGTTGAACTATGGCGACCAGAGACACACACATTTCATTTAAACGGTGAAAAAATTACTATTATATTGAAGGATGTTCATTTTATACTTGGGTTGTCTGTATTGGAAGAACCATTAATGACTCACCTTTTTTATAGTCACATATTATATTTTGAAGGATGTTTTGGATCTGCTGTTGTTGGTGAATATTAGACAGTAAAAGAAAGAACCGGTATTTATTTAGTTTGGCTGCAGGAAAATTTTGGTAGATGCCCTACAAATGCAACTAAAGAGAAGGTTGGACGACAGACAAAGACATACATCATTTGGTTGTGTGAGACTATATTATTTCCAACAAGGTCAAAGAATATTGTACACCCTAGGTATGTGTATTTTATAGATAATATAAAAGATTGTGCAACATATGCTTGGGGTGCGACCTTGTTAGGATACTTGTATCGGGACTATATACAGGTCTAGTAATTACCCTAATGGTTGTGTTTGATTACTACAAATTTGGGTGTCCGAGCGAGTTGGCAGGCAAACCCTAAGGAGCATTCTGATTTTTGGTTATCGAGGACAAGAGCATAAACCATAGGATTTTTGGTTACCGCATCCAAAATTGGAGCATTCTGATTTTTGGTTACCGAAGACAAGAGCATAAACCATAGGATTTTTGGTTACCGCATCCAAAATTCGGGGTGCTAAACCGCATCGAAAACGTTCAATTTGTGGATTTGAACTGTAGATGATGATGACGATCAAGTCTTCTACCGGAATAATATGTCTATGCCCTAGGTAACCAAAAATCAGAATGCTCTCTAGAGTTTGGTCTGCCAACAACTAGTTGCTCGTACGCCCAATTTTTTAGTAATGAAACACAACCATTAAAGTAATTACTAAATCTCCTACTAGTTGTATACAGTCCCCGGTACAAGCATTCTAACAAGGCTGCAACCCCCAAACATATGTTGCACAATCTTTTATATTAGCTATAAAATACATATAGCTAGGGTGTACACTATTTTTTCACCTTGTTGGAAATAATATTGCCTCACACAATCAAAGGCCTTTGTGTGATGCTCAACCTCTTCCTTAGTTACATTTGTAGGGCATCTACCAAAATTTTTCTGCAGCCAAACTAAAGAAATACAGGTTCTTTTTTTTACTGTCTAATATTCAGCAACAACAGCAGACCCAAAACATCCTTCAAAATATAATATGTGACTATCAAAAAGGTGAGTCATTAATGGTTCTTCCAATACAGACAACCCAAGTATAAAATGAACATCCTCCAATATAATAGTAATTTTTTCACCATTTAAATGAAATGTGTTTGTCTCTAGTCGCCATAGTTTAACTAAAGCAGACATGAGACTTCGATCGGTTAGTGTGATAATAACTGGATGGGTAAAAATACCAAACTCACAGTTATAAAGTTTTTTTTTTTTGCGCATCAGTCAACTCACATTCATTATATGTTTGAGATGTTGATTGGGCCGTGTTTAATTTACCCCTATCATTACCCTCCCATATATCCTTGATTTTTTGATCAAAAAGTACAGTATTATCCACTAACCCAGCATTTCAATTATCCATATTTGACATATAATAAAAAATATATATTTCATAAATAATTTCTCAATCAAGAACACCATGCACTGCCATTATACTATATAGTAGTAAATAATTTAATATTTTCTGAATAAAATTGATATGTTTTATTAAAAAATATATTTCAACAAAAATTTCACAATCAACAACACCATACATTAACATTATACTATATAGTACTAATTAATATAATATTTTTTGTATCAAATTGATATAATTTTTTTTAAAATATATTTGACAAAAAATTTGTCAATCATTAACACTATACACTAACATTATATTATATAGTATTAATTAGTTTAATAATTTGTTGTAACAAATTTGTATATTTTTTTCAAATATATTCTATAAAAAAATTCAATATAACAAACATTTTATAATAAAACATTGGGTTAAAATAAATCTCACCGGTTGGTATGTGTAAGAGTATGCTGCAATTTTTTCTTCTTTCTTCCTTCAATCTAAGCAACGACTTTCTCTCGAGCAAATGTAAGAGCAACGAATGAATTTACTTGTAGAAATTAGTTGTTATGTGTAAGAATAAGCTGCGATTTTTTCTCCTTGAAGGGTTTGCAAAATGGCCGCTACCTTTGGTAGCGGCTGGTTCCCACGATTTGACACCACCCTGACCAACACCATCACTTTTGACCAAGGACCACACACTTTTGACCACGATTTGACCAACACTAGCTGTTCACTTAGATGCCAGCTGGGTATGTAATTTTTTTTTTCCTAGTCGTTCACTTAGGTAGCAGTTACGATTATATTACAATCATTAAATCATTAGTAAACATTAGCTATAAATCATCTATATATATATATAGATATATAGATATATATATAAAACAGGTTTCAAAATATCAATTAAGAACATGTTGAAAATTACATTCAGAAAAAGAGAAGTTCATTCAATCATACAAATAGATATTTCAAATACATGTTATTGCTTGCAGTAAGATTAACTAAGAGAGAAACTTACCACCGATTATTGACTATGGGAAAGAGGACTGAGAGACTTATCGAGCTTAATTGCGAGCAGAACTGCAGAAGAGAAACGAAGCAATTCCTTACTTGGGAGTCGGGAATTTCCTTTTTCTAATTTTTTTAACTTGACTGGGCCGCTACAAGTGACGAGAGCCCATAGCCCATAGCGCCTAGCCCAATCTCAATGATAGAAAACTTGACGTAGCTGATAGATAGTTTTAGGACATAAAATATGTTTGATTTAATTTTCTAAGAATAAACTACTCCATTTTGTAACATAATTTTAATTGATTTCTTTTTCTTTGTCATGTCAACAATCTAAACATGCAAAAGCTTATTTCCAGATACTATTTTCCATTAAACAAGCAGATTTACATTTTATTGACGAACTTAATACGGTCAAACACGCACATTTCATTCCAAATTAGGCATACGAAATTTCTAAGTTCCAGAATCAATCCATAGAAAAATTGATTAAGAGGTCATTATCGGTACAATTTATCTCAAATAAGACGTTTGGGAGATCATTTCTCATCATATACATCAAATTTATATGGTGTCTCTTACCAACAAGTAAATACAGTTTAAAAAGTTTGTAGTGGAGTATACTATTATGCCGAGTTAAGTCTGTAACACAGGCTACATCCAAGAATTATTAATGCATGATGCTAAAGTATACTTTTCTGTATAATTTACCAGTCCTTCCGGTTACATTATTACATATAAATATACATGTCCTCAAACATGGTTATCAGAATCATGTTAATTTTATATTTATAAATATTTTAAATTATTTTTTTAAAAATTACTTTTTTTTATAATTTAAAATGAAAAAAATATTTATGGATTAAATTTACTAATATTTTTTTTCTTATGGGTAAGGGTGATGAATATAGGCATGGACCCCATGGTGGCTTCTCAATCATGGAACCATCTCATGCATTGTTTGTAGTCATAATATTGACTAAAATTTGTTCCATGCATGCTCCCTAGTCATATATATATATATATATATATATATATATATATATATATATATATATATAAGCAGCCATCAACTTCTTACCTAGAAAGTACTTTATTGATATATTTTACCTAACACAACCAAGTTCGTATTTTGTTATTAAATGTTAAAATGGTGATCGAGTTGCAAAGTAATACAGTAACAAATTATTTATCATCAACAGAAAACGAGAAAACCAAAACTCCATTAGTCCAAATATGAGAGAGTTATATTTGGCAATTTATTTTTTACGCAACAAGTCCGCACATATATGATATATACGCGTGGATCATATTTCATGTGCACCGCCGGGCCAAACATAATCTTTTGGATTTTCTTAATATTAAATTTGAATACTGAAGTTTTATTATTAAATACATTATTTTTAAGTATATCCTATGCAAGTCTCAATGTGTGAAAAATGAATAAATTAAATAAAATTCTCATTACTTAATGGGCTAGTAACTAAAAGCCTATTGATTAGTGCAACATCTCATAAATAAATAAATAAACAGACTAATTACTTATCTGCTGCGGGTATAAACTATCTTGGTTGGTGTTGTACTTTTAGTGACAGTGACATGTTTGGGGAAGATGAGTGTATCATCATAATGAAGCAAGTTGGAAATTTACGGAACCAATTTCAACTTTTAGCTCCCATAGTCATTGTATCATCAGTGGACTGAGTGACATGCATTCACATATGCTCTCAAATTTCTGTGCTTTGCCAACTAAATATCCCAGAATATCTACATAACTATTATTGATATAACTATTGACTGTTCACAACACCAGAATCTCCTTATAGATTTTTTTTATAATACAACAAAAGCAAAAAAATAAAAATAAAATAAAAAACACCAGAATCTTTCTTTGAGAATTCATCAATATAAAGTGAAGGAAAAGTATAATTAATCTATATGATATCAGTAAATGTCCTTTAGTCTTCAATCATTCCGGCAGATGGATTATTCCGTGAATTATAATATAAAAAAATTAAAATAATTAATAAATTCAAAAAAACTCCTATCATCTCTCTACTCTCCCATTTAAATATAATTAGATTTATAGTCTATGGACTATCTAGTTCCTAGATTTAGTCTTTTAAGGGTTTCAAATATAATCCGAGACTATATTTAGTTTATCTGTTGGAGAAGAAAGTTAAATTCTAGACTATATTTAGTCTAAGAATGCATTGCTGGAGATGCTCTAAGTTAACAAAAATAGAACACAAAATGCATCTCAACCATTAAAAAATAGGGACCGGCACGGAAATTCGTAACAGACCCTACTTTTTAATGGTTAAGATAGATATAGTGTTTAATTTTGTGTTTAATTTTTGTGTATGCAGTAGGTTCGCAAAAGAGAATAGAACAAACAAACAGACAAACAATTTACATATGCAGTATTGATACAACAAGCAATTAAGAGTACATGAGTGGGAAACAGAGGTAGACAATCACATACCTAAGACATATAAAATATGCTTGACATCTAAAATATGTCTCATGGTTACACACTTCTTGCTAAGTACCCAAAAAATTGAAAATACGTCTCTTGACTACTACTATTAGGAAGCTTTTTCCAGTACACAAAGTTTTACACTGGGGCATTGATCAAGTAAAAAACTTGTAGCTGAACCAAAAAATCCAAAACAAAGGCTTCAAGCATTCATAGAAAGGACTTCTAAATTCTTCTTATTTCAAAGTATGAATCCATTTGCAATGATTCTGCTGCATTAGTTACGGTTTCTGCATTTCTCCATGGCTCTGGGAGCTGCCAAATGAACACAAATTAATGAAAAGACTTGCAGGGAGATTTCCATGAGTTATAAGGTATATAAATTGATAATTTTAAGACTTAAAAACTAGAGCATATTGGTGTGCTTCATCAAGAATATGGAGATCTCCATCATTTGAAAGATTATAAATATCTACAGCACAAACAATCATGAAAATGCATAGCAAGCATAGGAGATACTGATTATAGTTAGAGCCTACAGGACAGCATGCAGTAAAATAATTGTACATACTATAGTGAGCAATGAATTATTTCGCATGCTCTATTTTATTCTACATCTCATACCTAGCCCAATTGCATCTGAACTTTTCATAATCCTCATCCTCTTGCAAGACTCGGTGAACATACTGCAACAACAAAAAGAACCAAATTAGGAAAGAGAATTTTCCATTCTTTCAACTCTCTTTTTGTATGGTAAAAACTGAGAAAAGATATGCGTATTCTGCAAAATATCAGATTATACACATTTGAATCGAGTCAGAAGGATTGGCACAAAGCAAATGGTTTTTTTGTATTGCAGGTCACATATTTCAAAAGAATTCTACCTAGTAATTATATCATAAGATTCATAACTTCTGATAAATAGTAATTAAAATGAATGCCATATATCATTCCTTTTTCTCATATACTGGCACTTAGATTATATCATCAACATAAACCACAGGGAGGAATGACTGGACTTTAATCAGAGAACTTTCAAAACTTTAAGGTTTGAAGTCGCACTTACTCCCATGGAACATCACCAACAAGCATCCAGTCACCATCCTTGTCTTCATAGGTAAGTACATATTCAGAACCATGGAGGAGATCTATTAACCGACTCTCGCTTAACCCATCTCGGACAGGAGCCCCATGAGAACCACAATGGCCTGAATTAGTCACAGTCCTAGATTAGCTTCCTTCAAAAAGTACATAGTACAGCATGAAAGAGTGTGCACAAGTTCTGAGCTTTTAAGCAATCATGCTGGTCATTTCGAATATTTGTTGATAATTTTGTGGTGAACTAAATAATGGTAAATCACAAGAAGTACAGACTTATTAAAATCAAGAAGTAAAAGAGACATGAATACTGCTCCAACAATGAAAATGAGAAGTGTACAAGTCAACGACCGCTAGTTACATCATTCAGTCAATATAAGAATAGTTTAAAAAAATAAACTTCAGGTAACCAACAGAAAGGGAAAGATTTACAAGGTAGAACAATTATTAGGTAACCCTTTTGTGTGATAATAAATTAAATAGTACGACTTCAAAAGCTACATCTTACTGTGAAAACAGATATAATTTAAAAGTATATGTTTAGTCAATAAAAAATAATTGGAAATCCAGCTGTTGTTCTGTATCTTAATAATACAGTTACCATGCGTCAATCAGCAACGGCTATGAAGCGATACTTCAACAGCCAGATTACGGGAAATAAAATTCTGAACTAATTTTGATCCTAGTTTTTTCCCCCTTAAACTGAAAAAGTCACCATCCACTAATCTTAACTTCCCACAAGTAAAAGTAACTCAGCAGAAGACGCAAGAGGCAAACCAGCAGTCAGCACTTTGGCATGTTTAGATCTTAGAACTGACACAGATCAACACCGACTTTGTAAACTTTATGTGTGAATTTATTTCTCTGAGTTTGTCAAGTTAGGCTTTTAATTAACAAAACAACAATTATAATAATCCTGGACAAAGAGAGCAGAATTCATAAAAAGCTTACCAATTGTAAAACAACTGAACATCTTCTCCAGACCAGAAGATAATTCCAAATAACTGGAGTAGGTCTTGAGATCAACTTTCCTCAGGTAAGGTGCACCATCCATACTGACTTTCACATAAAAACAACCTGATCCCAAATCATCATCATTCTTAGGAGGACTAATAGCCATGGAATTCTTCCGAAAAGATCGAATTGGAGGCCATCCTACTACCTGTGCCCTGTTCAAACACAAGTTACGAATGGGTTCAATTTTATTATCTATCCAAGGGTGAAGGAAATTAACAAACTTCTCTCCCAATTAACTCTCAATATATTACAAAGAATATGTAGACTCGATCGTATATTAATCGAAGAAGAAAACAAAAGGCAGAGGAAGTAGCATCAACCAGGCCGAGGCATATACATGCAAATATTAATTATATGTTATATCTAAATGATAAAAATAAAAAATAAAATAAAAAAGAAGAAAAAGAAACATCTCAAGCCACCATTTTAACAAGCGCTAGTACAACAGACAACAAGATAACCTCTACAGCTGAAATTCCCTTCCTTATTATCCCTTATTATTTTTCCTCATTGGAACCTATGCAGCATATCAATACGTTAGAGAAAATCAAAAGTTGACGTGATCCAAATTTAATTTAGAAAAATAATTATGTAAGGTAGCTGCAAGCTATTAACCTTCAGCACAATGAAAGGACGAGCAAGTATAACACACTATACCCGGGAAAGAAAAACAAAACAAAGAAAATAGAGAATAGACAGTAATTTCAGTACCCACCAATTAAGAAGATGATGAACGAACAGCAAAACAAACAAATAGAAAGAATTGAACCATGGTACTTACTGCCACCACTGTCTTATTAACCAAAATCATGAAAATAAAAAGATAAGTTACTTTGCAGCTGGAGGAACCCCATGGCCATTTGCAGCTGAAATCTGAGGCTTCTTCTCCGGCACAGGCTTCTGCACAGGTGGAACAACCTCTTTCACAGCACTGGAAGCCATAACAGAAGCCTGACTGTTACTCTCAGACCCACCAACCCCAAGACTCTTTCCACCTCCGTTGACACTTCTTGGAGACAGAAAAGCCCCATTTTTGGCCAAATCAACCTCAGCTCCACCGTTAGCTGAGAAAACCCACTTTCCAGAACCAGCATCAATGGTGTCAGAGAAACCCCTCTTGGCCCCAGCTGACACTAAAGCCTTTAGTGGGTACACATTCTTATCCTCCGGAGAAATTGCGGTTTCTCTTTCTGGTGATTCAGAACCAGGCAAGCCAAGTCTAAGCTCAGTGTTGAGGCCTTTGTTGTTCCTTCCATTATCAGACTTGTTCACTGAAGGAACCTCTTTTAAGCCTATGTAATCATGTTCTTCTAAGGGCATATACATCAATTTTCAGAAAGGGGCAGAACAAAAACAGATTAAAAAGGGTATCTATGAATTGTAGAACTAAAATTTAGAGTAATATTAAAGCTCTGGATACAAAGAAAATTAGCTAGGCTTTGATTGCAGAGAAAAAGGAGAAGCTTCTTTGGCCTTTCTTTAGCCTCTTATATTTTCTATATGCATGTCTCTCTTCTCTCTCTCCCACTGTTGACAGGACAGGATGTTTTCAGAATCAACCCAAAAGAAACAGACAGAATGTTTTCTCTCTCTTACCACTGTAACACAAGAACGGATGGGAACAATTATGGGATTTGATATCTCAGACTATCTGAGACTAGTTGGCAGTGTTTGGTAATAGTCCAAAACAACTTCAAACCAAGAAAAGCAAAAGTCCAAAACAGGATTCTTTTCTCAGTTTTATGTATGTAATAAGGCTTAAATAATTCCAATTGCAACTTAATTATATTTCAAAATTGATTTCACCACCCTCTAATTTTTATTTTCTTTCTCTAAACGTAGAGTCTTGTTGAATTTCTTTTCCACCTTTTCAAGCAATAATACCATCCTCATTTATTTATTTTTTGGGGGTGAAGTTTAATTTTACCAAGACACAGGTCACAAAAAGTCTCCGGCGAACCACCTTTCCCCCCATAAAATTCCTTCCCTTTTTAATATTCGAATAAAAAAAAATCCTTCAAAAAGAACCCAGACGGTAAGTGCTAAAATGAGCAGGATGAACAGCCTTTTGGAGACGAGGAAAAACACAGAGCACGGACTCAAAGAAAGGGATTGGACGAATGCTGTCTCTGAGCCTTTGAAAAACACAAAGAAAACAAATTTCTGGGAATTACAATGCTTTTGGCCGGTTTGGTGTTCCCATTCTCCGGAAAAGGAAAAGAGAGTGCGAATTTTGAGGGTGTCAATAGTAGTAGCTAAAAACCCTAGAAAAGTGACGGAAATTTAATTTGGGAAAGCTGGTGTGAGGATCAGAAGCTGAAATCAGAAGTTTGACAGGGAGCTTCTGCTTTTAATTTGATTTTAAAATTTAAAATGGTTGCATTTTTTACTCGCATTATTTCTTATATATATATATATATATTCGTTTTCAATAAAGAGTGAATATTTTTATATCCCCTCTATTTCCAAAATTAGAAGGGAAAAAAATGATCATTTTTTTACGATAAACCTAAATTCATAAAGTATGCTAAATTCCTATTCACTTTTAACTTTCATAATTGTAGTCGGATGGCAACGAGATGAGTCAGCGTTGGACAGTGACAGAACTAAAATGATTTTAGAGGGGGATTAAAATATATCAATAAAATAAAAAAAATTATTTATTTACTCTTAAAGTGCTTCTTTCGGTTGTACGACTGAGAGGAGACAACTGTATCCTGTGAGTCTGTATAGTTTGAAAAACGTCTCAAAATTTGTTCGTTTTCAATTGTTGAAAAAAATATTTTTCTCAATATAAACTATCAGACCGTCATTCATCCACTAGTTTCCCATTTTATTACGCAAATCAGTCTTAACAATTTTTAACGCAGAGAATACTCTTTTAACAATAGCAGTCGTGACTGGTAAAATCAAAGTCAACTCGATCAATCGATATACCAATGTAAAAGTTATATTTTTTCTTGTTTCAATCAACTTCTTGGCAAGACTTTCTAAACCCAAATCTTCAACCTGCTACGACCGTGGGATCTCATGTTATCTTCCATATTAATAAAACACTATAATAAAATAACATAATAAATAACGATATTAATATTTATATCATGGACATATATAATTAATGTGTATAATCTGAATTTAGATCTTCTGTCTCCCATGTCTCGTGTACGGTTGTCAAGTATAATATATTTATTTATTTATAATTAACTAATTTCGTAAACCGAAATTACCAAAAAAATAATTTTGTAAATGGAGAAGTTTACATGAAAATAGATAAGAATGATAAATGACCAACATATCTGAATTAGCATGCATAATTAGACGAGAAAATATTGTCTAAAATTATTTTACATATTTAATTTAAGATTTGCATAAGTACTAGGTATATATATATATATATATATATATATAGAGAGAGAGAGAGAGAGAGAGAGAGAGAAAACTAATGAAATTCCCTTATTAATTTGTCCCTTAAATATATGTCTTTATATACTTTGCGCACTTACTTTTGTGCGAAAAAAGAAAGTTCTTTAGTGCAATAAAATTTAATTGTTCTTTCTCCCTGTGAAATATCAAAAGACAATATTAATTAATTATGTCATTAATTATTATTTATAATAAAATTAATTAAATAAATAGAAAATTATATATATATATATATATATATATATATATATAAAAGAGCTCACAATCTACCGGAGTCATTTGACCCCCCTTTGGTTTCGCCGATGGCGTTGGAGTTGGATAGTATCAATCGAGTTTTATTTGTATATCTCATGAGCAATGTTTTTAGATCGGACTAATTATTGAACCGAAAGAGATATTAGATAAATAAATTATTGATTCAATTAATTGTCAAATTATAGTTAAATCGGTGACGTCATAAATACATAAAAATATATATTATTAATAATTTAAAAAATAATAATATTTTTATATAAAAAAATATTAAGAAATACTTTAAAACCGGTTTACTAGGTCAACTAATCGATTTTACCAGTTAAACCACCGGTGGTCAACTGGTTCAATCCGAATTTTGACCGATTCGCTTAAAAACTAGTTTTTCAGACCAAATCGGACCGAAATATCGACGGGTTCCAATTTTAACCGATCGGACCCCCGATCCGATCCGAATTTAACAACTTTGCTCATGAGTAACCCATAAATAACCCGTTCCTTTTTAATTTAAATACTTAATTATCAATATAATTTTATGATAAAATTTTTAATAATATATATAAATATACAAAAGCATCTATAAATATTTAAAATATCTATAAACATAATTATAAATATAGTGTCAGATGAATGTCACATTACCGGATCAAATCTTAGGGGTTTAAGAAGAGTTTGAGAAAATGTTTTAGAGAGAAACTAAGGGGAATCGGGAAACTTACTTCTGTTTTGTCTCGTTGAATTTGGGTTTAGTAGTGTCCGCTAGTTTAGAAATAAATTGCCATTCTATTGGAGGGGCATATGAATAGGGACGGAATTAGGATAGCCAAGTGGGGACCGCAGTTCTTATTAAAAAAAATTCCTTTTTTATTATATGTATATTTTTTTCATAATTTTCATTAAATTTATATATTATCTAATATTTTATTGATTTTTATCTAAATAAGGGTGAAGTTTACCTATTTTATACAAATTATTAGACATAATTCTCACTTACAGATGATAAAAATTTTGTTTCTCTTTTGTGATTAATTAACTCATGATTAAATAAGAGAAAAATACTTTTATATTTAGTAATTTGCAATTTTTAATAATTAAATTTATATTTTATTATTATATATATTATATCAAAACCTCACTAGACATAAATCCTATATCTATCCTTGCATATGAAGTTATAAGGTCCCACAAAGTAAAAGTTTGTAAACGTGGATTATGTGACGGACCACTTGGTACTCCATATTAATTATATATTATTATTTATATGAGATTTATGTAAATTTTAATAAATCAGTTAGTTCAAATATAAAATTTGTGCAAATATCATACAAATAGTAACATATGATCGATAGAAACACCATATGTCATGTCCCCGAAATTTTGAATAATTACTCGTTGAGCGTGATCAGAAAAGCGTGCGTGACCTTCCTTCTTGGCCCCACACTTCCTTGATATCTATCTTCAGCCAAACTTCAACTGTTGGTTCAGTCACAAGTTTTGGTTTGGAGTGCTATGTTTGGGTCCCTAAAATTCAATCACACTAGGAGCATAGTAAAAGAATTTGGTGGACTAGTACAAATGTCTAATGGGTTTGAAGAGTTGTGAATTTGACTTGAGATGTGGAATTGTATATCATTGCTCTTGATTGGAAGCCACCAACAAATAACAAAGTAACAATGGACTGGTTTAGCTCTCCCACACTACCACCCACCATGTGTTATAAACAAGCAAGGAAAGATCACGAGAACATATCAAATGTTCCTGCTTGCTTAAATTGGTATTTAGGCATTTGGCCAAACACAAAATTACAGGAATTAAGAGAGAAGTTGGATGTTTCTATTAGAAAGGAGAACACGTATTTGTAATTGTCTAATAAGTGAGACTCACCTTCACGTGAGTAAGACCTTGCGGAACTATCAATTTTTTTAGAAAAAAATTATATTTTTTGAAGAAAAGGACGCACAGATTTTGGGAAATGAAAAAACATTGTAACTATCGCACCACTCAATTACATTACTGAAGAAACTCAATTAGAATCCAATTTAGAATATTAGAATTTCTGTTCATAACACATTGGACAAAAGAAATTACCAGGCCAAGAAAATTCAGAACCAATCTAATAGAGTGAAGTTTTCCGTTTTCATGTATTGGACAATTTACCAGACTAAATTCTCAACACAACCCAGTCTTTAATCCTAAACTAGTTAGGGCAGTGAAAATAAATTCCATTAAATATTGATCAAAAGACGAGAATAAATAAGTAAGAAAATAATTTAAAATAAAATAAAAGAGATGAAAGGAGATAAGTAAAATAAGCAACACACCCCTTCCTTTAGAGAAATGCTCAGGCACACACACAAATTATTAGTTAATGGACCCGAACTGGAGCGTCTATGGAACAGACGAACCGATGCGCATAATCTCATGGTTCATTGTCTAGATATAATGAACATGTGTTTTAGTCTCTCTTAATTCTCTTTTGGGAGTTACATGCACAGGAGTTACACATGTTCTTAAATCTATTTAAGAGTTTCATGAGTTACATGCATAGGAATTACATTACTTTTAATTTCTTTAGGAGTTACATAGGTTACATGCTCATAATTCTCTTGGAGTTATATGGACTACTCTTCTTAGAGTAGTATAAAAGGAGAGCAAAACTAATCATTTGATACACTAAGCAACAAAGTAACTTGAGAGAAAGAAAAAGAAAAAAAAAAAAGAGTTTTCCATAAGCCTTTGAAAGTCATTCATGAAGCTTTGTAAGTTTGTAACTTCTCGAATTGTGGAAGATAAATTTAGTACTCATTTGTAGTCTAAATTATCGTTGAGAATATTGTTCGTTGAGCACGAGATTCTAACCGTTCATTATCTGGGTATACGCTTCAAAGATAATCAAAAAAATATATTTTTTCGGTCCATTTCCGCCGAATGTATGCTCCATTTTACTACACATATAAGGAAAATGTTATCCAATACATATCTTACTCAAGCTTGGCTAAAAATTACTTAACAAAACGACATATTTTTACCCTTAAGTTTTTCACTTTAGAATTTTATTATAAAAAATTAGTAATTATAAATTTTATACAAAATTATATCAAATTTAAGTAGCGTTAGTCAAGTTTAGCCAAAGTTGCCTTAGATTACCTTTCCCTATATATATATATATATATATATATATATATATATATATATATATATACAAAGAGCTAAAATGAAAACAAAAAGGAAAAAAAAGTTGCCAAACAAGAGTAAAAGGTAACTGAAATAAAACAAGTCCATAGACAAGTAAATGTTCAACATGTGACATTATAATATGAGTAAATGGATGTAATGATCGTGGCAAAGACTTTGTGGAAAGAAGGGAACAAGATGAATCATAAACAGCATTATCTGGCCCATTGCAAGATTTGATTGAACAAGAAGAATCACACACACTTTTGTATCTATATATACATAGCTAGGCCCTTTCAGTATTATCACAGCTGCACCATCTTTTAGGCACTATTTAGAAGATGCTCATAGCTGAAAATCAAGAGATAATCACAAGTTCATGACCACAGATAATCTTTTCTTATATCTATATGGAAATGACAAAAGTAGACTTCGATTATTAATAGTGATCAACCAGTTCTGAGGTCGGAAATGTAAAAACTAACAAATTAAGAAAAAATCATCCATTAATTTTCAATTCAGCCATAAATAAAGAATACTTGTATAAATGAAAGTTAGGTTTAATGACTTTCCATTATGGGGAATTTCAGAACTTCATGCCACTTTTTAGAAGGGAAAATCTCATTTTGGGACAAATCAAAAAAATAAAAAAGGAGAGAAAACGGGACTATCATTTAGGGACTGACGGAGAATAATTAACGGATTATATAATCATTTTCTGATATCCTTGACAAACTTTTTGCATCTATTACACCGAAAGACTGTAACCTATACATTTACCACACCTAAGTGTGCAACTGCCAAATTTTGACAGGTATATATAACTGGTGCATGGTGAAACAGTATTATCCAGGTGATTTTGGAACTTATGCTCTACTGAAATACAAACAACTTTAGTAAGTTGAACATATTGATCCCCAATAACTATATACTCCTGCCATGGAAAAATGTAATATTGAGTGTCTCAAATGTACATGTAGAACATCGTATTGGGTCCTTACCAATCATTGCATATACCAATGTAATGTTAACGTGTATTTGTGACACATTTTGAGATTCAAAATTTAAAACCCTAGAATTATTCTTTTATCTTCGAAGGATAGAGTCTTAAGTACATCAAATCAAGAAAACCCTTGTACAGTAGAAGTTCATTAACAGATAAATATTTGTTGGACTAGGAATACAAACATTATGTCTCTCACATGCAGTTCTGCTTGATATCGGGGGGGAATAATAATAGATAAATAAATAACCTGTCCTGAGATGCTGCAACTTTTTTTTTTTGAAATCTTAAGAAGCTGTAATCACATGGATGCATAGTGATTTTCCCCATTTTTGGCCTTTCTCCAAATTAAAACACCCAGAAAAGATGGACATAATAACATTAATTCTATAAAACACAGCCAAAGTAGCTAGTGCTAGTGGGATCCAACAAAAAAGCCTACACTACATTTATTATGATTATCCCACTTGCTTCTAAAATTGATGGGACCATGCAAAGAACTTGAATTATTGGGACTTAGCGATGTCACTCCAACCTAACCATTATATATCTACAGTTAAAGTTCTCTATACCTCCATTTTCATAAACTTGAAGCAAATCATGGTCATGGACCAATCACATTCATGGGCAAAGCAGATGCTAGCATACCACTAAAGTTAGTTAATTGTAGAAAAGAATGACGATACTATATAGAAAGAAACAAGAGAGGTGTAACCGTCTAAGATACTGCTAGAGTGCTAGTATATATTCTGATGCAACTTCATATATAAGTAATTGTAATTGCAGAGTCACAACTATTAATAAAGCTCCATTAATTGTTCATTTCGCTACAATCTTTCAACTCAAAGAAGAGAAAGATCACAAATAGGCCAGTATAATCAGAGTATCTAACCCATATATATTAGCTAAGAACCTTACCTGTAGGCTGTAGCATAGAATAAAGAGGATACATATATGATTCTTAGTAACACCAGTTTTCTTGGCTGAGAATTGAAGTTAGAAAACTTTTATCATCCATTAGTAGATTTTTTCTCTTTTCCTCTTAGCTTTCACAAGGAGCTCACACACCAATTTGGTCTTAGCTTGATAGATAGTTCATAGTTGAGCCTTAAAACTGAGGTTGACTTAAGAATAAAGTTGTCCTAAGTTCAATTCTCACCTAATATTGTAATTTATGTTAATTATAAAATTCATTTATAGTTGTACTGATAACCCTCCAAAGTGGGTTGGTATGGGTTTGGATTTTATTTTATTTTTGTTTTGTTGTGTGTGTGGGGGGGGAGCTCACGCGGTGGTACATATTGGAATGACATGCCCTCCGTCCAGAATTGATAGTCTTATAGGCCTTCCTAGTTTTTCTTTCCCTGTATATTAATGTGTACCAAGCGCACAATTGTGCATAATGTTTTCATTAACTTGTTTTCCCAACAAAATTTAGTCCTAAAACTTTTTTTTTTTTAAACTTAAAATATTGT
The DNA here is from genome assembly GCA_947179155.2 of Hedera helix. Taxonomy (NCBI): domain Eukaryota; kingdom Viridiplantae; phylum Streptophyta; class Magnoliopsida; order Apiales; family Araliaceae; genus Hedera; species Hedera helix. Next base: position 42,292,171 of record OX359278.1, read on the forward strand.
CGGGAAAAATTATGTCTAAACGTGTCTAGGTCAAACCTTAATATGTGTAAAGAAAATGTCAAATAGAGCTTTCATCTCTGGATGAAAAGTACATGGGAAAGCTCAAAGAGCACTAAATGCAACAAGATATCATGTGGTCATTTACAGTGAATTGCTCTCCAACACAACTTTAGTGAGGATAAAAGATATAAACCAAAGTGAATACCAGCCATCGTGTGACTTTCCTAATATATATAAACTTTAGTGCAGCATACCAGGTGCATGCAGCAATATGGTGGTGGAGATTACAGTTGGAATCTTTTAGGCCCAAAATTGACATGTGAGTATTAACATCAAAAGCTTTAAGAGTTCTGAATAGTCAATCTTCCCATGATTTGATCCACCATATGCAAGTCTTCATTCATATATTGGAAGACTTTGAGCACCTAATCAATTTGAAGATGGGCGTCTTTTTACAAGTGCTTGGCAAAGAAAATACATGGTGGGATATGACTTTGAATTAATACAATTGTCAAAGTCGTAGAAACTCTAAAAGCTCTGAAATAATAATATAACTATGAATAGGGGTCTTTATTTTGTTGGAAAAAACGAGAAAAAAGAATATATAAGAGCCACTGACTTCAAGAATATTTCATATTTAAATAGAGTTTCTAAGTTACTTCTGATTCATACGTCTTAATCTTATCAATATAACAAGACATGACAGATAGTGGGAGTCGATATCTGTACACTGCGTTCTCAAGTAAATTCAGTAACCAAACAAATGACTAAATACAAGTGTGCCTCAAAATACTTTATCCTAGAAATGACAACTAAAATAAAAAGTAATCCTTTACGTAGGCCTCACCAACCAAACTTATTTGGTACTTTAATGAAACTAGTGTTTCATTCCTATCAAATTTTCACTTAATAAACCAAGACATTTCTTACGCTTACGCATGAGATTCTTTTTTAGCCTAACCTAATAGTTTGGGATAAAAGGTCGTTGAGTTGAAAATAAATTTTGAAAACAAAAGGACCAGAAACATGGCTTGGCGTTGTGGTTTACTAACATGGAGATTACCATGAAGGAATTCAACGATGTTTAATAAGATATATAGAGAATTTGGTTGCAAAACTGGACTATGCTGGCAGGGTTGATCGCTCAGACCAAATTGATACAAAGCCGGCATTTTTGCACGTTTCTGGGAACAGCATTTTTCCGAGTGTATATTATGCCCTTTACATAAAATCTATTGTACAAGTGCTCTGATCACTTAATTGCCTACTGGTTGATTCCAACAACCCAAGTGGCATTCAAATCAGCAAATACGAAAGCTAGGTCGAGAAAAGAACCTAGAGGTTGGTTGAACTAGTCCCAACTTGAGCTATAAAAGAGACATTACACAAAAAAAAACTGAAATCAAGCAACAAACTTCTTATTTTTTGTTGATGATAGTAATTAGCCCTGTAAAGCCAACTTGAATTGCTAAACTTCTCAAACACGATTACTGGTTATTCAGCGAAGAAGTATAGTATTTTTACATCTATCTAAGAGATGAATAATAAAATGAAAATAAGTTACAAGCACCTATTATAACAGTTTTAATATAAATAACTAATGAAGGAACAATAGAATGATACACAAGTAAGCACATCAGATGACAAAGTGTGAAGTTACCTTGCAGCAGGCTGACCGAACTAAGCGATGCTTTTGCAGTGCAGGGGTGAATAATGCAGGTTCAAGAATATGGATAGCTCCCAACCTCCAGCAAAGAAAGTACTATGAAGTTAGACTTGTACCAGGTCTGTTGAAGATAATTAAACTGCTCCTAATCATGGAATTTACTAGCTCAATTAATGATAGCCCCCTCGTAAAATCTTGAAATATAACAAGAATTTAACCTTAAAAAGAATTATATACTATTTGCTCAGTTCCAAAATTACAGATACATTTTATTTTTTAGTCCGTTCCAAAATTTGAGTTACATTTCTATTTTAAACTATAGAATCACATAAAATTCCTAATATGTAGTACTTGTGTACTAGATATATTGATTACTATTACGCCACCACTATTTTATTTCTAACAAATATTAGGTATATATTTGGAAAACTGAAATTTTCCTTAAAAGCTTTCATTTTAGAAATATATCTCAACTTTTGGAGCACATGGAGTTACATAACGGTATTCAACTGACATTATGGTTATTAGTTCAGAATTATATATCAAAGAGTATAGATCAACTCTTCTAACAGAGCAAAAAGAGTTGATAACAAACTGATACACCTGAACTACCTCCAAATGAAAGGCCTCAAAGAACAATATTACCTTCCATAATTCAAGCCAAATAAAAAAATACGATACTGGGTAAAATTTAGCAGATCAGATGTATAATCATCAATTATATGTAAATATATCACTTCCAAACAAAATAGTACATAGCGTGACTAAATTTCTAAAAGATATATTTGAAGTTGGTAACAATCATCCTGCGGACTTGGCAATTCTGAGAAATTCTTCCAACTCGAAGAAGACCAGCATCGTTGCCAACTAGACTCGATGTACACACACCTCCTTAACCATCCTCGTTTTTATGGAACAAGAAGGCAGCTAAGTTCAAGCAGAATAAAAGGTCCATATACTGAAGAAATGGCCAAGGCGATGGCAGAAGAAGATATCACATCTTTTTGGATAAGATTATACGATATAGCTTACAGAAAAGAACATGTTCAATAAAGATGAGAAATTCTTAATTCATGGCAACTCTTAGCAGCTCATTCCATGTGGGTAGTTTTTCTCTAGGTTTGCTTATCAAACTCCCAAGCCTCTTCTCTTCTGTATCAATCTTTTCCCAGCCACTGAATGGAACAACTCTGACGTTCCTACCATCTAATATCTGGAGGAGTCCCTCTGTACCAGGCTTAGCCAAAGTGCAACTGCATGTTAACCCTCCTTTCTCAAGGTCTTCAGTGATGCTCATAACCTGCCATATTTTCAGCCAATTAGCAAAATCTAGTCAGCAATACACGTCTTATATCTTGCACGTGAAGGAGAGGATAATTTTAGCAAGAACTATGCCGCTGCTCACGGACAATTCTCTGTTTCTCTTCAGACAAATGGACAAATATTTGGTAGGTTAGATGCAGAGTTGCAGACAAACTTACAGTTTCTTCAGCACAGTAGAGGTTGGTGGCAATGATCCCAGTTGGCCCTCTCTTCAACCACCCGCAGACATACAAACCCCTCTCAAATTTTGTATCTCCAGGAGCGTCGCTTAGAACTCGCCCCCTAACATTTGGAACAATGCCTGGAAAAGAAGCAAAGACAGAGAAACGTATAAGCTTAGCAATCTTGGGAAGCCGTATACACTTGCTCACAAACATGAAAGGTGTGAACTGAAAATGCTGTCCAAAAAAAAAAAAGAGGAGCAAAGTACGTCCTTAACTTTAAGTAATGCATTCCAGCATATCTATATTGTGAAGCATCTATACTTGGGTCAACTTTAAAGTCTACAATATACATTAGTCCCTAGATAATATGTACATCCTCGTAAGATAATAAATCAAGTACATAAAGAGGAAGACATTAATCTGCAACATGTACTAATGTACCTTTCTGATGATCAAAGGGTAAACCATCAACTGGAACTGATTTGTACCCAATGCTCTTCAGCACCAAACTGAAAAACAAACAAAAAATCAGAAGCAGGTAAATCCATATTCATACAAATCATTTAGTAGTTCCTTTATTTTGTTATTCTCTTTCACGTACTGGCATACTCTAAAACTGAGAGTGTATCAAACTTAAGATTATCTTTATTCATACAAAACAGACTTCAAATTATTAATCAACCATCCATTTAAACATTTTCTGAACACAAACCAACCAAAGTACAGATGGGAACCAAATACAAGAATGTCGGTACGAATATATGTGCAAAGAAACATCTTGGTTTATAGAGTTTACCCGCATCTAAGGTCTTCAAACTGCCCCGTACCTTCTGCAATCTGTTTTCCGGTGCCAACATATTCTACAAAATTTAGACCAATCAAACCAACATTAAATTACAAAAACTCCTCGAAGGAACTAGGTGGTTTATCAAAAAGCCAAATGGTGGAGGATTGAATCAATGTACCACAATCACCTTGCATGTGCAGATGATCAGAGACAACGAACACGCAACAATGAAGGAAGGCAAAGAGAGAAAGAGAAGATGCTAACATGTCCAATTTCATAAATACATGATAAACTCTTCTCTATGTTTGTTAAGCCCACTTTTAATCCTATCAAGCACCAATGCGATTAAAATAATATGAGAAATTCTTCTAGACCAAATTCATGTTGGTTTCGATACAAAACACTAAACAAGATGATGTGCAAGTCAATCGACTTCAATTCTAGTCAGTAAAGAAATACTTTTGACCACTTAGAGAAATTATCAAATGGGCCCATAGGATTTTGTTAAGCATCCAATTGTAGTTTCACATGATTTTTCTGGTAGACGGGAGATTATGTAGCAACGTAGGCAATCACCTTGCATGCTCAGAGAATATACGAGACAACATACAGACATCTTAAAGCAAGAGAACGGAAAGAGACGGATCTTAAAACAAATAGTTTAGGAGAAAGGTACCTCTAAGAACAGTCTTCTCAAGGTGCACACCAGCAACATGGCCACTTCTGTCATCTGAATCTATAAACTCATCTGGTTTCCGGAAAAAAACAAAGTGGAGTTCTCGTTTCCCTGGACTAGGACTGGAAGTTCCTGAGGAAGCTGCCTTGGAGAGCAGTTCATAAACTCTCCTTCGTATTCGATTACTCCTCATCTCTTCCTTTGCCAAATGACAAAAACCAAGTTACAAACTACCTAGTGGGCAGGGGCAAAACCTATTATAGGTGAAATGCCTCACTTGGATATTCTACAGCAATTTGTTATACTTGCAACAGAAAGGAAAAAACAAATGAAATGAGGAAGAAAGAGAAAGGTAACACATAGCCGAGCTACCAAAGGTTTCAATTTCCTTCTTTTCCTTTAAGGTAGAAAAGAATTTGCTAATTAAATTATACTCCATAGGACCTAAAAAAGGAGTACCATTTCATCCGTATATAAGACGGAGCTAATTAAGTTATATTATCAAGAGAGGAGTTATACCTCATCAGAATAGCTTTTAAGAAGATCAACTTCCCGAATGTGAATATACAAATCTTTGATACCTGCAATGAGACACCAACTGCTACATAAAAACCACATGTGCAGGTAATATCAACAGCAAAAGCAAAAATTTCACTTGACCAATAAGCAGTGACATTTCATAATAGATAAAACAGATCCATGGCAACAATGGGAAGCTAGACGAACAACATAACAGGGAGTCATCATAAATTTCAAGTGAAACATGCAAGTCAACTTCAAAGTTCAAACAATTCAAATAAAGATATGGGCAAAAAAGTTATGAGCTAATATTATATGAGCTGAAGTAATAGAAAAGTATGGGAAACAAAAAACAAATTAATGCTATATATGCTGAAGAACATGGATGAGATTCACGCTAACAAATTTCCAGGATCAAAATAGTTCATTCAGAACCTGATGTAACGCTAAGCAATACGCGCTCCACAAGATATAAAAGGAGCAACTCATTTCTTTTGCAATAGGAAGCATTCAAATTACCGAGAATTTCACGTAGCTCTTTTGCTGTACAGGCTGCTTGCACTGGTCCACGTCTTCCAACTAGATACACTTTCCTGCATTTTTATAAAACATATTAAAACACAATATATACATATTCAAATACAAATATCAGAAACCTAACCAACTTTTTTTTGTCTATAAACGGAAGATAAGAAACCTTATGGAACTCTCTTCCAAAGCAGCCATGGTGTGGCTGGCAATATCTGTTGTTGCCAATTCCATTTTAGGTCTTAAAAGTACTCTTGCAACGTCAAGGGCCACATTTCCCTGGAAAAAAATGCAGTTGATTTTTACAGGGATCAACACTTGCACTGAAGCCTAAATGTTGCACAACAGCATATTTTTAGTTATAACAAAAAAAACAATGGCATTCATCATACAGCCACTTCAGAGTTTAGAATATTAATAACCAAAAGCAGAAAACTCCGTAAGATTTAGAAAGAAAGAAAAAAGTATTTGTCTGAATCTGACTGAAACCTCATTTTGTTCAGAATAGTACTTATCATTATTCTACATATAAAGCCTAATATTCTAGATTCAAGCTATAAAACACAGGGTAAAAAACAGGTTTGTCGTGGTTTACGGAGCACATGGTAATGTTATTGCCGGTGGTTTGCTTGTTAACCTTAACATGACACTTTAAATTCAATGTTCTAAAAAGCGGGAGGCGGGTGGACGGGGGAGCCTAGCGCTTAGGGGACCTAAGCGAGATTTTTTATTTTAAGCTAATTTTAATATTTTATCTTATATTTATTCAAACAAAACAATAATATAAAGTAAAACAGTCTATAATAAAGAAAATAAAGGCATTTGCTTAAAGTTCAAACACATATCCATATTGCCAATGTCAAAGTTCAAACACAAACATGCAATTATTCAAAGTTCAAACACAAACAAATAATAAAAAAATACAAATTAATAGTTATCATCTCTATTTCTTTTTATATCTCTAACTCTTCTTCTTCACATCCCTCCAAGATAATTTCCTCATCAAACTCACACTCATACTCCTCATCTCTCTCTTCCTCCGTGTTATCATCAGACAAAAAATATTCTTCATGGAGTTCTCTGACTCCAACATTTTTATACTTTTCCTAAACTCAACTCTGGCACGCTATCTGCTCCGAATGCTTCACCAACCACCTCTCAAGTAAAGCTCAAGCACCCCTCAACTTCATCATCTACTCCCACAACGTCATTTTGTAGCTTAGTTATTAAAATAAAATAAAAACAATTGCAGTCCTAACTTCTCCGCCTAAGCCAACTTAATTTCTCCGCCTTGTCCACCTAGGTCCATCTAATTTCCTGAAGGAATTTTTTTTCCGCCTTGGGCCTAGACGAGGCGCCGGGGGGCCTAGCACCTAAGCGTGGCGGCCGGGGGGGCCTATCGCCTAGGCTAATTTTTTATTTTAAGCAAATTTTAATATTTTATCTTATATTTATTCAAACAAAACAATAATATAAAGTAAAACAGTCTATAATAAAGATAATAAAGGCATTTGCTTAAAGTTCAAACACATATCCATATTGTCAATGTCAAAGTTCAAACACAAACATGCAATTGTTCAAGTTCAAACACAAACAAATAATAAAAAAATACAAATTAATAGTCATCATCTCTATTTCTTTTTATATCTCTAACTCTTCTTCTTCACATCCCTCCAAGATAATTTCCTCATCAGACTCACACTCATACTCCTCATCTCTCTCTTCCTCCGTGTTATCATCAGACAAAAAATATTCTTCATGGAGTTCTCTGACTCCAACATTTTTATACTTTTCCTAAACTCAACTCTGGCACACTATCTGCTCCGAATGCTTCACCAACCACCTCCCAAGTAAAGCTTAAGCACCCCTCAACTTCATCATCCACTTCCACGACGTCATTTTGTAGCTTAGTTATTAAAATAAAATAAAAACAATTGCAATCCTAATTTCTCCGCCTAGGCCAACTTAATTTCTCCGCTTTGTCCGCCTAGGCCCGTCTAATTTCCTGGAGGAATTTTTTTTCCGCCTTGGGCCTAGACGAGGCGCCGGGGGGGCCTAGCACCTAAGCGTGGCGGCCGGGGGGGCCTATCGCCTAGGCGGGGACTAATCGAACCTAGGCGGGAATTTTTAGAATACTATTTAAATTTCTATGTTTCTTGTCTTGTCATAGCTAAGAAACAGACATGGAAAGATGAACAGTTACGAACTACTTAGTAGTATATAAATTGGCCTGGATGATCATCAGTTCGTGTAGGCAACTTAATAGTTAAATGTGTCGTATATATTTAGTCTATTTAGATACCTGGCCAAGAACAACAGCTGTATCGGTGCTCTTCAGATCTGGAAACAGATTGCTGTAATCAGGATGCCCATTATACCACCAAACAAATTCTCGGGCAGAGTGTATCCCAGATAACTCCTAGAAAGAATAGACCAAGAAAGATGAAAAAACAGCAGAAAACAACAATATTATTTTAATGTATGACATCACATGATAAACAAACTAGACCTGCAAGTAACATCATAAGGCATGGGAAATATGAAATGAAGATATCAACAACAGTTAAAAAACAGATTCTAAGTCTACAATATACTACCTCTCCGGGAATGCCAAGAGCTCTATCACTTTCAGCACCATAAGCCAGCACAACCTGTTCAATTCCATCTATAAATTTGGTTAAACATCAAAATAGTTCAAAATAAATGATATGCTATCTTCAACACACACTCAAAAAAGCAAGTGTCTTACCACATGATACAGCTCACGGAGCTCAGACAAAGATATGGAGGATCCAAGAGTGACATTCCCAATGAATGAACACCGATCATTTTGCACAACCCGAGAAAACTGGTTGGTGACAATCTGTTGCAAGTTTTCTGGTAAACTAAGCTCAAATAAGCGGTCTGTTAAAATTAATTACTGCAAGCAATTTTTTCCCCTTCTAAAAACACACACATGAACCATCCTTGTTGTGACAATATGCAGCTTTTACTAACTCTAACTCAAGCCCAGCACACAGAAAAGAGAGTAATTGCACTAATGAGAATAAACAACTGGAACATATATGTTATTTATTAGCAGGAAGAACTTCATGTTAAACATATATGTTATAAACATTTGGAGCATATATGTTAGAATTAGTTACAGCAAAATTTCTTTATGAACTTATTCACATTCCATTTTTCCATCCCCAGATAACAAATTAGACACCAAAAGCAATAATATCCAATTCGAAATGATAAGAATTTTGAACAGAATATAATTTAGAGCAGCTCCTACTTACATACTACACACTTGCTATAAAAAATATATCCATATTAACACTTCCGAACATCCACACCTTTGTTTCAGGATGATCCGGTGCTACACCGGACCGGACTAATCCAAAAGGCGTCGGCAACCGATCAATTATATCAACTTCTGCATTTTGATGAGCCTTCAACATCTATTCTATGTGAAAAATAAAAATTATTAACAGCAATCATATTAATACAACTAAAATATAGAATAACAGAATCACATACATAAAATCCTAACTTCAGCATTTCACATGCTACACACGCATATATGTATGTATACAAACAGAGGGGAGAGTATGGCACCTTCTCAGCGGTATAAAAACCAGCAGGTCCGCTTCCGACGACACAAACACGTAATGGATGTGAGGAATTTGATGAAAAGCTTCTTCTAAACAATTCTTTCGCCATAGAAATTCTCATTTTTGCTTGTGAAAGCTGGTTCTTGGACGGAACCAAAGCTTTAGGGCTTTAAAATTGAAAGGATATAGAGAGGTCGAAGAGCGTATAGAGTTACGACAACAGAAAATGAAATACTGAACTACCGAGAACTGTCTACGGGCATTGCAGGCCTGCACACTGAGCTTCGGAAGAGCCCAAAGAAGATCAATTACGGCAACCGAAAATGAAATACTGAACTACAGATAACTTTCTACGGGCTAGCCCATTGCAGGCCTGCACTGAGCTTCGGAAGAGAGCCCAAAGTAGATCGGCTAGTTAGTTATTGCCAAAAATGTGACAACTGATTTTTCTTTTTTGTCCTAAAATGACAGTCACTCATTTACACTGTTTGTGAGTTTCAAAATAGAGGGGACAAAAAAGAGACTGAAGGATTTTTTAGAAGGAGAATAAAATTTCCTTGTTTATAAGTTTTTAGAGGAGAGAAAAGAAAAGAGAAGGAATAAAAAAAATTAAATATTCTCTCCTAAAAATTTCCTTTTAAAATTGGAAAGAAATTTACTAAACACTTAGATTACAAATTAAAATATCAAAACTACCCTTATAATAATTTTTTAAATGTAATCTCAAAAGGGTAAAATAGTAATATATAAGTTAAAATTTTCTTTCAAAATTCACAAACACAAAGAAAAAGAGTGAATTTTCTTTCATTCATTATTTTTTCTCTCAGAAATTTTAAATTTATTTTTTCCTCTCTCTTCCTAAACTCGCAAACATAATTAAGAGTAAATGAAATATCAGTGCAAACAGAGTATTATTTTGGATGATTATTTCAACAAATTTAATAAGAAACTCCTATTAAAGTAATTAACTATTTTATATGACCGTTTTTGTCAAAATAAAGAAAAGAAAATATACGAGTGATACCTTATAATAATAATATATTTTTATGATTTACATATATTTATAAATATATTGTCTATGTTTTATAAGTATAATATTAACTTGTAAATTAGATATCTCTTTAATTTTAAGTTTTTAATAGGGGTGAAAAATATTTTTTGAGTAACCTTTTGAAAACGAAGAGAGTATACGAGTTTTACCAAAACACTTTGATTGAGGGAGAAATATATTTTATTTTTAATTATGACTATTAAAGTTAAATTTTTTAAAAAATAATCATTGGAGTACATAGTAGTTTATTTTCTTAAAGAAAGGGGTACTTGTCTGAGGTAGGTGCGCGGTTAAATCTTGGTCCCCTTTCGGTGCTGTCCCTTTTCCTCTTTTTCATCTCACTGACTCTGTCAGATAGTCAACGAATCCATCCCCTTTAACACAACACTCCTAGGCTCATACCAGGGGTGCAAAACAATTAGTTTAGTCGGTTTAATAGATAAAAAAATAATTAAATTCTGTAAATTAATTATAAAAAATTATAAATTAAAATTATTAAAAAATTTATTTTGCAATCGATTATCGATTTATTAGGTTATTAATTTAAACAGTTTAGTCAATTATTAAAATTTAAGTATAAAAGATAGAATTAGTATGTTACTAAATTTTAAAGTAATGTAGTCTTAGATAATAAAGAATTTGTATGTCACAAAATTATAAAAAATGTATATAATGAATATATAATTATATAAAATAAATAATTATTAGAAAAGTATATAGATTATATTATAATATTAAGGTATTCAGTCGATTTCGATTTTTGAATAAAACAAACCGAAATTGACCAATATAATTTCGGTTTTTTAGGTTTGCAAGCTTTGATTTTCTAATTTTATAATTTTCGATTTGATTTGTTAACAGTTCGGTTTGGTGCGGTCAATTTCAGTTATTTTCGATTTTATATGCACCCCTAACTCATACCATAGATCGAAGAATCTGTATGTCTTACAAAATTCAAATTTTTGGGTCAAATTACGATTACAACGTATATAAATATATAAAAATGAATAGTATTATTAGGTGGATTTATTATATTAAATACATTATTACAAAGTAAATAAATTAATATATAAAATCACAAAATATATAATTTTTTTAAATTGAACAAGCCCATATAATAAAAAAAAACAAGAAAAAAAATATTTCCCTACTCCTCTGTTCTTTAAAAATCATCTTATTTATTAACTTTCACAAAAGGAGTATTTTTGTATTGATAGTGATATAAATGATGTAATGTCCTCTAATTTATCATTATAATTTTATTATTGCACTAAATTATTAAATTAACAATTTACTACTTTTAGGGAAATGCAACAAAAATATATCATTAATATTTATAATTTTTGTAATTATACTATTTTTGTTGAATATAATAAATGACAGAAAAAAGGATTAATAAAACTCTATTGAGTTTGACTCATAATGATCATTTATCAAAGAATGACTCTGATTATAAAATGATTAAAAAACCTGAAGCAATTTACTTACGATACTTAGTTGACATTCATAAAAAGTATATAATAAATAGTAATTTAGAATAATTAAAGGACAAATCTACATACACTACATCTAACTATAAAATCAAATATTATATCTATCTTAACTATTAAAAAGTGAGGTATAACACGAATTTCAATATCATGCCTCATTTTTTAATAATTAAAATATATATTATATTTAAATGTTATGCACTTATACTTATTCATAATTAAAACTGGAGTTGTTAAAAACTTTGGGAGGCAATACTTTAGTTATGTTAAGAAATGATATTTGTTTTTGACTTTCTATAATGAATGTATTAGATTTTGCTTATAATATTCTACTAAATATACAGTTTTTTAAATAATAGGCATCTCTTTTAAAATATAAGAATCATTACTTAATTTAAAATATTTTTAAATTTAAAAATTAATACACATTTATTTAATTTCAATCAATATTGTTATATTTTAAAAATATTACCAATTATAAGTGTGACGCCCCCAAATCTGTGCACACACAGCCCAAACTTGAGTCGTCAAAAGACTACAACAAAATTATTACAACAAAGCACAACGTACAACAATACAGTGTATAATAATACACAACTAAGTCCTCACTATTATTGACACACTATTTTACAAAACGTGAAGACTATGATAACTATTCCTCGGACCCTCACTCCATTCCCCGGCTAGACCCTGTTATGTTTTCATCTCCTGTTGAAAAACAATGGAACAAAAGAAAGGGTGAGCTCAAATAGCCCAGTAAAGAATATCATGACTAAGATAATGACGAATAAATTATCATTAGTCTTCAACAGTTGAGTTCTTGATAGAATACAATAGACTACAAGGTTTATATCAAAAACTGCAGTTAAATTCTTAAACAACGTTCAGATCAATAATAGCAGGGGAATGAGTAATCTATTAGAAGAATAATGCAGACTATAATGTCCACTCGGTTCTCTTTTTAGGAAAAACATCATCAACTTTTATCATCTGAAATATCATTAGTCAAGATAATACAAATTCACAGTTCCTGATCATAATCATGCACATCAACAGTTCATCTTTGTACTACGGGCCAAAGATATTCAATATAGCACCAACGGTCATGATTATACCAGATTCAGCCTTTGGTCATAATCATACCAAACAACAGTTCATCTTTGCACTACGGGCCAAAGAGAACATTCACCACATGCCATAAAAGACACCGAACAGATGTATCGCCTTTAACCTATTATATCGCCTTTAACCTATCATCTGTTCAACAAATATATCACATCTGTGCCCCCGGCCACAGATATTCACAACAGCTTGATTTTTGGATGATTAGAATGATATAAATGATGAACAGAAGAAATAGGATAACAATAAGTATCGGAAGTTTACTTTGTACAGATTCAAATAATGTCCAAATTGTCAACATGATGTGGAGTGAAATTTAAAAATGATATTCAAGATCCACAGTTCAGAATAACGGTTACAATTCAATAGAAAGGTTCACGTAAATAGGAAAGTTCAGTTGAAATAATGAAGTTCAACTATTATGGAACATATAATATTTTCAGGAATTATAGAAGCAATAGTTCCATAATAAATTTCGATTTAGGAGTATGAAAGAAAATAATATCCCTTACCGTAGCAGGTTTGATTAACAAAAGGTGAAGGAAATTAATACAAAGGGTTATTCACCAACAGGCGGCAATCCGCTCCGTAAGGTTATTCCCACAATTTAATAGAATTTGAGTACAAAGAGTTATTCACCAAACAGGCGGCAATCCGCTCCGTAAGGTTATTCTCAGAGATTAATAATGAATGAATACGAAAGGTTATTCACCAACAGGCGGCAATCCGCTCCGTAAGGTTATTCCCACAATTTAATACATGGAAATAAAAGGCACGTCTTATGAGTAAGGAAGAAACAATATTATTATCGAGAATCAAATAATGATAATCCCTTACCATAGTACGTTTGAATAATGGAAGATGAAAAAGATGGTATCCCTTACCTCAACACGTGACTGGATATTGATTTAAATGAGGTTGATTAACTTGAACAGTACACGTATACTTATAGATCTTCACAAATACTCAAGATGACTTAAGCACACTTAGAGAGAACTTTCACAAGAAGTATTTAGAGAGAGAAAGAAAGAACAAGTAAGGAAGTTTATGAAAAATCCTTAAGTTAAGGCTTCTATTTATAGCCAAAAATCTTATCATTCATTTAATCTAAACCATTCATTTAAAGATCATCTTTTAATCTATACCATCCATTTCAAATATTATATTATCTTTAATCTACACCATTCATTTCATATCACCTAATAATCACCTAACTTTATATTATAAGCAAATCAATTTAATTATTCAACAATAATTCACACTTTAATCTACACCATTCATTTCATATCACCTAATAATCACCTAACTTTATATTATAAACAAATCAATTCAATTATTCAACAATAATTCACACTTTAATCTACACCATTCATTTCATATCACCTAATAATCACCTAACTTTATATTATAAACAAATAACTTTATCAATTCAATTATTATGACTAATTGTTATAAATACAGTATAGTTAGCTCTTAGATATCAAGTCAATAAATTAATGAAATACAACTGTTTAAATAACATCATAATAGAGATAACAATAATGTAAAATAAAGCATACGTTACTGTGTAATGACAATTATTGATTCAATAATGTGAATTACTGTGCATATGTTACTGTGACAATTATTAGGTTCAATAATTTTAAAAACAGTGCAACAACAATTATTGACTCAATGATATAAAATACAGTGTAATGACAATTATTAAATCAATAATGCAAAATACTGTGTAACAACAATTATTGAATTGATAATATAAAATATTATGCAGTGACAATTATCGATGAAATGATGCGTAACAGTTACGGTGTCAATTATCAGACCAATAATATGAGACACTATGCAATACCGTGTGTTACTGTAGAGTACCGTGTGCTACAGAAAATACCATAAACTACCGTATGCTACTATTCTTTTATCACCGGTATTTTAACAGTTCCGTTGACTATTTTTATTTAAAAAGGTTACTTCTGTCGTTTTCTATATCCGACAAATATTCCGTTGTGGGGTCCACCAATAATTTATTATTTCGGCGCCGTCGTACGGCACGAATATTCCCCGACCAAACGAATATTCCCCGACAAAGCGAATATTGTCCGACAAAATAAAATTTGCACATAACATCCTTAACTTTCAATTTTGTTAATTTAACCACTTACTGTTTCAAAAAATATATATATGAAGAAAAATTAAATTTTGTATTTCATAAAATTCGGGGTTTTACAATAAGACATTAATATTTATGTAAAAAAATAGCACCTTGTATCTTAATCTTAAGTGTACAATTCAAAATTACATGTCCCATTCAATTAAGTGATTGAAAATGCATTTAACCAGTTAAGCAATGAAAAAAAAAATGTACTTATTATCTTGATGGTCAATTAAGTGATTCTAAGAAAAAATAAAATATAAGTATACACAAATTAAATATAATATTATTTTTATTATTAAAAAATATTATGTAATATAAATTTTAATATAAAAATATAATTTTTAATAATAAAAATTATATTATGTTTGAATGTTGCGTCTAGTGTATGTATACTTGTTCATGCCAAAATACTCATACACAACAGCAGTGGTGTTGTCATATATGACATGTGGATGATGTCGTAATACACTAATAAAATAGTGAAATAATTAAATAATGAAAAAGACAAAAAAATATTATAGGAAATGATGATATCTGATATAAAAAGAAAAAGCTGGAGAAATAATTACAAGGTGGGCCCGAAGTTGATTATTACATATGGAAGAAAACATTAACAAAAACAAAAGAAGAGAGAGAGAGAGAGGGGAGTTTGTTAGGGGTCCTAGTAGGCCTTTATTTGAGGGGGTGGTGTGGGCCCACTAAGTACTAGCTAAACAGTCCAAAATAAAGAGTCACTCAATAGTATGGAGAGTTTTGTTTGTATATTGCTACTACGGACTGTCTACGCCAGGGCCAAGGCCCACAAACCGCCCCCTTTCTAACTCCCTTAACGTTTTAAAAAGGCCAATCTCTCCCCCGCTTCTTTTTTTCTTTTTATTTATTATTATTATAACAAAAGAATTTTATAAAATATACTGCCCCTGTTCCAAACACTCCCTCAATTCTAAAATATTTATTTTACATTAATTCTATTCTTTTAAAGTCGATTTGAAATTTTTAAAAATTTAATATTTATGTAATTTATTTAACTTTTGAATACAATGAATTTCATAATTAATCGTATATTTTAGATAGTTTATATTATATTATTTACAATTAAATAAGTTTAATTCAATTATAAATTTGAAATATGTCGAGTAGAATTTTAAAAGTCAAAAACAAGAGATCTTTTATTGTGGAACAAAGAAGTATAAGGGCAACTTTTAATTTTTGAACTTAATATAAAATATTTTAAATACAATCAATTCGTTTAATTTAACAAGACAATTACGAATATAGTAAATTATTTTAAAAAATATTATTAGTTACAAAATTTATTAATTTCAAATTTTAAATAAATTACATTAATTTAATAATGGTTGAAATTATTATTTGAAAAGTTGACATGTCATTTTGTTAGATATTCTTTTAATTATTTTTTGTGTTATTATAGTATTATTTTAATTAAATTAAAAATATTTCTTTAACAAAGCACCATTTACAACTCGAAAAACATGAGAGAAAAAATAATCGGATAATTATAGCAATTGTTGAAACTTCATTAATTGTCTACTACACTGTATTTTAAAATTATAAAAATATTTAATATTATATTTTCTTAAAATAAAAATCATTAATTATATGTTTTATTAAAATAATTTTAATAAATATTTATATTTATTCTTCATTGTTAAAAGTCACATTTCTTACGTTTAAATTTTAAATGTTTTTATTTGTTTTTAAAAATCATATTTCTCACGTTTTTTTTTAATGTTTGAAATACAATACTTGAAAGAGAGAGAACAGCATTTATCAACTTTATGTAAATATCCTTGCAGTTTTTCAGGTAAAGCATGCATAGCAGCATAGGTGTTGATATATATAACATTATTAACATTAATAGACCACGGGCTAAATTCTGCATCCCATCATTATTATGGGATGGTCTTGATTACATATACATTCCAATTTTTTTTAGACGAAATAAAATATGTTATCAATAACTATATATATAATAAAGTATTAAAAAAGGAAATTAAAATTTTCAACAAGATTTTTAATATTTTCACATGAAAAGTGTCGTTCTAGGTCTATAAAGACGGTTTTGACCGTTGCTATAGGTCTATAGTGACAGTTTATATGTAAAAATATCAAAAAATTATGTTAAAATATCAGTTCCCATTAAAAAAAATTATTTAATAATTTTATATTTTATCAAGTCATTTTGATTGGATATGAGTCAATATCGAGTCATCATCCAAGACTCGTTATATTTTTTATACAATATATAAACTATTCATATTCCATAAAATATGTATATATATGGCAAATGACATTTATCAACATAACTCAAATTAAGAAACTAATTATTTATCATTAAAATTGAATAAAGATATACATTGAAATAAGTAATAACAACTGTAAATTAATATTATAAAATTTATTGGTCAATACAAAAATGCATACTATATGTTGACGTTTGGAGAAAATTTTATAATATCTTTCCAATCGCATTCTCATTTTCCTTTAATTTGATGTGGTATGTGAAACATTTGGAAAAAACTCTTTTCTTAATTTGTATGAGTTTAGAAATATTGATTTTAGATTTGTGACAATGTGACAAAGTCGTCAGTTGATATAGTTTAAATGGATGTACCAACTCATCCAAGTTTTAAGATTTTGAAGGATAGATGGATCGAAATCTGACTCAGTTTCATTGGTCTGCAATCGAGATTCATAGAGTTTGCTTAACTACTTAAGCGAGGGAAAAATGTTAGACACATCCCGATTTTCGTGAATCACGGTTATCGTTTTCCTAATCTTTTCTCAAGCTTTTGAAAGAGTTGCCTTATTGTTTGCTCTAAATGTTCTATGTATAGGTGTTTTTTGTTATTCCATAGTGCTTATATCTTCCATGCCATGCATTATGAGTAAGTTCATTTTCATCGATCCTAGTGAGGTTCAATTTGGCTATGAAGGGACCTTTGGTTTGTTTTATTTATGATTTTCATGAGTTTGGCTTCAAAACTTGTGTGTTCGCATTTTAAAGAATTGAAAATTTGATTTCTAAACTCGTGAAGATTATTTTTCAAAAGAAGCCGAATTTAGTTTCTAAACTAGTGTGTGTTTATGTCCACAAAAGTTCGTAAGTTTGGGTTTTAAACTAGAGAATGTGCTTTTTCAAAAGTTAGGGGAGTTTTAAAATGTATTTTCACAGGTGATTTTTTTTTAAGCATGTTTTTAGAAGTGATTTTTTTCAATGCGTGTTTTTAAAATATGTTTTCAAAAGTGTTTTTTCATAGTGTATTTTCAAAAGTTATTTTTAAAGTGTGCTTTTAAAATTAATTTTTTAAAGTGTAGTTTTCATAAGTGATTTTTCAAAGTGTAGTGTTCAAATTTTGTTTTATATTTTATCAAAAGTCCCTTTTCAAACATTTAATTTTTACCCCTTTAATTTGCTTCATGTTAGAAAGTTTTAATTTTTGAAAATCATTTTTTGTTATTCAAAGAATGTAAATGGGCTAAGGTTCAACTTATGTATGTGAACCATTACATTTGACTCATCACCAAATTACCCTAATATTCACTATTTTGGACTTTAAACTTCACCTTGAGAGATAAAAGCAATCCAAATAGTTTTACGGCGCACAAATAATTTACAACCACTAACAATCAACTACAAGCTTAATTTCAAATGTTCATAATGGGAGAAAGCTCCCAATTACTCCAAATATGCAATATTTAGAGGCCTTATGTTTTCTCTTACACTCACAATTTTCACAAATTTGCATTAATTCAAATGATCCAATTTAATTTCAAAGTTCATAATTAGAAGAGAACCACAATTCTTCTAAATATGAATTTAGAAACCTTGGGGCTCTTCCTAAGCTCACAAATCAGGAGTTAATTCAAATTCAAGCAATTTCATAAATCTAATTTCTAAATCCATAATAGGCTAGGTCTAATTTTCATGGATACGAGACTCAAAAATCTTAAATTCACTTAAGATTTCAATAATTTTAGTTCAAAATTTCATCCAAACAATTCAATGGATTCTCATATGATTCAAAATAATTTTCAGTTCACATACTAATTGAGAAGTAAAGATAATATAGAAACAAAAATTAGTAATTCTACATGATTGAATTAAGTTTAGCAAGATTAGAATTAAACGTTGTTATCTTGAGGATGAGAGACATATTCTAAAGATTAAATTAGCCTTTTTACTCCTTTTGATTAATTGGAGATTGAAGAAGAGATGAAAAAATAGAGGTTTAAATGTATTTTCTCTTTTTTTAATATATTTTTTGGAACTTCTTTCACTAGAATTTCTTAGCTAATGCTGAAATGGATATAAGGGCTGAGTCATAGGTATCACTGCGGCTTTGGCACTGAGCCACGACTGTAGCAGCGACTTTGGCCTTGATCCCGAAGGCGAGCACATAAGTCAAATAGGGGGTCCTTTTCTCTCTTTCTTTTTTTTTTTTTTTGCTAAATTAAATTTTATATAAAAACGAACAAAATACAGAGGAAATGGGAACCCCAAAGAAAAGCCTAAACATCAGAGGACAGATCCCAAAGATGTCACAGCTAACCAATTACACATCTAAACGACAGAAATCAACTTTGGTTTTCAGCTTTTGGAATCTCCTATAACTATGCAATTTACATTTAATCACATTCAAAGTGTCACGGATAATAACCCTAATTGGAATAGGAGAATTTTTATGAAATCTGGCATTTCGCGCTTTCCATATAGAGTGGATAACAGCAGCAAAACCAAGGCAAAGAACAATATGGGGTAACTGCTGATTTGCTCTAGAAACGACATAGTCAGAGATCTGCTGCCAGCTTCGATTAAGACCTTTCCATCCACAATATCGCATCACAGAAACAAGAATCTTGAATGAATATGGACAATTGAAATATAGATGATCAAAAGTTTCCATCCCAACATTGCACAACACACAATAAGGGTCAATAGCAACACCAAACTTAATCAGAATATCCTTTGTTCTAATACCATGATTAAAAACAAGCCACAGGTGGAAAGAAAACCTGGGGGGCAGAACTTTATGCCAAACGACCCTACTCCAACTAACACTTTGAACGTGACACCTAATGGAACGCCAGATGGTGGCAGCAGTAACATCATTTGCTCTAACATGATCCCAGAAAATCATATCCGAATTCTCAGAATTACAAGTTATAGAATGATCAAACATGCTTCTAAAATCAATAACAGCTGGGTGATTAGAAGATGGGAGAATCCAGGAAGAATTAAGGATAATACTACTCACCTTTGCATTTGGTCCCAGCCCCGAGTGATTTATAAGATCAGATTGCACAGAATTTGCCAGAGGACAGGAGTTATACCACGGATCAAACCATAAATTAGTCAGCTCTCCATTACCTATCTGGTACTTGATGAACTTTAGAGCAATAGGTCTCAGTTTCAGAACATTTCTCCAAGTCCAAGAACAGTCGTTTGGTATCTTTACGCTCCAAAAGGATTTATATTTGAGTTTAACATTTTTAATCCAAGCAGCCCATAAGGAGGTGGAGAAAGGATTAATTAATTTCCAGAGATGCATAAGCATAAGTGCCTGATTCCATTCTTCAAGATTTTTGATATCCAACCCCCCTTCAGAACAAGGCCGAGCAATTTTCTTCCAAGCCACCTTTGCTCCAGATTTCTGTAAAGATGAACCCTTCCAAAGAAATCTGCTCATGATGCTCTTAATCTCCTTCATAACAGCAACAGGGAGAGTGAAATGTGAAGACCAGAAGTTCTGAATAGCAAAAATCACCGACTTGATTAGCTGCAATCGACCTGCATAGGAGAGCCATTTTGTAGTCCAGGAGGAAATTCTGTTCAGAATTTTTTCCAACAGAGGTTGACAATCAGCTTTATTTAACTTTGTAGTAATCAGGGGAACTCCAAGAAATTTAGCTGGAAAAACACCTAATTGGAATCCCAGACTAGAGCAGATAGCATTAGTAAGGTCCTCTGTAGTGTTAGATAAAAAACAAGTGCTCTTTGCTTGATTAACATGAAGCCCAGACATAGCAGAGAATTGATCAAGACAGGATTTGAGAATATTTACAGAAGTAATATCCCCATTACAAAAAAGAATAATATCATCGGCAAAGCACAGATGAGTAAGATTAATCTGCTTTGTGCACCAGTGGAATTTAAAAGCAGAACAAGAAGTTTCTTTGGCAAGAATAATAGATAGAATCTCCATAGTAAGCACAAAAAGATAAGGGGAAAGTGGATCACCTTGCCGCAAACCTTTGGCACCTTTGAAGTAGCCACAAAGAGCTCCATTCACCTTTACAGAGTATTTTGGAGTTGTGATGCAAGCTTTAATCCAATAAATAAACTTAGGTGGGAATTTAAAGAGCATTAGGGCTTTGAAGAGGAAGTCCCAAGACACAGAGTCAAAAGCCTTACTAAGGTCGATCTTCAGAGCGCATAGTGTGAAGTTTAGACGTCTACACTATACATTAAAATAAGAATTCAAAAATAAGACGTAATTCATTTATTATTGGGATTGACTCATATTTATGCATCTTTGACTAATGACCACTACAATAAGATAATCGGGGGTCTCGTTCACTAGTGAGTGAGCGGTTGTCCTGCTCTCCGACAAGCGAGCGGCTATGTCGCTCCTACTCGCTCATCAATGAGCGAGCAGGGATCGTAAGGGGACAGCACCTTTAGGAGCCAAACGTAATACGCATTTGGATTTAGGGATTTATTAATAATTGATCTTATATTGAACAAATGTATTGAGTCTCATAGTTTGAGCTCATATTATAGTAATTATATTTTTCTAGTTAGTATAAAATATTATTTGATGTGTGAATCATTGTAGAATGTATGAGACATCTAACAAATAAATCAAACAAGTATAATTAGCTAAATTAGTAAATCTAGATATATTGTGTGTTTTTATTTGTCCGTTCTTCATCTAATCTATGTGCTATTATGTCTATTATTCGTTCTTAAATTTTAACATTTATTTATATTAATTTTCATATAAATGTAACTTAAAATATACAAATTTTATAAAAACTCGTGTCCTGCACATATTACAAATCTAGTAATATTTAGATCGACAACAAATAATTTACAAAACTAAACGCATACATTTAGTCTTTCCCTTTCTTTTATTCCTATGTTCACGTAATCGCGTTAGGTTCTAGATTAAAATTGAATTGTAATAATATAAATTTTTAAAAAATATAAAACGGTTATTGTTGGGATAAGATTTGTCCGACCCGGATATCGTCTGGGCTGGGTAAAAATGACGGGTTGGGTTCGTATTTTGGTTATGAACATTGTGGCATGGGGGTTCGGCTGGGTTGGGCTCGGGGATGAGAGGCCTAGTTCTTGGTTGATAATTCCCGCACGACTTATGTCTTACACAGAACTATAATAATTCCAGCATTATTGTTCTCCATTGTTACGCTTGTGGCCTGCTACTTACTCTCACACCGGAGCATTCCCGGACGGCCCAGGCCGTCGCTAGTGTTGGGGGTGTCTAACGGTTTTGTGGTTGCAGGTGCTCGTGCTTTGGTGATTTTCCACGTGCTTACAAAATCAGGCGTTAACATTAGCGCTAGAAGGAGGGCTTTTCTGTGTAACGGAAATCATTGTTCACGAGAGTTGAGGTAGTAATCTCGTTTGATAATTGAAGCAGACAGCCATGGTGCAGGTTGAGCAAACTGGTTCATCGGCGGGGAAATCAACTCGTGCTGTTAAGGGTTTGGTGATGGATCGTTTGGGACCTGGCGGTGGGAGGTCGACGTCGAAAGGAACCCTGTCAGACAGGTTGAGGCGTAGGTTGGACTTTTCTTCAGATACGAGGAATGGGGGGTCCCGAAGGAGTACCCACGGAGGGGTGAACAACACGATTGATCAGAGGGAAACCATCAGAAAGAGGAAAGTTCAGGAGGCTCATGATGCTATGCAAGTTCTGCAGACGCAGCAGCAGGACTTGGAAAACTTGTTGTTTAAGCTGGAGGGGGATAAAGAGCGACGGATTGCGGGGGAAAGATCTAGGGAGTCCACCCCCCAGAGTCGCCATCGGAGAAGGAGAGTCAGTATATCCCCTACTGTACAGACGAGGGCGACTGCAGACACACCACCTGGACGAGGGGACTTCAGGTTCTGTAGTCATCGCACTGTTGTTCGGGGGCCTCATGATGATCCCCTGAGGAATAAATCAGAAACATACGGGAGCAGAACCAAGAGCGGCTACGCTCATAGCCGTCGAGAAGACCCAAGTGGGGGTCGGTCTGGTTTGAAAAGTAACCGCTATCGGGAGGATCCGAGGCGGGATAGCTTTGATTCGGAAGGTGTCTGTCATCGGGATGATTCGAGGCGATGACGGTCTGATTTGAAGGGGGATCGTCGTCGGGATGATCCGAGGCGAGGACGGTCTGATTTGAAGGGTGATCGCCGTCGGGAGGATCCTAGGCGGGGTCGGTCTGGTTCAGGGGGTGATCGCCATCGGGAGGATCCGAGGCCGGGTTAACCAAACCATCTTGGGACCGAACACCACGTGAATAATGGTGGTCAAGTAGTCGAAGGCCCAGCAAAATAGCCTTTACAGCAGGGCCCAGCTCCTACCGATCTTCTGATGGAAAGGCTGGCGAAAATGGAACGAATGATAGCTGAGGTGAAACCAGAGGCGGTGACGTTGTGCAGCAAGTCGCCCTTCTCGTCAGCTATTAACCAGGAGAAAGCATACCCAAAAATGAAGTTGCCACCTTTGGATACGTACGATGGCACTGGGGATCCATTTGACCACACCAATGGATATGAGATAGTGATGGGTTATTTCAATCACTCGGAGGCGGGGATGTGCAAAATCTTTGTGACTACGCTTACAAAGGCGACAAAGCAATGGGTGGTGTCCTTGCCCCCGGGTAGCATCAATTCATGGAGAGAACTCACCGACAAGTTCCATGAGCGATTCAGAAGCAATAAAAGGAGAGGGAAGCTTACCGCTTCGCTGATGCAGATCAGGCAGAGGAGTAATGAATCCCTGGCACAATACGTACAGAGTTCAGGGATGCTGTCGGGACTGTGGCGGAACTCAATGTGACTCAGGCCTTGGGATTCTTCACCACTGGGTTGGATGTTAGCCGGTCTAAGAAATTACTAAAAAATATCATGTTCAACCCTCCTAAAGATTTGGCCGACGCCTACGAGAGGGCTGAAAAAATTGATATCGATAGAGGAAGCAATGAACAACCTTACACCGACACAGGAGGTGGTAGCTCGGCCCAAGGGGGAAGGATCAAAGCCTGGGGTGTGGGATCGGATTGGTCCAAAGATAGCAGTACCACCTCAGACCGAGAAACTGCCGTTCCGTCAGAAACAGCCACCGAAGGTATATACTCCATTAAACACTGACAGGGTACTTATTTTGGACGAGATAAGGGGAAAACTCTGCTATGAACCGCCTCCACCAATTAAAGGGGGGGATCGGAGTCAGTACCACCAGGACAAGGGCCACTCTACGGGGAGGTGCAAAGCGCTGAAGGAGATGATCGAAAGAAATGTACAAAGAGGTGAACTAGTTCAGTATGTTGCTGGTCGGCAGACTCTGGAGGGAGGTCAGCCTCCCGCTCAGGAGGGGTGTCCGCAGAGAAGAGTCGTCGATGTCATCTCTGGGGGAACCTTCCAGAAGCAAGGCGGCAAGAAACGGCGAGCCGGACCCGATGGGGTCATGACAGTAGACCGTCCAACAAAACTGGAAAAGCAATTCCCGGGGACCGTGATTTCTTTCACTGACGAGGATTACCCTCTCGATGCTGTAGAGCCACATGAAAGGGGCTCTAGTCATCACGACCCAGGTCGACCCAGTTGATATGAAACGGATGATGATTGATAATGGTTCTTCGGTCGATGTCTTATACAGCCATACATATCAGAGGATGGATTTACAAGGCGTGAGAATGGAGGTGGGTTTCGAGGCTCCCCTGTATGGATTTGGCAATGAACAAGTTCCCGTGGTCGGGACGGTAGAGCTACCGGTAGTATTCGGAACTCCTCCAAGACAGAGGCAGGTCATGGTAAAGTTTTTTGTGGTACAAGTGGATTCGGCCTACAATGCCATCTTAGGCCGAACCACCTTGTCGGCCCTTCAGGCAGTGACCTCGATCCCGCATTTTAAGATGAAGTTTTCCACTGCTAATGGGGTCGGGGAAGTGATGGGCGACTTGGATATAGCCCGAAGGTGTTATCGACAT
Source organism: Hedera helix (assembly GCA_947179155.2). Taxonomy (NCBI): domain Eukaryota; kingdom Viridiplantae; phylum Streptophyta; class Magnoliopsida; order Apiales; family Araliaceae; genus Hedera; species Hedera helix. The sequence goes on from OX359278.1 coordinate 42,317,496, forward strand.
ACGCTTACATCATCTTCAGTAGGGGTCAGCAAGTTCAAACAAATAATGAAGGTTGATGTGGAGCCTTTTACAGAGGGGGCTACAGAACCCTTGGCTTTACCTGCTGAGGAAACCGAAGACGTTAAGCTGATACTGGGCAATCCCCTGAAAGTGGTGAAGATTGGTGCCGGGTTACAGGATCCAGTCAAGAAGGAGTTGGTGAAGCTGCTTCAGACATATGCTGATATCTTCGCCTGGACACCCAATGACATGCCCGGATTAGCTAAAGGAGTGGTTGTTCATCGGCTGTCGGTTGATTCAGAAAAGAGACCAGTTCGACAGAAGAGAAGGATCTTCGCACCCGAAAGGCAAAGAGTAATTGACGACGAGATCAGAAAGCTTTTGGAAGCTGGTATAATTCAGGAGATCGAATACCCGGAGTGGTTAGCTAATGTGGTGCTGGTCAGGAAGCAGAACGGGAGGTGGAGGGTCTGTATTAACTACACAGACCTCAATAAGGCGTGCCCAAAGGATTTCTATCCCCTTCCTCATATCGATCAGTTGATTGATGCTACGTCGGGAAACGCAATACTCAGCTTCTTGGATGCATTCTCAGGGTATCACCAGATTCTGATGGCAGAAGAGGACATCCCAAAGACGACCTTTATAACCCATCGGGCGACTTATGCTTATAAGAGGATGATGTTCGGGTTAATCAATGCAGGCTCCACTTATCAAAGGATGATGAATCTGGTGTTCGAGAAGCAAATCGGAAGGAATATGAAGGTTTACGTGGACGACATGATAGTCCGAAGCCTCAAAGTGCAAGATCACCTGAAGGATCTGGAGGAATGTTTTCAAACGGTCAGGAGTTACAACATGAGGCTGAATCCTACCAAATGCACTTTTGGTTTGGGTTCGGGAAAATTTTTGGGGTATCTGGTTAACAGAAGGGGCATAGAGGCTAACCCGGAAAAGATTAATGCCATACTGGATATGCGATCTCCCCAGACTATTAAGGACGTGCAAAGGTTGACCAGAAGAATTGCTGCGTTAAGAAAGTTCATGTCTCGGTCGGCAGAAAGATGTCTTCCCTTTTTTGACACTCTGAAGGGCCCGAAGAATGAAAAAACTTTTCAATGGACTTCTGAGTGCGAGGACGCCTTTCAGAACATAAAGAGATACCTGATGACAGTCCCTTCGCTGCAAAAGCCGAAGCCCCAAGAGACGCTTTATCTTTATCTAGCAGTAAGTTCCTTGGCGGTGGGAGCAGTACTAGTTCGGGAAGAGGATGGTAGGCAGACCCCTGTGTACTATGTCAGCCATGCTTTGAGAGACGCTGAGACTCGCTATCCAAATTTGGAGAAATGTGTCTATGCTCTGGTAATTGCAAGTAGGAAGCTCAGACACTACTTTCAGGGTCGGATGGTGGTCGTCTATACGGATCAGTCATTAAAGAAAGTACTTCATAAGCCGGAAACGTCAGGTCGATTGATAGCGTGGGCGGTGGAGTTGAGCCAGTTTATTTTGGAGTACAAGCCTCGGACGGCAATTAAAGGACAGGCCTTGGCTGATTTCATAGTGGAATGCATGTTTTCCGAGGAGGATGCAGAACCGAACTCTGGTGGTCAGGTTGAGTTGTTATCCAAGGAACAATTCCAAGCATCTTCTGCATGGACTTTGTACGTGGATGGTTCGTCTTCGGCTGATGCAAGTGGGGCTGGAATGATCCTCGCTAGTCCTGAGGGTTTCCGGGTTCAGCAGGCGGTGCGGTTTCTGTTCAAGACTACTAACAATGAAGCCGAGTATGAGGCCATTTTAGCAGGATTGAGGTTGGCCCGGAGCTTAGAAGTGAGGCGTATCATCATCTTCAGTGATTCACAGTTGGTGGTTAAGCAGATCAAAGGGGAGTATGAAGCCAGGGGGATAGGATGGCTAAATATTTGGCGGAAATAAAGATGTTGCTCCATCAGTTTGACTCATACTCCCTTCAAGGTGTGGGTCGGGAAGATAATACGGTTGCTGATGCCCTATCCAAGTTGGCTGCTACGCAGGCAGAGTCCTTTACTGGGTCGGTATATATGGAAGTACTTAAGGGAAAATTGTTGGATGACACCGTATATAGAGTACTTGGCAGATGGAAAATTGCCGACCGATAAGCTTTTGGCAAGAAAGATCAAATACATGAGTTCTTACTTTTGTTTGATTGATGGAGACTTGTATCGTCGGACGTATTCAGGTCCTTTGGCAAAATGTTTGGTTCCGGCAGAAGCGGTCTATGCTCTACAGGAGGTCCATGAGGGGATCTGTGGCGATCACATGGGGGCTAAGTCGCTGGCATGCAAGTTGGTTCGACAAGGTTATTATTGGCCGACCATGTTTCAAAAGGCGCAAGGTTACGTGCAAAGGTGTCCGAAGTGCCAGCTCAATAGTTCTGTGCCACATAAACCTCCGGAGGAGCTAGCATCTGTGCTATCGCCAATCCCTTTCGCGGTATGGGGGATTGACTTAGTCGGACCGATGCCGAAAGGAAAAGGGCAAGTGGCTTATATGATTGTCGCCATTGATTATATGACTAAGTGGGTTGAAGCGAAGCCACTTCGTAGGATTACTGAGAAGGATTACATATAATTTCTGAAGGAATATGTGGTATATAGGTTCGGCATCCCAATGGTTTTGGTATCGGACAATGAGTTGCAATTTGTGGGATCGGACTTTGAGAAATTTTTGGAAGAGTTGGGTGTTCAGCATCGGAGGGTATCGGTGGCACACCCTCAAGCTAATGGGCAAGTCGAAATGACTAATAGAACTCTCCTCAACGGGATCAAGAAGAGCTTAGATGGGGCCAAAAGGCGATGGCCGGAAGAGTTATCAAGTGTGTTATGGGCGTACCGAACGACCCCTCGGTCTACTACTGGAGACTCTCCCTTTCGGTTAGCTTATGGGACTGAAGCCCTAATTCCTGTGGATGTGGGGTCGCCTTCGTTCAGAAGGGTTACCTTTAGAGAAACTTACAACGATCAGGGTTTGAGGTTGAATCTTGATCTGGTGGATGAGGTCAGGGATGCTGCGATTTTCCGGTTGGCAGCCTATCAGCAGAGGACGGCTAGACACTATAACAGAAGAGTCAGGCAGAGAAGGTTTGAAGTCGGGGATCTGGTTCTTCGGGAAGCTGAGGCTTCCACTCCTCTAGAAACGGGAAAGTTGATGCCGACATGGGAGGGGCCTTATGAGGTCATCGAGGTTGTCAAACCAGGTACTTATCGTTTAAGGGATATGTCGGGGGCCGAACTCAGAAATTATTGGCATGCTGCCAGACTGAGGAAGTACTATCAGTGATTGCCCATAGTAGCTCGAGGATCACTTTGGTTATGTTCAGTTATTTTCATGTTATCAATTTTTAGTGTTCGGTAGTTTGTTATCAGGTCTTGAGGTTGTTCAAACTTGTTTTAGAAAGTTATGGGTTCGTATTATTTAAAGTGTTGGTGTCTGTTCGGATGCAAAATGTAATATTTGGTAGACGTCAATAAGGCAAAAGATATTTTTCATTCACACTTGTTACATTTACATATATGAACGAAAAGTACATTAAACTAATGGTTGAGGGGGATCTGCAAGGGAAGCTTCGGGATTGGGGATTTGTACGTCTTCGGTAGGGGTCTGATCCTCTTGGGGGTTCTGACCTTCGGGAGGGGATTGGATTGAAGGAGGCGCTTCGGTCATGGGCGGTTGCTGAATCAGATCTGTTGTCTGATTTTCTAGGTTCTGTTGATCGGGCGTTGGGCTCGGCTCCGTGGGGGGACTTGGTTGATTGGGAGAGTTGATTGTTGGTTCTTCTTGATCCGACGTGTCTTCATCTGATGAGAAGCCCAGAGTGATGTGATTGACTCCAGCTTGTGCTACCAGGCTCTTGGCATATAGATACCCCTTGGTGTACTGGTCCATTACTACCTCCGTCAGCTCCTTGGATTTCCTATATTCCTCAATGATTGCTTTTTTGGAGTCTTCGGATGGTTGAAGGGTTTGGGTCTTGAGCTGTTCGATCTCCTCTGTGAGGAGTTTGTTCTTTGTAGTGATGAGGATGATGGACTCGCTTTTCTCGTTCAGGCCTCGGGTCAGCTGAAGGGTTTTTTGGTGGAGGTCCTGGTTCTGCTTCAGAAGCTCTTCTGATTTATTGGTTCTGTTTTCTAGCTCTTGAAGTAGGGAGGTTCTGTTCGTGGCAAGGTCGGCCAGTTTGGCTTCCAGGGATTGGTTTTGGTGGGTTTGTTCGGTCAGTTGGTTCTGAACGCTTTGGAGCAAGGCGTCGGTGGCGTTTGCTTGAATGAGGTGTTCGACCATCTCTTGCTGAATCTCGATGTGTTTCTCGAGGAGTTGACCGTGTTCGTTTCTGAGGTTGTCATGATCCTCATGAAGTTGGTGATGGTCAGCTTTGAGTTGGTCCAGTTCGGCCTGAAGGCGGGTGATGGTGTCAGTCTGATCTGCTTGGTTGTTCCGTTGGTTGCGTAGGCAGCTGAACCTTCCAAGTGTCTGCAAAAGATAAGTAGGTTATTGCTTCGGTCTTTAATGAGTATTAATAATTTTACTGTAAGTAAAAGGTGTTTACCTGTCCGAGGTGAAGCATAGTTTTGGTCAGCAACGCTTGGGGGTCTGAGATGGGATAATGCGGATCGTCGGCAAGAAGGTTGAAAAAGCGGAAGAGATCTTCAGGAATGTAGGAGTTGGGTTCGGTGGGGAAGAAGGATAGTTGAGAGAATAAAGGGATAGGAATGTTGGGGTAGGGCCTGTCCTGGTTGGAGGATGAAGCTCTGGGCTCCGGATTTTTTCCTGAGGTAGGGGCTGGAGAGGGGTCGGATTCGATCTCTATGGGTGTTGGGGATCGAGATGGTTGTTGAAGAGGTATGCTCTGTTCCTGCAAGTTAGGTATCGGGGATAGGGGACGAGGAGGTTGGATCTGGGCTTGAGGAGCCGACTCTTTCTCCCCGAGGACGGGTGATGGTGAAGTGGGGGGGGGGGAAGGGGTGTTCGGGTGAACAGTGATAGGAGGGTTTACGGGAATGGGATCAGCGGTTCGGGGAGGACGATCGGCGGTCTTGATTAGTCTTCTCCTTTTTCTTTTTCTGAACTGCTGTTTCTCAAGATCTGTCATGTCTAGGACACTTTTTTCAGGGCCAAGTTCGTTTGAGGAGGTGTGGGGGAGGACGGTTCGGATGGTCGAGGTACCGGCAGTTTGAGGTTCTATGGCCGTAGAGGAGGGTCTGAGGGCGTGGTGAGCTGGTTTTGCCATTGGTTGGGGAGCAAGGTGAGAAGAGGATTTTGGTCTTGCAGCTGGTTCAGGAGCGGCTTCTATGGTTGATGTAGGGTTAGCCACGAAGGGCTGGTTTTTGTAAATTTCGACTACTGGTGCCAAAATAAAATAAAAGAGGGGTAGATTAGATAGATACATTGTGTTAGTACGAAGATTAAAGGAGAATTGAGTTCGGGAACTTACGTCCGTGGGAATGTAGCCATTTGTGGTCCGACAAGAGGTTGATACTCCACGGTTCTTCGGGGATCTTCCTACAGAGGCGTTTGAACTTGTTTTCTCACTCTTCGGTGATGGGGTCGACGGTTGGTTTCTCTGGGTTCCCCCATGGCGGTATCAGATGGGTGTCGGGGCCGGAGACGTAGAACCATTCTTTGTTCCATCCTTTGTTGCTTGAGGGCGGCTGCATCCATGCTTTTTGGCCTGGGAGTCTGTTTATGGTTCTGAACCCGGCTTCTTTGGTTCGGGTTAGGCAGAAGATGTGGAAGAAGAAGTTGAGAGATGGGGTGATTTTGAGGTCGTGACAGTGGGCGATGAAGCATATGATATGGATATATGAGTTGGGGACTAATTGGGCTAGACCTATTCCAACGAAGTCTAGGAGATCGGTAATGAAGGGGTGGAGGGGAAATCGAACGCCGTTCCTTAAGACCTGGACTGGCACGGCAACCTTGGGTGTGGACGGACGCCAGTACAGTCGTTCTTCAGGCTTCGGTACAGTAAGGGAGTACTCGCCGGGGAAATGGAAATCTCTTTTGTATTGTTGGAGGGTTTGTTTAGTGATTCTAGAGGGAACGTTAGCGTGGCTGAATTCCTCTTCGTCACTGAACATTGCCCTTATTTCGGCTTCTTGCTGTTTTGCTATGGAGACAGTGGCGGAGGAAGAGGCAGCGACAGTAGTGGAAGTCATGGATTCCGATAGAAGGTCTTGGGTTTTGGGGGGTAGTGCTTAGATGAGTTTTTGGAGTCTGCAATCGAGTGGGGGTGCCGATTGGGGGAATCGGAGGAGTTTTGATGCTGTGGCAGGGGCGTTGTTGAAGATTACTTTAATGGAACTGTATGAGGAAAGAGAAAGGGATTTTGAAATGTTGTTGAAGATAAAGGGTTTTTTTTTCGAGGCAAGGGTTTTGTATCTTAGTTTTGGAGAACACGTGTGGTTGATGTGAAAAGGTGGCAGTTGGGGTTTGTTTGGCAACGGTTGGGTTTATGTATGATTAAAGGGGTGGAGTTATACTCTCCTAATTTAACCTTTTAGATTAGGAGAGTGGGGGGTAATGTTGGGATAAGATTTGTCCGACCCGGATATCGTCTTGGCTGGGTAAAAATGACGGGTTGGGTTCGTATTTTGGTTATGAACATTGTGGCATGGGGGTTCGGCTGGGTTGGGCTCGGGGATGAGAGGCCCAGTTCTTGGTTGATAATTCCCGCACGGCTTGGGGTGATTGAGGTTTAGTCCTATTAGGAATCCTTTTCCTGTTTTCGTGGAGGTCAGACGTGTGATTAGGAAAGGTTTCTATGGACAACAAGGATAATCCAAAGATGGTTTGGATTGAGATACCTCACTCCAATGTGGACTCTTTGGATGACATGCACTATAAGTACAAGCCATTAGCTCCTGGATTACGGTACACACTCTTATGTCTTACACAGAACTATAATAATTCTAGCATTATTGTTCTCCATTATTACGCTTTTGGCCTGCTACTTACTCTCACACCGGAGCATCCCCGGACGGCCCAGGCCGTCGCTAGTGTTGGGGGTGTCTAACGGTTTTGTGGTTGCAGGTGCTCGTGCTTTGGTGATTTTCCACGTGCTTACAAAATCAGGCGTTAACAGTTATTATCTCTCTCTCTCTCTCATATGTTAATTAACATTCTCTTCAGTTTAAAATGTAAAATAGTTATTATCTCTCTTTTAGTTATTAAAATGATTATAAAAACAATAATAATAAACTAAAAATATTATATCATTTTTGAGTTTTAAAATTAAAAAAAAAATTACTTTTAAAATTGGTTAAAAATATATTTTAAATTTTAGATGAGAGTAGTATTCCATCTAGATGCAAGTTGAATGGATTAATTCAGATTTTAAATTGTCAACTTGTCTTTTGTTTTTCGTATTTTGACCTTTCATTGCGCCGGGGGAATAGTGCATGCACCATTCCCCCCTCCCCTTGCTCATCATGACCGTATTGAATAGTTTCAAAGTTTTTTTTTTTTTTTTTTTTGAAAACAGGAAATTATCATTCAAATTAAAAAGATAACAAATCGAAAGACAAAGCATCCAATACTGGTGGAGGAGATTCCTCCAGCCAATACAAATCCTCAACTAAACTGTGTTTAGTATATTGAGCCAACACATGAGCTACTCTATTCCCACCCCTTTTAATACAGCTAACACCAGACCATTGCAGACCCCTTATCAAATAACAAATATCATCCACCACATTACCAAAATATGAGGAATTTTTTACAGATGAAGAGATGGCTTGCATAACTCCGCTATTATCCCCCTCAATAATCAACCTTGAAAAACCAGTATCAACAGTAAATTCTATAGCTCTACGGCATGCAAGTAACTCAGCTTCCTCACTGTTAAACACCATCGGTCCACTCGCAGTCATTGCAGCCATAACTTCTCCTCTATCATTTCGAATAATTGCACCATATCCAGTTTTTTCTAAATCCGAAAAAATGGCAGCATCAAAATTTTGTTTGTACTCTTCAGATGTTGGTGGTCGCCATACCTCTCCACATGGTTGTTGCCGCACCGGAACATTCAGCTGATTTTGGGCACATTTGTAACCTGCAATATACTCCTCAACTCTTTTGTTTAAAATATTCGGATGCTTCATGTTTCCTCCATGTAATAAGATGTTTCGCTGATTCCAAATAAACCACGATTGGATCCAAAACAACTCCATTTCTTCTCCAGTCAATCGTTCCATAAAGTCCTCCATCAATTCTATAACATCGAGATGTCCATGCTTACCTTTCTGCAGTTTACGAATACTTCCAGCCCAAATGTCTTGAGCCGCCACACAATCCCATAAAGCATGGATAGTGGATTCCATTTCACTTTTGAAAAACAAACATTTATCCTCACGGATAATCTTTCTTCTATTTAGGTTCTTTGCTGTTGGTAAAATGTCATGACAAACTCGCCATGCAAAAACTTTAATTTTATTTGGGATCCGAAGCTTCCATAATGCACCCCAAACATTTTTGACAGCACTCCCCATAGACGTTTCTGCCCGATCTACATCAATTATTAGTCTCTTCGTCACATGATAAGCTGACTTGACAGTAAATGTACCCCTTGAACTATGCAGCCATATAATCCGATCTGATACATCTCGTCTACTCAAGGGTATCTGGCAAATTGCAGCAGCTTCATCTTTGTGAAAAATATTTCTAATATCTTCATATCGCCATATATGCAATTCAGGATTAATCAACTCACTCACCATCAATTCATCCCAACTATGTTGAACTGGATTTAACACTTTGTTAGTGGGAAGGTAACCACCGATCCTTCAATGCATTGATGGAATTCCCATTCTCAACCCTCCAACAGTGCCCAGATTGAAGGATAGGAAGCGCAACCATCAAACTCCGCCACACATATGAGCAATTAGGTGAAAGTTTAAGATACAAGCATACAACACCCTAACGTTGCAAAATAAATCCTCTTATTAAATGTTGCAAAATAAATAAATAATACTCAACAATACTCTTTCCTATTCAAAATAACTAGTCTTCTTTAAATTTTAACATCTTAAATATTACGAATCGGATATAGAATTGATCTTTTTATAAATTATCTCTTACATGAGTATAAAATTTATTTATTATTTATGTGAGAGAGATCTTGCGAAATTATTATTTTTATTTCAAAAAATGTCGACAAAGTAGGCGTATATACGTTAAAGTTAACTAGATGAATATAGATAAATTTCATATAAAATTTAATAAATAAAAGTGAAAATGTGTGTGACAAGAAAATAATTAAAAATATATATATTCCAACTTTTTAATCTAAATTTTCATGTCCATTACTTTTTTTTCTCTCTCTATCGTGGGTGTCGTCTGTCCATGTAAAACATTGAATCTTCTAAAATTAATTTCCTTTTGTTTGGCATGCTCAGCCTTACACGTGTGGGAGGGCCATGTGGGAAGCTGACCCAAACTGAAATGCGGTCGTCCGGGATTCGATCACGGGCACAAAGGTCAGCCATTACGACAGACTGTCAGTCACGTGACTTAAGCATGTGAACTGAAAATTCCAAATAGGTAGTTAGTAATTAGGTAAGTGGGTTAATATATATATATATATATATATATATAGTACTTTTCTCCTGCGCCAAGAGCTAACTACCTAAGCTACCTCCAATCATTTGTCACCATCTGCTTCACAGGTTCCTCTCTTTTATTATCAATCGTAATATTGAGACAAATTAATACCATTATCTTACTGAAAATTTAAATTAAGTCATGTTTTGATTTAATTTAGGATAGCTTATTATGGGTTTTAAATTTTAATAATTGCTAAATATATCAATCTCTTTTGAGCTCGTTTAGATATAATTTATTTTAAAATTATCTATAATTTAAAAGTATGTATATCGTTAATTTATTTGATCCGGACTTATAAGTTACTCCATAATATTATTTCACTATTTAAAAAGAAAATTAGAACGTGTAGATGTCATGAATTCTCTTTTGAGGTTAAAAATATATATAGCCTAACAAATTTTTCTTTCAAGTTATTAAAAATGTAGAATAATAATCAAATTGAACTCGATAAAAGATTAAATGATATTCACTAAATTTGCGTGGATAAATTTACGTACACAATATTCAATCATAAAATTAACCATTAAATTAATTTTAACTATTAAAAAGTGAGTTATGATACGAATTTTAATATAAATTTTTATTTTTTAATTGTCGGGATTAATGTAGCAGTTGATTTTTGTTGTTAATTTTGTGAACTATATGTATCCAATTTGCACTCTCTAATAAAATCATAAATTGATTAATTTCGCATGGACTAACTGAGATCGGACCTAAATCATCTAGGCCATTGATTATTTTAACTCGAACACTAGTCGGATTCTCCATCCAGCGATAAAAATATAGTTCAATTTCTACAAAGGTAATTGGATCGGATCTTGTTCATTATATTAGCATATTACACAAATAGTCACATGAGTTATCGATAGAAAATAATAAATATAAAATGTTCACATGAGAATGTTAAGAAATTGGCGTGGAGCCCTTAATTCCTTATTTATTTAGAGGGCTAAATAAGAGAACAAAAGAATATATCAAAGTGAAAGTGATATTATAATAATGATTATGTATTTAATTATGAGAATATATTGTACTCTTTAAAATTAGGATTTCAAAAAAAATATAAATGCTAATGTGAAAGTGAGATGTCTGCTTTATTCTTTAGATTTATTTTTACTATAAAAAAATAAAATTAAATAAATTTGTATTAATTTTTAATTTTATGATTTTATAATTAACTTAAGAAAGAAAAAATATTTTTAATTTTAGAAAGAAGATACTATAATATTTTTAGGGTGCAACAGTAGACATATATATAAGTCAAGATAAAACATTAAATTTTATTAGGAGGCAAATAATAATTAAAATTTGAGGGATTATATCACTTTTCCCATCCAAATACCCAAACATGAAAAGTAATAGACAAATAATTGACCTATGTTTCTCTTATTTTTTGACTTTTAATCCTTGTTGAAGCCAATCCCATTGCGACACATGGCGTGGAAAAATAATATTTATTTCCAATATAATAGGTCTAATAATTAGCAGAGCCCGAAGGAGGGGATAAAAAACTGGAAGGTGGGAAATTATTTTCCCCATATCATGTAACAAGACAAAAGAATAAGAGATTAAAATATTGATGCGTGATGTGTTGGGGGTGTTGGGATCAGTAATTTATTTAGATCTATAAGAGAAAAGGAGAATGCAGGTTGTCTTTAATTCATATTGAAAGTGATAGTTGGGTTTGTTATATTCTACTGAGATATGGTCTTCTTTTTTTTCCCTTGTATTTTTTAGATATATTTACATATTTATATAAAAATTAAATAAAGCAATTTAGTTAATTGTTTATCACCTCGTTATTCCATGCTACATCCACTAATATAAGGAATTAATTAAGATTTTCTACCATACTTTTCTGCTTTCACATTAATCATGTTCATTTATACATACCATGATCGTTTAGGGTTTTATAATAAAGATTTTCTTCTCTTTTACCACCCTAATTTTTTTAGGGTTTTATAATTAATTTGTTAATTCAAAGTAAGTTCGGGAACGTTGTCAACTAAAAATGACACACACACGCACACGCACACACATATAATTAATTAATTATCACATCACATTACATCTATACATTATCTATTGTATGCATATTTATGTGATTATGTACATATATACATTATATTTCCTCTTTTGGAAAGGAGTTATGTTTAGTGCATAGCGTGACACCTACATAGAAATAGAAAAGCTACTGCTATTACGTAGTACAAGCTTAGACAATTGAGACATGATTAAGAAAGATGGCGAGAAAGGTTAAACTTTTGCGATGATTGAGAAATATAAAACAACAAATCACTAATAATCATGTCTGGATAAGATTCATATAGATTGGTCGCTTTGACAATCGTGCACGCAAATTCAACGACCTCGTGTCGTCGTCGTTCATATTTTTTACAGTGCCAAATTAAAACATCCCTTTCTCCCAAAAATTACTTCAACTAATTGCTAACTACACTACTTTTTAGGAGCTGGATGAAATTAGTTACTAGTCGCATAATTCATTTAATTTTCTCAAAGAATCAATAATGTTGTTTAACTATTGCTTCAAACCGTTAATAGATACGTTTAACTCCAATTAACGGATTAAGCAAATAAATCGCGACAAAATCACGAAGCGATACTCAATTAGACTATGCAGTCATAGTTATCAAAATTTGGGCATGGCTGGATAATTTGTTTGTATATTTTCATCCATTTAGAGATTGATCAATCCAATTACAGGTAGCTAGCTAGCTTCATGAAATTAGTTGTTAGTTTACTAGCAACCGCGCTTCATTCAAATAACTGGTATAGAGGCTAATGTGTGGTTAGTTATAGTGATAATTGCATGTCAAAATTGTCAAATACGTAGAGAGATCTATTTAGGTTGTCGATGGCTGCTTATAATTGTTGCATGTATTTATATTCAAAATCTTGCTCATCTTTTGAATCTATAATAGTAATTTAATTAGTATTAGTTAAAAACTGCCATTAGAATTTAAAATCAAAATATAGTACAATCACACATAAATTAGATGAAGAACGAAAAAATAAGAATACACGATATATTCAGTTTTATCTATTTGGCTAGTCCTGCTTCTCTGATATATTAATTAGATATCTCATACACTCTACAATAATCCACACACTAAATAATATTTTATAGTACTACTATAACATGAGCTCAAACCCATGAGACCCAATATATTAGCAAAACTCAAGATCGGACTACTAATAAATTTTCAAACCTAGTTACACCGATTATCCTGTCATAGTGATTATTTATTAGATCTGTAAAAATATGAGTCGATTCCAACAACTACAAATTAAATTCCTAGGTAGTTTTCTTGTTTGAAGCATGTAATTTAAGTTTGACCATAAAACATGCTCCTTTCAAATCAACTTTCAACAAAATTGCATACTTTAAAAAGTGAAGATGGGAAGTGTCAGCCACAAATTAATAAAGGTTCGTACATTTAATTTGATATCAATCCAAATGGATCATTATTTGCAACATTCCAAGCGAAAAAATGGCGCTTCCGTAGAGAGTTCAACGTGTGATTCAAAGATAATGACATCCAACAAATTGCAAAAAGTTTCATATCAAGATTAATGCATATTGTAGTGTACGTATTATTAATAATAAAAATAAAGGTGTTCTTAGCTAGCTACCTAGAACTCTAACAAAAACTTTAAGCTGAAAATCTTGTGAGCCTAGCTATATATATATATATATATATATATATATATATATATATATATAGAGAGAGAGAGAGAGAGAGAGAGAGAGAGTAAAGTTCAAGAGCATACCTCCTTAAAAGACATATCTAGCATATCCTCTTTAGTGATGGACCCGACGACGGGTTGGTCCGTCGTCATAGGTTCGTCCGTCGTTATATGTTTGTTTGTCGCGATATGTTGTCAGTCGCTAAAAGCTTTAGCGACTGATGAACTTATGGCGACGGACCAAACCGTCGCCGGGTCAATCACTAAAATGAGTATGCTTGGTATGCTCTTTAAGGGGGTATATTCTCGAACCAAGTCATATATATATATATATATATATGGACAAAATCTAAAGGTAGTCAAGTGGAGTTAGAATATTAGAATTAATTAAACAAGAAAAGTAAGTAAATGTCATGATTTTCATGGTTCCTATGCACTTGTCTTAATTTGTTACATAAAGAAGTTCAAAAGTGTCTGCCATTGATATTCCTCCTGGCTCATGCTAAGGTTAATGTTAATTTAGGGGGTTCTAAAAAATGCCAGAAATAGAGGATTAGGTTAGGAGAAAGTAAGCTCATGGTACATAATTAAGTTAAGTAGCTGCGGCTTCGGGATCATAAAGAGGGGAAATGTATACATTCGAGGGAATTTTTCAAGCTTGTTACCCGGAATCCAATGATCAGGCACGAACAATATGAAACAAAAATAACACACTCTTTAATGTCTATTATTCGATTAGAAGAAAACGACATACCAAGTTTCAACGTTGTTGATTTAATTATACAATTAACTAGCATTAGTTTTATTCTGATTACTAGTATTTGAGTAAAGCAATTAAAGGATAGTGATAGTAAAGCTACCAACTACTAATAATTTTACTCCAATTTCTTCCGTTGTCCACGTCGTGGATCAACTTATAAAATATTTTACTTTTGCGAATAATTAAACCATGCAAGTAGGTGTATTGTTTTTTATTTTTGCGATATAAATGAAAACGGATTCAAAATGATTGAATTTCTATAGCAAAATAATTATTATATGTGATTTTTTTAATGAAAAATACTTATACATGTAATTTGTTTGTGTGTGTGAGAGAAGGGAATATGGAAGGAGATATGGGACAAGGAGGAGGGCTTTCATTTCTTGATATGAGATAGAAAGTAGAGACAATAAAATGGAAATAAAAGAATGAAGAGAGAATAACGAGAGGAAAAGACAAGGAGTCTCAGACAAATATTTTGGCAGTACGGACCAGACACCCCATTCCTAGCTAGCCACCCTTAATCCTCACTCCCTCACCCCCAAATATAATTGCCAATTTTTCTTGTCACTCTCTTCTTCTAGATTTAAGGGTTTATTTGTCTGTTTGTTTAATTAATAATTGGTTACAAGGAATGTATGTCATGGAAATATTCCACAAGTTATACCGTAGAATAATTTTATTATTTTATATTTCAATTGTTATACATAAAGACAATGAGACCCTTGAAAGATCAAAAGAATGTGTAAGATAAGTGGGACAAGATCGACTTTTACATATACTGATCTCATAAGAATTTGAAGGTTGCCTGTCATGCCAAACAATACACGTTCATCTTGGTAAATGAAATCATTCTCTTGGCTGTCTGCTGTTCAGTCACTGCATGCACCCTCATGGATTAAACATAATCTCACATAAAACAAAGTTAAAATACATTAATAAATTAAACGTTAAATATATATTGAAAGAAAAATATAATTAGAGAATTTTGGTCACAAAACATCATATTTATCAGATCACCCCCATTACAAATTTAAACTAATGAGAGGTTATATATTTTTAAAAATGCATGAATTTTTGAATTAATACACTCATTTTATTCTCTTTACTTTCTTTATATGCAACTGACTAATTCAAGTGGCATGCGCGTTACAAGTGCAATTATTATAATAATATGATAAAAAAATTATCAAATTTTGGAGGTAAAATACAAAAATTAGGAAAGACGAAAATGTAGCAAAACCAAACTTGAGGAGGTAAAAGCTGAATAAAAATTAAGACACAGTTTCAAGAAGTGATTATTTTTCTCTCTCTTAATAAAATAGATATATAAATGAGCATTACTTGTAAAAGTACTATCAACGTAATGAACAATCCTTAACGATATAAATGTAGAATATATTGCCGTTTAACCAGTCCAATCATGTCATAAAAGAATTAGGACAAGATTAACACAAGTTTGTTTTTACCCCATGATTCAAGGCATCTTTAGTTGATGCTATAATTTTGTCCCAAGAATTTTTTCATATGTTTTATTACACACAAAATTCTTAACGCGTGCTCGTCCACTGACAAACAAACATATATATATTCGCATTGAATAATTCTTAAACAGAAAAGTTAAAAAATCAAATATGACTATCATTTTGAGACAGTGAAAGTCTAACATCAAAAATTAAACAAATATGGAAGGAAAACAACTGATTGTTCCCATGTCTATTCTCTTTTGTGTTTTGATAAACTTAACACTCGTTCTTCATAATTTCCTGTCCATATTTTTAAGGTTTATCACGAAAAACATGCTAAAGATATTTTTCTGTTGAATTTTTTTAATTAAAATATTGTGGAGTTCTACAAGAATGAAGTTAATTCTTATTAAAAAAGGGAAAAGTAATTAATATTGTTATTAAAGTAGCAAAGTTCCTATTTTCTTGATGAAATTTTGTTACAATGGGAAAATTGATAGGTTGATACATAACCCACAAGTCTGTCTAGTCATCTGAATTCTTGAACGTAATAATCTAACTAAACGAACATACTCCACATCAATAGATTAGTTTCCCCACTCTAATTTTCTTTAATCTAGAGATATAGGTGTCACAAATTTTGCCAAATTAATGAGGTATAAACCAATAGATTAATTTCCCCCCTCTAATTTCCACATCACTTGCTCCGTCAAGAAATGGACCTGCCTCATCATTTCCGTTTCATTTTCCTTTCCTTAATTCTATATGTATATTAATTTGGATATTATAAATGAGATCGACACCCATAGCTTGATTAATTTATGGCATTGAGTTATATCACTAACCCGAAATGAACAATATTTATACACTATTTTATCACTTGATCAATATGTGCCTCTTAATTTATGACAAGTTTGAATGGTTGAAAAATGTTGGGAATTTTCTTTTTGATGCTTTAGTATACGATTGTGCATTGTAATCTTTTGCAAAATTGATGGTATTATAAATATCATGCATATACTCAGATTGTCTCAACAAATGAGGATGATATGGTGAATATTTCATAAACATAGGGATTGGAGAGAAGTATTACAGAGAGGAGCTAGATCCTCTATATTAGCTTCAGTGACAATATTTCTCACGGGTTGAAATAAGTGTTTTTTTTTTCTCTCTTTTTTAATTAACGTATGTCTTTATTTTCTGGGAGAATACGTATTTCTTGTTTCTTTCCTTTCAAGTTTTAATTATGTCAGCTGTTTTATGTAATCTTGATCAATATCATGTATATTGGAGATAAACAGATTAATTCTTATAGATAATGAATGTTATTTATGAGAGTTGTTAGAAGTTAAATGTGAGTTCCATTCTAATTAAACAAATCTACAGTCCTACCATTCAAACAAGTCTACAATATATATATATATATATATATATATATATATATATATATATGGAGCGTAACTCATAGCAAATGATTACCATGAGTACTATTCTAGCAAACTGATCTAACACCGTTCATATGAAGATCTAATGATGAGAAGAAAAAAAATTACCCAGTGGCTGAATAAATTAGGTCAAAATGACGTCGTTTTCTCATGCTACTAGTAGGATTAGCGGCTAGAGTAGAGAAAAAATGACAACGTTTTGGCTTAATTTGTCCAACCGTTACTCTTACTAGTGTCTGAGCAAATTTTTTTATTTTCACCTTTAGATCTTTATATAGACGGTGTAAGATCAATTTGTTAAAATAATACTCATATCAACTATTATATATATATATATCGGTTCAATCAAAGTTTAACCTTTCTGAAAAAATCTACAATTCTATTAGTAAGGAAGCATCAAAACCTTTACTAGTTAGGAGCAGAAAATTAATATGACCTAGTTGTGACTACCTTTGTATCGGCCTTCGGTGCACTAAAACTCTTTTCACCATCCTATTCCAACTCTTGTCAACCTTTGAGTAGTGAGTCTAATGGCTAAATACATAGATATCTTTCCTCCCGAATTATGGGACACTAATTTTATAGATAAATTACAAATTATGATATTTTATATTCAAAACCTTTGAATTGCGGTTCATGGGATTAATTAGCTTGAAAGAATAGGAATTCCAAAAAAAAAAAAAGTTTACTTAATATGATAGGATGGAACTATGGTGCACTTATAGTCACTATAGTGGGATCCAAAAAAAAAAATTGTTTAATTTCTTTAGCTTTTTATTTTTAATTAGTTTACATAGAGAATTGCTACCACCTTTTTCTGCCCTACTTTGATGATAAAGCAAAAGCAAGAGAAAAGCAAAGGAGAAAAGAAAATACATAAAAGAAAAAGGAAAGGAAAGCTAATAAAGAAAGGAGAGAAAGAGAGGACACAAAGACAGAGGTTCTCCAAACCCCATGATTAATTTCAAAATACTTTCTCTCTTCTCTCTCACTCTCTCTCCAAAAGGAGGAGCTTGTATCAGTTTCCTCTACCTCTACTTAATCTAGAGTAGGAAGACCTCTTAAAGTTTCTCTAAAAGCACCTCCTTCCTATTTGGGGAGCTTCAATTCTAATTTAAAACCAAAGTAGCTAGCGAAACAAAGCAAGGAAAATAAATACTTTTCTTCATCTTTCTTCTTCTTCTTTAAGTATTATTATTGTTGAAGGCAATGAATAGATCAGGTTTTTTGCAAAGCTCACCGGTGCAACAACTGATGGCGGCCGGCGGCCCTAACTGGTGGAACATCAGTAGTAATATGAGGCCTGCACCTCCTCCTCCTTCACAACTCATCTCTCATTCTAATTTCTTGGCTCCTCCACCTCCCAACAATCTCTTTCCTCAATACACACCACCGCCTTCTTCTTCTTCTCCTTGGCATGATCATATCCAAGAACTTCCAGAGTCATGGAGCCAAATTCTCATGTAAATCTCTCTCTCTCCCTCCCTCTCTCTCTGGGATTCATGACCTTAAGCCTTTCAATATTAAAAGACTACTACTTTTTTCCTTTTTCCTTTTTCCCCCCCCCTTCCCTTTTTGCTATTATTCAGTCCAGTTTAGTTTAACAACCGAGCAGAAAAGATATATACATGATTACAAAGGGCATACCTGAGGCTGAGGCTAAACATTTGTTTTACACAAGTATAAATCAAGTGTTTTGATCCAGTACCGACACAGATTTCTAGTTTACAAAAACATTCTTCAACTTAATGTTCTTGTACCATTGAGAATTAGTGCATGTTCTTTGATCCGGAAAACAATTATTTATCTTAAATTCTCTCTCTCTCTCTCTCTCTCTCTCTCTAAGTGTATAATAGAAATATAGTACATAATTAATCAGTTGAGGTTGTTGTATGGTTTTATAGGGGTGGACTAGTTGTTGAAGATCAAGATAAGTCAGGTTTGAACCATATTCAGCATCAAGCAAAGAAGTTGGAGAATTGGGAAGAGCAACTTTTATACCATCATCACCAGCAGCCTCCAAATGGTGCTAATTCTGTAGATCATGTAAAGCAAGAAAACTCCGCAAACAGCTATCATCATCAAGTGTTTGGTACTCATGGAAATAATAATGCAGAATTAATCCAGGCAGTTGCAGCAACAAAACCTAGTTGGCCTCAAATGATGCCGGTCTCATCTCCCAACTCTTGTGTTACGAGTCTAAGCAGTAACATGCTTGATTTCTCTCACAATAAGGCCGATGGCAAGCATCCACCACCAGATCGTTCCTCCGAGGTAAATGGTTGATTTTAGGGTTTTAAGATCAATTTCAAGATTTTTAATCAACATGTAGGATTAAGTCTAAATTAATTCATTGGGTATGCAACAATTTTGCTAACAACTAAATTATACATGAAAATTAATTTTAGATCTAAGGACTCAATAATTTTATTTTGAGATAATAAATTCTCCAAATTAAAAATATCTTTTTAAAGGTGGCCAAGAAAAATTATAATTTCTAAACTTGTTGTTTCTTGATCTACTGTGAAGTGCAACAGCACAGCCACCGGCGCGGTAGCAAAGAAAGCTAGAGTTCAACCTTCTTCCTCAACTCAGTCGTCTACCTTCAAAGTAATCAACAAAACTCACTCACACATCTCTCTCTATCTCTCTCTCTTTCCTCCGTGATATATATTTTGGATGTAACTATATGTCTTTCTTGATTGTCCATTTCTCAAGCATGGTGATTCTTAGCTATCTATATATCTCTTATTACATCCACACAAACAAGAAGAAAAAATCATTCAAATTACACATAAAAAGTGAAATAATTATTGCCAAGCAAGTTTATATTATTGTTGCCTTTAATTTGCTTTGTATTAATTAATTAATTTTTGTAATGTGAAAATTGATTAAGCAGGTGAGGAAAGAAAAATTAGGAGACAGAATAACAGCTCTTCACCAGCTTGTTTCCCCATTTGGAAAGGTAATTAAATTTATTAAGCACTAAACCTATATAATTACCAAGGTTCTTGGACCCATCGAATCGAAAAAAGTACCGGGTAGATAGGTCATTGGTCCAACCAGTAGTCGAACCGTTATTGATCTAGTGACGTCATTAATATATAAAAATATATATTATTAGTAATTAATAAAATTTTAAAAAATCTCATTTTTTATGAACTGAAACACAATAAAGTTGAGTTATAATATTACTAAATGTGGTTAATTTTAATATAAAATTCTTTTTTGTACAAAAAAAAACTAGGTCATTGGGTCAATAACCAGTTTTACCGGTTGAACCACCAGTCCGACCGGTGGATCAAACGAGTTTTGACCAAAATTAATTTTTTTGTTCAAACTGAACCGGAGTGTTAACCAATTCCGATTTTATCGATCGGATAGACGATCCAGTCCAGTTTTTAAAACCATGATAATTACCAAATAATTATTATACTAGAACCTATAAATAGATATTCTTTAAATTAACAGATGAAAGTTCTTTTTATTCTTTGTCAACTATATATCTAGGGGATTGTGCTCTTTAATCATCCTATTTTTTTTTTTAGGGTTTTGTTGATTTTTAGCTTTTTTTTCTTTTATGTTTTTGCAGACTGACACAGCTTCTGTGTTGCTAGAAGCAATTGGGTACATAAGATTCCTTCAGAGTCAAATTGAGGTGATGTTGCTTCCTTTTGATGTTATGTTTTTACAAACTATCATAAAACCAGTATTGATGCCACATTTCTATATATATATATATATATATATATATATATATATATATATATATACTTAAAGCTTCAGTACTTGTATAGCTCAGTGTTCCTTCAGTTATTGAAGTTGTAAAAATATTAGTTATTCTTTTTCAATCTTCAATTCTTTTTCCCCCTTAAATACAGGCCCTCAGCTTGCCCTACTTGGGCAGTGGATCAGGAAACAACATGAGGCACCAACAGTCTGTAAGATATAGATTACTCCCATGTACTCATGTCTCACTTCCCAATGCATGTACAAACAACTCTCTCTTGTAGTCTCTCCCTCTGTTGTCCCGCAATGAGTGTCACAGTTGGCCACAAATGGATGTCACATTTTCAAAAACCATGCTAATACATATGTCTATGTTCGTTATCTTAAGGATCGATATTGAAAATCGTGTCGAAAACTTATAATTTTCTAAATTTTTTTTAACTCTGGTGAAAATACAAAGTGTGACGTACATTGCAGGGGAGAGGTAGTATGTATATATGTCAATTTGAATAGGTATTTTGTCAAAATGTACGTTGTGTATTATGTGTAAAATTATTATAAGACATTATTGATGAATGATTGTGTTATTTGTGTTAATTTGTAGGTTCAAGGGGAGAGGAATTGTTTATTTCCTGAAGACCCTGGTCAGGTATATATGCTTTATTGGATCCATTACCACCTCAAAGTCTTGTATGTCCTTAATTATAATTATATATTAATTGATAAAGGTAACAACTTGCTGTCTCTCGTTTCTTGAAAGAAAGTTTTGAAAACACAAGTGTAGCGGCTTTATAATACACTTTTATCTTATGAAATTACTATTACAAAAGAATAGTTAAAGACTACTTTAGTTGCATTAAATTGGGAAAGGTTGACTTATATAACTTAATGAAATTGCTAACTATATATCTTTGTAATGTTTAATCTCTGAAACAGTTGTTGAATGATAATAACTGCATGAAGAGAAAAGTGGCTCCTGAGCAGGTACTTGTCGTCTGACGTATATTCCCTCCGTCTAAAGATGAAAGACTTATTTAATTTATTTTAATCTTTTTAGATGCATTTTAAGATTTTCTTAAAATTAAAATATAAATGTAGTTTGAAAAAAAAATATTGAAAATTATATTTCTTTTGTTTCAAAATATAACGAAATGATGTTTAATTTTATTCTAAAATAAATGAGCAAAATAACTTTTGAAAATATAATAATCATAATGATAAGTTGTCTCCTTAATACTTACATTTTAAATTGCTCTAACCGAAAGAAAGAGTACATTATATTTAAGTCAAGTGGGACGAAGTAGGGCGTATATGCATACTTGTACATTAACTTATATTCTTTTTTTTTTTATTCAAACCAATTGTAATTATTTAAAAAAAAATTTAATTGGGGGTGTTGCAGGAATGTGATGAAGAGGGAAAGAAGGACCTGAGGAGTAGAGGTTTATGTCTGGTCCCTGTATCTTGCACAGTCCAAGTTGGGAGTGAGAATGGAGCTGATTATTGGGCTCCGGCAGCCATTGGAGGCGGTTTTCAATGAGCTAATGACCCAGCTTGGAGGTCACGTACGGCCGCCGGCACACTAGAGAGCTTCAAAATTTGAAATTGATATAACATCATGAGCAGTCACTCTGCTGAAATTTTAAGGCTGATTGCTCATGATGCTATGCATGCAATTCTTTATCCGATGTTTACTATGTGTGCTAGCTAGCTATATCTTTTATGTTCAGCCTGGATCAAAGTCCTTGAAACTATCTAATTTAAAATAATTAAGCTTAATTATCTCTCTTTAATTACCTTTCTTTATTCGGCTACACGTGCTTAATTAATTTCATGCAAGAATTAATTCATGTCGATTACTTGTGCATTGACTATGCACTAACAGAGAAAACAGTACACGACTCCAATTCAAAATTTAAGACTCCCGTACTCTTTTATCTCTATTAGTAAATAATCAGTGAACAGATCAATCCGTCCTATATCTCTCTAGCTCACACACAAATCCATTAGATTAATTAACATAAATATCAAATATGTCTTCATGCACATTGTGATGTGTTCTAATTGTTATGTTGTGGCTCACCTATATATTGAGCTTCTTCCTGGGGTTGAATCAATAAAGGAACAAGTTAAACCAACTTTTTAGAACACATACCAGCCAACATACCACTGTCATGGATCATTAATAGTATTTTGTTTTTACCCATGTTCGAAATTAAAACTTTCTGACTTTACGTTTGTTTGAAAGCACCATGAATAATTTCATGTCCTCGGTCTTGATTCTTGAACTATGAAAATTAAAGAACTCCAGCTTCAGATAGGAAGATATCAATGCATATGCTAAACCCTTTAGTTATATATGTGTGTGTCAGTGTTTGTATATGTGTTTTTTTTTTCTTTATATCTAATTTAGGTTGTATATATTTGATCATGTTTTTCAGACTTTAACTTGTGCACAATTAATACAGCAAATCATGTCTATATTGAAGCTGATTAATGTATTTTAGATGTTCTTATGCCATGAATTTAAACTCTTCTAATGGCTGATGCATGTATAATTAATTCTCCCCTCCCACACACAAAAAAAAAAGAGTTTCATTTTTTCAATTATTCTTCTTCTGAAAAAGGAGCCACATTATTTATAATGATAATATAAAATAGCATAATAATATCCTCATATTTATCATAATAATAATATTTTTTCCTGTTTTATCACTACTAAATTTACCACACAATATATAGATAGGCTATGAGACAAGATAGGACATGAAAGGTACTGTTTAGTCTTTGTTACATTTCCATTTATGCATATGTTATTTCTCTCCATAAATAATAAAAAGTAAAAGTAAAGAGACTTGAGATAAATTAAGCTAAGCTAGGAAAAAAGTGTGAAGGAATACATTTTCCCTTATTTGCTTATCATGGAAATAGATGAATGAGAGTGATTTATATATAAGATATGATTCCTTTCCTTTCCATTCTCCTTCTGTTCATGAATCTGGACAATATTTTTAAGTTTAAGAAAATCATTAACTGCTTCACCTTTAATTGTATTCAACTAATTTTCCTCTTTCTTAGTCTTTTCTCTCTCCAAATTTATGAACCATATATATTGAATCTAATTAAACTTTCCTAGCTAGTTTGTTGTTTCATCCTTGGTCATGAATTAAGCTTATCACTTGCAGAAGCAGCAAGTAAACCCTAGCTAGGGTCCCTCATGCCTACTTATTTATTCCATTGTTTCCCATATTAACTCTTTACTTGCTACTTATTTATCCCAACAATGACCAAACAGAGAAACAATGTTTGAAATAATTGTTTAAAAGACTTGAATAATACTCCCTCCTTTCCGAAATATAAAATGTTTGACTTCTTAAATTCAATTTAAAATATTGTTAAATTTTAAATTAACATGACTTTGTTTAATTTTTAAACAATAGAATTTTGAAGATTGTAAACTATTAATTACAATGTTTATTGTTTTCAAAAATTAAATGAATGTCATTTTTATTTTTTTTGAAACAGCCAATTGACTGAGAGATTTTATTGCTCCAAGTTATTCGAAATCACCAAATGGATAACACCAAGATGAGCATATCATCCGACCAAAAAACAGGAACATAAAAATGATCAAACATTTGAGCTAACTCAGTACGTTAGACCATGGGTTACCCTATTATTAGTCCTGCCGACATGTGAAAAAATTACAGATTCAAATACCAGTGGTGAGGCCTTCTATTTACATGCATATCAATACCCCAAGGTTTGAAAATGAAAGTCCTATTTAACTTATTGACTCTTTTTTATTGCCTAGATTACAATGACCAGATAAATAAAAAAAGTCAAATAACAAATTTTATTCCTTATAAATTCAATATTGAAAAACACAATAATATGAAAAATTATGTCTAAATATGTTTTTTTTTTAAATTATAAGGAGGATGTTCTATCTTTTTAAATATATTTAATTATTTTAAAAAGAGAGAGATGGAAGTACTATCTTTTTAAATATATTTAATTATTTTAAAAAAAAAGAGATGGAAGTACTATCTTTTTAAATATATTTAATTCAGGCGAATTTCGGGCGAGAACCGCCCCCGTCCCCGGTTGTGGACTAATATGTAGGGCTAGAGCATCAATCCAACTCTCTATCTTTGCTAGATCCAGTAGACAGAAGATGTTAGTAAATGAATTGGGCTTGTAAGTGCCCTCTTATGTTTTACCCTATCTGGACAAAGCACATAAATATTAATTGCTGTGTTTGGCAATTCAAAATTACATTGTTGAATTAGAATGAAAAAAGTCTTTGTAATTCCATGAAATTGTAACAAATTTAAATTATGACAGTTTAGTTTCAAAGGTTGAAAACTGAGCCGTCATTTATTACCTAATACGAGAGTTGTCGAAGTAGTTGAAGGTTCGTTCTCCTGATCAAATGAGCACGAGTATAAGTCTATTATATTGTAACGTACTTAAATAAATGAATTGGCATGAACTATATAGTTAATTTTACGAGACACTCAATGTTGGCGAGATGTCGTCATTTATATATATATATTGTATTTTTTAAATTGCAAATAAAAGTAGTTGCTAGTAAAATTATCAAAAAATAAAGGCATCATTTTAAAAAAGAAATTTGGGTTATTTTAATAGAGAAATTGGATATTGAAAAAAATATTGAGATTAATCTTGTAGACAATCTTCAATTGCCGGTTTTAGAATTAGATACAGCGCAGGCTTTAGTATTAACTGGGCCTAGAGATGATCCGAGTAAGAGCTTAAAGACGTAAATCAATAGTTAGGGTTGGGCCTGATTCAGTTTGGTGGACTTCGAATTTCAGAGTTAACAGTTTAGTTACCTTTGTCCTCATGCTTTGGTGCCCTAGAAATTATGCTATGTATTATCCTCCAACATATGATCTCCATCCTCATAAAAATGACTTAAATATATTTTTCACTTTAATTAAATCTAAGATTCTTAATTGTAGAATCTCCCGAAATAAAAAATACAATATTCAACATAATACTCCAAAAATATGTTTAAAAATATTTCTAACAAGTCCAAAAATGTTTTAAAATATTTTAAAGAGACTAAATATTTGTACATGGATTCACAATCTCTACACTTGAAATCAAGATTTTAGAGTATTTTAATAGAGTCTTGTTATATGTGACGATAAATTTATATCAATAATAAATATCAACGAATATAAATATGGGATAAATTAAAAGTAAGAAGAATTCTACACTAATTTATTTTATCTTATTATTTACCGTTTAAAAATAATTTTAATCTAAATTCGTCATAAAATTTATATATATATATATATATTCCCACTTTAAGACCTCATTTTAATATGATAAATTTTTCACTAGAAAAGTCGGCTTTTATACGAAGTATGATGGGTACGTGTTGTGGGGGGCGGGACATTTATTTAATGTCGGGAAAATATTTCAGTTCTTCAAACTATTAATAAATGTACCAAAGTGATAAAAAAAAAAATATTCCAATACTGAATATTCAAGGCTATATAATTCACTTTAAAACAGTTTGCCAATAAAATTGCCTATAATTGTAATTCATTTCGCGATAAGAGTCTCAAATTATCAAAAGTTTTGTTTAGAAAAAATTATCACTTTTTAATTTATATAAAATAACACAATCAATTTTAATTTATCAAAATAATTTCACTGTGACAAGTAATTTAGAAAAAAAATATGAATTAAAATTAAAATTTTAAAATTTATAAACAAGGAGACACCATAGTTCTAATGCTTGAAAAATAAGAAAGGTATAAAAGCATTCATGTACTCTATTCTCTATTCGTGTAATATCACAGTGTCACATCAGAATATTGTTGGATAATTTGATATGTACACAAATTTCTAAATTATTATTAATATATTCGTGATATTTTGGTTAAATTTATAATGGTCTAAAATAGTCTAAAGAATACTAAGGTAGCAAATGGAATACGATTTAATAGTTGATTACGCAAGTGGCATTTTTTATATTTTCATAAAAAAATGTCTTGAGTATACTTTTTGCACAAAAAATTAAAAATAAGAAAAGTAAAACAATAGTATGAATAAGCTCTCATTTTACTTAAAATCGACCTCAAACAAAAGTATATTAAAGTTGTGTTTATTTATCTCTTAATATTTTTTAATAATTTTATATATGAATCGGTAAGAGGATAAAGTTATTTATTAAAATTTTGATTGTCTCTTTATCGATAAGACATAAAATTAAGTTCAAATCATTAAGAGTTACTTCTTAATAAAATAAATTTGATATTTTTTTTATATAAATATATTTAACAATACCACTCATTTTTATTAAATTAAATATTTAAAATTATTAAATAAAATTTTATTATTTAAAATGATAAAATAATGTCATTAAAAGACAATTCATTTTTTAATTATTAAATAATTTTTTATATTTAAATATTATTTCATTTAAATAATTTTATTAAAATATATTAATTATTTTAATTTTAATTATTTAATTTTATCAAATACAACCTAAAGATTCTTATTTTCTCTTAAAGGTTGCGGACCTTATTAAAAGATTTTTCAGAGTAACATTTTATAGTATTTAAAATGTACTTTTTTTGACATTTGTAATCACACAATTTTTTTGTATACTTTAATCATCGATGGGGTTACGGAAGGAGTAATATTCAAAAGAGACCGGCACATGCCTAATAGTCTAATACGACTACTTATTTGCTACGTGTACGTCTCATGACCTCACCCAATCAAAATTTTGACTTTTGGTGGTTTGACCTTTCCGTTTGAATCTGTAATGAAGAAGCTCCAAAATCTTCGCAAATTATTAATTCCTTTACCATAATAAT
Organism: Hedera helix; assembly: GCA_947179155.2. Taxonomy (NCBI): domain Eukaryota; kingdom Viridiplantae; phylum Streptophyta; class Magnoliopsida; order Apiales; family Araliaceae; genus Hedera; species Hedera helix. The sequence goes on from OX359278.1 coordinate 42,345,103, forward strand.
ATAGTGCGACGTCTTAATTATTTACACTCTTGCATATATGGCGATTAATTCTGCGTTTAAGTAAACACTATAGCATTCATGTTGTATGCTCTCTTCGTTCTCAAAACACTGAAAATTATGTTTCAAAAAAAAAATAAGTGAAAGACACTGCCTAAAAAATAGAGTGAAAGACGGAATATTCCGCCGGACATTAAGTTGAATAAAATTTTGTCGGGATTAATTCAGTTAAAAATATATTAAGTTGATGAATTTATTGCTGTCGTCGAAGATAATATATTGTTGACGGAATTTATTTCCAATGAAAACATGCGTCGGAAATATGATGCCACATGGTTCTTGTTGATAATGGAAACTTTTATCTCTGACGAAAATTCCGTCAGAAATACTTTATTTCAACGAAAATATATATTTTTTTTGCATTTTCTAGATTTTTAAACCGCATTTTTGTACCTATAAACCTGTTTTATCTCAGCAACACATACAATAATCTATATCGAGAACACATACAAAGTAATTATACCAACAACAACATATATATGTACACGTCCCCGGCAGTAACAAATGTAAACTAATTTACTATAACTTGTACAAAAAATAGTATAAAATATAATGAATTACAAAACAAAACTAAACTAAACTAAATCAAGCTAAACTATATTGATTTACAAAATTAATTTGGCAATCGAGTCAATTTTTGGATTGGATTTAGGTGAAATCCGATCCAAAAATGTCACTTTAAAAAAATAGATCAAGTTAATTTTTGAATCGGATTTAGATGAAATCGGGTAAAAGGAACAGAAACGACAAAAAATATCAATTTAAGGACCAAATTGACGAAAAATGTATTTTATGAACGACTTTGAAAATAAATAATGACTTGAAAGAATAGAAGTGACATTCAATCGCATGTTTGTGTGGTAGAAAAATATGAAAGAAGTATTATAGAAGAAAAGTTGGTGCAACTTTCTTTCCATTTATTTATTTTTCTCTTCACTAACACTCAACTACTTTGACATGCATATACTTCCCATGGTTTTTTTGTTATATATTCTTTTGTTATTTTTTCCCTCCTCATTCAAGTTTGGGCCTAACGACCAATTACCTTTAGAGTCTAACGGGGAACTACACGAGAATGATTGGTTACATTAAATTTTGCAACTACAACAATGACACTGGAAATAGAAAGTTTTCGGATAATTTTCTGAACAACGTTTAGTATCAACTAGAAGAGATCTTTTCCAAAGGAAAAAATATTTAAAAGGAAAAAATATTCAGTAGTCTTGGACTATAGTCATGTGGTATTTTAGATCAGTCACATCTCTTTATTTTAGCTGTATCTCACTGCATGTAACTCTGAACCTACTAAAATGAGGAGGGACCTACTAAAATAGATAAATATAATTGGCCTGAAATATCACGTGACTGTGATCTGAGACTACTGAATAATTACTCTTTCTAAAGACGGACATCATGAAGCCTGGCAGCACGCCTTTTGGGTTCCTGTCGACCGCCGCTATTAATTTTTCCCCTGCACAGAAACTTGAGGTAAACGACTACCCCATCTAGTTATTGTATTTGTTACATTTGTTACACATATATGTGACCCCTCATTATTCAACGACTATTTATAATAAATATTTAAAAGAATAATACCCCTATTTTTTGGTATCTCACATAAATTCTTGTATAAACAAATATCATGATAATATCCAATATTAACAATCGTAATATTATAATTATCAGACTATATATACGTATAGAATATATATATCATAAACAAACATAACCCCTTGTGTACAATGAACGTAGACTCTCAAGAAATCTTGGTTTTAGTTTCAGTTCATATACTTTTTTCCTTTTTTTATTCATTAATTTGAACAATTTTTGGATGTTTGTTTGATTTGATCAACAGGGTATGAAATTGGAGGGACGTGTGAATTCCACCAGTTGTTTACCAAGAACACCAAAGATGACAAGGGTGGAAAGGGGCGTAATAATGCCTATAGACGATTCCTATATAAAAAATTCAACGCAACTCCAATTGACATGGAAAGTGCAGCTGTTGCCCTAATTTGCCTTCAACAAAACACCCTTTCATTGCCATTAGAGCTCTTCCTGATTTAGCTGGTGGTGGTTCTTCTGTCTCCAACGATCAAAATTCAGTCGATAATTTCAATCACACTAGCTATCATGTTTGTCAATAGTTTCTTTTTCTTTTTGTCGTTATGATATTAAAGACTTTTATGACGATATACAATTTACGTGTTAAACTTCCATTTATTTAAGAGATTGAATTGTGATTCAGTTATAAAACTTATCGATTAATAAAATAATTCTACTTTTATTATGATAACATGTGTTCACAATTCAATTATAAAACTTATCGATTAATAAAATAATTCTACTTTTATTATGATAACATGTGTTTAATTGATTCTTATTAACGTGTATAAGTTCATTTTTTTTCATTTTTTCTTTCTATTAAAGTACTATTTTTTTAAATTAATATTGACTACCACGCCTCAGATAGGTGATATTACCACACATTAAACATATCAACTCTCAAGACGCTGGTATATAAAAACATTGTGCTTGGTAATTAAAATATATATAAAAACATTGTGCTTGGTAATTAAAATAGATGTATTAAATTTAATTGATTCTTTAATCAGTCAAAGCCGGCTTGGGACGGCGATGTGATTGGTTACCCGGCCTGTGCTTCCTACAACTGGGCTCACATGGATCCACATTCCCACCTATTTTAAACCACTCAAAACGGTCCAATTCTTTTCTTCTTCTTTTTTTCTAAATTTATTTATGATTGGACGGCTGTTGAATTTGGTCGAATTCATGTACCCTCACTATAAAGTCTAAACTTCCAAAAGACACACTATACCCCCACATTCATTTACTCCAACCACCCTCGTGGACCCCATACCATTACTTACATTATACAAATAATATGATTTGATAATAATTATATTTATTTTAATCATTAAAAAGTAAATTATGACATATATTTAAATATTATATTATATTTTTTAATTATTAAAATAAATATAATATTTAAATATTATACATTTATAATTATTTATTTCCGTGTATAGAAAGACGGTCACATTGGCCTCTCAACATTGGTTTCTAAAGTATACTCAATGACCACATTAGCCAAACAATCAATTACCTTCTCCTTTTTATTATATATAGGTCGTTTTAAATTATTTTTTTAAAAATATAAAATATTTTATATATATTTTAAAAAAATAATTATTTTTTATTTTAATTTTAAAAATAAAATAATTAAGAGAGAGAAGAGAAATAATTAATTTATGTATAAGTAATAATAAAATTTTAAATTAATATTAATTATATAACATAAATATTAATAATATTTTTTAATATGTGTAATTATATTTTAAATGATATATATAATAAAAAGGAGGGGATAGTTATTATGACGGCTAATCTAACAAGTTTAATTAATCCAAAAATAAGGCCTAAAGCCTCAACCTTAAAGGTTGCGTTTGTCATTCCAAGAACCGTCCAATTTCGCGCTAGCACAAAGAATCAGGTAATTTCCGTTAATTATCATCATCCCTCCTAAAAAACTCAAAAATATCAAACACCTTCCTAAAACTCCCACCCTTCTCTCCTACTTACACCCCATGTCCGCCTCCGGCGCCGCCACCTCAGATCAAATTCTCCACCATATCACCGCCTTCATCTCCGAAACTCTCTCACAGTCCGACCTCCGCCGGCGCATCTTCTCCACCTTCCGCCAAAAACACTCTTCTTCCGACCAAAACATTATCAGACCACTAAACCTCGCGGTGGAGACTCTAGAAAATGCAGTCTCCACGGCCAGTATCTCCGTCCAGTCATCGTCTCTCCAATTAGCCGAAAAGCTCCTCAATTCTTATCCTCAAGACCCACTTTCCTCCTTTCTTTTGTCACTAATTTACTCTCTCTTACATCGTCCCATTGATTCTGCCCTTAGTCTCCTAGAAGTATTCCACTCCAACCCTTCACTCGCAAGATCAGAAATTGCACCCGTTGTGTTCGAGGAATTGTTTCTAGTTCATTTTCTACCTGTTCTTCAATGGTACAATGAGCAAAGATCAAGAATTTTGTCCTCCTTGCCTAAGTGCTCTGGCTATGATAGTGATGATCAATCGATTTATGTGGAATCAGTGGGAGTTTCGTGCCCGACTTTGTTGTCGAAAATGAATGGGGATCAGGCTTCAGAGTTGAAGGAATTAGAGAGAGATTATGAGGATGTTCTTGATGAGAATTGCAGGGTGTTTGTTTGGTACTTTAAAGAAGTTTTGGTGAATGGAGATGAAAGCAGATTGATTGATCCGCCATCAGTGGTTCTGGAAACTATTGATAAAGGCGATGAATTTGGGTATAGCAATGATGATGGTGATGAGAACATTGAAGCAGATGAATCTGAATTGAAGAATGGACGATATAATGTAATGCTTATTTTTCCAAATTCAATCTTTTCTTTGTCTCTCTACTTTTTGTTCTTGTGCCATTTGAATTTCGATTTGCTAGTAGTTCTTATATGTTCAATTCTTTAACACCATTTTGATCTTCATCTTCATCACCACTATATTCATATTTCAACTACTATATACTCCCTTTATCTTTGATTAAGAGTCCCATTTGACCATTAGATTTTTTTAGGCATTGTTGCGAAAAAAACTCATTTAAAATTAATGTTTAAATGTGTTCTAGGCAAACTTTAATACAAATAAAACACTACTAAAAAGCAAATGGAACCCTTTGTTTAGGACGAAGGGAGTCTTTCATTAGGCTTTTCAACTGCAAAATCATAGGATTTTCTGGATTGACATTGGTGAGTAATATCATACTAATCATAATTTTCACAATCATCAGCTTTTTTATCATCTTTGTCATGGTGGTTGTTGTAAAATTGTTTTTCATTTAATTTTGGTTTGATGTTGTCCTTGTCTGTGTATCGTGAGGTTCTTCTATTACTTTCTTCCTTTTTTAGCAGGTAAGTGTAGTATAAATTATGTTTACTTCCGACCACTATAGTCCACATTCATTAATTTGTGTTTGTTCATGTTATTAAAAAGATTGACAAATTAAACTAGCACAACCTTTTCATTTATGAAAGCTTGGTTTCTCTATTGAAAATGAAGCTAATGCTGGTACATGTTTACTTTCTTGTTCGATGTTTGGTTCATTATTTGAAAGTGTAAAGAAATTATTAAAAAAGATTGACATTTTCAATGCTAGTATTTTATTAGATTCTTAGGTGCACTTTTTGTAATCTGGAGTACTACCTACAATATAAGTCACTCGGTTATACACGTATGGAGCACCGTCTTAAAACACTCCATATGTCCAAAAATGGGAGTTCCATATGACATTTTTATTTTTTATTTTTTTAGGCATACTATTGTTTGTCTTGGACACATAAATTTTTCGTTGATTTTGGTCAGTATTATATGCATAGAAAAAGTTGAAAGATCACATCCGATTTCACTTTTGGATGGAGTGAGCATAAATGAAAGAAAATAAAATTTGGATTTAATCATCATAACATTGACTTTGCTATAATTACCAATAAAGAATAAGTCTTCACGCTTTTTAATTAAATTCTCTTGTTTTTTATTTTTTGTCAACGATGTTATTAATGGATTCACTGAATTATTGAAACTCCTGTATAAGCCACATATGTAATATATTTATATATGCATATGGGTTTTTGATTAATTAGTCAATGTCAACTTTTTCCTTTCTGTATCTGAGAACCACAGATATTCAGAGTCAACCAGTTTTTTGTATATTTTGCTAGACATGTGATTAATGACCTGTCAACTTCCTGTAGCCAATATGGGCTGAAGAAGAAAAGTCAGTTGAATTTAAAAGAAGCATGACCAAAAACCTCTCCAAGTTTCCATCTTTTTTTCCTGAAAGGGTCTCTCTCAAAGTCCTAACTAACAAAAAATCTTCAAGAAAATCAAGAGCATCATTCAAGAAAGATTCTGATTCTGAACTCGAGACTTCTGCAGAAAAAAGTTATACTTCTTCAGATTCTGAAGGGGAGAAAGAGGTAATGATATTAACAATAACAAGAACTGTTATTCTCCATTGACTGATTTTCCTAAGCAGTTCACTTTTGTTATACGGGAAATTCATCTGTCTTGTAGGAAAAGGATCAAAACATTGCAGATTCTAGACAAAGCCAATCACAGAATCAAGAGCAGCCCAATTCTGCTGCAGAGTCAAGCCGGTACATGATTTAGAAACAAATACTGAAAAATTACATTGGTTTTCCATTGAATCTTCATTCAATTTTTTTCCTGTGACCAGTTCTCCAGATCCTGTCATGTTAGATAACGAAAACCCTCCTGGTGGAGGAAAGCATGCAGCTCCTAAGGATTTTGTCTGTCCCATAACAAGTAACATATTTGATGATCCAGTGACTCTTGAGACAGGACAGACTTATGAACGAAAAGCAATCCAAGAATGGATTGATAGGGGAAACTCCACTTGCCCTATTACACGACAGAAGTTGAATGGCACTCAACTGCCTAAAACAAATTATGTGCTCAAACGTCTGATTACAAGCTGGAGAGAACAGAATCCCGGTTCAGCTCTAATACAGTCTGAGAATCAATACCAAGAAAGTGAACCAAATTTCAGCTCTGGCAAGCCTTTGGCTTCTCCTGACAGTGTCATAAGCCAAGCTACTATGGATGGCACTGTTGGCGAGCTGCGACTTGCAATCAAGAACCTTTGTATGTCTGAAATACTGAAGGAGTCTGAAATGGCTGTCCTCCGGATTGAGTGGTTCTGGCGGGAAGCTAACATTGAAGTAGATATTCAATCTATGCTTTCAAAACCACCTATTATTAATGGTTTTGTGGAGATTCTTTTTAATTCTGTTGATGCTCGAGTCTTGAGGGCAACAGTTTTTCTTCTTTCTGAACTTGGGTCGAGAGATGATAGTGTGATCCAGACACTAATAAGAGTAGATTCTGACGTTGAATGTGTTGTAGCACTCTTCACGAAGGGGTTGCTAGAGACTGTTGTATTGATTTATCTGTTAAGACCTGCAGTTATGAGCCTTATCAATACGGACATGGTGAATTCCCTCTTGGCTGTCCTAAGAAAGAAAGAAGATGATTTTCTTAATATGTGTATGAAGCCTAAATCAGCTTCAGTGCTTTTGCTCGGACAGATTCTTGGAAGTGCAGAGGAAAGCACAACATCTGGAGTTATGAGTAGGTTGATTTCGGAAAAAGTGATTGCAAATATTGTGTCCAGCTTGGAAGCTGAGTGGCAAGATGAAAGGATTGCAGCTGTTAGCATCTTGTTGAGATGTATGCAGGATGATGGCAATTGCAGGAACATCATTGCTGATAAGGCTGAATTGGCTCCAGTTTTAGAGAGCTTCCTGGGGGCAAATGATGATGAGAGATTTCAGATAGTTCAATTTCTTTCAGAATTAGTTAAATTGAACAGGTACTTCCTCCTCCTTTTTCTTGATTCCATCTAGGCCTGTATATTTATAAATGTTCAATTACAGCTTATAGCAAGATCAGTAATTTTTCTATGTTTGAATTTCTTCAGAAGGACATTTAATGAGCAAGTCCTCCATATCATAAAGGATGAAGGTACTTTTAGTACAATGCACACCTTCCTCATATATCTGCAAACAGCTCTGCAGGATCAATGTCCTATTGTAGCTGGTCTTCTTCTCCAACTTGACATTCTGGTTTGAATCTTTCTCTCAATCTCTCATTTTCTCTGTCTCTCTCAAAATTAATCCTCAGAGTAAGTTAACCATGACTGTTCTAATGTTAGGTGGAGCCAAGGAAGACAAGTATATATCGAGAAGAGGCAATAGATACTCTTATTTCATGTCTTAGAAATTCAGACTTCCCTGCTGCTCAAATAGTGGCTGCTCAGACGATTTTGGCCCTCCAGGGGAGGTTCTCTTATTCTGGGAAGCCCCTAGCCCGGGCTTTTCTTCTCAAATCTGCAGGACTTGACAAAAGTTATAAATCTCTAATGCGAAAGGAGCAGCTAATTGGAACATCCGAGGAGAGTGAAGAAACTACGGTTAGCTCCATTTATTTTCTCTTTTGCATTAGTTCAGTACTATACTATTTAAATGTTCCCTTTTAATATTGCATGCATCCGTCCAATCTACAGGAAGAGGAGAATGCTGCTGAGGGATGGGAGAGAAAAATGGCTTTTGTTCTGGTCAGCCACGAGTTCGGCCTACTGTTTGAGGCTTTAGCAGAAGGCTTAAGGAGTAAACATGCAGAGTTATGCTCAGCATGCTTTGTGTCCGCCACATGGCTCGTTCACATGCTTACCATTCTTCCAGATACCGGAATTCAAGGAGCAGCCCGAGTCTGCTTGCTCAAGCGCTTCGTATCAATCTTCAAGTCAGCAAAGGACACAGAGGACAGAGCCCTTTCCATGCTCGCTCTAAGCAGCTTCATTCGTGACCCTGGTGGGTAGCTATTTATAGAAATTGAATCTCTTTTTTTAATGTAGAAATGGTGCTAGATAATGTAGTACTATAATGGCATACTTACTAGAATCCCCTTGCTTTGAGTATGTTTTCCTTGCATGAAATGGTGATATAATAGTTTATGTTCTCATATTGACATTCGGAATCAGAGGGGCTGTGTGATCTAACCTCCTACATGAAGGATCTCTTGAAAGGCCTGAGAGAGCTCAAGAAGTCCTCTTTAGTGGCTCTTGAGATGCTGAAAGTTTTCTCAGAAGGGAATGATTCTAGTAATGTTAGTTTCTCGTACTCTTGTGTAACTTATTCCAGAAAAAGGATATACATTAATCTAATCTTCTACTATTTTGATTCCTTCAGGATATGTGGAATCATACAGAATTAGTTCAAGAAGATTGCAGTGTGAATGGAGAAGTTCTGTCAATAGTATGCTTTAAAGACAAGATTTTTTCTGGTCATTCAGATGGATCAATTAAGGTAACTAACCCGACCTATGTTAATACAGGGCTGGATATGGTGTAGTGTCATATAAGGCTTACAAAACAACCTTTGTTAAATTTGAGCCTGATGTAAATTTTCCCAAATGCTAAAGGTATGGACTGGTAAAGGCAGTATTCTACATTTTATTCAAGAAACTCGAGAACATGCCAAGGCAGTTACTAGCTTGGCCGTTTCACAATCAGGGGATAAACTATACAGCGGTTCACTTGATAAGACTGTGAGGGTATGCTATTTTCTTTCCTTCAAATTTATTTACTTCTGACTGCAGCAGTTTCAATGCTGAAAGTTTGTTATTTGGTACAAATAGGCCTGGTCCGTTAGCAATGAAGGCATGCAATGTGAACAAGTTTATGATATGAAGGATCATGTTAACAGTCTAACAGTTGCAAATAGAATTTCGTGCTTCATTCCTCAAGGGGCTGGAATCAAGGTATGCACAAAGTTATCCATCTATTAAGTAGCCAAATCTTTGTTATTTTTATATGTATGTCTTCAATTAGATACGTCAAACCGACAAAATGTAATTTCTTATTCTTATATCAGGTGAACTCATGGAATGGAGCATCCAAATTGCTGAATTCAAAAAAATATGTGAAGTGCTTGACCCTTGTACATGGGAAATTATATTGTGGATGCCAGGATAATAGCATTCAGGTAACAGAATTCAATGGCATGGTTCATCAAAACTATTTCTCGATCTATATATTATCCTAAAAAATGAACTTCTGACTTTTATAGGAGATTGATTTGGCAACTGGAACACTCAGTACCATCCAAAGTGGCTCTAGACATTTTATGGCTAAAACAAATCCAATTTATGCACTGCAAGTTTACGACGGACTACTATATTCAGCCAGCTATCCGTTAGACGGAGCAGCTTTGAAGGTACCAGTTATACAAAAGCATTTTTTTCTAAAAGTTATAATATTATAACCTTTTAAAAATCATATTGGTTGATTATGCTAAATTCTTGTTTAATTGTTGTACATCAAGATATGGAGTACTTCAAATTACAGTATGGTTGGATCAGTACCATCGACAATGGAAGTGCGTTCCATGGCAATAAGCTCAGATATCATTTATTTGGGGTGTAAAGGAGGGATAGTGGAAGTTTGGTGTAGAAAGAAACTCGAAAGAAAAGAAACACTACAAACTGGAATAAACGGAAAGGTTCTTTGCTTGGCTCTAGATAGCAATGAAGAGATTTTGGTAGTTGGAACCTCTGATGGCAGAATCCAGGTAAGAAATTTCTCTCTTTTATATCAAAATTTTAGAATACAGAAATGTCTCATTATCAAACGGTTGTATACGTCTACAAATGATTTCAAGATGTGTACAATAACAAAGAACATCAATTCATAACAAGTGAATAAATGCCTTTTGAATTAACAGACAACCATCTCTGTTGGCTTGCAGGCATGGGGATTGAGCTGAGGTGGATCCTGTAAATTCACGGAACTTAGGGGTGAATAAGTACAAGTAGAAAACTCTGATTGACATTCTTTTTTGCGGAATAAGCCTCCCAAATAGAGAGAGAGCTATTACTGAAAAAAATGTATATAGTTTAAAGTAGAACATAATAAACTTTTTCCATTCAGTCACAGTGTTTGATATAAAATGCCTATTTGCAACGTTGTACATGGAGAAAATATTCTTAGAACACTAGTGCTATAAATTTTTCCATTTTATTGATTGAGCAGTAATGCGAGATATTTATTTCCCAGTCTTCCTTCTTCATATTCAAAGGCAAAGACTGAAAATGAACCATTCAAGGCTAGAGCAGCAGCACATCTAAAAGCAAAGGTGCAAAAGCTCGAGATTAAAATTTGAAATCAAACAGGTGTTTTTATCTTGACGTGTCTGTCTGTGTTTAGGTTCCCCTGCACATTCAGAATGTTCATATTTATGGGGAAATAATATATTACCACGAATTATAATCATGTTATTAAAGTTATAAATGGTCTTTATTTCCTTAAAATGATTTTGATTCTAGTACAGTTTGGTTAAAGCACTCCCAATTTAATATTTTGCTTTTGGTACCAATACCAGTATTTCACTACAGGTCTTAAGGGGCTAAAGCTCTTTTGGTTGAAGCTCAATGTTCCACTCCTAATTCATCAATTACTGAGCTGAAAAGGAAGTATCTGTACTATAAGTTCGTTAAAGAAAAATTATCCGCATGTTCAGATAGATGACCCTTTGTCAGCTCCACAAAGAAAGCATTTTGCTTAGGTTTCTAAGTAGTAGTAGTGGCAGTGGGTGGTGGTGGTTAGTGGTCATAGTAGTAGTAGTTAGTGGTGGTGGGTGGTGGTGGTTAGTGGTCATAGTAGTAGTAGTTAGTGGTGGTGGGTGGTGGTGGTGGTAGTAGCACCACAATGGAGTAGTAGTAGTAGTACCACAATGGAGGTGCTAGTGTAATATTCTCCTCTGTTTCTTGAGCTTATATAATAAAATTAATAGCCATTAATTAGTTACAGAAACTCTACTTACATATTTTTCCATCCCCTTAATTGTGAAAATTTAATATTTAGTGAAGAAAACCTACTTTTCTGTTTCCAAAGTCCTGTTACATTTCTGTTTCTATGGAGCATGCATGCATGATAACTCTCTGCACCTCAAGTTATCAACCGTACTAGAATCTCTTGACCTACTCATCTGGCAACCAGCGTCGCCTGCACAAGAAGCTAACAGTGTATAGCCGTATTTGGATCATGTTCTCAGCCTTTGGCGCAAAAGAAATTGGACAAAAAAGAAAAAGACTTCCCTACAATAAGACAAACTTTCAAGTTACAGGACTATTTCAGTTGATCTGCATAGGGGCGGAGCCTTTCGGACGGCAGCATAGGCACTTGCCTGTGTTGGATTTTATTTTTTTATTTTTTTTTAATAGGTATAGGGGCAGGGTAAAAGAATAATTTAATAAGTTATGCTATTTTTATATTTTAGTATATGAAAATTTGATTGATGGTTTCAATGTAGTTAGGTATTTGGGTTTTATGTAAAACATAAAATCAATGAACTAAAGTGCAGTGAATTGACAGATTTATACAATTTGCTAGGAGAATTATATTATCTTCTATGAAGAGCAATTGAAAACTTACAATGTGAAAAGAAAATGTATCTCTATTCTAATTTTTTTTTCTTTCTGCTTAACTCCTAAGTTAATTGACTATATTTAGTATTCTATATATACATTCTGTATATACAGACATTTAATTAGAACTACTTTCATAATTGGTTGAACTGATGTAGTGATCATAAGGATATGAATATGTTAAAAAAATTTATATTTTTTTTCTTTACATGAAAAACTTATAACTTTGAGTTGAAAATTCAATCTGATAAATGGTGAAAATAGGATCATCTATGGACGTGACTTACTTTTAAACCGAATTGAGTTATATTTGTAGGTTGTGTACTTTTATTTATGGGTTAATTTTGATGCGTTTTGCCTCCATTTTATTTGAATAGAAGAATAACATTGTAATTTATAAACATTATTATAATTAGTTAATATTATGATTAATTCAAAATTTCTTTATTTAATTTTAACAAAAAAAATAGTTAAAATATGCCTCTACTGTGAATAAACCTTGGATCCGCCCCTAGTTATACTTCTTCCTTGATATTGATATATTAATTGTCCCCATCATGTAAAAAGATTATAAAATAGTTATGTAGGTTTATGCCTATAATTAGGAGCATAGGATAAATCTTAACTAAGTGTAATATTATTATAGCACAAAATATGGTCTTATATTGGTTTGAAAAATTAATTACTTAATTACCTCAAATATACTAATGTTTTGCATCATTGTTTATGGTATGTAGCTCATAGAATAATCATAAAATGAAGCCAAATGGCCATGCATGTCCCTTTATTTGCACGAAACCCCAGAATGAAAAAGTTTAAATATTTGGTAAAGCCATTTCTCTTGCTTGTCCACTATCCCATGAAGAAATATTCAACGTGAAAAAAGCCGGTTTCTAGTCCGAATAGAGGAAAATCCATGACATTCTTGGTTGCCTATTATCCCCAATGGAGTAAAGCTGGTGGACATCAGATAATCCAAACTACTAGAGGCAGAAATATATTCTATCTTTATTTTCTCAAGTTACAGCCTATTTGTAACTTAATTTTCTTAAGCCTTTTGGTTCTGCAGCAGAACTGCTGAGATTTCTTAGTATTGGAACAGACGGAGTTTTCTTCGGATACAATGGAGACCTCTCAACAGGCTTCGACCAAAAAAGGAGGCTTTCGAACTATGCCTTTTGTTATAGGTGATTGTATTCCTTACAAAAAATAATGAACTTAGCTGTAATGACGTACTTTTGCTAATTCGTTCGTTTTTTGTACAGCAAACGAGGCGTTTGAAAGGGTGGCAAGCACTGGGCTTAATGCAAATATGATATTGTACCTAAACTATGTGTATCACATGGATAATGTTAGTGGAACAAGTGTTCTGTTCATTTGGAATGCCATATCAAATTTCATGCCCGTCTTGGGAGCGTTTCTTTCTGATTCATACTTGGGCCGTTTTCGCGTCATTGCTTTGGGAACAGTTGTTACCTTAATTGTAAGATCACTAACTTTCCACCTACTTCTGTCCCATTTGCTATTCAGGAGACTGATTTAATTGTACTGTAATTTTCTCATCTAGGGAACTGTCATATTGTGGCTAACAGCCATAGTTCCGGGATTTACGCCTCCTGATTGTGACCCAAAGAAACAAAGTAATTGTGTCAAAGCAAACGCAGGGCAGCTAGCGATTCTCTTTACATCATTGGCAGTGATGTCCATAGGAGCCGGTGGCATTAGGCCGTGTTCTCTAGCCTTTGGGGCAGATCAGTTTGACCAGCCTGATAACCCGAAAAATGAGAGAACTTTGCAGAGCTTTTTCAACTGGTATTATGCTTCAGTTGGGATATCTGTCATGATTTCAGTGACAGTTATAGTGTATATTCAAAATGAATTTGGCTGGACTGTGGGATTTGGAGTTCCTGTTGGATGTTTGTTGCTGTCCACTATACTTTTCTTAGTAGGTTCTCCTCTTTATGTCAAAATTAAGCCAAACAAGAGCTTGTTTACTGGTTTTTTTAAAGTTATTTCATTGGCTTGGAAGAACAAACACCTTGCTTTGCCTCCCAAGAACTCGGACAGTTGGTATCGTTACAACAAGGGATCCAAATTTGTTTCTCCGACAGAAAAACTGAGGTAGCATTATGTTATCATTCTATTCATTATGATCATTTGGCAGGCATGCTCATTCATTTGCACAAAAAATGTAATCTTGTGTCTCTGTTTTTTAATTCGGGATTTGGTTCATGTTGAAAAAGACTCAAAATATGAGTTGAGCTTAATTTCAAGATTAGAAAGAAAATAAAAGAAAAATACATTGAATCACTACAGTGATACTAGACTCCATGCTAGAAGCTGTCATTATCTTCAAAGACTGATTTTGGAGTTATGTTTGAGGTAAGGACTAATTATGTGACAAACATAATCACTAAAATCCTCTAACCCGCAATTGAAAAGCCAAGCTCTAGGTAGGCATTGCCCTCACGGTCTCACTTTGATTAAATTTACCATGTTTGCATCGAACAAGAAAGTAAGACTAGCAAGTGATATTCCTTTGGTTGTCTCTCTCTGTAAGTTCAATTTGATTTTGAAACTTCAAATTCTAAATAGAAGAAATGATGATAGAGAACAAAGGATTCCGTAAAATGCCGAGTTAAATCTAAACAAAGAATTTACTTGCTATATAAATGGACACAAAAACAGACATCCTGTCTATTTGAGGGCCTTGACAGAGTTCATTTTCTTGCATCCTAACATTACCAAAAAGTATTTATGCATATGACTTCATTTTTTTCCCACTGGTTTACTCAATTTCTAGCACAACATACATATATTTGCATTAATATTGTTCATAGAAATTAGAATATGCTTTGTGACAAGTATTTTTTTTCCTACGGTCTTTAGGTTCCTAAACAAGGCTTGCATCCTAAGAAATTCCGGAAAACCTGATGGCTCATCTACAGAACCACAAAAATCATGCACAGTTCAACAAGTAGAAGAACTTAAAGCACTGATCAAAGTAATCCCCATTTGGTCTACAGGCATTATAATCGCGGTGACCATTAGCCAACAGTCATTTCCAGTTCTCCAAGCCAATACAATGGACAGAACACTAGTCGGAGACTTCAAAATCCCAGCAGGCTCCTTTGGCTTATTCGCAATCCTAACTCTAACAGTATGGGTTGCCATATATGATCAAACCGTGGTACCTCTCATATCCAAGATCAGGAAAAGGCCAGGTGGCCTAACCTATGAAGAACGAATGGGAATCGGGCTTTTTCTCTCAATTATAGCCACTGCAGTGGCAGCATCAACTGAGAGGGTGCGGCGAGACAGAACAATTAGTGAAGGATTAGTTAATAATCCGGTAGCGACTGTCAACATGTCAGCAATGTGGTTAGTGCCTCAATATGCCTTAACTGGACTAGCTGAGGCTTTCAATGCTATTGGACAAATAGAATTCTATTACTCTCAGTTTCCAAAAAGTATGGCTAGTATTGGAGTGGCTCTTTTTACATTAGGGATGGCTTTTGGGAACTTGTTAGGGAGTTTGATTGTGCAAATTGTGGATAAAGTTACAAAACATGGAGGGAAAGAAAGTTGGGTTGCAGATAATTTAAATAAGGGTCATTATGATTATTATTATTGGGTTCTTACAGTTTTATGTGCGGCAAATTTCTTTTACTTTCTTTTGTGCAGCTGGTGTTATGGCCCTTGTGTTGAGCAAAAGGTTTGGGATGATGATGAAGACGAAAGCATAGGGGAGGGGGAGGATGAAGATTTGGCTAAGCTTAAAGAATCCCCAATGGTGTCTTTTGCCATGTCTAGGCAATCTCCTCTGCATGCTTATTGATTATGTAGGACTACTTTGTGCCTAAATTTTATACAAGCATTTACTTGTAATCAAAATACTAGATGATCTTATTGACTTTTTACAATATTCGTAAGATGTGAGTTGTCAAAACTTTGATAGTTATTGTTATTTGATTATGCTAAGAATAATTTGCAATATTTAATTATTTTTTTTGAACAACCGAGCTCTTGCAAATTTTTACCTATTTAAATAGATAGTTATAAGAGTTCTTAATTTTACAAATATTTTGATATTCTTATAAGATATTTTTTTTATAAATAATAAGTAGATATCAAATTCAGATAAAAATGTTCATTTTAATAATTATAGAATAATTTTCGTTATTATTAATTTATTTGGAGACATAAGAGACTCTAAAGATAAAAATAAAAAATAAATTATTTTTTAAGAAAAGGACAAACCATAAGTAAATTAGAATATTTTTTTTAATTAAAAAAATGCCTATTAGTATTGTGGAATGGAGGGAACATTATTTGAGATGTCAAGGGAGGAGAATTTATCACACTTTCTAACAAACTCTCCTATTTTACTTCCTCGGCAACCTTTGCTGCAGACAGACTCCAACGTTTAATGCTGCATTCGGCAGTGCCGCAGTGGAGTATTTAATAGATATTGGAGGCTTTCTGACTATGCTTAAATTTTTGACATATCAGCTTTAGAGTCCTTATTGAGGGACCCATTTTGGCGACCCTAATAGCAATCGCAGGTCCCAACTCTTTTCTAATTTTTTGTATCGGCAGAGTTAAATGTGAGGTCGACAACTAATACAAGATAAATTTTATATTGTCGAGAGAAATCGATCGTCACTTTCAGTTGCCATTTCCGATTGTCCCAGAATTTTTGTTAGCTTTAAATGGAACCGTTGAATTTCATCAGAGTGATATTTGCACCCAAAATTTCTTCACATTCTATCTTACTTTTTCAGGCTTATTTTTTTATAAATACCATTTATGTTCTTTTTCATGTACGTCTCCATTTTATGTACATAATAAACATATACATATACTCCTATTACATTTTTAATTAATATTATAGATAAATTTTAAAAATATAAATTTATTTAAAATAATTATTTTTTAAATATATATATCTAATTTTGTAACCGGTTAGATTCATGAATGGCCCAAAAAGGTGAACCGCTAATGTCTGTGTCAAACCCCACAACTATTAAGAAAAAAGAAATGACTACTAGAAAGTAAAAACAAAAACAAATGGATCCCAGCTATGAAAGTGGCTTGGTACCGTTCGAGAAAATGGGGGCCCATATAACTTTCTGCATTTCGAAAAATATTTCTGTTGGATTTCAAAATTTATTGAGAGGGATGCAGTGAACTTGTGATCCTTTGACCCACACTCCCCTCCTTTTATATTTCTAATCTAAAAGGCTAGTTTTTTAAGTGTTTTTCTTGAAAATACAAGTGTCTCTCTTCTTTTTTTATTTAAACTTCAACTCAAAATTTTGAGGGTTTATATACCTGAGCTGTTGCTCTTTAGCTTAAAACATAATTAGCTGAAGTTTGAGATGATGAGTGCTTCAAAGTTCATTAAATGTGTCACTGTTGGAGATGGAGCTGTTGGGAAAACTTGTATGCTCATTTGTTACACCAGTAATAAGTTCCCCACCGTGAGTTTCACCATACCCATCTCCCAAAAACCATTCTTTTTTGTCAAATCTACAAAAAAAATTTGCTGCTTCTTAGTTTATAAATGCTAGATTCAATTTCTGATATTTGCCCTTTTTCTTGCATTTCTTGGTATGGGTATTTCACCTCATGATTGCTTATTTCAACATCTTAAGTTTGTAATTCTGTTGAGTATACTTAATTCTTATTATATTTGTATTTATCTTAGCATCTAAGTCTTCTGGTTAGTTTTTAGTTCATATTGGGTTCTTTGTTGCAGGATTATATTCCAACAGTGTTTGATAATTTTAGTGCTAATGTGGCTGTGGATGGGAGCATTGTCAACTTGGGATTATGGGACACTGCTGGTACTTTTTCATCATTTGCTGAGTATTGGATTTTAAGATTTGGAAATTAGGTTTTCAGTGTACTTTATCGTTGCCTAATTGGTCCTGTTGCTTGATTTATAGGCCAGGAAGATTATAGCAGGTTGAGGCCTCTCAGTTATAGGGGTGCAGACATATTTGTGTTAGCTTTTTCTTTAATCAGCAGGGCAAGTTATGAAAATGTGTTCAAGAAGGTACTCATTTCAGAGCTAATGCCTGTTCCTTTGTTTGGTCTTCTAATTTTACTTTTTTCCCTACTTTTGCCACTGTAATGCTGATGTTCAAAATTGAACTAGTCTTTATCATTCATATAAATATTCATGATTGTTTGCTTTGCACTTTATTAGATTATATATCATGTCTTAATCTTTGATATTTTTCTTATGCTTGAAAATTGATTTGATGTTATCAAGTAGAGAACTTTCATTTCTTAATTTGATTTAGATAAATAATAAGTGTTACTCTCCAATATTTCTGCAGTGGATGCCAGAGCTTCGTCGATTTGCACCCAATGTTCCAATTGTACTTGTGGGAACAAAGCTAGGTATATTACTAGATATTATATTTGTAATTAGATTTGCAAATTGGCGGGGTTAATTCTATATATTTCTATATTAGCATTAGATTGAACCACTTTTGTTTACTTTTCCCAGATCTTCGTGAAGATAGAGAATATCTAGCTGATCATATGGCATATAATATCATATCGACTTCTCAAGTAGATACTGCTTTCCCTATATCAATTCGATTATGAGACCACATTATTTATATGATGCAAAAGAAGTTTTAACCAAACTAAATATATATATATATATATATATATATATATATATATATAGGGGGAGGAGCTGAGGAAACAAATTGGTGCAGCAGCTTACATAGAGTGCAGCTCTAAGACTCAACAGGTAACTCATATTATGAAGAATTATATAATTGATGAATCTGGTAATTTTACTTAAGGCTCTATCTTTGGGGGTCATGCCTAAAAGTTATCCAAAAAAGAAAAAAATTTCAACTGACCATAGTTTCTTTGAACTAACCTATAATTTCTTTTTTGATTGAATGCTAGAATGTCAAAGCTGTTTTCGATACTGCTATCAAGGTTGTCCTTCAACCTCCAAAAAGGAAGGAAATGGCAAGGAAGAATAGACGAAGAACCTCTGGTTGCTCAATTGTGTAAGTACTTACTTTTCTTAGGGCTATATTGCAGTTTCTATCTGAAACAATTTAGCATTTTGGATGCATTAAAAAGAGAGTTCATATTTCTTCGGGACTTCTTCCAGGCCTAAACTTAATAATCTTTTCTTTTTTTTGGATTTATTATCTTGAACTTCTCCTAGAAAGATTTTTGGTGGAATTGATGGTTTTTTTGTTAAGAGTGAGTCGAGTGACCAGATTACTTAACTCAGCCCTATCAATAGTAACTCTTACACATGGATAGAAGCCAAGACTATAATATTGTCCACTAGAGAAAGGAGCCCCTTTGTATTACTGCACCTACTGAGTCATTGTGATAGGCCATGAGATCATAATCTTGAATTAGAACAAAAAATTGTTTAGTGATTCTTCAAGTTCTTTGTTAATTAGGGCTGCTACATAATTTAAGTATGTTTGTAGCTCTTCAAGGAACAAGTAAAGCAGGGTCTAGAGAATTTGAGGAAGAATATGGTATTTTTATATTCTGAAGCCTATTCCAAATCCTACTGATTATTTAGATTGGAGCAACTTATACAGTGGGGCCTGTACTAGGAAAAATAGACCAAATTAGCATGGATGGCTTATGTTGTTGGGGTTTGGGTTCAATTTCTGTCTCAACAAATGTAAGGATCTTCTCACCATGGCATGAAAAATTAAAGTATTCATGTCTTTGATATAATATTTGAAATGTTCTTATATTCAGTGCAAAATGAAGTAGAATGTTTCCATTGATCTACAATCCAGTAATGGGGTTGGCATTTTTTCATGATAGAATAAGTGCATATTTTTTTATTTTCACGTAGGGATTTTTATTTATTTTCAAAATTCTTGAGAGACATGTTTCTTTGTTGCTCCGCAAATCAGATGATTCTATTCTCCTCAACAATTTGGAAGGATAATACAGAAAATGGTCCTTCATTCCTAAATAATGTTGTCTCCAAGAATAGAAACCATTTTAAGTAACTAATGATTATGTGTACCATCTTGAATTCCTTAATCTCCATGTAATGTTTTGCATCATACCATCCTTTGATTTTAATTATCTATTTTCTTATAAACCTGTAATTCTCCACTAAATGTGCGTGCACATTCTATTTTTGCAACAGCAGGGGAATTGTGTGTGGAGGTTGTGTTGCTTAGGAAATGTTGATGTAATGATGAACCAAATCAACTACTTTCGATTTGGATTGATTTTCTTCAAATGCCTTGGGTGTTGAACAAAACATACTATTGTACCGAGTGTGCACCGGTGTATGCATACATCTTGTAGCTTCAGTGAATTTTTTTGATTTTGTGTGGAAATTGTATTTGTTCTTTCAGCTGACGAAAAGAAAAGCAGGAGGGAATCATTCATTCTCTTGGGTAAATGATGTTCTGATTTGTTGGTGTTGCAAAACTGGGGGCATTTTATATGCTATAATTATCATGTCGTTGTTTACTTTCCTAGTTTCTTCACAAGTTTCTTTCAGTTTATGATTCAAGACCAACGTTAAATGTGGCCAACAGTTTGCCTAACAGCTGGGAGGATGTCTATAACTACCATCCACCCTACTATTTGACATCTCCTTCAAACAGTTGGGTCTACCATAGGGTACGGTTGCTTATTAGATTGATAAACACAGCCTTGTGGAGTTTTCTTTGATGTTCATCTCCCCCCTTCTGCTGTTGCTGCTATGGCAGCGGAAGTCAGAATACAAGGCATACAGGAGCACTATATAGTCAGAGTCTGCATGTGTGTCCTGTTTTCCCGGCCTACGGGAGGGGTTTATGTCCCATAATTAACTCCCATCACCAACTATCTGCTTAAGCAACAAATGCACGGCTTTCTCTCTCTGCATGTGAAAGGCAGGCACTGCCAGTAACAGAAAGTCTGAGACTTTACATCGAGAAACGGGACATTATCTAAAAAATGGGAGATTATTTAAGATTTTTTTGTTTGTTTAAAGAGCTAATAGTATTTTAGTCTCTAAAATTTCATCGGTGCCATAATTAAGAGTGTTCAACCGGTTAAAATTGAACACTATTGGTACTAAAATTGTATAAAACTCGGTATTGATTGAACTGGTTTATCGAATCAGTCATAAAAACCAATGATTATTATTATTAATAAATAATTAATAAAAAAAAAATTATTATTATTACAAAAATGGGCATACCGAATTGGTTGGTACCGGTCCGGTTAATATCGATTTTTCAAAACTCCAGACCGGTACTAAATCGGTTGACGGTGTATACCGAGTATCGAACCGGTCCGATATACCTTATATACTGAAATTTTTGCCTATCCCTGGTTATAATTGAGCTTCTAATGTATCAATTCTCTATATTTGGAACTCAAAACACGATGGACCCTAATTGATAATCCAGTAGGTTTTTTACCCGAAAATGATGATGTGGTATAACTTTTTCTGATAAAAATTAAGTCCAAATATCAGATTTTGGTGTGTATTGATAATTTAGCGGTATTTTGGGGTCCATATTAAAAGAATTAATATTTCAGGAGCAATTATAAAATTGGTAGGCAAGGAGAAAAATCGGGAGAACCCAATCGGTTATCTTAGAATATTATGCAAATATAATACTAATACTAATATTTTCATAGAAGAAATAAGGCCATGTATCGATAATTAAAATTTAAAGTGTTAAATCACTTCAAACAAATTCCTATGCAGATCCTAAATATTAGTATATATATTATCACTGTTCAATATAAGATGATTATTGATTTTTTTAAATTAATTTAAAATATTGTTAAATTCAAAATTGTAATATAATGATAATTATTGTATATTATCTAAAAAATACTATTAATTATAATTTTTTGGATAAATCTATACACACAACAATTAAACACTACATTTATTTACACTATTAAAAATGTGACATAATACGAATTTTAATATCATGTCTTACTCTTTAATAATATAGATAAATATAATATTTGATGTAGTATTTAGTTGTTGTTGTCTTATATTTATTCTATTTTTTTTTAATAAATTTTAGTGAATCTTGTAAATTTTAAATTTTAAAATATTTTTAATTTACTTTCTTAATAATCATCTTATAATTGGGAGAGAAAGAATATGTAGATTATAAAGTGGTCATGGGCGGTTTGGTGTAACTATGTTACAACTTTTTTTTCCCACTTTTACCCCTATAAGTTTATTATAGTACAATTTTTTTGGTATCTTTTAATTTAGTATTTTAAATTTTATAATTTTTTTATTTTACATAATTTAAATATATAATACGTATACCATCGAATGCTAGTGTTTTATAATTTAGGTGTAAAATTGATTTTTCACTCCAAATGTTATTTTTAATTAATAATTAGTTAGTTCTAGTGAACTTTGAGCAAAAAAAGTCAATTACACATGCTTCATACTAAAAATTGGATGCAAATTAATTTTGCGCCGAAACTTAAAGTCAAAATTGATTTTGGACCTAAATTGTCCATAAATGATTTAGTCAATTACCTCACGTGAGTCACGTGACCGTTCCATCGTCTTCCTCTGTTGCAAAAAACAAGGAGCAACTCAGACATTCCCAAACCTCACGAATATCTATCAAAACCCAAATCCACCCAAAAACCATGGACCCGCCACCAAGTAAGAGCTGGAGCATCCATACGCGCCGAGAAATCACCGAGAAATACGAGATCCAAGAACGGGTCGGCTCCGGCGCCTACTCCGACGTCTACAGAGCCCGCCGTCGTTCCGACTCTCTCATCGTCGCCCTCAAGGAGGTCCACGACTACCAATCCGGCTTCAGAGAAATCGAAGCCCTGCAGACCCTTCAGCACTGCCCTAACGTCGTCGTTTTGCACGAGTATTTCTGGAGCGAAGACGAGGATGCCGTCCTCGTGCTCGAGTTTTTGCAGACCGATTTGGCGTCGGTGATTCGTTCGGCGAAGAGGGAGTGGGAAGGTGGGATGATCAGCGTCGGCGAGATCAAAAGGTGGATTGTTCAGATTTTGTGTGGGGTTGACGCTTGTCACCGGAGTTCGATTGTGCATCGGGATTTGAAACCTTCAAATTTGTTGATTTCTTCTGATGGTGTCCTCAAATTGGCTGATTTTGGCCAGGTTTGTCATTACTATCTGAATTATAGGTTTTAATTCGATCTTTTTGTTATGTGAAGATATGATTATTTTCACAGATGTGCTTATTTTTAAGGTAAAAGAAGGTAATATGTGGATATACTGTTTGCTTATATATGAGGACAAATATAGACTAAAGAACGTAATTTTATGTATATACTGTGCTTATGTTATTTGTTATTACTGTATAAAATTAAATTGGAGAGAATGCAGACAGAGATTCGGAAAACAAAGAAAGTAGTAGTATTTACGTTCTATCAGTACGTGCCTTCAATTTATGATTTTTTTTTTTTTACTAAGCTATAAATCTGCTACAATTTGCAAAATATCTTGTGAAACTAACTAACTAAATACTGAGTTAAGAAACTGACTACACAAGCTCTATTTCATAGCATTCCCCCCTCCTCCAGTCAATTCTTCTACGTAAAGATTAAAGTTAAGGACAACCACTTGACCTGCATAAAAGGGTTACCTATTCTATGATTGGCTTCACTGAAGACATCGTGGCTGTGAAAATGAGCCAACATTGACATCGGCTTGGAAGCGCGGTAAATTGTTATAATATTATAATTATGGATAGGTTAGCCTGGTTTGTGGGATGCAGGATGCAGCTGGGTCCATTGAGGAATGTCAGCCAGCAGGCTTAAGATTTAAAATATATATAATAAAGCGTTCCATCAGTGTTGGGGCATTTTGGGTATTGGTTGGGGTTCTTAACATATCATAATTCATAATGATAGAGTGGTGCACATTTGGTCACTTAAGATTTAGGAGTTGTAGAACATTCTAAAATTCACAATATTATCGTTTCAATTTGGGTCGAGTTTCTTCTCTCGCTTCCAGCCTTGACTACTTTCTGGAACACTCATGACCCTTCAGTGTAAGAGATGTAACTCAGAAGAGAAGGTATACATGCATGTATGCTTGCTAATAGTAATGAATGAAGTTAGTGTTGTGACCCAGGCATTAGCTCATTGTTATTTGCAGTTTTCCTTTTGGTACTTGAATTTGAAACTCAACCTATATATGCTGATTTTCCCTGTCAGTCACATACTGAATGCTAGAAGCCTAGAAGCAATCTAGGTAAGTTTGGCTTTTCTTGGTTAATATAGTGAATAAGTGATAACCATACTTTTCTGTTATCTCTTTCATTCTTTTTTCCTGGTCAAATTTCATCTTTTGGACTTGTTATAGCAAATCTTTTTGGTAACTGTTTGTTTGTTTTGCTTCCTAATTTTTGTTTTTATGTTTAATTTTTTTAAAACGATAGCAAAAAACGCTGTTTGCTAACTGTTTTTATTTTAGGAAAAGTGGATCTTCAAATTTTGAGAACATGTGATACCATTAAATCTTCAATGAGGTCTAGCTTTCATCAAATCCTTCTAACAAATTTTCTTTAGGAAAATTTCTGTTTTCATTTATTTATCACAGGGTTACCAAACTTGATTTCGGGTTTCACTAGTGAGACAAGTAAAAGCTGAAATATATGAAAGCAGAATTAGGTTTTATCTATAAAACGAAAATGAATACCAAAAAAAATAAAATAAGAAGAGAAACAGTTACCAGGCAATGCGACATATTGGTTTGGTGGCATTAATTAATTTAAAATTATCCTTTTTTGTGTGCAGGACTTTCTTCTTCTTTTTTTCTCTTATTTTCTTTTCATGTTGTATGTTCTATTTAAGGTGTTCAAGCAATTTTATTAGGCACTTGTTTCTATAATACTGTTTTAACTTTTGTCTGCTTTCAACAAAGTATTCAAATTTGGTTTAGAAGTTTGGACCTCAACTCTATCTTATTAATATTGTTTTCATTCTCAAGGCTTTTCTTATGTATACCTTGCCCATTTCTTTACAGGCGAGGATACTTTTGGAGCCTGGGTTTGTAGCAGCTAATGACAACCCCCAGGCACATGATCTGAATTCTCCCAATGAAGCTGTATTTCAACCAACTGACGTCATTCCTGAATCAGAAAAAACTTCTCGAGAGTATCCAGAAAATCAAAAGCGAGGAACCGTGAGTAGAGAAGAATATGGTGGTCAGTTGGATGAGCTCAGGGGTAAAGACCCTTTCGATGAATTGGACAAAGAAAGTAATGTTCAAGATGGAGATACTTCTTGTCTTGCTACTTGCACAGCAAGTGACATAGAAGAAGATTTTCTCAAGAGTTCTTATTCTTACCGGGGTGACGAGGGTGGAAATGTTCCGCTCACATCCTGTGTTGGAACTCGTTGGTTCAGGGCCCCTGAACTTCTTTATGGATCCACAAATTATGGGCCTGAGATTGACTTGTGGTCTCTCGGCTGTATTTTCGCAGAGCTTTTTAGTTTAGAGCCACTTTTTCCAGGAACTTCAGATATTGATCAGCTAAGCAGAATCTTTAGTGTTTTGGGCAATTTATCTGAGGAAGTTTGGCCTGAATGTTTGAAACTGCCCGACTTCCAAACAATTTCATTCGGTAAAGTAGAACATCCAGTTGGTCTAGAAGCATGTCTGCCCAACAGGTCCCCTGATGAAATCCTTATAATAAAAAAGCTACTTTGCTATGACCCAGCAAATAGAGCTACCGCAATGGAACTGCTCCACGATAGGTATTTGAATGAAGAGCCTTTACCGCTTCCCATATCTGAGCTTAGAGTTCCTTCAACAAACAGTGCTCAAGATGAGAATTCCCCTGGTGATTGGTGTGATTACAGGGACATGGGATCAGATTCTGATTTTGATGATTTTGGCCCTATGAATGTTAAAACAACTGATAAGGGTTTTTCAATTCAATTCCCTTGATCAGAAACCATGAAGGCATGCCCCAGAATGTTTGAAACACTTTGATAGTTGGTGGCGGAAGTTGGCTTCTCATTTCTTGATTTCCCATGTCAGTTTTTATAGATTTGATTTTTCTTGTATGCTACATACCATTTATTCTGTGAGAACCATGAGGTTTGTACAAGCTGAGGAACTCTTGTCAAGACATGGATTACAAGTGTATATGGTCATTTTAATTCGATATTGAATGAGGACGAGACTTTGATAGTTTAATCCCTGTTCTAAAATGAGTATATGCCACAGGTGGTTAAAAAAATTTGTATTGAATTGTGACATCTAGCTTTTACCTGATCTGGAGAAGACTTCCATTGCTGTTTCATTATTGCTCGTTTAATTTGCCGCATAAATGCCTCCTTTATGCGTTAGGCCGTCCCAACTTACACACTAGGACCTTCGCCTCTAATTTTGATGTGAACAATTATTTCTATCATGTCTAGCCGCAATTTCTCTTCCTCGCAGTTCAATATATTGAATAATATATAAAAAAAAAATTAATCTTATTAATAATTTAAATTATATGACACACAAACTACATTTCTCTCTGTTTGTGCACTATTATTTTTTCATAGTTAGTGTCCATAACTCCATCGAACTACTCTTTATTTATATAAAAAATTGATATTTTTACAAGTTAATTTGATATTTTTATAAATAAATTTTATTTAATCTTATAAAAATATCAAATTAACGTATAAAAATATCAATTTCATAAGAAAATTAATATTTCTACAAATTAATTTAATATTTCTATCAAATTAAATTATGGAAATATCAATTCCCTTTATCTAAACTTTGTTGGTAGTATATTTCCTTTTCGTGGTCTACCTACACCAGATCTTTCCCCGGCTCATCTTATTTAATCTACGGTATAGCATTGATTAGAAATACTCTTACGAATACTCACCGTCCGATTAATCCTGATCATGCAACCCGTACGATGAAATTATCCCATCGAATCTTACCGTCCAATATTTATGAAAATTGAATTTCAAAAGCTAGAGAGGGAGGAACATTAAAACAACAAAGCGAGGCCTATTTTCCTCCTCTTTCTTTCGATTTCTCCCCCACACTCTGTGCATCTTAAGACACTTTCTCTCTCCTCTCTCTTTCCTGTATATATATAACATACAAATATATATGCAGGCGTATAGTTAGATAATCGATCAAGGTTTTGTTGATTCTGGTCAATTTCTGACCAACATTCGTTGAGTTTGAGCATGAATCTGAGATGTTGAATGAGAAAGATTCCGCCTTTAGAATATATACCTAGTCGATTATTGATTTGCAGCTGTTAAATTTGGTGGGGATTTGAGACAATTTGGAGAGAAAGGCATATAAGTGAATTCGAGTGAAATATTTCGATCTTTTTTTTCTCTTTCTTATAGGAGTTTAAATAGAATTGGAAGTATATGGAGCAAAGTGAGGGTGGTCAAAAAAAGGCTCAATCGGAGCCGTCATCGAAGAGGCAACTGGATTTCGGTGGTACATCGGCGACTGTGGTGTCGCCGGAACATCCTCAGCCACCAGCTCCTCAGCTGAAGCCACTGGTTCAGCCGCCAGCTCTGATGCAGCCGAAGCCACCGCCAGGGCAACCACAATCACAGACACTGTTGATGCAGATGCAAGTACAGGCGCCCCATCCTTCTATACGCCCTGTGTGAGTGTTAAATTTGTAGTTTTGGAAAAATTTGGGGTCTTGTTAATTGATCAATTTGAAATTGGCATCTTTTACATTTTGTGGGCATTGATTTTAAAGGTTTAAGCCCTCGAAAATAATGCTGAGTTGATGTGATCATATTATAAGCCATATGTGGAATTGGGGGTTCATTAGTTGATTTGTTATTTTATTTGAACTCTTGAAGTTGAGCCCTATTAATATTGAAGTTGTGGTTTTGGTGAAACAGAAAAAGTAGTACTATGTCAGGTTTTGAATTTCAGTTATGCTGATGAAGTATTTTGTGATTTGAAGGAATTCTATATTTGAATTTTTAGTGATAATGCCATATGCTAACTGAGTATGTTTGGCTTCTTTGATCACCAACTTTTTCTGTCTTGTTTATTGTGAGCATTGTCCTGCTGAAAGCATTACCTCATTTTTTAAATTATTTTTTGCTAATTTAATCATTACCTCATTTTGCTTTCAATGTCATTTCTTCTATATCAGTTAAGATGTTATCAGCTCGAATGCATTTGAGCTTCCACACCCACAGCCTCTGGCAAATTCTTAGTATGCTTTCTCAAAATTTATTTACTTATTTGTTTGCGTTGCGAATGTGAAATGATATACATGTTATTATATCCTTCTTAGAGTTGCCTAATGAAATCTTTGCAGGTGATATACAAGTGGGGTGAATCTTGATATATATGAACCTTTTCTTACTTGCTTTTGTTTGTGTGTAATGTGTAGTAACAATGTGTATACATTAATGTCTAGAATCACTTTATGTACTATCATGAAAATCTTTGTATAGAAGCTCAGACTGTATTGTTAGATTATTTATACTGAAACACTACACTTTCTTCATTCAGAAAACCAGAATCCCCAAGAGCACGGCCAAAACAAAATGTTGACGTAAAAGATGGTACTCCAAAAAAGCAAAAGCAGTGCAACTGCAAACACTCACGTTGCTTGAAGTTGTAAGTACTCCCCCCCCCCCCCCCCCCCTCCCCCCCTCCCCTTTTTCCCTCCTCACCTGCTCTTTTGGTACGTAGAAACCGCGCACCAAGGAGTTAATATGTATTTTTTCTAATTACACAGGTTTTAATAAAAACATATTGCTTTGACAATTGAAAACATTATAAATCTATTTCTATTAATATCCTTATGCTATTTTGTGTAGTTGTGATTTGTTTTGTAAGAGTAAATATGAATGGAGTAATTTAGTAAACTAATGTATCTAAAGACTTTAACTTTTTAATAATGGGCATTAGTCTAAGGACAAGAATTAAAGGCAAAAGTGAAAAACTTGGAGGGATGTTGATAGCATATAGAAACCTTTATGTTGGACTGAGCCATTACTTAATGAAATATTGATTTGTTAAGCATGAGATGTCGTAGGTCACTTGTCAAGTCCTCTTTACACACTGAAATTGGTGGGAAGATGGCAGGTTGGATTTTTTCTTTTCTTTTTCTTTTTTGGTTTCAAGTAGTTCTCCTATTGAATTGTTGGCTGTGGAGCCATTTTGTTGTTTAATTACGTAAAGTGGAAGGTCAATACTACTCTAGCAAAAATAAGTTGTGAACCGAAAAAGTCATTACAACTTTTCTATATTCTTCTCATTTTTAAAAGGAAGCTACATGTTTTTAAGCGTAACCTATATATTGTTCTAGGTGCACAATGTCAAAAGAATTACTTTTTCACGAACAATCAATATATTTTCAGTGCCGTGGTTTAATGCGCAGAAGTTGACCTTGCACTATGTTATTCTGAGTTAACTATTAATTAGAGGAGTACTAAGGCAGCCATATGAGATTATTAAAATCATATACTGAGATATTTGCAACGATCTAGTATACTAAAGGTTTTGTTCTCATTTTGCTTAATCTTTATTTCTTTAACTTAAATTTTAAGGAAACTCATGGGGAATTCATTATTTAATCGTTAAGAGGTTATTATCAATAATCCTGACAGCTTTTATGTAAGCTGGCAATTTTTGACATTTATGTAAGGAGTGACATAAAAAGTTAATGTATACTTCATATTTTTTCCTACAGCGAGATATTTGCATTAATTTAAAATAGGAAATGCTTTGTTCCAATTTGGCTTAATCTTTATCTTTTTAGATTGATTGTTAAGAAGGCTATAAAAAAGATGAATGAACAGTTTATCATTTATTCATCAAGAGGTTATTATTAATAATCCCGACAGCTTTTATGTAAGCTGACATTTTTTTCATGCACACAAGTATAATAGAACTTCCTATTGGTTGGCTTGTTTTGAGTCTAGTTGTTAGAGGACTGTAGCATCTATGTCTCAGGTCAGGTTGTAACTTGACATTTGCCACCTGCCCAAATCCCAAAATTGGTCTCACAACATTCGATTGAAGCTCGCCATGCGCTTGGTTTGGATTGCTTTTGTTTTACACATTATATTTAACGTGTACGCCCTAACCCCTTGGCAGC
This sequence comes from Hedera helix, assembly GCA_947179155.2. Classification (NCBI taxonomy): domain Eukaryota; kingdom Viridiplantae; phylum Streptophyta; class Magnoliopsida; order Apiales; family Araliaceae; genus Hedera; species Hedera helix. The sequence continues at coordinate 42,375,328 of OX359278.1, forward strand.
AATGTTTCAAGGCTACTATGTGGTACATGGTTATTGTTTAGCAACCTTGGTGCTTAAGGGTGCATGATGTATTAAAAATTATGTATTGCAAGTGCACGGCGTCAATTATAGACTTTACAGGTCGAACCGTTGTGACTAAAGTAATTTTAACTATCCTTAATTTATATCTCAGGCAAATTAGAAATAATAATAGGAGATAATTAATAACTAAATTATGCAAACTAACAATTAAGAATAAAAACTAGTTATGAGAAAAACTATCTAAGAATCCGAATCCACTATGCATTAACATAATAAAAAAATTCTTATTTTCTGAATTAATTCCTAATTATTTTTTCTTCCCTTTAAAAAAATAAAATAATGATTTTTATATTTAATGTGAGTAAGCATAGATTATGAAAAATACACAGATTACCAATAATTTATCAAAACTTCTTAACTAAAATAAGAATCATAAGTAAATTTTGCACGAAGGTAAATACGAAGATGAAAATAATTAGGCATTAATATTGGAACGGCGAGAAAATATTATTATGAAATACCTAGTTTCATCATCCTAGATATAAAAAATTAGTTAGCCATAAAATTATAGGAACACATAAGATTACCTATTAATTGCATGCATGAAGTTAATTTAGAATAACTAAACAGAATTGTAACACCCCAAATCACTTCTAATACTGAAATACTGAATGGAAGAACCTAATTAAGAACGAAGGGAAATAAAATGAAATAAAAACAATAACAACAACAACACATAAACTGAGATTAAATGCATCATTGATTATAAAAGAGAATTAATATACTAAAGAACTAAAACCCAAAATCTGAAACTTGCAGCTTGTTCAAAATTGTAGCAGACTAGCAGCCCTAGAGAAGAAGTAAAAGAAATAAAAGTAAGACTCCTCCTTACTCCAACCGGATGTAGGGAAGAAAAAATAAAAAGTAACCACCTCCTCTCTCTAAAATAAAAGTCATATAAAAATTATTTGTGCCCTAATCTAGGGTACATTGAACTTTGTCTCTTCTTCTTCTTCTCTTTTCCTTTCTTTCTTTCTTGACTTCAACGTCTACATAGTAATCTTGTAGAGTCTTTTTCCTCCTTTAAAAACTGGAATATTCTCTTTTACTTACTCAACAAGATAAATAAATAATATATCCAACAAAACAAAATAAAAATTTTTAGTTAAATAAAATAGACATATAAAATAATAAAAATGGGAATATTAAAATGCATGAAAAACATGTATATCAGTGCACTTTGGCACTCAGGAAATGATATAGCTGTGCTCTTAAGCACTTGAAACTTGAAAGTTAAATAGATCATCTTCTTAGTTTGATATAATGATCTACTTGCAGATATCAGTTTTATGGATTCCTTTGACAGCTTTGTTTCTTTGATTGTTTGGAAAATTGTTAAAACCATTGTGCAAGTAATTAGCTGAGATAGAATTCAAACTCATTCAGTTAATATGTTGGTCAGATATTGTGAGTGCTTTGCATCTGGAATATACTGTGATGGGTGCAACTGTGTAAATTGTCATAATAACATTGAAAATGAGGCTGCCAGACGGGAGGCTGTTGAAGCTACTTTGGAACGTAATCCAAATGCATTTCGGCCAAAAATAGCTAGCAGTCCACATGGAACTCGAGATAGTAGGGTATGTGGGTTCCATAGTTCACTCATGAGCTACTTTTCTTTCTATTACTAAAAATGTGAATTTTTGTTATGCTTCATCCTCTTTTTATGAGATATTGTGTAGCTTCTATCTAGCTAATAAGGCTTTAGGATTGTTATTTATTTAATGTTTTGGGGGATTCTTCTGTAAAAACTTATTGAGTGTTTAAATTGTATGCAGGAGGAGGCTGGTGAAGTTTTAGTGTTGGGAAAGCATAATAAAGGATGCCACTGCAAGAAATCAGGTTGCTTGAAAAAGTACTGCGAGTGCTTTCAAGCCAACATTCTCTGCTCCGAAAATTGTAAATGCATGGACTGCAAAAATTTTGAAGGGAGTGAAGAGAGGCAGGCTCTCTTCCTTGGAGATCATGCCAACAACATGGCATATATACAGCAGGCAGCAAATGCTGCTATCACAGGAGCTATTGGATCTTCTGGTTATGGATCTCCACCTGTGTCCAAGAAGAGAAAAAGTCACGAGCTCTTCTTTGGTTCGACAGCTAAAGATCCATCCATTCACAGGCTTGCACAGTTTGAACAGGTGACTTTTTGAGTTTTGGCACCTCTACCAACGTACTTTGGACCTTTGGTTGATGAATTGATAATTATTCATAATATTTGGTTTCACTTACAGTCAGCTTAACCGTTTCTTTTAATCACTTAAAATAGCTGATCTTTGCTCATTGTTTAACTTAAAATGATCAAGTCCCAATTGAGTGTAGTGTAGCTGTTAGTATTTTCATTATCTCCTTGAACAACTCATTTGTTACCAGAAAAAAGAGATATACTTTTTTATTGGATAAGTAGTTTACAGAAAAACATATCAAAGCTGCATAACTCATGATAGTATATGAAGTATCAAGATCCATATTTAATTTAATTTTTTTACCCCACAACTCATGATAATATTTGATGTATATCTATTTGACATTTAACAGACGAACAATATCAAAGCTCCTGCACCCTCATCTTCATTGTCTTCAATTCCCAGTTCTCGTGGTAATACTGCAGCATTGGGCCCTTCAAAATTTACATACAGGTACAATAATATCCCTTATGGAAGTTTATATGATTCTTTTTGTGCATAAATAAAATTTGTATTCAATACTTGTTAACAAAATTAACTTGTTCGACATGGTTTCAGGTCTCTCTTAGCAGATATCATCCAACCCCAGGACTTGAAGGAACTTTGTTCTGTTCTGGTGGTATATTCAGGGGAAGCTGCCAAGATGCTTGCAGGTATATTTAGAATTCTTGTATATCGAATTAGGTTCACCAAAATGACCTATACATTTTTGTTGCTAGTGGGTGAACTCCAAGAGGTTAGGATTGGAGCCATTTGTATGAAAACTAATATAAAGATTTGAGAATATAAAAAACGCCAACTAAAGGGTATGATCTCTTGGTTAACACAATGCAATAATGATTCTGTTGTCAAAATGTTATCTGAAAGCATCACCTTATCCTTCAGCTGATAATAAATGCACACCCATTTAAAAGGCCATTTATCATTGTATTCCTAATTATAATGAGAAACAAGAGAAATGATTTATCTATGTATATGAAGAGAGAATAACGACTACACTCAAATGGGGCTACTGAGTAATTAGTAAAGTTGCATTTGTATGGTTGTCAAAAAGTATTGTTTTGTTTATTATTCTTCTTTTTTTCTTCCTTTACAAAGAACTCAAGCTGCTTAAAGTTTTTCATTCTTATCTTGCTTAAGAAGCAAGTCAATGTATGCTTCCAAGGTAGGTCATTAAATCTAGTACTTCTTGTTTTTACTACTTGAAGAATTATAAAATTTCTTATGGAGGTGTGATAAATGGTTTTCCATCGACCCAAAGGAAGACTTACTGTTTGAATTTTTTTAAAGATATACTTGTACAAGTCTTATAAACTGTTTCATTTACATTTTGTGAAAATTGTGGGATCGAAATGATAAACGTGGAAAGTTTTAATATTTGATAGCTATGTGCGTATGTAAATGTACTCGCTTTTAGATCAAATTTTGGTAGCTTATATTGCTAGTAGAGACTCTTATTTTGGGATAACAAAAAAAGAAAAGGACTCATAAATACTGAATTTTGAAAGTTGATTTTTTTGAAAGGACACTAGAATTGTAAATTTTAAACATGTTTATCAAACCATTATCCTTTTTGTTGTATGGTTGAGTTTTAGTTTGAAAAATCAATATTGGAGCATTTAAAACCCTCGAGAAACTTCCATGCTATAAGAAGCAGCTCTGAAATCCACTTATCTAGACAAGGTCGCTTGTTCAATGTATAGGAATTACACGGTTATAAGCTAAAACATGAACCTCTCTAAATATTTTCTTACCCCCAGTAGCAGACTTCTAGAACCAGTAAAAATTACATCAAAAGCATGAATATTGACAACAGAGAGGCAAAAATGTACGTCTCTTGAGGCTTTAAAGTAGAGATGTCTTTGCTTGGATTGTTTGACTATGGAGCTACACAGAGGTAATTAGAGAAAAAAATACCATGAAGCTGATCTACTGATCTTCAACTTTTGGGCTTAATGCTTGTTAAGTTGATTTAATAATGAATCATAGGTATATGAATAGTTACGTGCAAGTGTAATCTCCCCATTTACTAGCGAAGAACTACGTATCATATATATCTAATATATTGTAAATTACATACGTTTATTAAACATCCCTCTACAATTATGTAAATATGTAGGAAAACACTGTTGCCCCAAATTTTCTCGTTTCTGGACTAAAATCTAATCATTGGTCTGAATAATGACTCATATCAAGTATATTTAGCTGGACCATGGAGTTGATGAAACATTCTGTGCGCTTGAGTATATGCTTAGTCAGTTGTGTTGTTTGAGCACATTCTTCAACATTGTTTTGCATCCTTCAACGCAATGGGTCTTTTGTTAATTTTACCCTAATACTTTCAGATGAAAGTGATGCTACGGAAAAGCAGGCAGAAGATCGTAGAGGAAGCTCCGCCACTTCATCAACTCAAGATCGGCTACGAAGCCAAAAGGAATCTGATGCTGAAAGATCTGTGATTGATGATTGTTCTAGTGCTAACCAGACTGGGAAAATTATCCCTGACGAGTCCAGTTCAGATGGTGCTGATGTGTCAAAAGGAAGGCCAATGTCTCCTGGAACACTAGCATTGATGTGTGATGAACAAGATGCAATGTTTACATCTGCTGCTTCTCAGAATGGGCTAATGGGCCACGGAGGCAACACATCTTCCCAATTGCCACATGGCCAAGGCATGACTGAAACCTATGCTGAACAAGAAAGGATTGTTTTGACAAAGTTTCGAGATTGTCTTAACAAACTCATCACCTTTGGTCAAATAAAAGGCAAGTCTCTTTTATCCAATTATTAAATTGAAAAACATTAAATGTGATCTATAAACACAAATAGCTAGTCTGCCTGTATATGAAGTGAAATAGTAGTCCTTGGGGTACAAAGTTCTTTGACAACGTTGGTGACGTCGGTGCCCCCACAAACTTACTTCCCCCTCAAATTTTTTAACACTCGGCTTGTTTTATCACCTTTTATTAGCACCTTTTCTGAAAAAGACAAATCCGGACCTTTGGTCAAAACAAATAGTCCACTTGCAACATTTTGGATGTCCCAAAATCTGTCACTTAAAAAATTCAAATTGTGGGCCCCACAATTTGATTTGTTATAAACTTAAAAAGGGGTATTAATGGAATAAGTTGGTGCCTTTTTACTCTTCAGCTCTTGCTAAACTTTTTGCTGTTATGAAATTGGTTTTGGAACATAGGTAGTATAATTAGTATGTCAGTAAAACACTCCTCATAAATAGCATTGCTGATGTCTGCAATGCAGACATTCAGGGTGTGGCTATGGAGGACCTCGACTCCAAGTAGTTCATAGCCTGATACGAGCTCACTTTTGAGAATGAGGCAGTAGCAGGAGTGGAGATTGTATCAAAGTTACAACTTGTAAATCTAGGTGGTTGATGGACATAAATTAAACATAATAACTTTTGAATTATACATCTTGATTAGTCTGATTATATGGGAACTAATGCGTTCTTTTATCCATATTTCAGAAAGAAAGTGTTCATCCATGGCTCAAACGGAATCAGGAGGTGAAACAGATGCACTCAACAATAGCACTGCAAATGCTAAAACCGAAAGGAGAAATCAACAGGAGCTCTTCGGTAATGGTGTCCCAAACTCTCCCATTCCGCCTACATCCAAGATGCCTCAAATGGTTAACTCAGCAGCAACAGTAGTTGCTGCTTCTAATAACGAACTGCATTCAAGAATTCCATTAAATGCTGAGAATGGGAATATGAAACCAAATTGTGAAAAAACGGTATAAAAAGATTTAGGACAGTTTAACTGCCCGAATTGCTTCTGCATCTCTGTAGCACCGAGCCTTCATTCATTTTAGCTTCCCTTTGATGCAGCAGCTAATATACATTTGGGCCTCATTGATAGAATTGACCAGGGTTTGACACATTTTCTTCAGTTAATAGAAATTAAATAAATAAATAAATTCTGTTTCATTTATATATTGTCAACAGTTTAAGTGTACTTGTGCACTTTATAATCATGCATTATCTTAGAGCACAAAGTCTTGTACAAAAACAACAATTAATTAAATAAATAAAGCTTTCTTCCTTCATACGAGAATTTTTTTCAAATTTAAAAGTAGAGTATTTTACTCAACTTCTGGAGAACAATAACTCTTTGAACAACAACAAATCTTTGAATTAGTCCTGGTAGATCGTTCACAATTTTCAGTCTGAAAGAAAATTATTTCATATTAATTTTAAATTTAAAAATATATTAAATTGTCTTTAAAAAGTTAATATTGATTCTATATTTACGGTACAGAGGCGGTATTGAGAGCCGACATGAGTACTTGAGTAGAGGAGAGAGAAGATAGGATAGACAAAGACGTATTTAACATTTTGTTCGACAAACATAAATAGTTCTTTTCTTCATAACTAAACCACGTGAAATGTTTATAGGCAAATTAAAATCGATGGGACTACAGGAGAATTTTGTGAAATGTTACCGAATTTGAAACTTAATATCGAGTAGGGAACATATAACAGATCTTATTTTCCATGAAAACAACCCAAGATGCTTCTTGATATTGATAAGCATGTTCCAAGATGCTTCTTTTCTCTGAAGGCTAATGTGATGTAGATACATTTCTTACAGGCGCGACTTTGATGCTGAAGATGTTGAAACAGGTGCGCTCTGCAGAAAAAGAAAAGGCATCAGGAGTCTGGGAACATATTTCAAGAATGGAAGATGGAGAAAGGTGGAGCAATGGCGAGTTATAGGCACACTTCAGCTAGCATAGAGAGACCAGTTACACCTCTACTAAACCATTTTATTAACAGAAACAGAAACCATGTACATGTTAGTAAACACTTGTGACTAAATCACCATGAAACAAAAATTACTAGGCCAGAAAAGCTTTAAGGTAGTTTTGTTCTCCAAATTGTAATGAAAATGTGAAATTGTAAAGCTTCAATATACAAAACCACAAGTTAGGAAAATGTACAGAGAGAGAATGAGGGAATTCTTACCAATGGTATGCCTTTTGTTGCTCTTTCTTCCAAAAACCTTGACGGTTTATAGAAACTACCATAAACTTCTGACCACTTCTTCAGACTTGTATATACGTGTTTAGGTCCAACGGTGTCTGCCCAAAATACAATACCACCACTGCCAACAAAAGAGATCATTGGTTGGTAAGTTTAAATTGCAATCGGAATTTTTACTAAAGTTTATCAGTAGTCCAATAATGGCTCCATAAATAGAAGCCAGGTTCAATTCTCAAACTTAATCAATGTCAATGAACTCAATTGGATGAACAGCATTATGCTAACAGCTTTGGCCATTCAAGAAAAAGAACGTATAATTGAATCCAGATTAGTAGATGAAGATGTGGGTGGTCATATTATTAGTTAGACAGGAGTTTAATCTTCATTTGAGCTTGCTTTGTGTTTTTACGTGCATCTGTATCTTCATAAATCACAAAGAATTTCAAATACTTACAACACTAGCTGAGTTAAAGTAATTTCCTTGGTGAGAGATTAGGTAAGAAGCCAGAAATACTACAAAGAGGAATAATAAAAAACCAAGACTGAAGTTATTAGCGTTTAAGCACACACCGATAAGAGGGGAAACTCATTCCAAGAACAGATGCAACGTCAAGGTCTGATGCACGAACAACAACTCCTTCATCGAGAACACGGCATGCCTCATTCACCACTGGAAAGAGGATCATCTCCACAACTTCTTGGTCAGAGAGGGATACAGGCTGCCACTCAGATTTTAGTACACACATTAGTAAATGTTCACATGTTCATAAATTGTTCAAGTACAACATTTAAATTTCAGAAGTGGCACATAACACATCAATTCGAAAAGAATAACTATCATGCATATTATCACAAAATATGTTCTCACTGCATATCATACCTTTCCTCCAGGCATAATATTGGTAATCCTTCTGGCCTCCTCTATAATTGGTAGTACTGATGAATCAGGTTTTGGCTTGCTTCCCTTTTGATAAATGTAGTAGCCTTTTCCATTATTTTTACCTGCATCATGCGTATTAAGTGAAAAGTGATGCAACACCCAGAAAAATAAGCAGTGATGATGCGGATGAAAAATATGACTGGTGATTACCATTGCGCCCACTTTTAATCAAAAGGTCAACCAAAGGAGATCTGAACGTGCGCCCGGCAAAAGCGCTTGCAAATATTTTTGATACAGCAACAGCTACTCCATATCCAGCTAAATCCTGAAGCCTGCGAGTATAGATGAAAAGAATCAAGTATTATCATCCATGACCCCTCCTTTCAACAGCACATACGCATGCATATACAATGAAAGCAAATCAGATTATTTGCCAAAATATGACACCCAAAGGGCCCGGCACGCATAATCGTATCCCATGCGAGTTCGTTATTCTGATCAATCCTCACCATCTGAGTTTCTCAGCAAGCCCATCTAACAAACATTTTGTCATGTAATTACAAAGATACATGTTATTATCGTCCATCTGAAGTCTGAACCCTTCGCATGTGTAGCTACATGTACATGTTTATCAAAACTTTAAACTGATGCATTTAATTCTAACATATCCATCTCCATCCTCCAAGGTTTTAAAGCTTCCTGCTTGACACCCACCACCTTTAGGTAAGGCTCACAAGCAATCCCTCTCCAGGGTAGCTATTCAAGACGCTCAGTTTTGATACAGATTTGAGGTACACTTTGTCACAGACCTCATATTATCAATTTTAAATCCTTGAAATGATCCTTGGGTCTCAAAATATCTAGCTCTCCATTTCTTACAACTGAAAGTTTCTAGCACCCTTTTCTTGTCTTTCTTTTTCATTAAAACAAAAACCAAAAATATCTAATGCCCTTTGCTTAAGAAGAGGGAACATATTAGGGCTATGAGTAGCATAAGAATCGGTAATATACAAATATCTGACTCTTGTTATAAACTTATAAATTGGGTATGTCCTCCCACCACCAGAAAATAAAGGTTACGATCAGCAGTGATACAACATGTACGAATTCTGACGGTTAGTCGCTGTCTAATTACATTCTTAACATCAAAGGAACACTAAAATATAATCAGCCAGGCCGAAAGCGAAGTACAATGGCATATTTTTGTCAATAGATATGCTTGACCATGTTCATGACCTACAGAGCAATTACATAGAAGACATAGGCCTTCTTACATTCCCTCTGTTTGATGGTATTTGGATTTTTCAGACAATGGATATACAACCAATTGAAATTATTGTATATCTTGTTAATCCGCACCAAAGCTGAATAACACCCCACCCCTGTGAAACCCTTTTTCCCCTCAGCCCCATGTGCAACCCCCAAACACGACCTTAAGGCAGCATCAGAGTTCTCATTTTTTGCTTCTTTATTAGCATCTCCAGAGAGGGAAATATATACTCTGTGACAGCATGCATACACAAGAAGGTATGCAATTGCATACTGTAATGTAAAAGAGAAGAACATTACTGGAATGGACCCATGGGAAGGCCAAAACTGCTAATCAGCCTGTCAATTCTGAACACATCCACTCCCAAGTTGACTAAGATATGCGCACCCTGGGAATATGGAAAGAATGTCCGATTGACAGCAAAGCCAACACAATTTCCCACCACAACAGGAACTTTCTTGATGGCTTTGCCAACTGTCATAAGATCAAGAATTACTTGTGCAGAAGTTTTCTCCGTCCGTATAATCTCCAGAAGAGGCATCACATGGGCAGGACTGTTCAATATAGAAAAATTTAGTATACAAGATATTGCATTATTAAAAAGCTAATATATTCTCCCTCCATTCCAAATTATATAATCATTATTGACTTTTGAAAGTCAATTTGAAACATTTTCAAGCTCAAAATTGAGATAACTCATTAAAAATTATGAAACAATAAAACTTACAATGAGTAATACCTTTTAGATAGTTTAGGATATTCATCATTGTATTAATTAAAATGAAAAGAATTTATGTCAATTTTGAGTTTAAAGATCTCTTTAGTTGACTTTAAAAAATCAACAATGATCAAATAATATGAAACGGAGAATAATCGTATCTAATAAGTGACACAGACTAACATAAAGAAAGAAAAAGTAGTATGAGCTTTCTGCAGGTGAAAAGGATGAACTAAACTTTTCTCTGCATGTATCAGCTAATTATGAATAATTCTGAAGTTGAATATATATATATGTAAAATCCATATATATTACTAGAGTTTTATAAAAATGTTTTCATATATATAACTAAGAAGTCACTGTCAGAAACTTTACTTAGTCGGACAACTTTACTAGTCGGACCAATAAGCAAATAAGGTAAACTTTCTCTCTAATTCAGGAAAACAACAAGTTGTAAGAGCCTGCAGTCTGTTTAGAGAATAAGCAATATGAGTCGTCTAACCTGAAAAAATGGGCCCCCACAATCCGGTCTTGAGAGGTTGTCTTTTCTCCTATTATGTTGAGGTCAATCGTAGATGTGTTGGATGCCAATATGCAGTGAGGAGGGCAAGCTTTCTCGATTTCACTAAATATTTTTTGTTTTAATGGAACACTTTCTATGATAGCCTGCAAATTGCAATCAAAAGGAAGCTCTATTAAATAGCATATAATACACTGCAAGCAGGAATACCAATTATTTGCTCAATTCACAGGTACTATCAATCTCATACCATTAGAACAAAAGCAAGTGAAAAGAATAGTAGATAATGATAAAATAAAATAAAATAAAAGGAATTGATAACAAAAACTCGGGTCACATAAGTAGACTCCTTGCAGTTCCCATTTCTGATACGAACATGACAAAAATGATAAATAAACCTAAATTTTATTAAGTCTATCTTGTTTTGAGAAAAATGAACTCAAACAACCCACCTCTATGACCATATCCACGTCTTTGAATTCAGAGTAGTCCAATACACCTTTGAGCAATGACAGGGCTTTTTCCGCCTTATCTTGTGTCAATTTTTTCCGCGTTACCAAGCCTTGAACATTTACTGTCACACGAGGCAAATAGTCAAACCACTCCTATATAGTAAACTTGATGATGACATGGTGAACAAAATTGTGAATGGATGAATGATGCATTTATGATTTTAGCATTTTTTTTTTTTGTAAAATCTTCAAAGACTGAATCAATCAGCAGAAAAATGAAATACATTCACCTTCAATCATTTTTATTCCCTTTAGAAGATAATCAGAATTGATTTCCTTAAGAACAACATATATGTTGCTCAAGATAAGAGCTGTAGCTATGCCAGAACCCATAAGACCTCCGCCAATAACAGCAACTTTCTTTACAATCCTTGGTTTGAGCCCAATGTCAGTAACATTTGGTACCTATCAAAATTAGGAATGTGGAGTCATAATAATATAATATAGAAATTGAAGGAGCAAAAATAGGCTGTTAAGAGGATTAAGAATCAGGGCAGGGCAGGCAAGGTTGTTCTTGCACAAAATTTCCATCCAAATCCAAAAACTATTTAATGGTAACATTTGAATTTCATAGACACAAGCTCGAACGTGCCTAAAGACACAACAGCATACAAGCCGAAGAAACTGTTTAGTGGTCAATAACCGATTACTACTAAATAATAGTACACTTTTACCAATTGGTCTAACGAAATACATTGATTTATAACTAGAGAGTATGTAGACAAATTCGCAAGATTCAGGCAACTTGTGCTACACAAACTGAAAACAACCATATCAATGATGTGAGGACAGAAGACCTATCTATAAACTCAGCCTTAAATGTTATATACTACTGACAAGTCAAAAAAATCTAAAAGTAAATAGCATGTGATCCATCAAATATGGTGTTCAATAAATCAATTGGTGTACCTTGGATGTTGCACGTTGGGCAAAAAACACATGAACGAGACCTCTTGAAGTGTCTGTTAGCACTAAATCCTTGAACACTTTGGCTTCCTGCAGATTATTTTATAAAAAAGAATGCCAAGATAAAAAATTAACTGAGTACTCAAACAAACCACCAAGATAGTCCTGAAGAAGTACAACCAAGTATTTTACCCTGTTTCAAGCATTTGAACTACCAATACATAATCCACCACATCTCTCAATAATATAAGGCATTTAATTATATTTCCTAGGAAAGATGAGGGAACCATCAAACCAATAGTAATACAGAACACAAAAATTCCAGAGAGGAAATAAATTTGCACATAAAAGTGGCACAATTGATACCTTCAAAACACCACTATATCCTCCATGAACTACACCTTCCTGGATGACATCAAGGCATGCGTGATGCTGAGGCATATTTGGAGCAGTTCGTTTGGCTTGCTCTCTTGCAATTTTCAGTATCTCATGAGCTTCAGAAAGGGAACCAAGCTTGTCCGTCCTTTGAAGGGATTTTATCCAAGGTTTGCGCCTGTTTGCAATGTCTGATGCCCATTGCCGAGATACGTTAAGTAATTCTTCTGGAGACACAATGTCGTCGATAAGGCCTAGCTTCTTTCCTTCTTCAGACATTACTGGTTTAGATAACTGCAATTACAGTTCTAAAATGATAACACTGAAAAATCAACAAGATCATCAAAACTTTTCACAATGCAATCATTCCATCAAATAGAAGAGGGGATGAGAGAGGTTATTACTTAGCCTTGTACAAGATGTTGGAGGACAACTATAGTTTTGCATATTTACAGCATCGCATTTTGCAATTATGAGGGCTATATGTTTTGTTATTACTTTATGTTTCTTCTAAATATGCAAATCATTGCCAAATGTCTTCTCTCCCCATTTTTATACGTAAAAGATTTGAAAACCCAATGCTAAATGTCATCACTAAAAACGTGTCTCTTTTGGTTGGTCAGGTTCTGGGGTTAGGTGTGAAGTTTTTTAAATTTATGGTCTGCACAAGAAGGACCGAAGAAAAGGAAAGAAATTAACTCACCACAGGACCTAGATCAGTCAGAATCAACCTGATGAGCTATTTGAGGTACCAGTACCGACTGATAATCATACTCAAGGGTTGAGGTTGAATTTAATACCCTTTAATCTCATATATCTCACGGTAAATTACAAGTTATCTCTAGCTTCATACAAGCAAAAGATAATAATTAATAAGAAGTTGGAACATCATACTTATCATTCTGAACTGATTAAAGCAAAACCACTATTTCTGAGAAGGGCATATTATTACTTGTGAATTTACACAATCACGAAACGAAAACCTTCAAACTAGACCAGCAAAACAATTATCTTGTTTTTCCTAGAACGCTGCTATGCACAAACACAGTAACAGAACTAATTAGCAAGTGCAATCAAAAACAGGGCACAAATAAACAAGAAGCCAACATATAGCAAGAGTGAGGAATCACATAGCTCTTCCATAAAATTATAGAAATAATATGCAGTTATATACCTCTACTTCATTTGAAATGAGCACATACATAAATAAATACTGCTTATAATATGCAGTTATAGTGAAAACTAATCACATTTTCAAAAGGAAGCAATTGTGAAGCAAGTAAACAATATTTAGAAGTTCTCCTCCTATGAATATCTTTATAGAGACGAATAACTATCCCCAAAGAAAAGCAGTTATATTCCAGTAATACTTCCAATGTTACATTATAGGTTCTTTAAACATAACAAAATTTGAAATCAACCTTTATTGAAAATAATTGTTAAGTATAACTGAACATGTAGTGTTGATTAACACTAAAAGGAAAATAATTCAACAAATTCTACCTTCTTTACCAAGTTAATATAGAATACTTACCAGCATCATCTCAATAGCCTTTGACAACCCTACAAGCCTTGGAAGTCGCTGTGTACCTTTCGTAAAACAATATTCCATTTGTAAGTGTTTTGTACGAAACAAAAGAAGCGATCACTAGAGTCCTTAAAAACAAAGAAGAAATGTAGGATATATAATTCTAATTAGCAGTTGTACCTCCAAATCCAGGAATAACTCCAAGGGTCAATTCTGGCAAGCCAAGTTGAGCTCTAGGTGTTGCAATACGTGCATGGCATCCCTAAATAAAGCGAATGGAGGAAAGACATTTCATCTAAATTCTTATTCATGGAAAAAATAAAATGTATTTACAACAAAATAGCTGCTGCCAGGAAGTACAAACCAATGCCAATTCTAAGCCACCCCCAAGTGCAAGGCCTTGTACAGCAGCAACTACAGGTTTCTTTGCATCTAAAGTACAACAAAAAATAAATCAACAAACTCACATCTAAAATTAGCTCCATAAGATACTGAAATTTCCTCCTTAATAACATTTTAGAAAATCAGAAATTGAAATGATGAGGTTAAAACCTTCAATTGTGTTGACCACAAGATCAACAGACACATCGGGTAAACGAGAAATATCCCCTGCCAGTCCAAACCCAAACCAGTGTCAATTCTAAAAAATCATACTCAAATTTGAAATTAGATATACCAACATCTCAATTAAAAATTCAAAAAAAAAATTATTCGTACCTGTTTTATGAACGGTCTGAAAAACACCAATATCAAAACCTCCAGAAAACCTTCCTCCATCGCCTACAAATCAAATTAATGCAAAAGAGTAATCAAAAAACAGTATTTAAGAGACAAATCCACCTCATTTCAGCTAAAATTATGAAATTTTACCAGTCAAAACAATAGCTTTAACATCTTCTCTCCTCATAGCTTCAGTAAATTTCTCCTTTAATCCAGCAAGAACTAGAAAACAAATAAAATCATCAACTCAATGTTACAATTAAACAAAATCAAAGAACACAGATTGCTAGATCGATCAATTTGAACTGGACATATCAATCTAATTGTACATGTATAGCTTACTTGGAAGGGCCAAAGCATTAACAGGAGGATTGGAGATGGTGATCACGGCAACGCCATCGTTTCCAACCTCCATCGTCACTCGAAACTCCGCCATTTCGATTCTTATCAGTTCAACGTATTAAATTCCAGGGCTTATCGTTGTCAATCAAGAGCTGAAGTTGAGGTTGCACGGAAGAAAATGATTTCTAAAATAAATTGTTTTCAATGAAAATAAATTATTTGTTCTTAGTAGGCTGTTAAACAGAGAATCAGATGGAGAAGATATCTCTACTCCAATTAATTAAATATTTTTTTAGTATACTTTGTCTTTTTCTTAATATACGTGCTATTATAATAATAATAAAAATATTAAATTTATAATTTTTTTAATGAGAAAAAAATGGCTAAATAGGATTGAAAAGAGAGTAATAAGTATTATCAAATTTGAGAGTTTAGAAATAAATAAGAGATATAAATATAAAAAATAATAATTGTATTAATTGAGATAAAAAAATAAAATAAAAATAAATTTTAAAGTTTATTATTGGGAGTGGTCTTTCTTTGGCGGCCGATCAAAATTTTTACATCATCGAAAACGACGGATCATCACTCTCGAATCGCCCCATAATTTTTATATTTGAGAACATAATTAGAAGTTTTATTATATATAATAATTTATGTAATGATGGGTACATCTAATATAAAAATAATAAAATTTATTATTTTTATATTATTAATAGTTAATAAAAATTGAAAACATTTTATATTTAATAAATTACAATATAATAAATTTATATTAAAATAACATTAAAAAAATTAATATTAATATTAATTTTTTTATACAAAAAAAATAAAAAACAATTTATTAATTCAACTTAATTAATTTTATCAATTGAACTAATAATTTAATCGATGGTCAATTGATTCAATTTAAATTTTGACCAAACTAATATAACTTGCTTAAATCGAACAAGACATAAAGACTAATTTTCAGTAAGCCGAATCGATTCGAATTTCAAAACAATGTTAATCGTTAGGTGCAAGCGTATGACACGAAGTGTTGCTAAAACAAATACACACCTTTCCGACAATGAGTACTCCACTTTGAAACTTTGTAAGGTGGGAGCGTGTTCAGAAGTTTTGCAAAAACAAAATACACCCACCTTTCCAACAAATGAGCAATACTATATATAATTTCTCTTGTTTGCAAAAAAATATGGTAAATTTAAAAGATTTTTGATATATATTGCATCAAATTTACAATTACGAAACGTATTGATATATAAAATTATAAGAAGATTATACTTATTATACGTTTATCTAAAAAAGTTTAGGCATATGAGGTCAAATAGGTGAGATTTAGGAGAGCGTCGAATAGCTAAAAAGCCTTGATGATTCTCTAATTTGATAATAGTTAATACTAATACTTATTCACGTAACTGACAATCTCGATATAAACATTCGTAATATATTATTTTTCATATAAAAAAGATTGCGCATTTTATGTTTTTTTTTATTATATTAATATAGGTTATGTGTATAATTTTATATAATATAATATATTGATATCGTTTGTAATTATTTTTTTAATAGAAAAAATCATAATACATAACAGGATCTTATAAAAAAATCTTACAAAAATAACATACAAAATAATGTGTTAAATTATAATTTATCGCGTAAGAGTAAATCTAATAGTTATAATTTATCTCAATGATATGCATTATTTAGTATTCATTATTTAGTTATCAAAATGCCGTTTTTCCAAAATATCAAAATTATAACTTAATTGTCACATTGCCTTAATTTTAAATATCAACAGTTAATTTTTCATGTGAAATTACGAATGTTAGTAAAGTGGAAGATAATATAAAATAAGTTCAATTGATTTTTATAGAATTTAGTTTTAATACTATAACATGTGCAAATTAAGAATGGTAGATTAAAAGAAAGTATAACTCAAGTTTAAATTAGTTATTCAATTTTAATACAATTATAGCGAACTTTTTATAGTTATAATTACGATACTCCCTATCTTATAATTATCAGTTTAAATTTGATTGGTTGATAACGTATTAATAAACGATGTTAGAGTTTTATAATATATTATTAATAAAATATTTATATTAAATAAATTAACTTAATTTTAGTGACATATCATGATTTTAATATTATATTTGTATATATTATTAGTGCATCAAATTTTAAAAAAAATTCATTATCAACCAATCAAATAATCAATCAATGATAAAATATAACAAGATAAAAATTGAATTATTTTTGTTGATTTCGAGTTAATTCGGTAATTTAAGATTTTTTTTTAGTTTCATAGGTTCATTAGAATGAGTTCTCCAATTTATAAACCAAATACATTATATCGCTTTTGTTTTTATTTTTAATGCATCTATTTAATTTCTCCTAATTATATTTTCGCCAACAATTATTTATTTTCAATGTAAACTAAATTAATCCATTAAAGTGGAGCGGGTGCATAAATATTTTAGAGTATGGCAATTCGTTTTCTTTATCGCAAATAAGAAAGAGGAAACGACGGCGTCCTTGATAATTGATATAGAATTCATCATTTGAAGAAGAATACCGGTACTGAACTCCTGATACACAGAACAGAACCCTACCAGGATTAATAGAGCTTCCTTGATCAATGGCGTCTTCAAAAGTTCTGTCAAGGTTATGTTCTCGTGTACAACCTTTACCTCTCAAAGTCACCAAAAAGAAAACTTCATTATTTCTCTCTCCTGACATTTCACTCATCAAATCCAGCTCTCAGTCTCAAGCTCGTCGGTTTTCACTGTAAAATTCTAAAACCCCTCTATCTTTCTATATCATATTCCTTTATGTTTGAATATTTCAGTTTATATTTGTGTGGTGCGGTTAGATTACCGGTGGAATTGAGCAGTTTGGAAACAATGATGCCATTGCACAGTGCGATAGCTTCAGCTCGCTTGCAATCGAGCTTGTCAATAGAGTCTCAGAGCTGGTGTTTAGTTCCTCAAGGTTTGCTTTCTATTTTCTTTTATTTATATACTTTTAGATTCATTCTTGAGAGCTTGTTATTATTGGTTCATTGGTTACAATTGAGATCAATTGATTCATTTTGGTGTTATTTAGCGTTAAGCTGTTTGTTTTTGATTTATGATGTTAAATTAAAAATGGGCATAGATATGAAGGTCTTTTGGATGGGATACAATATGTTGGTTGAAATTAGGTTTCTAGATTTTGGCATGTGATGGTTGAATAATACTTAGATGCAGATGTTGTTTCCATATGCTAAATGAGGGGGAAAGATGACATGAGAGAAAGAAGGGAAAATGCATTTTGAATAATTTAGGAGTTTGTAAGGTGGGAAATTGAGGATACCAAGAGTTGAAACGAGAAATGTTCATTGAGATGGATTGAGAACTGTTCAAATTTTTTAGAATTTGACTTATTTTGAAGCATTAAAAATAAAAGTCGAGTTCCTTGAAATTAATCCTATGGTTGTTTGTTCCAATCCCCTTACTTTACCCAAATTTACATATCAAAAAAGTATACGCACGCATAGATAGCATCAAATTTGCATATGGAAACTGCCCAAACACTTTGGAGAAGGGCTTCTGGCTCCAAGTCATGTAGTTAACATTTTATTTTGTCGAATATATTAGGAAACGACTTATGGGAAAGACTTCAGATCTTATATGCAGAAAGGGTTAGCCTATCACAATCTTTGACGTACTTATTTGCACTCATGCTTTGGCCTCTTTGGTATAGTTAATGGACATTGTTCTGATCATAGCATCACTGGGAACTAAAACCTTTTTCTTTTCCATAAAAAATTTTACGAGGCAGAAATCCTAACAAAACCCAATAGCTCCAAGGTTGATGGGAGGCCAAAAGTTATAGGATTGATGGAATGGGTTTGATTAGTGAATCTCGAGCTTGACTTTTATATCGTATACCTAAGTGGGCCTCAACTTGGTCCCTTCTCCCTAACTAGGCTCTACTCAGGTTCATAAAAGTTGCAGAGTTGGGATGCAACATAAATTTTTACCTTGGAAACATATGTAGCTCACTCAAGCTTTTAAGATAACACCCATACTGATACATGGAATTTATTCCTTGCTAGTTCATGTGCTAATATAAAGTTCTACTGCTATGTTTTGGTTATATTTGTACCTCATGTATAACCAAGAATAAGACTTAGTTGAACAAAATCTTCTATGCTGTTGGTGTACATTACCAAATTCGTTTATTGTGCAAATCATTAACACCGACTAGTGACCTGCTAGCCAGGCTAAGAGATAAATTCTTGTGTCAGGAATAATATTTTACTGCAAGTCTGCAACCAATCGAGCCAAAGTTAATGACATATTTAGATAAATCCTAGTAATCATAATTCAGAAAAATAGTGGTAGGCATGCTTTCCTAGACCTAAGTATGTTTCTCCAGATGACACATTTCTTTATTTAATTGAGTCTGAACAACACATTTCTTATTGAAGGGAGTGAGGAGGAGTCCTATAGTTGTTGTCACATTCACAGAAAAAGTTTCTGCATCTTTTTGCTTTAGAAAATTTATATTTTCATTTACAAGTTATAGGGTTTTACTATGTGGGGTCGTGAAAAACCGGGGGTGGCATTGGGGCAACCACTTTTTTAAAACAAAAATATATCTGCAAGAGGTGGGGAGACACAAAATTCTCACCCCAAGACGAAATTCCCATGGGATATCATCTAGTGGACTGCTGAAATCCTAAAATGGTAAAAATACTATATCAGGTTCTCTTGTAAAAATCATATCGAAGGAAGTTTTGAAGTTGATATTTTGATAAATCTATTGACCAGCCACAAAGGAGCGACTTTTTCATTTTGCTACTTTTCTTCTTGGATGGCTTTTAAAGAAGCTGTAATGCTACCTAGTTGATATGCAATAGGACTTTTTTTCTAACATTCTATTAACAGACAACCTCCTAGCCAACACGCAGGAAGGAGATTGCAACCCTATATAGGAAAATCACCTTTTATACCTTTTATCGACTGAACCACTCTATGCTCGGCACATAGATATACTATATGTTCAATTATTTATTCGTTTTCTGACAGTTTTGCTTAATCCATTTTGCAGGCATCTCAATGCCTTTATGACCGCATCTTCTTGGCGATTTGGCAATGCAGATTCTTTCAGTGGAATAGGAATGTAGGTAACTAGTTTCATTTTCCTGACCTGAAAGCTCTGAGAAAATGTATCCGTACTTTTATTAACCTCTGCTCCAATGGTGTGATTGGCTCTGCAGTTTGTTTCAATTGGTTATGTGGTCCAATCTCCAAGAGGCCGAATTAAGTTTTCATTTACCCTGATATTTTTATTATACCTTCTATGAGAGGGTCCAGACAATGAAGTTTTGTTAATTTGTTTTTACTGTTATCTATATGATATCTTCCGATGCTGCTTTTCCACGTGCAGCAAAAGAATCTCGCTTAAATGCTATAATCAAGTTGACAGAGCAGGTAGCGTTTGGCCTGTTTGGAGGATAACTAAAGCTCCTATCCCTTTAATTTTAGAGTAGCAAAATGTCCACCAAAGTTGGGGGTGACCTTAACCCTAACAAGCAAGGTAGGGTTTGGTTAAAGCCTATAATCTTTGGCCTACTTCATAAAATTGGACAAACCTAAATTCGAAAGTATCACACATACTGTGACAAAGGCAGACTCCTATTGTGTAACATTAGCCAAACTGATCGCTGAAGTTTTTATTTTGATTTAATTTTTACAGTACTTGCTTCCGGGTGAATAATATCAGACAAAATCAGTAAATTTATCCTAAAAAAAACTAGGTGTGTTTGCTAAGAAACATAACTTAAATCGTTAGTCATTGGCTCCTATAATCCTGAGAAAAAGTGTAATTTCTTTAACAGAGTTCAGACAAAGCCTCTATTTGAATTGAATGTTGAACAAACAATGAGAATAAACTTTATCTCTGTAAAAGAGTTAAAAAAAAATCCTGCAAATTTAGAATTTATGTAAAACATGTTTATGCATAATTTTTGGATGTTCTTTTTGAAGATTAAACTAAAAATTATTATTTTTATTAGAATGTTGGAAATAATTATGTCTCAAGTGTATCTTGTGTGACTTTAATAATTAGAAAGATCAATAGTAATATTAATAAAAGAAATATTAGATTCTAATTTATAGTGAAGGTGTTACCGTGTTACCTTTTATCTTATGTTTCTTAAAATTTTAAAACATAAAATTTAGAGAGAATCCTAAACTTCAGAGAAAGAACAGAAGCAAGGGTGCATACTGATCTGTGTTGAGAGTATACAATCTCACATAAGATGGTTTATGGTTTAATCTTCAAATTTGCCTCTATTTACTGTTAATTGATTTAACATAGTTGCTTTTACATGTTAATAGACCTTTGTTTGCCTCTATGATTAATATGTTGCTCAAGAGGATGAATGCTAGAGCATGACACACTCACATATATATTGTTGGGTTAATTGTACAGCAACTTAAGCTCTTAGAGGAAGTCTTTACTAAGTTAAGCATTTGGAAGTAAAAAGGAAGAAAATTTTGAAAATATACCAAACCCAATAGTGAATTACACTTATAATTCCCTATTGACCACAAAAGGAAGAACAACCAAGGGAATGCTAAACCAATAGACTCCACAAAAGGGTCGAGTATTTACATTTAATGGGTAAACTCTCCATGCTGAATTTTTCTTTCCTTGTTCATTTGTCTTTCCCTCTCTCATCACGTTGTTCTCCTTTCTATTTCTGCATTGCTAATGGCGAGCCGTTGGACTCCTTAAGCCACTCGATTCAAGTTTATCAATGTATGAAAACCTCTTGCTGTTCACAATTTTAGCAGGTTTACTCAAACTCCTCTCTTCGTCCTTGACTTCCTTCTCTGTATTCCAACCCATGAAATCGAATAGTGTCATCGAAGTGGGTGTTTGTGTAGGAGTCAACTTCTCTGTCTCATCCTCAGGGCTTGAGAAATTCTCTGGTCGTGAAAATGATGAGGAATCTAATGACAGTTCCCTTTTAGATACTGCAAGTGATGGATCTTGAGTGATAGAGTCAGCGTATAGGACATCTTCTATTCGCGACATGACTGTGTTTGCCAAGCTTTCTAATACCCTTGAATAGCTCTCCAGAACTGAATGCCCCACATCCTAAGTTGTTAAGGAAGACGGATTACACTTTGGTTCATCTTGGATATGCACACGAATGATTACGATAAGAAAAAAAAGGAGAAACTTGTGACCTTTAGTTCTTACCTTATTGTATTGGATTTTACTAATGTCTAATGAGGATTGTGGAAGTCCTGGAAACCGCTGTTTTAGGAGTAGTAAGATGGTCTCTGCTCTCTCTTCAAAGAGCTCTCTCTTTTCCAAGCTCACAGCTGAACCCCAGCTAGACTTTGCATCCTTCTGATGCATTTTCCTCTTCCAGATTATGATAGATGCTTCAATTCTATTCTTGAGGTCAAGAACTTTGTGTTCCGATGACAAATCCATGCTTATTAGGAGTTGGTCAGGATCAAAAAACTCTACTGTAATGCTTTTATATATTTGGTCACCAAGGCTCGATCTACCATTCTACCAAAAGAAAATATAAGAAAAAATATTCTAAAGCTTAGTGACTACCTTTTCTGAGGAAGTACATTAGTTGGAAATTCGATCTCCTCATACCTTGGGGAGTGTTTCAAGGTAGTTTTCAGGAATCTCCATTTCGGATAGTATTTGAGCATTTATAGCCATGGATGCTTTCAGAACTTGGTTGACACATTCTTTCTGATATTGTAGAAATTTTCGTGATGCATCTGACAGCCCATCCGAGGGAACCTTAATGGTAGGTAGCCACCATTTGTCGTCTCTCTTTACACCTTTCTCAGACTCATCAGCATCTCTCGACACATACCAGAATTCATTCTGCTCCTTGAAGTTGTCTAGGCAATCCTATAAATTATCATTTGTTTAAATTTAAGGCTTTGTAAATCATGTATCCTGTATATTACAATATTAAGTTGATATAACGGAGACTGCAGGTTCTTACAGTGAGCATTGCATCAAGCTTGCGTAAAGCTGGGATGTTCATGACTAGATCTTTTCTCTGTTGTGTGACCATTATCTGTCAAAAGAAGTGTATTTAGGTCTACATTCTATTACAATCATTTGATAATACCTGAGTGTGAAGTTAGACGAGCATTATATACAGAGAGATTTGACCTCCATATTTGTTCCATCTTTTGATTTTTGTTGTGAAGGGACAAATTCAACAATGTAATCGGTTACAGATAAGAGCCAATCAACTTCCTTTCTCCACCTCAATTTCCTGTCTGCAGGCATAGGCTCCAATTTTCTTTGTTCTCCGAAAGCAGAAGCTGCATCATGTCCGAAAAAACAACGATAAAAGACTTGTCAGATTCATATTTTACCCGAAATATATCCACAACTTTTATACATTTTCGTCTCTTATCAAACATTCAACTTACCGGCAAGATTTGTAATGGCATTCGACAAAGCCAGAGCCGAAGAAACACCCTTACCACCACCTGACATGTCCTCTCCCAAAAGCAGCTTAGCAAACCTTTCCTTCATCAAGCCCATATCTATAGCCAAATAACGTTAATGCAAAATTGATAGAGGAACATTAATAAGATTTCTGAAACTTCACTTTTGTTTGTAAAAAAACCTGAAATTTGTTGCTCCTTGGATTGGGGGCTTCCTGCCCTTGATCCTTCCCTGGTCAAGCGCGAGACTGGACCCATATCGTTGGACATATTAACAACAGCTTCCTAGTTGTGGAACACCAGCGGGTACTGATTTTGCTCCTTGACTACTAAATTAAACACTTAAGGAATCTCTGGCGTTTCCATCTCAAGCATTCTTTCAATGTGGAAAGACTTCAATTTCGGAATTCTGTGTTCTTCTTCCTTAACCATAGTACTTGTAATTCCTCAGGGTTTTTACCATTCTAATGATTCTCCGCCAAATGCCCGTTCGAAAATGGTGTTTTTAGAATGGGAAATGGGGAAAAGGAAAAATGTAGAAAAACCCCTCGTCTCTTCTGGTTAGAGGCCAGAGAAGGAAGGGAAGAGGGTTTTTCTGATTTTCCTTAGCTGGAAGAAGAAGGGTGAGAGTGTTTTGAGTAATTTCTGGTCTGTTGCCGTTTTCGAATTATGTAATGTGGGGAGGTAGTTTTGTTGATGAGTTGGTTGCAAGGGAATGAATGGTGGGATTCTTCAATGGTGCGAAAAGCCCGGGAAAGACATAGGAGGAGTAACTACCTCTCGTCTACATCACAACAAACTCTCTTTTCTCTTGCTTAAATTAGTCCCAAAATTCAATCAAATTAGAGGTTGAGGTTTTCTCGGATTGGATTTAGAAATTGTTACGGTTATATTATTGTACACTAGAAAATGAACCATTTGATTTTCCTAATAGTATGATTAAGCTATGAATTTTTATTTTTCAATAATCAAATGAAAGGGGGAGAAAAACTTTGGCAAATCAATTGTGAACTTAAAAAACAAAATTGGTATTTTTACAAGAAAAAATGATAGTTTCACGAGTTTTTCTCACATGATGAATAGTAAATGTATCTTACACTTATGTTAGCGAAACCTTGTGAAAATATCAATTCTCACTTGTAGAAATAACAATTCTCTTAAAAATTACTTCCTCCATTTTCCAAAAGAGTTCATTTGTTAATTTTATTTATTTTATTAAGTAACGATGAAATTAGAAGATAGTACGCCACAATATTTTTTGAAGTACGCCATAATATTTTTAAGTTTTTCTAAAACTGAACACATACGCACTCTTAAAATTTATGAAATTTGTAAATAAAATACTTTTTGCGGAAGAAAGTATATTTTAAATCAAAAACTCTATCGCAAAATTGAATATCAAATTTGTGCATTTTTGGAGATCACATTAATATTCACTTGCTCTCCTAAATATACGAAAGTCCCTTCCGAATGAGAGAAATAACAGCTAAAGTTTGAAGTTTGAACCCACCGCGCATTGCCACCCGCACTCATATTTCTTGTCCTGTAAATTATAGTATGGAAATGAGTAGGTCAAAATCAAAGCCGTACTAAAACTTTTGGCACAAAACTTGGACCATGACAATATGAATGAAGTGTGATTATATTCAAGTCTTCCACAGAATCCGCCCGCAGACGGTTGGTTGGTTGGAGAGACTGCTGGCCTTGCTCCGAATATATCTGGGAATTTCCGGCTATTTTAATTAAATAATCCTAGACTAGACGGTTGAACCGCCCATCTTCAAATATGTTTGACTTAATAATGAGGTAGATACATAGATTTTGTGACTTGTTTAACACTTTTAACTTGACCGATACCAAATATTCAAGACATAAATTTAAAAAAAAAAAACAATAACACAAACATTGAATCCTCCATTGGGCCTAAAAATGAGTATTACTTCTTTCGTTCTATTACAAAAAATTAAAATTATTTCACGTCATAATTTAAATTTATAATTAACTAAGATCAAACTCAAATAAAATACTATTTGTAGAACGAATTGTCTTATTTACTACGTTACCTCCTACTGCAAGGTGCCAATTGGTGAAAATGTATTAAAGATTTATTTAGATGCAATGGAGGGGAAAATATAGATGGCGGCTAGGTGCAAGAGCAACAAAAATAAACTTGGGTTGAAATTTGAATAGAGAAATAGGAATACGAGTTATCAAAAAGATTTGTTAGGATTATTTCTAACTTAGATGCTGAGTTTGGATTGAATGAATGAATAGAGAAAATAATAGAATGATTTTAAAGTATTTCAAATATATGTTTAATTGTTGGTGGAGATAAACGTTGTAATATGATAGTTAAATTATCATACATATTTATTCTATTAGAATTGATTTTATTTAACGCACCTCTCATATAGAATAAAAATTAAAGAAATTGAATGAATTTATATTCTATTAGAATAATTTATTTTTTAAAATAATTATCTAATACACTATTTTTTATTATATTTTTTTCTTCATTTCATTTCTTAAATCAAACGTAGCCTTAGTTCAAGCAAACTCAACACTGAGGTTTGGGCCACCCCCGTAAATGGGTTGTATGTATGATTGTGTGCAATGATTGATGTACATAAAAATGGTCTCCACTAAAAATATGCCTACAAGTCGCAAAAATAAGCACTTGGGAACACAACTAACAAGAATCAAGCTATCTAGAGACCTCTAAAATGTCTTCGTATTTGTTAAGTTTTAAATAACTTGAGTCACTCTTCTAACTTATAAAGTTTGAACTCTATTAAATAAATTAAGCTCAACTATAATATAACTAATTCAAATTTGGCTCGTTTAATTAAACAATCACAATATTTTAATTTGAGCTCTACTCGTTAACTGTTTCACGAACAACTAAATACACTTATAATTTTATATACAACAAAAATAAGTAAATAAAATTTAAAACAACTTTAAATAGCAAGCTAAATCATTTCATCATACAATTTCCTCAAAATTATTTTTTATACTCTAAAACATATTATACATGTACCTAAAAGCTGACAAGGTAATTGTAAATGTGCCATTTAATTAGGGAAATAGGGTTTAAAATTCAAATAAAAAGCAATTGAACACATTTTTTTTATTAATTTAAACTGAAATGTAAATACATTCATACGTGTCTTTTTAACCACACTCAACATTTTCATTCAATATTTAAAAAATTAGACCGGACCGCGGTTCGACTGGAACCGGTCGACTTTCCGGTCCGACCAAAAAATCATAAGTCAAAGACTCGGTCAAAAATTGATTGACCACCGATAAAACCGGTAGTTGAATCGGTTGACCCGGTTTTCAAGTTTTTTTTTTTTACAAAAATATTTTTAATAATATTATAACATTATTTTACTATATTTTAACTTATAAAAAATTAGATATTTTAAAATTTTATTAATTATTAATAATATATATTTATAACGTTACTGGTTCAATAAAGGTTCGACCACTGGTTAAACTAGTGACCCATCCACTTGGTAACTTTTTCGGTTCGATCACCGGTCTGATTTTTTAAACATTGTTTTTATTCTTGGATTTTTAAATTTACAATTTTAGTTTTTAATAATAAAAGAGAAAAGTTAGAGAGAGAAAGAAACAGTAGTCGTCTGGTGGAATCTGTGAGTTGAGCGCGATGGACATAGAGAGAAAGTTCTATGTGTGATAGGCGATGACAAACCGTCTTCATCAATTTTAATGGCGAGAGTAGAGAGAGATCGAGAACTTCTGATACCAGTATCTGCCTCTTCCGTTGACGATGACGCTTCTTCCAAGCCTTCTTCTTCAGCTTCTTCTTCTCATCATCACTCCGGCCGTGAGGTTGCTTCTCTTTCCCCTTTCTCTATCTCTATACATGTACAAGCTTAATTTAGTTTATTGATTGCGTTTGTTTTTCTAAATGATTTGCCTAATTTGGGGTTTTCTATGTTCTAGCTAGTTGATTTGTGATTTTGATGAATTGTTTTGGTTTTATGATGCCTAGGGTTACACTTTGTGTTGCTGTTACCGGTTAATTCACTAATTAATTTTAACTACCTGTCTGAGTATGTATAGTCATGACGTCTGAGAAAAGAACTCAATTCCATTCATTTCTTGTCATACTTTTATAGGAGAGAGTAGCCTTGGTGTTATTTTATGTTTTCCCATATTGAATTCTAAGGGGGTTTGTTGTTAATTTTTGCCTGGGGAAAGATAAATTTTTGACTAATTGCAAATATCAGTATAGTTTTCATTCCAGATCTTTAAGTTGGAGGTAAGATTGCAAATCATCTAGTTACCTTATGAGTTAAGGATCACATAGCATGCTTTTAGTTCCTCCCCCCTTCTTCCATTTTCAGTTTATCTGGGATGTTCTGTTTCTTTCTTTGGTATCTATGTAAATCTTAGATTGCATCTAATTTACTTTCTTGGGCTTGTAATTTGGAAAAAAGGAGAAACAAAGGATATAAAAATTCATTGGGTTTCGTGTCATAGTCGTGCTAAGTATCATAGTCGTGCTTCCTTATTTGGCAACTGGCACTCAAAGAATTGTTTAATCTTGACATCATCTCAAAGGTGTTTCTCCACCATAGAAGAGAGAAAAAAATAGCTCATAGCTTCAACTTTCAATAATATATTATGATGTTATTAACTTGTGGGGATTACATCAATATTTATAAAGACTCAAAACCCTAATATTACTTGGGAACAATACTAGCCTTACTAAATACTAAAATCCTAATCACTATTAAATGTCCTAAATCCACACTAATAAATAATAAATAATTAATTGCATCAATTTTCTCAAAATTAAGCATACCAAAACTTTCATTTAAAAAAATAAAATTTTCTTCACGTCTTTGAACTTGTCGTCCTCATCACTACTTATAAAGGAAAAGAAGAAGAAAGTTTTACTTTGTGATTGGACTGAATTTTTTTAGTCTTGCCTTTCATCTAATTATCTATCTTAATTTTGATTCTGGTTGTGCAGAATATGTAGTTGGTAAAGTAATTTCTTGGCTTAGTTACACCTATCTATGTGCCTTTATTTCTTCTTATGTTCTCAGAAGAGAATACCACATAACCTCATTATTTCGCGTATGTGTAAATTTGACTTAATGACCAATTGAATTTTTGAAAAAATAAGGGATTGTGGGATCCGAGTCTTTGTGGGACATTTTCCCCGTTATTGCTTTTGTGACATGTTTGCTTTTCCTTTTAGTTTGTTACAGATTCCTCAAGCACACATATAAAATGAGATTCTTAATTATGACCTTCCCCTATCATGCATCACTTGACTTCAGCACATTTATATGTTTTCAAGCTGAATTTGGTGACTAGGAATTCACCTAAGATCCATGAAACACTTCCTCCTTATATATATAAATACGTGTGTGTTTGTGTGTGTGTGTGTGTATATATATATATTATTTTATGTGTGTGCATATGTATTATTTTATTTTGTGACTTGTTTATCTGTCCTAACAATAGCAAAAAATTCTGCAATGACTTGCATTTTTTTTTTGTTTGCTGACGAGCTCTGTATATTATCTTTCACTCTGTAGACATTTTACAAAGTTGTTAGGAGCTGGGCCTCTAAAAAGTTCATGACTGGATGGTGAGTAAGCTTTTGTTTTCATATGCTCTTTTCTCTTCTAATCCTGAACATGTACTATAATGTTCATAGGTTAAGTACATATTTCCAGATATTATTATGTATATTACATCGTCTTTTTTCCACCAAATATTACTTGTATAAATGTTCTTTAACAAATATTCTTTCAGTTAGTGTACTGAGGTTAAAACTATACCGCATGTTCTTTTGTTAAAATAAAGTCAAATTGAGCTTTAGCCAAGCATTTGATGACCATTGTGTAAGACAAAGAAACCAGTATAGATGCATTTCAACATCTAGAAATGTTCTAGTGAAGACCATAAGGTCCATAACATTTGAATTATATTAATGTAAGAATATTTCAAGACTCATTCAAGATTTCAGACCTTGATAAAATTATTTAAGAATCTATTGCATTACATTTTTTTTCGATTGGGTTGAGTTTGATGTTGAATGTAATATCCTTGTGATAAAATTTGTAAAGGAACCACAAGTACATATGCCAACTACAAATTTCATCTTGATGAACATCCATTGGAAGCATCACTATATTGTAACCAAGAGATTAAACACATAATTGCACTGGATGCTTAATTTGCTTATGCTTGTTTGCTCTTTCTGCTGTAGTTCACTAACACTTAAACTATTTTTGCAGTGTTATCCTGTTGCCCATCGCAATCACTTTCTATATAACATGGTGGTTTATTCATTTTGTGGATGGCTTTTTCTCTCCTATCTATGCTCATCTGGGAATTAACATTTTTGGTAGGTGTAACTTTATCTTTTTCATCCTAGATCCCATTTTCTTTTGGTGAAAGTTGATGATATGTCGTAGATGTTTTGGAGGAAGCTTTTCCAGTACAAACTAAATGTTAGAATATGAGCATGTAGATGACCATTTACACTGTCAAAGGCTCAAAGCAATGATTGGTAACTCAATATAAATGTGGTCTGTGGTCAGATTGATGTAATAGTATCCTTAGTGTAGATGTTATCTTGGGGCCTTGTGATTCTTTTTCCTTGTATACTTGTTTATAGTTTCAAATTATAATGGTTATAGGCGCATATGGATAAATCTTTTTTGCTATTACAAGCCCCTTTAATGTTTACATTTGCTCCTACTTCCTGATTAGGTCTGAACTTTGTAACAAGTCAGTTTAATGTTTACATTTGCTCCTAGGTCTGGGCTTTGTAACTTCCATCACTTTCATATTCTTGGTTGGGGTGTTCATGTCATCATGGTTGGGTGCATCGGTTTTGAGCCTTGGGGAATGGTTCATCAAGCGGATGCCATTTGTTCGCCACATTTACAATGCCTCCAAACAGATTAGTTCCGCCATATCTCCAGGTGTGCTTAATATTTGTTTTTCATTTTCAGTGCCTGCATAAGTTACTTTTGGCAGTGATGGGTCATAAATATTCTGACTTCTAATACTTTTACAGATCAGAACACACAAGCTTTTAAGGAAGTGGCTATAATAAGGCATCCACGTATTGGTGAATATGCATTTGGCTTCATCACGTCATCTGTTGTTCTCCAGGTTTGTCACTCATTTCATATTATGGTACACGTCATTGGGTTTGCTTCTATATTTGTTAATTTGAAATAATACTGCCA
The DNA here is from genome assembly GCA_947179155.2 of Hedera helix. Taxonomy (NCBI): domain Eukaryota; kingdom Viridiplantae; phylum Streptophyta; class Magnoliopsida; order Apiales; family Araliaceae; genus Hedera; species Hedera helix. The sequence continues at coordinate 42,406,119 of OX359278.1, forward strand.
GCAGGTGGAACCAAAACAAAAATTAAAGAAGGGAGAAAATGATAAATAGTCCCCAACTCTACTTTTGTTACCTCCTAGAATTGTTCTTGCCCAAGAATTCTCCTATTGCAATGTTAAATTCCTGCACTAATACCATCAACCCGGTCATTTATAGGCAATGATATGTCCTAAATACTCCTCATTCCCTTCTATTGGCACCTTTTATATTTTTTTCTCAGTACTTCTTAAACTTTACCATTTCCAATGAAAAGATATTCGATCTGGAACATTTGCAATTGTCTGAATCTGGTGTACATAGAAAATACATCAGACATGCTAATTAATATGTTGTAACGATTCAATTTTATCTGATGTGTATGTTTCATTATATTTTTTGTTTTGGTTTGGCGAATCGTAGTTTTGAGGAAAAATTTAGTGGTCACTTCCATTTGATAAAGATGATAAAATAAATTGGGAAAGTGTAATGCCTACCGCGTGATAGTAAAGTCTCACATTGGAACACAAGGAAAATAATTGAGGATATAGATGCTCTAATGGACTATAGACCTAATAGGTTAACCTTTTGGGTCAAGATGCAGTTTCAAATAATCATATATGGGTCAAATATTCTCAACAACCGGTATAAGAGCTATGGCTATGGACTTAGGTCATGGATATGGTATGGCCTATGCATGATGGATGAAAAATAATTCATTAAGTAAGCAAGTGGCTGACTCTTCTGCAAAAGGCTCTTGACAAGATATTGAAAAGGGTGGGCTCGTCATTAGGGAAAGACATAATGGATTAGACTCAATAAGTTATGGATACTTGGTGGATTATGTATTCTTTGAGTAAGTGATGAACTCTTTTCAAAGAGACTCTTGGGGATCAAAACAAGAGATATTGAGAGATAAAGCTCGTCAGATAGAGAGACTTGACAGGCTTAGGAGAGTCTCTTGGTGGATCAAACAAGAGATATTGAAGAGGGGGGATTAATACTTAAAAGAGTATGGTTAAAGTTCAAAGGGGAGCTTGATGTCGATGTGGATGGAGAGATCACATATTAAGTAGGAGATTGTTGAGGTACCGCGTGATAGTAAACTCCCTCATTGGAACACAACGAGAAAAATTGAGGACATATGAGCTGAATATTTTCAACATATTTGGCTACCTCTAGGCTCAAAAGAATAGTCTTCATAATGAAATGGCATGTGCTTGGATATTAGAAAGTAAAATTATTCAAGGACATCTATCACATGCATGTGGACAGATGTTACTTGACTTATCAAAAACCTATAACGTGGACAGATGCTACTTGATTTCCTTCTAGAGAGTAACTACTTTTAAGATGTTATAAATGCAGTATAGTTCTTATATCCAATTAATATTATAGTTGAAATGCATGCCATGACTTGGAGATCTTGCTTTTGAGAGGGTTTTTGACATTGCATGACCCCATACCTCTCTTTTTCAATAACTGTATGTTAGACTTGATTGATGATTACTTAATCTGACTGTTACATTTAATTGACTTGGATACTTTTTCTTTATCCTCTTGGAATCCAGAATTACTCAGGTGAGGAGGAGCTATACTGTGTCTACGTCCCCACCAATCATCTTTATATTGGTGATATATTCATGGTTAATGCCAATGATGTTATTAGGCCAAACTTATCAGTTCGGGAAGGAATTGGTATGTTATTGATTGTATTTTATTAAATTTTTTGGAATGAGTTGAACTGACTAGGTATACTTCTGCCTGTACACAACTCACCTTACATCTGTGTTAGATAGGACTTCGGCTCATTGGTTTACCATCATAAGAAAAAGAGGAGATTTGTGATCTTTCTTTTTAGTATGTGCTAACATGAGTATTGTAGTTTACCACCCTTGAGGGGAGGTGAAGTCTTAAAACTTCTTGTTTTGGGGGTAATTGGTACGTGTGTATTAGTTCCAGGAAGCAAAGCAAAAGGAAAAGAAAAGCAAAGTGGAAATATATAAATTTCTTATACAATCTTATTGATTCGTTTTACGCTTGGCCCGTCATTTGGGGGTACCAACATTTTACTTTTTTTGATTTTGCAGAAATCGTTGTGTCCGGTGGAATGTCGATGCCCCAAATCCTATCAACATTGGATTCAAGGACTGTTCAGGTGGATAGAAGTAGAAGTGACAGAGCCTGAGAAAAGGAAGACATTAGCTTCAGTGGAGTTGTTTACTTGTCTCTTTCTTTAGATCATGTTCAAGTGTTTGATATGTGTTGGTATCTTGGAGATATCGCCAGTTGTTTATATATGTAAATGTAGGGAAATAGAGCTTGCTTGAAAATATAGTTGGTTTAGATTTACATTACAATCGGATAGGTTGTTTGTCTTTGGATCGTTGTTTAACTTGTAGCAAGTGTTGCTCATCTTCTCTGATGGGTATCCAAATTTTTAGTGCTGTGAACTGCAGTCAAGTTATGTAGATAAGAAGAGGTGTCAATACCGTTGAGGAAGTGAATGCTCTTTCAATTGTTAAAGTTTGCAGCAAAAATTATGGTTTATGAGTAAAGGGACTGTCCTTATGTTTCCATCTTCAAATCGTTTGGTCTGTTCAAACTATTACGTATTGGAATATTGATAACAAAATCAGTGGCATGAATCAAGTGGTCTGAAGCTCTGACGGCATGACCTGTTTCATCATTTGGCACATCAAAGCCGCTCAAGTTCTCTGTTGAAGGTCTCTCTATAAACATCGAAGAAGCCGAGAGCTAAATCCAATTTCAGTCTAAGACCATTTCGTTTTAAATTGTTTTGGGTAGAGTTTTGTCAGTCGAACAAGTCGAGATCTACTGAATAGTCGAAAAAAGACCGGATGCTAGGAGTCCTAAAAGAATAAGTAAGTGTACAAACTTAAAACACAAATTCAAACACTATTTGATGAGTAACTAATCTACTTGAGAGATATGACATTGAAATTCGTACTATATTTTATTTTTTAATGGTATGAATGTTGTTAGTGTTTGAATTTATATTTGATATTTGTAGATTTGTCCATCATAAAATCGTGTGAATTGTGATCTATCTAATATAGTACTTCTTAAAATATTGGATATCAACATTTGAACCAGTTTAAAACACAATAGTAAATAAGAGATAAATTTGGTTTTTCGGATCGGTCCGAATCGGACAGTTTGATATAAAATTACTCGGTTCGGTATTGATATAAAAAAATCAGTATATATCGGTTTTTTGGTACTGACTTTTTATAATTCGATAAATACCGCATCGTACTGATTGTACCGGTTTTTTTATAATAATAATAATAATAATAATAATAATAATAATAATAATAATAATAATAATAATAATAATAATAATAATGATGATGATAATAATAAAAAAAATTAATAATAATAATAAAATAATTATTATAATAATTATATTAATTTTCGATTTTTACCGGTACTGAACCGGTTAGCCGATTCGGTATACTGGTTTCTACCGGTACCGGTTTCGGTACCAAAATTTGATTAATATCAGTATCGGTCCGGTTCGACACCGATCCGATTTGGGCCGATAAAAATCGATTAAACACCCCTAGGTGTGATAGATATGGCGTGGTATCATCGTGATGTGCAATATTTTCTTCTAATACTTCCACCGTTTTAAAAGTAATTTTTTTTTTTTTGTAAATTCTAAAAGGAGATTTATTTCTGATTTTGAACTATAAATTAATATGAAATTTCTAATAAGTTATAACTTATATTTTGTGTAAATTGTAAACTCTTATCATGCCATCAATGTTATTACTTCATAACTAATCTACCATATAATTAAGTAAATAATTTGATTTTTATTACATTTTTAGTTTTATTTTCTTTTTTTAATTCACCTGTTTTTTAATTCGACCTTCTTCTTTACCTGCATTAAGTCTCTACTTTACATACATTAAGTCAACTATTTTTATTACTGTACATATGTAGAAAATAAAGAAACAAATATTTTCAAGAAGTTTGAAATATAAAAGTCTCATAATCATCTATTCTACTTTGTAAGTAGAAATGATCCATTAAGAACAATTTTAATTACACAAACCAAGTTGCACTTAGAATCGGTACAATAGGGATTCATTTAGAATTTGACTAGTCTCTATGACTTGGGTTTAATAGATCACTAAAACATATACAATCACTAAGAAAAAGTTGTTATTTGAGATGCTGCTAAGTTGCGTTAAGTTATTCTTAAATAGACTTAGCAGCAGTTTGTATTTTTTAGAATCGTAGAGTGAAGTTTTGAATGTTTAGACTTTCAATATTTTTTATTTATTTATTAATCGTTTCTTCAACCTTTAATATAGTAATCCTTTTATAGAGTCTTCTTGGTATTTGTCCATTGAATTGTTATCATTGTTCCATTTTGTTTATGACATTTGTCAAAATTCAAATCATTGACTTCAAATTGTTATCTGTTTGGATCATCTCAAGTCTTTTTTATTAATACTGTAGTTGGTGCAGTAGTAAACACGTGTCCTTTGTCCTTATAAATAAACGTCGGATAAAGTTGCTTTTATCTTGTCCTTAACGCGAACCCACATGAAGATCAATATTGAGAAATATGTGTTTGAGGTTTATGATATTTGTTATAACTTGTCGCTAACTTATTAGAATGTTGCACTCTATGATTTTGGTTTCTACGGAGTGAAATCATAAAGTTGAACTTCAGATAATAGAGTAGCTTCAGCTTTTTGCTCTACAAATGTAGTGGCTCTGCGATCCTGGTTCTACAAATCGACGTTCACTCCGCGATCCTGTAATGACTTCAATTAACTCTGTAATCTTAGAGAGGTTTTGTCTGTTACTCTACAAAGAACCTTTTTAGTAATGAACAATTGAGCTATTGCAATGAGTACATTCTTATCCTCTACGATTTGGATCAACATAATAAATTTGATCTCTAACTAAGTTATTTTACATAAAACATTTCACAAGGATTTTACAATTTTTTTTATTATATAAATATACATTAAACATAATCACCATCAAATTAAATAAAGTGATCATGTAATGCATATACTAAACAATATTAGTGATTAAAATGTATTTAACTACTTTTAAAACTAAAAATCATAATGGTACGTAACTCATTTTTTATTTTATTTTTTTTACAACAAATCTATTCCTGAATAACTATATATTCAAATGTGTTATGACTAAATAGCAATTAGTATCAGAAAACTTAATATATATAATGTATATCAAAATAAATTAATTCCTATTAAACTTTAATTTCTAAGTTTATCATAGTAGTAATTTACTAGTCTACAATAATTTTATTCTTTAAAAAATTTATTTAGCTCATTAATCACACAATTTTATCTTTTCGAACAAAGTTTGTAGATATTCTAATAGTAATAATAAGTTAATTTATGAAATTTAAAAAAATATTTTATAATTATTATATATAAAATGAATATTTTTTTTTATGTTATTTAAAATAAATTTGTATTTCACATGGACACTTAACTAGTGTTAAGAATATGTTTGAAAGTTAAAGTTTAGGCATCTCTAATTTTGGGAGTCATCCGAATGAAAAATTGGGCCCATATTCAGATAAAGTAGAATTGGACCATACAAAAACAAGTTAATGGGCATAGCCATGGCAAGTGGGCTTATGTGAGTACAAGGGAAGACGGGAACCCTAATCTCCCTGTTAGCCCCATATAAATAACAGTTATAGGTCAATGAAATTGTAGGAGTATACTTCTCTTCATTTTCCACTCATGGATCTGTTTGTTTGTGTTATTTGATTCATAGTTTTCCGGTAAAATATCTAAGTTTGTTAATGGTAGTAGTAGGATGTTTGTGCATATCTGATCTGTGTACAATAAGCCGATGCTCTGGAAATTGAAGTAAGAATGAAGGAAGCATGGTAATGTGCACAGAAATTGAGCTTCTTTTGGGTCGTCATGTCTGCCCCCTCTGACTCCATCTTGATTAGGGGGCCTGGATTAGACCCACATCTCTCTCTTTTGCTACTCCCAATTTCTTCCCTCTTTCTCTCTCTATATCTATATGTGTATTTGATTGTACTTATTTTTTCCGATTAGTCTGAAATGGATGGATCTGATCGGAGGGACAAAGATGAATGAATGTGATAGGTCTCGTTCGTCGTAACGGCAGATTTTTCTGCCTTGCCGACCATTCTGATATATCACCACCCATAAACTGAGTCCCTTAATTACTCTAAGACCAAAGATTAAATTTTTATTTTTATTTTTTTAAAAATAATACTGAAATTGTTCATCATTATTTAAAGGATTGGCCAATGATTTAAAATTTAATACAAAGACAAGCATATGTCTGAATCATGCTATGTTGAATACCTAATCTTCTCTATGAGGCCAATTATGTTTAATTTACTGTGTTTTTTTTAGTTTGTCAAATTAAGTGTAGATGGAGAGGGAGTGTATGATGTAATATTATGATAATTTATGATTACAACAATACTACTGTCTTCCTTCTGAGGTTCTTTTTCCATTTGTTATATATTTAGTTATTAGGCATTATTTTTTGTTAAAAAAATGTCATGTGATGATCAGAAGCATAGTTCAAATGACAATCTTAATTATTATAAATTTGATAGTCTTTTAATCCCCATCTGTTGACACTGATTATGTTCCTACATCAGTTGTATTCAGAATTGTAAATTGGGTTTTAACAATCCTCAGTTATGACTGTTTGGCTTGTTAAAAGCCAGCTGAGGTTCTATGGGTTATTGAACTTGTACTATAGACCATAGAGTAATTGTATGAATCGAATTAATGAAGTTATGAAGAACCTGCGTTAGTCTGTCAGTAATTTCCTATTAAGCTATTAAGGAATTGAAGATAGTCTTGCCTTCTTTAGATCCAAATATATAGATCCAAATATATATATATATATATATATATATATATATATATATATATATTGTATTTATCAGGGATACACTGAAGGTACGGTGTAACTAATATAACAATTGAGTATTATTGTATTTAATAATTTTAGATTGAAAATTTTAAAATTGTTGTGGACTTTCAGTTCTATAATAGAATTGAGAATTCAACTATTAATATAAAAAAATTGATACTCAATTCTGTCATAATTTTTTTTGAGGTAAATATTAGTGTGTTATTCATTCTCAATTTAAAATTAGTTCTTGACAGGTTTGAGTAATTAATTGATTGATGATAGCGGATTTAAATTTGTGTAATATAGTATTTTTGGGTATTTTATACACTTTTTTTTTATTGACAAAACGGAATGAGAAAGTTAGCAGCATTTTTTTGCTTTTAGTATCAATATGATTCATGAGCAGTCTCTGCCTTTAGTATCTCTAATTATCGATCAATATGATCTATGAATAGTCATTCCTGTGAAAAAAAGGTAGTACTGTAAGCCATTTTATGGGATCTAATGAGAAAAAAAAAATCCAAAAATATAAAATAAGTCAATGAGGAAAAAAATTCCAAAAATATAAAATAAGTCATCTAAGTATTGTCATAAAACTAATTAAATTGCATCACCATAACATTACAAATCAATTAGAATGAATCTGAACTTTTTTTGTAATTTTTTGCCTAAATCAATTTGTATGTGAAAATATAACAACCGTAATACTCGAAAAACAGGAAAAGTGCGTCAATACTAAAAGGGTGTTTACGTGCAATTTTTTATTTTATAATAATAATAATAATAATAATAATAATTACTGTTATTATTAATACTATTATTATTATTATTATTATTATTATTATTATTATTATTACTATACTATTATTATAATTCTTATTATTATTGTTATTATTATTACTATTATTATTATTATTAGTACTATATTATTATTATTGTTGTTGTTGTTGTTGTTATAATAACAATAATAATAATAATTCGTGAGTAGAATTTTATGAAAATATTAATTTTTCTAGTAAAAATATCAATTTTTAAAATAAAAAAAATACATAACAGTGATATAACTTTAAGAAGTTAGTTATTTTGACACAGCAAAGGACAGGTATACAACAAAAGTAATAATGAGAGTTATTTTATAATAATTCTAAGAGATTATTTATATTATCTAAATCTTAAAAATAAATAAAAATCAATTAACTTGAAAATTAAGCGCAAAACATAAATGGGTTTAAAATAATTAAATCTACTTGATTATCCTAATTAATAAATAAAAATACTACAAATATATAAATTGTTCATAAATATCAAAACATAAATTATACATAATTTTTGATGAATAACCCTTCCATGTCATATTTTCTCTCATCTCCATTAATAATCTATCCATCTATTACTATATATAAAAAGCTAAAACACAATTAAACTAATCAACTGAGTTAACTCGATTTAATTTTAAAACTCATTGAGTTGGCTCAGTGGGTTAGTATGAGTAGGCTCAATTTGTGCGTCTCTTGGATTTTCGTCTCTTCGGATTTTTACACCTTTTTCTCTTCCATCGCCTCTTCCTCTCCTATTCGCTTAATAAATTCAAGCAGTAGCTATAGAGAGGAAGTTTAAATTCACACATACACAGAGAGAGACAAGAGGAGAGAAAGAATGGTGGGGGAAGAAAAGAGGCATCAGATGATGTAAAATATATTCGGTGACCAGTTAAAGGAAGAAGAAGAAGTTGAATCAGAGCACGAATCTAATCGACATCCTGATTATGCCTTCGTACGATGTTCTTTACCCAATTCCTTCTTTAAAGTTACTTTTTCTTATTCAATTCATGGGTTTTATACATTCATTTGTCCTTAATTCAATGCCTGAGAATAATTTTGCGGCAGTGAAGAAGCCCCAATTGCCGACGAAGCGACCTGCTCTTGCTAACATCACAAACCAAACGGATGCGTCTCTAAATGTTGTACAGACCACAATTCTATCAAAAACATTGGTAATTCCCTCCCCCTTTTTTTAAAAATCTCTAATAGTTTTTTTTTATGTTTCAGGAATTACATAATTGTTGCTCATTTGCTGTATAATCAACCTTAATTTCATATACATTTGATTGAGTATCGGATTGTTGATTATTATAATTATTATTATATTTTTTTTATGGAAACCAATTGAGATATGAATGATTAATTGTAGAGTCGTTATGTCTTGAAGCAAATTGTGTATTTTTATTCGTTATCTGTTTACTATTTTGTAAACTTCAAATTTTTGAAAAGCTTGCTCCCAATTCTGGGAATTTTTGGCATTCGGATTTCAGACTTTAAAGCTATCTACGTTTTCCAGTGTATTGATTTCCAAGTTTTTCTTTCTCCTTCATTTATTTTAATGCTTTTATTTGGTTTATATCTTTAGGGCTGACGCAGTTTATGAATTTCATTTGATAGTTCGCTCATTATTATTTTTAACATGATTTTGTTTGTCCAAGAAAGTTTTATTAGTAATTTGCTTTGAATGGCTGACCAAAAGAAAAGGCAACCAATCTACTCCAAGGTCGAATAGCTTTATCCTGGAGCTCATGGGCTTAACCAAACTCTAAAGGTTGTTTGCTCAAAGATGATAATGCAGAGAGGTCAAGGATGCCAAATGCATCTTGCTGAATGCTTTGTAGGTGATGAGATTTGAATTATTATCTTCGCAAACATAAATAATCAGGGTATTGTTTTTTTCTCTATATTTGAAAGTGAATAACTGTTGAAGTTACTCAAAGCATTGTCATTCAGCCTTTACTTTGATTCCCCTATAATATTCATGTCTTCATTATTCTAAGTTTGGTTTGATTTGTTATAAGCGATCTCAACTGATAGCCCCTCCATCCAAAAATGAGAATTTCATTTTACATAAACATGACAAACTGAGTTTTGATGTTTAATGTCAACTCCTTATTAAACATTTCTTTACAACTTTTGATATGTTGAATAAAGATTTAAAGTATGTGGTATATGTGGATCATATGGCAACAATTTTGTAATGAATTCGTGTTATAAATGTAATTAGAGGACTGACAGTGAGTTTAGAGGAAATTTTTATTTCTTTATAGTTCTTAAGAGGTAGTTTAATCCATTTAGGTTTCTAGATAGCTTCGTGAAATTTTTATTTCTTTATAGTTCTTAAGAGGCAGTTTAATATATTAAGTTTTTTTTTTTTAAAAAAGGGTAAAAATTTACTGGCTTGGAATTGTGGTTGCAACTGCTGCTCATTTCATAGGCAAAATTGAGTTTCTCATCTTTGGTTGTACACTAATAAGATGTCTTATATCAAGTGGACTTGATGGAAGAGGGTGCTACCATGATCCTGCGTAATGCAAAAATTGACATTTTCAAAGGATCAATGAAGCTTGCAGTCAACAATTGAGGCCGTATTGAAGGCACTGAACCAACCAACTTTTCTGTGAAGAAAGATAGCAACTGGATTTATTTTTCAACATGTTGTTAGTAATTTTTTTGTCATTGTAAGAGTTAAAGATTCTGTATATATTAACCATCAAAAGAACACCAATAATCTATAGTCTACTAATAATACTAATATATTTCGTATTTTAATTATATTTTAAAGAAATTATCAATCTTTATCCATACATGAGTCTACATCTATTTCTATAATCTTCTTATATATAGTGGTCCTGTGCCACTAGACAAGGAAATTGACTTCCTTTGTCGACAGTGAAAGGTTAGAGTTCACAGTGGCTATTTCGTAACGATTTACTTCTCCGTCTCTGGACATCTTTCTATGTGATTCACTTTAAGAATTAGTGTTAAAGAAGCATCTAGGCTTTATTTTGCAAGCTGTGCAAGGAATATTTGTCCAAATCTTCGCCCAAATGATTAATTGAAGAATGAGTATAGTGAAGTTGAGCCCAATGCATTAGATGGTACAACCAGATAGAAAGAACCTTCAACTTTGAAGGATCTGGTTGTAGCTGCCATAGGTGGGATGGAGACAGTTAGGCCAACTTTGCAGTAGTGGGTGTACGTGATCAGTTTATAGAGATGGTCTTAAGAGCTTTATTGAAGGGTATCAGGAAGGTATCAAAAAAGTCAGGGAGAACGAAAATTCTGAATCTCAGAGAAAGAGGACACCCAAAAAGAGTCGTCTTGATCACTTTAGAAAGTGAGTTTCTGAGTTTTTCAGGCATATCAACAATTGACACTAGAGGTATAGCTTTAAAATGGCAGTTTTGTAAGAGTTTAAATGCATTATTCGTCTGTTTTGTAGTTTGGCATTTGTAGCCAAATGATATTAATATATTGATTTTTTTTTGGTATTTCCTACATAGTTTATCCTACTTATCAACCATATTATCAACCCCTGCAATTTATCAAACATGCCCGTGCTTTGCACGGGCTACCAAACTTGTATATTTAGAAGTATAAACGTCTGATTAAATTTTAATTTGAAAACTCGGTGAGTTAACTCGATAGATAAATACATTATTTTTTTTATAAATTTTAAAACTCAGTGAGTTGACTCGATTAATGCATGAATTTATTTATTATAATCAACAGTTGGATACCCCCGTTTGAGTCCGTTCATTCCGTCGAGGGATGAACAGTAACTGAAAGTAGTAGTACAAGTTGGAACGGTTAATGCGTTACCTCCATGTCCGGCAAAAATCCCACACTTGCTACTATTACTAGTACGACGAGGACTACCCCTTGGAAATCACCTCCTTCATATAGACTGGCTAGCAGCCTGTTAATGATTCATTCTTCGGTTTTTGTAACCAATTATTTCATCACTATTTTTATGAAACAGGTCTGATTCTCTATGTTTTGGAATGAATTTCACGCAAGGATCATTATATGTATGTAGTTGGACAACTAATGGTGATGATTGCTGATGAGCCTTTTCATTTTTCGAGTTTTACATTCATTAAATCATCACCAACTATATCAATCAAATTCATTACTTAGAATATCATAGTTGTAAGACCCCGAATTTTATGAAATACAAAATTTAATTTTTCTTCATATATATATTTTTTGAAACAGTAAGTGGTTAAATTAACAAAATTGAAAGTTAAGGATGTTATGTGCAAATTTTATTTTGTCGGACAATATTCGCTTTGTCGGGGAATATTCGTTTGGTCGGGGAATATTCGTGCCGTACGACGGCGCCGAAATAATAAATTATTGGTGGACCCCACAACGGAATATTTGTCGGATATAGAAAACGACAGAAGTAACCTTTTTAAATAAAAATAGTCAACGGAACTGTTAAAATACCGGTGATAAAATAATAGTAGCATACGGTAGTTTATGGTATTTTCTGTAGCACACGGTACTCTACAGTAACACACGGTATTGCATAGTGTCTCATATTTTTGGTCTGATAATTGACACCGTAACTGTTACGCATCATTTCATCGATAATTGTCACTGCATAATATTTTATATTATCAATTCAATAATTGTTGTTACACAGTATTTTGCATTATTGATTTAATAATTGTCATTACACTGTATTTTATATCATTGAGTCAATAATTGTTGTTGCACTGTTTTTAAAATTATTGAACCTAATAATTGTCACAGTAACATATGCACAGTAATTCACATTATTGAATCAATAATTGTCATTACACAGTAACGTATGCTTTATTTTACATTATTGTTATCTCTATTATGATGTTATTTAAACAGTTGTATTTCATTAATTTATTGACTTGATATCTAAGAGCTAACTATACTGTATTTATAACAATTAGTCATAATAATTGAATTGATAAAGTTATTTGTTTATAATATAAAGTTAGGTGATTATTAGGTGATATGAAATGAATGGTGTAGATTAAAGTGTGAATTATTGTTGAATAATTGAATTGATTTGTTTATAATATAAAGTTAGGTGATTATTAGGTGATATGAAATGAATGGTGTAGATTAAAGTGTGAATTATTGTTGAATAATTAAATTGATTTGTTTATAATATAAAGTTAGGTGATTATTAGGTGATATGAAATGAATGGTGTAGATTAAAGATAATATAATATTTGAAATGGATGGTGTAGATTAAAAGATGATCTTTAAATGAATGGTTTAGATTAAATGAATGATAAGATTTTTGGCTATAAATAGAAGCATTAACTTAAGGATTTTTCATAAACTTCCTTACTTGTTCTTTCTTTCTCTCTCTAAATACTTCTTGTGAAAGTTCTCTCTAAGTGTGCTTAAGTCATCTTGAGTATTTGTAAAGATCTATAAGTATACGTGTACTGTTCAAGTTAATCAACCTCATTTAAATCAATATCCAGTCACGTGTTGAGGTAAGGGATACCATCTTTTTCATCTTCCATTATTCAAACATACTATGGTAAGGGATTATCATTATTTGATTCTCGATAATAATATTGTTTCTTCCTTACTCATAAGACGTGCCTTTTATTTCCATGTATTAAATTGTGGGAATAACCTTACGGAGCGGATTGCCGCCTGTTGGTGAATAACCTTTCGTATTCATTCATTATTAATCTCTGAGAATAACCTTACGGAGCGGATTGCCGCAATCCGCCTGTTTGGTGAATAACTCTTTGTACTCAAATTCTATTACATTGTGGGAATAACCTTACGGAGCGGATTGCTGCCTGTTTGGTGAATAACTCTTTGTACTCAAATTCTATTAAATTGTGGGAATAACCTTACGGAGCGGATTGCCGCCTGTTGGTGAATAACCCTTTGTATTAATTTTCTTCACCTTTTGTTAATCAAACCTGCTACGGTAAGGGATATTATTTTCTTTCATACTCCTAAATCGAAATTTATTATGGAACTATTGCTTCTATAATTCCTGAAAATATTATATGTTCCATAATAGTTGAACTTCATTATTTCAACTGAACCTTCCTATTTACGTGAACCTTTCTATTGAATTGTAACCGTTATTCTGAACTGTGGATCTTGAATATCATTTTTAAATTTCACTCCACATCATGTTGACAATTTGGACATTATTTGAATCTGTACAAAGTAAACTTCCGATACTTATTGTTATCCTATTTCTTCTGTTCATCATTTATATCATTCTAATCATCCAAAAATTAAGCTGTTGTGAATATCTGTGGCCGGGGGCACAGATGTGATATATTTGTTGAACAGATGATAGGTTAAAGGCGATATAATAGGTTAAAGGCGATACATCTGTTCGGTGTCTTTTATGGCACGTGGTGAATGTTCTCTTTGGCCCGTAGTGCAAATATGAACTGTTGTTTGGTATGATTATGACCAAAGGCTGAATCTGGTATAATCATGACCGTTGGTGCTATATTGAATATCTTTGGCCCGTAGTGCAAAGATGAACTGTTGATGTGCATGATTATGATCAGGAACTGTGAATTTATATTATCATGACTAATGGTATTTCAGATGATAAAAGTTGATGATGTTTTTACGAAAAAGAGAAGCGAGTGGACATTATAGTCTGCATTATTCTTCTAATAGATTGCTCATTCCGCTGCTATTATTGATCTGAACATTGTTTAAGAATTTAACTGCAGTTTTTGATATAAACCTTGTATTCTATTGTATTCTATCAAGAACTCAACTGTTGAAGGCTAATGATAATTTATTCGTCATTATCTTAGTCATGATATTTCTTACTGGGCTATTTGAGCTCACCCTTTCTTTTGTTCCATTGTTTTTCAACAGGAGATGAAAACATAACAGGGTCTAGCCGGGGAATGGAGTGAGGGTCCGAGGAATAGTTATCATAGTCTTCACGTTTTGTAAAATAGTGTGGCAATAATAGTGAAGACTTAGTTGTGTATTATTATACACTGTATTGTAGTACGTTGTGCTTTGTTGTAATAATTTTGTTGTAGTCTTTTGACGACTCAAGTTTGGGCTGTGTGGGCCCAGATTTGGGGGCGTCACAATAGTATTCATTGGATCATCATCAGATTTATCCAACAGAGCTTTAAATAAATAAACACGCTAAGTGTGAATAGGATGGAACAAGCACTCCCCCAAAGTCACCATCATCTCCCAAACCTTCGCTATACTGTGTATGTACTAAAGCCCTCCTCATGGCTCAAACTATGACCATAATAAGTTTTCCCCCGCTACAAGAAAAATGCACATCAACGACCAAAACTTTCAGCCTAATATATTATAAAATTAGTATAAAAACATATTCAAAGAGTGCACCACTCCGTCACCTAATATATTTACAAACAAATAAGAATAAAGAAAATAAGTTACTCTTACATTCCTAATTCACAAAACTAAAACATTAAATAAAAATTTTAAGTCTTTCCGTGTTCTTTTAATCGAATTCATCTTTTTGTTGAGTAAAAACTTAACAACATAAAATGATATAATATAATATCATTCAAATTAGTATAAAATGATGTAATATATAAAAAATAATATAATATAATATATATAAATATAATATAATATAATATCATTCAAAATTATGCAAAATAATATTATAATTTAAATAAATATAATATAGTATAAAATAATACAATAAAATATAATAAAGATAAATAATACAAAATAATAAAAATAATATATTATTAAAATAATATAATATAATATCATTCAAATTAATATAAAATAAAAAAATATAATATAATATTATTCAAAATAATATTATAAAATAAATAAAAATAAGATAATATATATAAAAATAATATAAAAAAATATGCGTAGCTTAGAAACCCGTTCAAGATTCACTCATTAGGAGTGAATCTTGAATAGTCCCCGTTTTGGGATTGTTCTTGTATGTTTCTCCCACTTAGGCAGGTGTCAATGAGTTAAGCGAATTTATGTGTTTGTTCTAAAGAAATTTTGGTTTGTTTATCTTCTATTCTTCTCCAGGTGCATACTTAGATTGTGTAAATCATAGTTTATTTCGTGTACTTGGAGACTGATGGTAGATGCTGCCGAAATTTCTTTAGAACAAACACATGCATTTATTTAAGTTGTTGACATTAGTAGGACTCACATACAAGAATGGGATAGAAGCCTGACCGGTGTAATAAGGGTGGAGACGTATTTAGGTCGGAAACATGCATTATACCTATACATTTTTAATAAGTAAATTTAATGAATACAAAAAATCTTGTCAAAATAGGTACCATACTATTATGGATTTATATTCAGACCGTAGTTGGATAAGGCGACGAAAGTCACGCGGGTAGATATGTGCTACAGCTGAATTTAGAATTGGTTGTCAAGTGTTTTTGGATTACGCATATAGCCAGAAAGAATGTGTCAACGCTCAGAACAAGATAAGATGTCCTTGTTTGAAGTGTAAGACTGTCAATTATGCGGACAGAGATATAGTCGCCTATCATTTACTTGTTAATGAGTTCATGAAAAATTACGAAGAATTTTGGTGGGCACATGGACAGAAAAGAGAGAGTGTCAATGCACGGATACATAATCTAGCTGACAGTAGTACCCATCGTATGAATGACATGGTTCATGATATTACTTGGCCGGATTTTGATTCGGAACAAGACATAGATCAACTTATGAATTCTGATGCCAAATCATTCTTTAAGTTATTAGAGGAGGGATGCGAACCGTTGTGGCCTGGTTGCTCAAAGCAAACTACATTGTCTGCAGTGGCGACGTTACTTAACATCAAGGTTGATCACAACATGAGCCATGCGTGTTTTGAGTCGCTATTAAAGGCCATTAAGAGTATGTTACCTGCCGGTGAAAAATTGGCCGATAACTATTACTTTTGTAAGAAAATGGTGAAGAAGTTGGGTCTTGGATATCAGAAGATCGATGCATGTCCGAACGATTGCATGTTGTTTTATAAGAAAAATGAACAGAATACAAAGTGCACGTTGTGCAATCATGATCGGTTTAAGCCTAATAAAGACGGTGTGACTACAAAAAAGACAAATATACCTTTTAAGATTTTAAGGTATTTTCCAATTACACATTGGCTGCAAAGATTGTACATGTCTTCAAGAACAGCTGAACACATGACTTGGCATGCGAGATCTCCAGCTAAAGGTGGGGAACTTAATCATCCTGCAGATGGGAAGGCTTGGAAATAATTCAACTTAACTCATCCGGGGTTTGCATTAGAACCAAGAAATGTGAGACTTGGATTGTCAACCGATGGTTTCAACCCTTTCGGCCACTCAGCTGTTCCGTACTCCTGCTGGTCTGTGATAGTGACTCCATACAACTTACCTCATTGGATGTATATGAAACAACCATACTTGTTTCTTTCACTCATGATTCCTAGTCCCAAGAGTCCTGAAAAGAATCTAGATGTTTACTTGAGACTTCTTATAGACGAGTTAAAGGTATTGTGGGAGGATGGAATACAGACTTGGGATGTTTCGACCAAAACAAATTTTAACCTTCGGGCAGCAATTATGTGGACTATTAGTGATTTTCCTGCTTATGGTATGTTATCTGGATGGAGTACACACGGGAAGATGTCTTGTCCATATTGTCTGGAGCATACAAAGTCTTTTAATCTACCACATGGTCGGAAGCCCTGCTGGTTTGACTGTCATCGTCGTTTCTTGCCGATAGATCACCATTTTCGAAGAAATAGAGAAAATTTAAAAAAAGAAAAATTAGAGAAAGATATGTCGGTAGGACGATTGTCTGGGACAGAGGTGTGTGACCGTGTGATGAGATTGCCAGTAATCTCATTTGGTAAAAGTGCTGCCTCAACAACAATCAATGGGTTTGGTGAGTCTCACAATTGGGTTCGGAGAAGCATATTTTGAGAACTATCTTATTGGTCGACAAACTTGATTCGTCACAATCTAGATGTAATGCATATTGAGAAGAATGTGTTTGACAATGTATTTAACACCATGATGGGTGTTAAGGGCAAGACGAAGGATAATGATAAAGCACGGTTGGATATGAAAGATATTTGTAAGCGTCCTGGTTTAGAGCTTTATGAATCACCTAATGGAAAAATTATCAAACCGCATGCAAAATACACATTGTCCAAGAAGCAGGTTGAAGATGTGTGTGCATGGATTAAGTCTCTGAAACTACCAGATGGATATGCGTCAAACATTGCAAGGTGTGTTACAGGTGACAAAATACAAGGGATGAAGAGTCATGATTGTCATGTGTTCATGGAGAGACTCTTGTCAATAGCATTTCGAGACTTGTTTGATAAACCAATATGGGATGTTTTGACTGAGCTTAGTCGTTTCTTCAAAAGCATATGTTCAAAAACGTTAAATGAAAATGACATGAAAATAGTTGAGAAGAACATCATTGAGATCACGTGTAAACTTGAAAAAATATTTCCACCAGGGTTTTTTGACTCCATAGAGCATTTGCAAATTCATCTACCCTATGAAGCTCGTGTTAGTGCGCCAGTTCAATACAGATGGATGTATCCTTTTGAGAGGGTGATGGGAAACCTAAAGGGGAATGTTAAAAATAGAGTTTATGTCGAGGGGTCGATATGTGAAGCATACAGTTTTGATGAGATATCTACGTTTGTATCAGACTATTTTCCCGATAAAGTTTTGACAAAGGCCAATCGAGTTCCAAGACATGATGATGGGGGGAACGTTGAACTAAACGGTCGACTTTCTGTATTTGGTCTCCTGGGTCGCGCTTATGGAAAAGAAAAGCGGGTATTCCTCTCTAAAGCAGAATTACATGCTGCACATACTTACATTCTTCTCAATTGCGAGGAGATTGAGGGATTAGTGAGGTATGCATGTAAAACTCATATTTAGCTTAATCTCATTGATGTATACTATAATCTCATATATATTGTTTCATATATATAATATCTCTGTAGATCATTCGATGCTGAGTTAAGAACAAATCAACACGGCATAACTGATAAAGATATTGAACTGAATCGGGATCAAAACTTTGCAAAATGGATAAAGGACAAAGTAAGTTATTTAACTTAATTAAGTCATTTTATTTAATTTATGAAAAACTTATGCACAATGTCTTAAACAATTGTAGGCTCTTAATGACGATACAATTCTTTCAAATTTACAAGTCTTAGCCATGGGCCCAGATAGGGACCAATTCACTCATAATGGTTATAAAGTAAATGACTATGATTTTCATACAAAGACATACGCCATCGGTAAAAAAACAACCAATACTGGAGTGTTTGTTTAAGGAGATTGCTACAATGAGGTTGGTCGTGCCTTTTATGGGGAGTTGGAAGAAATCATTGAGTTGTCGTACAAGGGTACATACGGAGGTCAGATTAATCTGTTTAAATGTCGTTGGTTTGATTCAGAAAAAGGAATACGTGTCGATCGATATGGAATTGTCGATATTGACCTCAACAAAATGACATATATGAATGCACCATTTGTGTTGCCAACTCAAACACAGCAAGTGTATTATACTCGTACTCCTATTCGGAAAAGGGATAGAACGTCTACAGATTGGCAAGTTGTCATTCATACTCCTGCGCGCATTCGTGTCTAATTAGTAGAGGGAGAAGTCTACCAAGATGAGACGTTACATAACCCTCCTATAATAAATCTCGATGATAACAATCAACTCAACAATTTAGAGGATGTAGGTGAGGATGATGAATTGGATCCCGATTCAGTACAACACTTAGATGACAGTGATACTGAGGAGGAAGAGTTATTAAGTGACAACGACACCGATTCTGAAGTAGGAGATGGTTATGAATCTCCACATATTGTTGAAGAGGATTCAGAATCTGACAGCGAATTTCATTAAAATGTATGTTTACTTTAATTTGTATTATGTAGAGTTATATATAAATGTTTACTAAATATTATTGAGTTGTTATATATACACGCATTTTATTTCAGTCGCTATTATTTGTAAGTCACATTAATATGTCATTTTTTTTGAATAGATGGCATCTTCAGCATCAGGAAAGAAACGCGGTTTAGGCCGGGGTCCAAATCAAATACCGAAGACCCCAACTAATCCAGACGAGCGTATTGTATTACAGATTCGCCATGATCCTACCAACACGTAAGTTATTAACCGTATAGTCATATTAAACTTAGCAATAATATTATTGTATATACTAATGTAAATTATTCTATATTTCAGAGATTTTACAGATGTTAGGGTAGTGAAATGTATTTCACAGTTATGCCTACAAAACTGACCTACCCCATCTATTACGTGGGCCAGCACATCGCTAGCCCATAAGGAGGCCTGTTGGCAAGAGTTCTAGGTATTTGTTTTTCCGTAATTTATAATTATTCTATTGAAATATTCTAATGTTTATTTTAATGTTATTATTGTATTTTTATTTCAGAAAAGATACAAGTGGGAAGATTCACAGACCGGGGTTATACAGACACTATTATGGCAAAAGTGTGCTGTCCGTACCAAAGACAACATAAAGAAGGAGCGGGAAAATGCACTGTATAATGCCGGCATAGACCATCCTGGCCAGGCTGCAGAGTATATGCATGAGTACAACCCGTGGTGGTGCTCGCGCGATATATGGGTTGAGATGTGCCGGCATTGGCAGAGTGACGAATGGGCGAAGAAAGGGAGGATTGCCGCCATGAACAGATCCGCAGGTGTAGCTGAAGGGGAAAAGGCAAAGGGTACATACAAAGGCGGTAGTATATCACAGGCGCAACATTTCATGGATAGGGAGGTACATAGTTCGTCAAATTTACTTTCTTCATATTTACGATAATTTATTTAGTATTTATTTGCATGATTAATATATTTATACACTTGTCATATTTGTAGTCATCTAGTAGGTCCAGAGGTCAGACTATCAATTGGTTGGATGTGTACGTGGCCACTCGTGATGGTCTGCCTGATGCTATACAGATACGGGTAATTAAGTTTTTTTAACGTTACATGTTTATACATTAATTTTGACGTTACATTTAACTATTCAATGTATTACTTAATTACAGAACACTTACAACCAACTAATGGATGAGTGGTATCCCCCTGGTAATGGTCGCCCGCCGATTGATCAAGAGTTGTGGGAAAGGGCGTCGGTTGTCAAGAAAATTTTTGTTAAGGGCCAAGGGCAGCGAAGACGACCGAGTATTACTGCCTCTTGCAGCTCGGGTAGCCAATCTACACAAGCATCATATAATCCGACGCCACAAAATGCTGCGGACTGTGTTAGAGCCATATGCAGAGATCCTGCACTTATGCGTTAGTTGCAAGATCATTTGAAAACGTTGAGCCCTGATTCATTAGCGAATGCGGTGGCGACAACAACAAGTCAGCCGGACCAGGAGGAGGAGACTGAGCAAGACGAGGTAATATTATTACTTAATGCACCAAAATTAATCATTCAATAATACTATCTTGAACGTGTTTCTTTTTTTGTTACAGGAACGTGACAGTTAGCTAGATCGATGAAGCTTGGCGAGCTACATATCGTTCTTAACTTTTTTATTTTATTCATTCTATTGTGTTACACATGAACGGTTGGATATTTATCGTATTGTATATATTTATGTACTAAGATTTGATTAGATGATGGTTTTATATTTATTTGAAATGTATGTTATTTCATTTGGTTAGAATTTGATATTTGGTTGGAGATCTCAATTAGATCGTTTATATATATGTTGTGCTGTGTTGGGATGTGTTTGACAGGTAATGAAATTTTTGGGAATCGAAAAAAACGAAAAAAACCTTTTTTTCTGAAAAGAATAATTAGCGACCGAATTCGGTCGCTAATAGCGATCGCTAATAACCTGTCGCTACTACCCGGTCGCTATTCGGTCGTTGTTCGTCTCAAAATCCGATCGTTGATAATCATCTCATCGATCGCTGATATCGGTCGCTGATATTGGTCGCTGTTTCGTCGGTCGTTGTTAGCGGTCGCTACACGTGGCGAATGTTGTCAGGTGTGATGACTCAGCTTAGAGACCGAGTCGGTTACCATTGTCGGTCGCTGAAAGTTCGATCGCTATTGTCCGTCGCTGATGTGAATGTTAGCGACCAAACTATAGGCGACGGATATCAGCGACCGCATTTGGTCGCTGATGTCCATTAGCGACTGAATTCGATCGTTAATAAGCGGTCGTTGATAGACCATTTTCTTGTAGTGCCCACCCCAAACCTCTCCTCTTTGCACTAGCCCTATGGATTCCCCCTCCCACCCTTCGCATACTTCTTCAAGTAGTAGGGTGTCTGGGTTTGCATGGAAGTGGAATAGGAAGAGGGGATGGAATGAGTGCAGCGTGATTAAAGAGGAGGAAGAGTATGATTGTGTATATTGTGATTATGAGCGTTGCAAGTGTTTGATTGGTGTCATGGGTTTAGCTATGATCTTCACGCTGTTTAGTTTGATCATTTGGGGTGCTAGTAGGCCTTACCAACCTCGCAGTTCTGTCAAGGTAGGTATAATTTCTCATTGAATTATTTGTTTATAATTGTGTGATCAATGATTATATATGTTGATGAATGTTATGTTCGTCAGTCAGTATAACCAACCTTCTCTTATGTTGTTGTATTATCATGCCTATTAATTTCCCATCGTTCAAACAATTAGGACTGGCTCTGAATGTGAACATTTGTCATCAATAGAATGTAAAATACTAGTACTTAATAATTTTACAATGGGTGCTTCTGATGATCCATTTATTACTATAATTTGTCTGTTGGTGCTTATGTTTGTAAGCAAACTAACATCACCATCTGATTCATAATTTTCATTTGTGAATGTTGATTTGATATATTCATTTACACGCGATCGCTTCACCCTATTACAATTCTTATTTTTCTATGTAATCACTCCACCCTCCGGGGAAGGATCAGATTACTCGGGCCTCCCAACCAAGATGCTGACAGTAAATTATTCTGTGAAGATGAGCATATACAACCACAACATTCTTTGGCATTCATTTTCGCTCCACTGCCGTAAATCTCATCTTCACAAAAATTACAGTTGCAACAGGTCAGGCGAGACTCTTGAATTGCCTGGGATGAGAATGACTGCGACACCTACCTCCATGATATTCAATTGACAGCTTATCACGTGTGTAAACCATAAATTATAAGCTTTCAGTTAGTCATGACTTGTGCCTTTCTCGTTAACATTGTAGCAAATGATTACTTAATACACAAGAAGGAAGAGGCCTTTTCTTCTTCTTCTAGCTGTTGGCTCTTTTTCACATTCATGAATCATGCATGTTACAACTGTGAGACCAAATCTTGAGCCTGCAGACTAGTATAAGCTAGCTAGTATTTGTTTTTTATGTTTTCACTGTTGCTTCAAAGGCACCTAGCCATGCGTTTATGCTTTGTGCTTTATGTGAATGCTGAATATATCTATATCTATATCTATATATATTTTCATTTTGCTGATTAGAACTAAACGAGACTATGAAATCCCTTTGTTGTGCTGTTTGGCACCAGTGGCTTTTCATTGCCGGTCTAGGACGGTGAGGAACTAAATTATGTGGTACAAAGTCCTGACCATATAACTCTTTTGTACCTTCTATATTTAAGTTTTGGCCCATAATTATTTGTACAATTTGCTTCTCTGCTCATGGTATAGACATAATTATTTTTATTTGTTCTTGATTCTTGACCATTTATAATGTTCATGGACATCAAAGTTGGAAGTTCTCTAAGAAAACAAAGACATTAAGCAATTTTTCATCACTCTTACCACGAGAACTACGAGTTTATGGAAGCCCAAAAAACAAAGGTTGCACCAGTGACCTAAATCAAATGCTGCTTGGTTCAAGAAAGTGTACATAAAATATAAGAGTAAACGGTATATAAAGTCACTTTAAATATAAAGTGATTTATACTCCATAATTCAATAACACGAATGCAAGAAACATGTAAAAAAAATATGGAAAAATATTTTAATTTGATTAAAACTTGTGGCGGACGATGATTATAACAATATAAATTTTTTTTTTGCGGTTCAAATTTAATTATTATATATAATTAAAATCATCGTGCTTCACAATTTTAAATCAAATCAAATTAAAATATAATATACATTATTATTGTTGTATACTTAAACTTTTCGTATTTCCAAAAAATCTTATTTTCTTTTCATTTTTTTCTCAAAAATGCACAGCACCTAATATACTCCTTGTGTTTCGGAAAGAATTTTTTTTTTTTGTCAAAAATATGTGCTATACAAAAAGAGTATATTTTATTAATAATAACTTAAAATGTCATAATTTAATTATTATATTTAAGATTTATTATTTTTAAAAATAAATATGAAATAAAACTATTAAAAATTATTTTTATAGGTAAACATAATATACATTATTATTGTTGTATACTTAAACTTTTCGTATCTCCAAAAAATCTTATTTTCTTTTCATTTTTTTCTCAAAAATGCACAGTACCTAATATACTCCTTGTGTTTCGGAAAGAATTTTTTTTTTTGTCAAAAATATGTGCTATACAAAAAGAGTATATTTTATTAATAATAACTTAAAATGTCATAATTTAATTATTATATTTAAGATTTATTATTTTTAAAAATAAATATGAAATAAAATTATTAAAAATTATTTTTATAGGTAAACATGGAGTATATCTTTTTTCTATGCAAATTTTCAACCCGAGTGTGACTATTGAATCAATAGATACCCAGAACAGAGCAGAACAGAGCAGAACAGAGGAAGAAAATAATCTGCGATCAAACCAACATCAGATTCGTCTCTCTCTGCTCCGATGTGGGAGCTTCTCGGCCAAATTAATCAACAAATTAACAACTCACCATGGCCTTCTTCATCACTCAACTCTCCAATTTTACTTTCTCTCTACTCGTACTCTTCATCTCAATCTCTCTCTTACCTTTCAAACCATCCCTCCACGACCCCATCAAAGACCGACCCCGATTAAACCTAACCTCACAGAACCCACAATCTGAAAAAGTCACCCACCCAAACTACATTGTCAGATTCTTTGAATACAAAAAGTCCGAAGATCACAAAGGATATCTGATAGAAAACGTGAATTTGAAAAATTGGGAATGGGTTGAGAGGCGAAATCCGGCAGCTAAGTTTCCGACGGATTTCGGTTTGATTTCAATTAGAGATGATGATCCTGTTAGGAGGAAGGAGTTGATTGAAGAATTTGGGAGCTTGGAGCTAGTGAAGGATGTTTCGGCCGATTTGAGCTATCAAAGGAGCTTGCTTGGGAAGGGAAGAAGTAGAGAGAGAATGGGGGCATTTGTGGATGGGAGGAAGCGGCCGGGGAAGATTTTCACATCAATGTCTTTTAGTGAAGGGGAGAGTTTTGTAGCGGCGGCCGCCAATATTAACTCAACGATTAGCTGGAAAAGGAATCTCTTGATTGAGGTATAGCTTTATCTTGTGTGTTTTATATGAGATATAGATTCATTGAAGAAGCTTGCTGGTCAGTGTGAATAATATTAGTGTGCCTCTTGATTAGTATTTTTTTCCAGTTATTTTCTGATTGGTAGCTTGTAGAACTGGGTGAGAAGAGTATGAAAGTAGAACATTGAATGTAGTGTTCTATAGGCTCAACTAACACCATACTTTAAACCACGGGCGGTGTTAGGTAGTTTTATTTTTTGACAAGTCCGGCAGAATCTAGACTATCTAGTAGCTAACATATATTGGCCTGACAGCCTTTTCATAACCCATATCGAGATTAACATCATTGTTTTTTTCATGAAATATCACTATGTGGTTACTCAAGTGAGATATGGGCTGTATCAGCGAGTTAATTTTTGTTATTGGTGAAACTTGATCAGAAATGATTGTAAAGCTACCAAACAGGCAACTGTGCCAGTTTTATAGTGGAGAGTTGGTAGGTCTCCCAAATTTTTGGGAGTAGTTTTACTTTTTGCATTATATAAAGAGAATATCTTGCATGTACAATTTTTTCGAGATAGGCAAACCACGTAATATTTGTCTTGTGTGTTTGTTTTTCTTTCAATTTCTCTATACTATTGTTTTTTTGCATTGTTGTTTGCTAACAGTTTGTTCTTGCACTCAAAGTGTTGATGAATTTAAGACTAATGAACTCTAGCTCTAGTGGTACCCATCTAATTCTCTAACGGGGAGGTGCAAGGGTCAAATGTCGTTTGAAACTCAAACATAGAACATATTATCTTGTTAAAGATATCTCCAATAAGCATACTTATTGTGGGGTTGAGGTTAGATTATATGTCCGCACCTCACTTACCTTGATAATACATGCAAAATGATTAGGACTTTTTGGGTTATTGATTCCAAATTCACCCCCCCCCCCCCCCCCCCCCCCCCCCCCCCCCCCCCCCCCCCCTCCCCTCCCCAAAAGGGTAAATAATAGAGAAGGGATGACACGGAGGTAGAGGGAAATAATAGACCTCCAATCTCTTTAAGAGATACTACATCTAAGACCATAGTTCAAATTACTGGCGTAGTTGAAGTAGTTTTGCAGAACCCATATTGAGATTAGCATTATTTTTTACCCATGGAACATCTCTATATTGGTTACTAAAGTGAAATATCTACTGTCTTAGCGAGTTAACCTGGTATCGCTGATGGATATATCTATTCTTGGATGCATATATTTTTGACACATGTTAGAACTAGTGTCAAATACAGTGCAAAATATATGTTACTTAAAATGCAACAGAAGTAAAACTATTTTTAACTCAATTAGTTTAATTTAAGCCATTGGATCTTAACATATATATATATATATATATATATATATATATATATGTATATGTATGTATATATATATGTATATGTATGTATTTATGTATGTATACGCATGTGTGTGTATCTTCTTGAAGCAGACTAGATCCTAGAGCCGTGAATGTACTCCTCCAAAGAATGTTTCTGTTGCTAAGACCTCAAAGTATGATGACCAAATGTCGATGACAGATGCACCTAGGGGTGTTCAAAATTTTCGGTTTTTTCGGTTTTTTACCGAACCGATCGGTACCGGTTTTTTCGGTACCGGTTTTTTCGGTTTCGGTTTTTTATATTTTTCGGTACCGGTAGCGGTATGGACATTTTTGAATTTCGGTTCAATTCGGTATACCGAAAGAACCGAATTACATAATATAATAATAAATTTATATTAATTATTATATAATTAATAATAATTATATATATAATTAATAATAATTATATATATAATTAATAATAATTATATATATAATAATATATATAATTAATAATAATTATATATATTGCTAATCGGTAAAAACCAAAAACCGAACCGAATTGTACCGAACCGGTACCGAAACCGGTAATTCGGTTTGGTATTCGGTTCTTGTTTTAGTGGTAATTTCGGTTGGTACCGGTTCGGTTTTTTCGGTACCGGTTCGGTTTTTTACGGATGGACACCCCTAGATGCACCCAGTTCTCCTCAAGAATACCAAATAAATAGCTCAACAATATCAAAGCCAGATGACAATACTTAAATGAGAATGTGTCTCAAATGCTTGATTTAGCGTAATGCAAATATCTGAAGATGAAGCTTTCTTGCACAAGATACAAACATCTGGGCTTTCTCGGGGTTATCCTTGTTTGCACAAGGTGCACATATCTGTAGTTGGTTTCTTCGCGTGAAGTGCAGATCTTGGCAAGGTCTTTGATTTTAGAATCTAGACAACTTAGTTGGAGCTGAGGTTACTATTCACTTTGTTGCACATTTAAAGTTGCAAAGATAATGGATCATATTCTCCTTCATTGTACTTAGCTGGGGACCCATTTTATCGTTGCTATGGTTACTTAGTGTCTTGGTTCTATATCTATTCTGTTGAGGATATGATGACAGGTTCTCCAAGTCCCGATATTTACGAACAGGAGGCGATAAATTGAGAAAATAACCTTGTACGACTACTATGCATAAAATGAATAAGAATGTTTTATCTTATCTGTATATTTGATAATCTTCTGTAGTGATATTTCTTTTGATTTTTTGTTAGTTGTCCTTCATTACAATGATATACTTCTATGCACTTAAGTTGCACCCTTTTTCCTTTATACTCTTCAGTTGATGTTTATTTTCATTTTTCAATAGACATAGAATTGAATTATTCTATTGAAAAAAATGCGAATACCCCTGAAATGCCAATGTTATGTCTTCTAAGAAAATTTTGAAAAAATGAGCTATCCATGCCTTTTTTGGCAACCTACATGGTGTTATAGTGATTTCTATGTTGCAGAAAACTCAAGTTACATCCCTGTTTGGAGCCGAGGCACTTTGGTCAAAAGGGTACACTGGAGCAAAAGTTAAGATGGCAATATTTGATACTGGCATTCGAGCAGATCACCCACATTTTCGCAATATCAAGGTAAATTGATGAGCAGATATATCCTTTTCTAAATTTTATGTTATTGAAAATGTGCACTTTCTGCTATTTGATCTCTGCAACAAAATTTATTTGCTTTAATTTTAAACCAACTCTCTGTAGAGCACCTCTGGTCATCATCTTGAACAATTTTCAGGAGCGCACGAATTGGACCAATGAAAATACACTAAATGACAATCTTGGACATGGAACGTTTGTTGCGGGAGTTATTGCTGGTGAAGATGTCGAGTGTCTGGGTTTTGCACCAGACACAGAGCTATATGCTTTTCGCGTATTTACAGATGCACAGGTAATGAACATTGTACATGTAAATATTATATTCACGTACTTATGTGTTTATAAGATGATTTCATGTCTATAACTCTTTATAATAAGGGTAGGGATCATATTATTATCATCTTATTTAGGAGACTGTTAGCCTCCACTGGTTTATTTGACTGTTTGCTACATGTTGCTGCTGGCATAAGAAACGACAAACTATATACGATCAAAGTTTAAAAGAGAAAAAATCTTCTTTTACTGAATCAAATGCATATTTTATTTTATAAACATCAACTACCATTTATCTTGAACTGGGACTTTGAGGAATTAGAGCTGTAATATCATGATAGATCACCAATTGCTTTAAAATTTAAGTTGGTAGATAATGGACATACCAATGCATACCATGCTTTAACATCATCACCTAAAAGCTTTGGCTAGCATGCATTTGAAGGTTCTCTTTTCTTTCCTATTTTCTGATTCAGACAAAGTTATGGCAAGACTATGAGAAGTTTGTATTCAGCTTATTGCAGGTGTCATATACATCATGGTTCCTTGATGCATTTAACTATGCAATTGCAACCAATATGGATGTGCTGAATTTGAGCATAGGTGGTCCTGATTACTTGGATATTCCATTTGTAGAGAAGGTGAGACTTTATTGGACTTCTGGTTCTAGTTATAACTTAATGTTGTATCGTATTAATTGTACTACATATAAATATATATCGATAACCACAGAATAATTTTCTGTAAAAAAGTGACAAATATCATCCTGAATGCTGCTCTTCTGCTGCATAATTGATTTACTTGGTGTTTGAGCATTCAAAAAGTTTTTGTTAACACGACCTCGGAGAGAACACTACTTTAAGGAAAATAATATTTAATCTGAAATCTTAATCTAACTTCTCCATCTGGATCACCTGCTGCAAAAGCGATAGCCACATCAGAGATAGATGGGTGACATGGGTCCCGTATAAGCCACATTGTAATTTATTAATGATAAACACAAAACACTAGATTCTCTTTCTTCTATCATGCTTCTCTCTCATAGTCCAATACAGATGTAGTTCTGCTAGTTCACCATCATTATGATTTGAGAATAACATTTATGAAGAAGAGTTCAGATCTATTCTTATGGAGGCTTTGGAATACTTATGCCTGTGAGAGTGATCTCATAATAGATAGATGGGGTTTTCTCCAATTTAAAAAATAAATTTCTCCAGTTCTTACTCCAATCTCTCTCTCTCTCTCTCTTTCTCCCTCTCTCTCTCTCATAGTTCAATATTTGTTTCTTAGCAATATATGAATCTACAGGTGGAGGATTGAAGGTGTAGAATCAGAATGTTAAGTTTTTGTGACTTTGTCAATTCTCTCTTTAACTTCTTTACAAATGCGCAAGTGGATTTGGATGATGGTAATAGATTTGGGTTGGTTACAGGAATATGATTTGTGTTGTAATATTACAGGCCATTTATTGCTTACATAAACTTAGGCATGTACAGTCGTGTCATTAGGACCAAAAAGTTGGAGGAAAATAATCAGACGGCATAGCACCACTCCTACTTTAAAATCTTGTTACTTAACACACCGTTGATAACATTCATGATGCATCTGTATACAAATTCTGAAAAATATTGATGCTACGCGTACTCAAAACTTACATTTTCAACTTACTGATATCAATGATCCTACATGTGTTCACATCTTCCTAACAGGTCTGGGAATTGACAGCTAATAATATTATCATGGTTTCGGCAATTGGAAATGATGGACCGCTTTATGGTACTTTAAACAATCCAGCAGATCAAAGTGATGTTATCGGCGTGGGTGGCATTGATTATAGTGATCACATAGCCTCATTTTCATCACGAGGCATGAGTACTTGGGAGATTCCTCATGGGTAGGGTACCAGCATTATTTTCCTCCTACAATGGTTATTACTTTTAGGGTTTATGTTTCTCAATATTTAGTTTCTTCTTTTGTAGTGAGAGATAAAACACACAAGATAGACATGTGACCAAGGCTTGTAGTTGGTTTTAGTGACTGACATGCCTGACAATCTGTTCTAACTATGCGAAATTATGGATCACCGCAAAGCAGAAATGACATGTCTAACAAAACCTGTACTGAGTATGCTAAATTATACTCCATTCCAAAATAAGAGTCCAAATTGTGACAGTCTTGAATTCAAAAATGATTCATTTAATTATAGTCTGGATATGTGAACTATCTTAAAAATACTACTAAATACAAATTTTGTTGTTTTCAAAACTTAAATGAAATCACATCAATTTTAAAATTTTAGGATTTTGCTAATTGACTCCTTAAAGTCAAAATGGGATTTTGGAACAGAGGGAGTAGCATATCTCTGCAAAGCAGAAATCTGTGAGTGGTATAAGTGAGGCTAAATGGTAATAGCTGCTATGACAGTACGTTTCTTTGTGGAGTGCCAAAAGATTCTTTGTGGAATTGTTGTTGTAAATCATGATATGCAGTTTGGAATATGGTTATCAAAATTCGACAAGGGATTTAGGCCTTGGAAAAAAGTTGCTTTTTCTACCATGAAGTAGACAACGTTGATATAATAGTTCAGTTGTGTAGGTCAAGACATGGAACTGTTTTCCTTTGGCAGTGAAACTCGTATAATGCCACTCTATTTCTAAAATTTGTAGATTTGTTACTTCTAATCAAGATATCTGGTGGTCAATTAGGAGTTATTCTTGCAACTAGGTTCAGTCTTTGCTTTCTCGTCAAATTGGTCAGTGCTATTATTTTTGCCACCATATGAGAAAATTGCCTGCAATTTGAGTTTATCTTTTCCCTAGTACATAGCTATCAACTCAGTTTCTTAGACTTTTTTTTTGAAACCTCCTGTATTTCTCTCGATCTTCTAATCACTGGACCTTCTCTTCAAAATTAAGATATTGAAACTCTCCTTCACAGCTATGGTCGCATGAAACCAGACATTGTTGCATATGGACGGGAAATTATGGGGTCCAAGATCAGTACAGGTTGTAAAAGCTTATCAGGCACAAGTGTGGCAAGTCCTGTTGTTGCTGGTGTGGTTTGCCTCCTTGCTAGTGTCATCCCTGAAAACAACAAAAAGTACATTTTAAATCCAGCAAGCATGAAACAAGCTCTGGTGGAGGGAGCTGCAAAGCTTTCTGGTCCAAATATGTATGAGCAGGGTGCAGGCAGAGTTGATCTGTTAGTTTCCAAATAAACCTGTCCCGCTATCTGTTACAATCTTTTAATAATTTCTAGTCTTTGTTTTTCTGGCTATAATCTTATACATCTATGTCAGGTTGGAATCATATGAAATCCTGAAGAACTATAGACCTCGAGCAAGCATCTTCCCTAGCGTTCTTGATACTACAGATTGCCCTTATTCCTGGCCTTTTTGTCGTCAACCTCTCTATGCAGGTGCAATGCCTGTTATCTTCAATGCTACCATTCTGAATGGGATGGGTGTAATTGGCTATGTTGAAACTCCACCAACATGGCATCCTTCAGAGGAGGAAGGCAATCTTCTTAGCATCCATTTCACTTATTCTAATGTTATTTGGCCGTGGACTGGTTATCTAGCTGTACATATGCAGATCAAGGATGAAGGATCTCGGTTTTCCGGGGTTATTGAAGGCAATGTAACTGTTAAGATATATAGCCCACCAACCCCTGGGGAGAAGGTCCCTCGAAGTAGTACTTGTGTTCTACACTTGAAATTACAAGTGGTTCCAACTCCTACAAGATCAATGAGAGTCCTGTGGGATCAGTTTCATAGTATTAAATATCCACCAGGTTATATTCCAAGAGATTCCTTGGATGTTCGAACTGACATTCTTGACTGGCACGGGGATCACCTGCACACAAATTTCCATATTATGTTCAACATGTTAAGAGATGCAGGTTACTATGTTGAAACACTTGGTTCACCTCTTACATGCTTTGATGCTAATCAGTATGGGACACTTCTGCTGGTAGATCTTGAAGATGAGTACTTTCCGGAAGAAATAAAGAAGTTGAGGGATGATATCATTTATACTGGATTGGGTCTGGCTGTATTCGCTGAGTGGTATAATGTGGACACAATGGTAAAGATGAGATTTTTTGACGATAATACTCGTAGCTGGTGGACCCCGGTCACTGGTGGTGCAAACATTCCGGCACTGAATGATCTTTTAGCCCCATATGGCATTGCATTCGGAGACAAGATTCTTAATGGCGATTTTTCCATTGATGGTGAACAGAGTCGATATGCATCTGGAACTGATATAGTGAAATTTCCAAGAGGTGGATATGTACACAGGTTTCCCTTCTTGGATGACTCAGAGAGTGGAGCCACTCAGAACGTACTTGTCTCCAGCATGACTAAGGTTAGCAAATAGGGCTGCCAGTGTTAAATTTCTGTGATAGAAAAACCAAAACCATATGCATATTTATGTCTTCTAATTTGAGAGGGGGGTTAATACTTTTGAAGTTCAAAGATCTTGTTGCCATAATTGAGTGTGCAGTATTCTCATTGCTAGGAAGCACGGACACTTCTCGGAGGGTTATGAATTAACTGACACGAATTCACTCCGACATGTCTCGGACATGCACCTGACACGTGTTCGTGAGCTCCTCCTTTTTTATTTATTTTTATTTTTTAATCTTGGTCATGTTTTGGACACGTCGGGATTCACCTCGGATATGTTTGGACATGCTAGATGACACGCCTAGGGTTAATTTTTTTTCAAAAAAAATTCAGTACTTAAATTGCAATATAAAAATTAATTGAGAGTACGCATATGCAATTCTTACCTTTTAAACCTAAATCATTCCAAATAGGTAATCATTCGACTCTTGGCCATAGTTGTAATGGCACTGCCTAGGTGTCTTAGCGCTAGAGAAGGGTAAAGCGACGCCTTAGACATCGAGTTGTCAAGGCTCACGCCTTGGTAGTAAGCTTAAGTTAAGTTATTAAATCATTTTTTACCCATGACTCGTCATAACCCGTGGACTTGCTATGTGGTGTAATTTTATTACTTATTAGATTTATAATGTGTGATGAGTAATGACTTGATTGATTTTTTATTTTCTACTTGGTGTTTGTTGACTTATTCTACTAGTTTTTGTGTTAATTGTTTACTTTTGAATTTTGTTTGTGAAGTATTCATGTAATTGTGTTTTTTAATTGTATTCCTTTTGTGTCAAGTGTTTTACTTTTGAATTTTGTTTGTGAAGTATTCATATAAATGTGTTTTTTATTGTATTTCATAGTATTAGTTATTATATTTTGGGTTTTAATTTATATAATTTTTTTTTGTTCAAATATATTTTTGAAGTAAATAAATAATGTATGAATTGCACATTGTTAATGAATTATGGTGGGCGACTTCTCACCTATTTGACTTGACGGTCAACTACTGTCGCGGTTCGCTGTGGCACCGTGACAACTATGCATTTGGCTTCCAATGCTTGATGTTGATGGGATTAGCTCATTTTAGTTGTTTCATTTTATTTTATTTATGGCCTATGGGTTATTTTATGTCTTTTCAGTTTGGACATTATTATGTAACTTTAAGATATTTATTATGCAATGTATTTGTGTTTCTTATTATTTTTTCAAGTTTTTATGACGCTCTATTAATATTAAATTTATTTGTTGTAAAAAATACATTTATATATTTATGTGTGTGTGTGTGTGTGTGTATATATATATATATATATATATATATATATATATATATATAAATGAACGTGTCCCTGACGTATTGTATCATGTGTTTTTTGAAAAATGCCGTATCCTGTGTCGCATATCACGTCGTGTCCGAGTCATTGCTTCATCAATTCTCAGCTAAGACTACTGCTAGACTACTGTTAGTGGAAACTATTGAACTTGTTGGTAACTTAGTAACCCTACATGATGATATAGTAGTCAAAACAATAGCTAGACAAGTACATCACAAAGTGAAAGCTCACACTTTTGCCACTAGAGGCTATATATTTGGTCAATTTATTTTTTGATATTTGTAAAAAGAATCTTGTTCTTGGTTTGAATCAAGAAGCATAGTGATTTTGGAGAAGCGGCGTCTGAATTTGTTCTCTTTTCTCCATTTTTTCTCAGCTGAGTAATTTTTACAAGGTTCTGAAAAATATGAGAGGTACTTTATACACATACTTCATCCAGGAGTTTTATCATCTTTTTAGGGAGAAGCACCAGACCTTCTACAATATAATTTATTTAAGATAAAATTGAACAACATAAATTATTTGCCTCTTGGATACTTGTCATGTTTTACACTCGATTTATGATGTCTACCAATTGAATGCAGGCAGACACTCCTATTCTAGGTTTTTTGGAGGTGGGTAGGGGTCGAGTTTCCGCGTATGGAGATTCCAACTGTTTGGACAGCAGCCATATGATTACAAACTGTTATTGGCTATTAAAGAAAACATTAGATTTCACGGGCAAGAACATTAAAGATCCAGTGCTTTTCTCAGATTCAGTTAAACAAGATAAACCTTTGCACCAAGAAGACAACCAGTTGCCAACTCGTAGAACTGATGTGAATTTCTCTAGATATTCTGCTGTTGTAGGAAAGGATTTGATTTGCAGGAGTGACTCCAGGTTTGAAGTGTGGGGAACTAAGGGATATGATTTCCAGGTCAGAGGAAGAAACCGCAGATTTCCAGGCCATCCAATTATTGATTTGGGTGGAGATTTAAACTCAACGTTGGAGATTTCCGGCATAAAGAGTATCAACGCAACTGGATATAATAATCTCAAGGCCATAGACAAGTACTTGGGCTTGTTCAATAAAGATGTAAGAAATCGACAAGTTCTTATGTGTTTGTTTTTACCACTTGAAGCGAACTGTTTAGCTTGCTCATTATAGATTTTCAAAAGGATGGGATGAAAATTTTCTAACTTTGCTCTTTCCTTTCAGCTTGATGTGCCCATACTAGTTACAAGCTACTGGCTTATACCTGTTATTGTAGCTGTTTCTGGTTAGTTCATATACAGCATCATTGAAGTCCAGAGATCATCCCAGTTGGTGCAACTTATTTACTGAAATATCTGTTGTTTTCCAGGTTTTCTGCTTCTCGTAAGCTTTTGGCGAATTCGACAGAGGCGACCTCGGCGAAGGAAAGGATCTGGTTCTGGATCTGGTCGTTTCACCAATCTGTAGTTTCGAGTAACATTTCTCCTGTAATATCACCCCACACGTCTGATGGTTGAGAATTTTGAGCCTCCATGGGAATATGTTTCCAATAGTATAAATTTGTAGTGATAGTATTTTTCGTTTAGATTCTCCAATGTATTACAAATGCCAAAGGCCTTTTAACAAGAATTTTTTTAGCAAAGTAAAGGTGTTCATCTTCTTCACAATTTTTTATATAAATAATTTATTTATTGATATTCTGAGCAAAATAAATAATGTTCAATTATTATAATGGTACCATCTTCAAGTCAGAGTATAACTAGCACGTTGCTTCGGTAAATAATCACAGCAGCAGCATTACTCTTTTAATTAGGTCTACAAAGCCTCCAACTGCTCGTGAGCCAAGAATTTCAGTAACAACTCAGAATAATAAAAATAAATAAATAATAAAATATATCATGAATTAATGGCGGGAACTAATAATAGCCTTATTATTGTACCAATTCAAAAAGAAGTATTTGAGAGAGAAAATCAAAGGTAAAAGGAAAATATAAATTTTGTGTTGCAAACCCAGTAATCCAATAATTTTTTTTTCTTTTTTTTGCTGAAGCTATACCATTTAGGGATTTAAGGGAACCTGGGGAGAAGAGGAAAATTTAACCCCCCCCCCCCCAAAAACTTTGGTGCTAATTTTGGTTGAGAATAGACTCAAACTTGTGATCATACAAAATAAAAGAACTTTTTATATAATAAAAATAGGGAATTGATATTTCTATAAGATTTCACTCACATGAGGTAGATCCCACTTACTATTCATGTGAGAAGAGTCTTGCAGAAATATCAAATTTTCTTGTGGAATCAATTACCTAAAAATAAGTACACACTTTTTGGGACAGAGGGAGCACAACTGGCCAGCCAACTCAGGAATTGACCCTGAATAATCGAAATTGACACAATTTCTCTATAATTTTCTTGTATAAGCCATGTACATGAAACAAAAAACAGATATTTCCCTAAAAAAAAAAAAAGGAAAAGGAAATGATCATCGGTGTTGTTAACTCGGGCAAACATGCCATACTCACGATTGCTGCAACATACAAAGTGTAGTAAAAATTAGCGGGTGGGAATTTATACACAGCGCATCAATAATCAGAGTTTCCACTGAAACCTCGACCGTCTTTTTTCATCTTCCCCATTTCCATTTCTCGAGTTTGTTGGCCTTCACTGCTTCCTCCAGATGGGTACAAGCCATATTCGCTGGTTGGTCGGCTAACCTCACTGCTAGCATACTCCTGGCTTGACAATGCAATCTTCCTGAATTTCTTCATGTCCTCCTTATATTGCGCAGTGTCATAATCTGAACTTTCATGAGAACTGTAGACTGTGCTGTGTCCAGGTCTAGTTCCTTCATTAAGATCAGACAAAGACATGTCTCCTTGGAGAGCACGAATCACCTGCTCAATTTTTAGTAATTAGCTAGATGTTTAAGCTTACAATATAGAATTCTTATGCTTATATGCAATTAATTACTGCATAATTAGTTGCCAATTGCTGTTAATATGTCATGGAAGACAAACCTGTATTCCCATAAACAGCTAGGGGGGATCCATTTTCTAAGGGGACATTGTGTTGAGACAATTGTGGAGGAAAGTGACGGGCTATTGCTAAGTTATCTATCAAAACTATGATAAGATTGTGCCTAAGCATCAGACAAAGGCTTAATCACAATTTAAAATTTTCCCCTATTTTGAACAAATTGGATAGTAGATCAATCAATATTTTCATATTGCAAGTTAAATGCTTAAATTGACTGCTGGAATTAAGCTTTCAATATCTGAAAACAAATCCAAATACCTGACTCATTTGTGGTCGACGCCTTGCTGAATGACGTACACAGGCAGCAGCACAAGCAACCATTCGCAACATCTCACTCTGGTTGTAATCCTTTTGTAATCGGGAATCAACAAGACTATCAAAGTTTCCCTCTTCCAAAGCTCGGGTAAGTAGGGGCCTTGCCTGAAATGCAAGCACTTGTATTAGTTTTAAGCTTAACCCACCAGCCTATGTTCTAGGGTAAAAGGAAAGTAAATTGCTTTCATTTGGGGAAGAAATTATAAAATTATCCAGACTCTTGGAAACTAACTACTACCTCCGTTTCAAATTATAAGATCTATATTGACTTTTAAAAAGTCAATTTCAAACTTAAAATTGAGATGAATTCATTTAGTTTATTTCAATACAAATATAAACATCATAAACCACCTTAAAAGTAGTACTAGTTATAAGATTTATTGTTTTAAGAACTTAAATAAATCATGTTAATTTTAAATTTGAAAATGTCTCAAATTGACTTTTAGAAAGTCAATAGTGATCTTATAATTCAGAAACGGAGGAGGGAGTATAAAACAAACTCATAGCTCACAGAAGAGGGAATCTAGAAGGGTGCAATTACTTTACTCACCCAGTCAACCAAACTATCATCCATGAAAGTCTGAGCTGTATCAACAGGTCGACGTCCAGTTACCAACTCCAGAAGCATGACCCCAAAGGAGAAAACATCAGACTTGTCAGTGAGTTTCCCAGAAGAAGCATATTCAGGAGCTAGGTACCTGAAAGTGGGCATACACGTGAAAACATCAATAAGGTTTAATTAAAAATTCAAAAACAACCCTCTTGAAGGCAATAAAAAACCAATCATGTAAAGTACAAGATCAAAACATCCCAATGAACTCGACAAAGAAATGGAAAGAAAACACCTAAAATAGACAAGCACATTTTTTACAAACTAATGAAACAAAATTTTGATTTTTCCAAGTATAATCTATTTTTGAGAAAAAGTTAGGCGTGATAATTAACTTAACTGATATTGGATTAAAAAAAAGGAAGAAGAAAGTAATAATAAGCATAGGCCTAACTGATGCAAGAACATGTACAAACAGGCAATTGCAAAGAATATTATCCACCACTGAACTTAAGTATCAAGTGGAAAATTTTTTAGCTAGTTGTTCTTACCCAAAAGTTCCCATCACCCGAGTGGAGACATGAGTATTTACTTCAGAAGTGATCTTAGCAAGTCCAAAATCTGCAACCTACAAAATTAACCAGGCTTATTTATAAACTTGAAAATATAATTAAAAGATATGGATGTTGTAAATCAATTATTATACACATAAGTCAAGCCAGTCCCAGTTATCTCATTAGTTAAAATATTAAGTAAGATTCTTTGAAATTTCAAAGTTATAGTGGAAGTCCTTCATACAGGGCCCTAACTGGTAGATTTATACTATAGAAGATGAATGATGTTCACAAAATTTAATGATTCTTGATTTATGACTCTGAAGAATGATAAATTGTACCTTTGCCTCAAAGTTAAAAGCCAGAAGGATGTTAGCTGTCTTAATATCACGATGTATGATTTTAGGATGGCCTGCAAATATGGATTATTTCAATTAAATATACACGCTGCTGTCAATATTGTAAGTATAGTTCTATTGCTTTTCTCATTGAAAGAATAATATACACAAGAAGGGAACTTACAATCCTCGTGTAGATAAGCCAGTCCTTTTGCAGCTCCGAGAGCAATTCGCAATCTTTTCGGCCATTCCATTGTAGGTCTCCCTTTCCCTGAAAAATTGTTAAAATCTATTAAATCCATGTAACCCGGAGTATCAACTATGAACTATCTACTCAACAAATATCTGTAAAGACATCACTAAAACAAAATCCAAGTGCAAAGTGGCTTTTTTACAAGTCTAGGTGCAATGTGGCTTGATAGTGATTTAGTGACACTGTCCTCAATCACTCTATTGAGAAAATTTAATTAAGAATGAACAGATTTATGTGGAACCATAGAGGAAGCAGTTAATTTTCCTAAAATACTGATTTTTTTTGTGAAAACTTGCCATGCCATATACATTCAAAAGCACCTGGAAAATATAACAAAATGACATATGACCACCATAACAGGAATCATATGATTTACTGCAAATTAGTAATTACCATGTAAATGAAATTCCAAGGTGTTATTTGCAATGAACTCGTACACAAGCAATCTTTCTGCCCCAGTCATACAGTATCCAACTAAAGAAACAAGATGTTTGTGATGCACTCGGCTAATAATTTCAACCTCAGCCTGGAATTCACGCTCCCCCTGCCCACTACCAGCTTTCAGCTGCTTAATTGCAACCTCTTTGCCATTTGGAAGGACACCCCTGTGCACATACCCAAAACCACCTTGACC
This sequence comes from Hedera helix, assembly GCA_947179155.2. Classification (NCBI taxonomy): domain Eukaryota; kingdom Viridiplantae; phylum Streptophyta; class Magnoliopsida; order Apiales; family Araliaceae; genus Hedera; species Hedera helix. Next base: position 42,445,951 of record OX359278.1, read on the forward strand.
AAGGAGGTTCGCATTGGAGAAGCCATCTGTTGCCATTGCCAATTCTTCATAAGAAAATGTGCTCTTTGAGAACCCTAAAGCCATGCCAGGGGAAGGTGGTGGGAGTGGGTTTATTGACCCTGAATAATTTGACCGAGAACCTCCACTGCTGCTCATGAAAGGTGTGGTTGGTGGAGGTTGAGGTGAAGGGGAATGCAATGGTGATTGTGTAGGCCGCGAAGCCATTGCAGGTGGAGGAGGCAGTTTTGGCATTATCGAGACAACTTGGTCCCTGGGTGGGGGAGCATTGTGTTGCCATTGCTGAGGCAGGCCACCAAAATGGCCATCTGGCAATTACCAAAAACCACCAGAAATGAGAAATCAAACTCAAGACCTCAAAATAACTTTAAAAAATGGTTTTTCTTGTATTTCTAATGATGACTGCTTTAACTCAGAAGACGATTGAGTTTCACAACAGGGGTTTATTATAGTTTCTCCTCTTGATAACTCAAATCAAGATACTTGATTTGAATTCCTCATCACAATGACAAAACATGACAGCCCGATAAAGAATTGCTCTCACTAATCAAATCCCACTTCATATAAGCCATAATAAAATAAAGACAAGTGGTTTTATATTTTAAAACGGAGGGAGTATGTCTCTTTGCACCAAATACAAATGTATAAAATTTGAAATTTACAGAATTGGCCAGATCAATACTATTCAAAACAAATTCAATCTCCCAATCAATTATCATAACTTTGCAACATAAACACAATAACAAGATCAATAATATAATATTCATACAGAAATTTCAATTTAGAAAGAGATCCCTAATTAATGCTAAGTATTTCAATAGTGAAGAAAGGTCTTACCTTTAGGCCCAGGGGGTGGTGGAATATAGTAATTAGCAGGCCCATGGTCTCTCCTTTTCTTCTTTCTACAGCAAATGAATGCAATACATAAAAGAGCAACAATTAAAACACCACCAATTGCAATTCCAACCACCAGTACAGTTGATACAGATGATCCTGATGATGATTCGGACGGGGGAGAGGACGAAGCCTTAGGGGGTGGCGGCGAAGATCTCGACGTCCCCGGAGGTGAGGGCGGAGACCTAGTCGTCGGAGGCGATTGTCTGGAACCAGATGGAGGGGGCGGAGATGATGAAGATGAAGGTGGAATTGGTGGCGGCCCATTGGTTGAAGTTGGAGGTTGCGGAGAGGTTGGCGGAACTGGAGTGTCCGGCGGTGGCGGAGAGGTTGACGGAACTGGAGTGTCCGGCGGTGGCGGAGAGATTGACGGATCAGGATTGGCAGGCGGCGGCGGTGAGGCTGAGGGAGCAGTAGTGGCAGGTGGAGGCGGAGAGGCGGCGGGTGGTATAGGTGCTGGCGGAGATATAGCTGGTGGGGGAGATGTAGCTGGTGGTGTTGGGGCAGATGGAGGTGGGGAAGTTGCCGCCGTTGGGGGCGGCGTGGCGGGTGGTGGTGGTGGTGAGGTGGTGTTAGTGGATGGTGGCGCTGTCGGAGCAGGAGAAGTTCCCGGCGGTGAAGACGACATTATCAAACTGTATATGTATGTGTGTGTGTGTATATATATATATAGAAAGAGAGTGATAGTAATGTTTTCCGGGGAGTTGTTTCTCTCTCTAGATTAGATAGAGATAAAATTAAAAATAGTCGTTAGGAGCAAAAATGAAGCATTTTTGTTTTTGGGAAATTATTAGAAAAGTTGAATTAGAAGAGAATTTGATTTTGCTGTTCGGTTCTGAAAACCAGATGGAGTGTGTATCTTTTTCTCAAATGGAGATGGTGAGAGGAATTATCCGGGTGGGACACAGCTCCGAGAAGCGGAACCTTACGACTAACCCGCGTATTCGTGCAGAGGGGCTTTGTTGACTCTGAACATTTTTAAAGTGATTAATTTTTTAAAGAAAATTTAGTCAAATTAACGCATACTCCCTCCGGTTTTGTCGTTTAAATTATAAGATTAATATTAAATTTTTAAAATTTAATTTAAATATTTTAATTAATTTATATTAATATAATTATAAATATTATAAATTATTTAAAAAATATTATTAATGATAAGATTTATTATTAATAAAATTTTAATTTAAAGAAATTTAAAAAATTTATATTAGTTTTAAATTTAAAAATATTTTAAATTAATTTTTAAAAAGTGAATAGTAATTTTATAATTTAAAACAAAAAGACTTTTTTTATTTTTATAAATCATGAGAAAATATTAGAGAAGATCTATTTGTTACATTAAAAAAAAATTAACTACATATATTATATGGTATCTACTCCAATTTAAAATTGAAATTTGTTTACAATTTTTTACGAGTTCAATTAACATAAAGTTAACTTCATGATAAGTTGAATAATAAATTAATACAGTGTTAACACGCAGACCGAGAATATTTTTTCTCTTTGCGTATCAATGTTGTATTAATTTATTATCTAACTTATCATGAAATTAATTTTATACTAATCGAATTTAGTTTTTACCGTCTAAATAAACAAAATAACAAAAGATATTGTAAAAAAAAAAAACACTAGCATTTCATATCAAATTCTAAACAGATTTAAATATTTTATCATGAATTAAACCAACCCTCCTAAATGGGGCCACAAATCAATCTCCCTTATCCCGCGGTGAAAGGGAATAGTCGAATGGATAGATAGTAGATATCCCAACTTTTTGAAACCGCTCGTCAGCAACTAATCAAGCATATGATTGTGGGCGGGGGAACCTTAGACCGGCTCTTGCGTTGAAAAGGGGAAAACCAACAACTATAACACTTTATTTAATTTCAATAAGTCTTGGGCGATCCGTCCTAACGACCCGTCAAAATTTTTATTTTTTTATTTTTTTAAAAATATTTATAATATTTATTTTAATAATTTTTTTATAAAATTTAAGTAAATTTAAATGCATATAAATAATAATATTATATAATATGTATAACATTATTATTTATATATATTCAAATTATATCTAAACAATTAAATTCTATAAAAAAAATTATCAAAATAAATATAATAAATATTTTAAAAACATAATATATATATATATAATAATTTGTTCTACCGATCGCTAGAACTACTCCCCTAAAAGGACTCGTTTAATTTTGTGACCAAAAGCATTATTTGTGTCATTATTTGATCCTTGACTTAACAATGCAAACCCACTTTTGACACTCTTAAAAAATAAATTTCTGTTTAATTTATTTGTTGTTAAATATTTTAATTAATCGGGCTTTTTTTTTGACATCGTGTACCATTTGTTTCATTGTGAAAAATAATAATATAAGAAACCTAAATATGTTTAGTGCCGTGGTCATTGTACGCATGTTGAAATATCAAAAGTCAACTCTTATTTTAAAACTCTAGAAAAATGCGGACTTTAATTTCGAGTAGGAGAGTATTTGCAGCATAAAACTCAGATTAATTTAGGTTAAAAAACATACTAGTTAATTTGACGGTGGAATATTGATGTAAATCAATTTTTTTTGTCACGAGATACGCACATAATTACAATAGTAAAATTAGTAATATTTTAACGATATATTTGATATACTAAATCAACTTTATAATTTTATCTTTAATTTTATGTATTGATATATGTCAAAATCGTAATTCGCTAGAAAATTTTATAATCTTGATCAATCTTATAATCTTATCTCTAATATAATGTATTGATAAACGTCACATTCGTAATTCGATAAAAAACTTTTGCAATACAAAACAAGACTCTTTGTTATTTTACAAATTTTATTCAGCTTGCACAATAAAAATTAAACTTATTTTGCAAATTTTATTCAGCTTGCACAATAAAAATTAAACAATAACTCAATGTGTTTGGCTTGCACGTTATGTTTGGTTTGCCCAAAATTATGAGAGCACTAATAAGTTTTGGGGCAAAATAATGGACGACGGTAATTTTCCTTGCCATTCTGTTTGCTACCTCTCATGCTCATATTTTCCCATTTTCTTTAAGCCCTGTAGTCTGCAGATGTAACATGTATTTAATAAAAACAATTAATTATCTTGGCTACATTTTCATTAAATAGGTGTAGCTTTTATAGAACTAAATGCGGTCCTGTTCTCATTCATGAATTTATATGATTATTGTACGTACAACACTGATTATTGTATATTAATTAACTGTCGTATTTATACATTTCAAACCTTAAATAAATTTATATTAATTTTAAATTTTAGCTTTTTATATTAAATTTAAAAATTAAAATTTATCTCTAATTTTCTCAGGAAGGAGGATATAACTATAATAATTACTTTTGATAGGGCCATTGAAGTCACATGCATCTGCTTCATTATCATATTCTCATCATTAGTAGAGCAACACTGAGCATCGTCATTTTTCCGACTAGCAGGCAAATATTCAATCTAAGTTTGCTACTCCCTTATTAAGACCCTTTCAAATTAATTTGAAAGAGCATTAAAAAAAAAAAAAAATTCAAAGAATAAGAAAAGACGTTTAAATTCTTTTTAAGCGTAACACTTTTGTTTAAAAAAAATCAGAATAAATGTGCCCTAATTATTTTTTATTTTTTATTTTAAAAAGAAAAAGTAAAAGGTCAAATGTGATTATTTTTTTATGTACCCAGTCTAATTTCTCTTGTTCCACGTCCATACACAAAAATGGACCAAATCAATTATGAAGATGAACCTTACCTATGTCTGGAACTTGGCAAACATAGGTAAGGTAACTTTGAGCAACAAGGTTAAGCTTCCTTCACGCACTTGGGATTTTTTGGGTGCTTTAATTTCTAGTTGAAACTTAAGGGGGGTTTAGGTGCCAGGAAATGTGCTGGCTGTACTAGAGAGGATAATGAAAGCACAAACTACGGGAAGGGAGAAGACAGAGAGACCCAAGTATTTTCTTCCATGGCATCTGTAAAAGACAATCGAGTTCGACTTTCTGCCCGGTTCCGAAGTCTATCTGCTTCTGTTGCATATAATGCTCTTCCCTGAAAGATAACAGGGAATTAATGTTTGCAGATAGATTCCTTCTGGCATCAAAAATCAAAAGAGGGCTGAAGTGCATGTATTGGTAACAGGAATACGAACATTACCCGGTCATCAAACCAACGACCACCTCGTCGAACCCATGCAGTGACCAAAGCAAGTAAAATCCTAGGAGGTGACAAGTAATTAATGGGGTAAATTGCAAACCTGTCCATTCATGTTTACACTCAAATACAACATAGACGCTAATATTTTAATTTTGTAATCTCATAGTTAACGTTTCAATTTTTTATAAAATCGTCTCCTCTAACTAATTTTTGTCAAAATAAATGAATCATGTATATAATATATGGGTTTTTAAAGGATAAAATAGTCTATTTATGCACTAAAAATGTGAGTTTTTAAAAGATGATTAAAATATTTATTATCTTAATTTAAGTATTTATTTTAAGTACATTTAATGAGTAAAATATAAAATTAAAATTCACTTTTGGTAAAATATGAATATTAGTAATTTTTATTTATATTAAATAACTTACTTTAACTAAAAAATTAAATAAATTTATAAAAAAATATTTTTATATGCATAAAAATCAAATCAATCAAACAATATTTTCGCCCGGAAACAAAGCTATTAACTTAAAACTATTTGTGCATGTTGCATTATAACTTGATGATATAATTATTAAAGTTTAGAATATTTTATAGCATAATAATTTAACAAATATTTCCAAGACCATTTTAATTTTTTGGGATCATAATTTGGACCATCTAGAAAAATGAAAATTACTAACATTCATATTGTACCAAAAGTGAATTTTATTTTTATATTTTACTCCTTAAATGTACTTATAGTAAATACTTAAATTGAGATCATAAATATTTTAATTATCCTTTAAAAAACTCACATTTTTAATATGCAAATAGACTATTTTACCCTTTAAAAATTCATATTTTGTGCACATAATTCATTTATTTTGACTAAAATTGGTCATATAGGACGGTTTTGCAAAAAATTGAAACTTTAGCTACGAGATTGTAAAAATTGAAACATTAGTGTCTATGTTACATTTGAGTGTAAACATGAGGGGATAGTTTTACAATTTGCTCTAATTAATGGCCTTTACATTTCCCTTCACAACCCGCATCCACGGAACTAATGTTCTTGCAACTAAAGGTGTAAACGGATATAAACGAATCCGAATACAGTAGTTTTCGTATTCGAAAAATCAATTCGATATCCGTATTCGTATCTGGTATTCGACGGATTTTAAAAATATTATCCGTATCCGGTATTCGAAATAATATCCGATTACGAATAATATCCGTTTTCGTTTATTTTATTCAAATAAATAAATTATTCGAATATTCGGGTATTCAGATTCGTTTATTAACTACCTAATATAAAATTCATTCAAATTATTTACAAAATATAAAGAAAATAATTGAATAATTATTCATAACTAATCACAATTTAAAGTTTAAACCATACATATTAATGAATGAATGCTAATTTATTTATTTTTAATAAATACAATAATCAATGCTCTAAATTACAATTCAAATAAGTTTTCATTATTTTTGAAATCCTAAATTCAAAATGAATGCTCTACTTATTAATGTTTAGATGTCCATTAATAAGTAGATGTTCATTTTATGTGTTAATTTGGAGTAATACTGTAGTGTATATAAATATTTATAATCTATAATTATAACATTTAAATGATATTTATAACACTTGTTAAATGATACATTTTAGATATATTGTAACACTATATATAACAAGAATAAAAAGAAAAATAATGAGTTTTAAAGTATTGTTCATTAATGAATGAATATTAATTTATTTATTTTTAATAAATGCAATAATCAAATTACAACTCAAATAAGTTTTCATTATTTTTGAAATTCTAAATTAAAATGAATGCTCTACTTATTAATGTTTAGATATCCATTAACAAGTAGATGTCAATTTTATGTGTTAATTTGGGGTAACACTGTAGTGTGTGTGAATATTTATAATCTATAATTATAATATTTAAATGATATTTATAACACTTGTTAAATGATGCATTTTAGATATATTGTAACACTACATATAACTAGAATAAGGGAAAAACATAATGAGTTTTAAAGTATAGTTCATTAATGATTGAATGTTAGTTTATTTATTTTTAATAAATACAATAATCAATGCTCTAAATTACAATTCAAATAAGTTTTCATTATTTTTGAAATCATAAATTTCAAAATGAATGCTCTACTAATTAAAGTTTAAATGTTCATTAATAAGTTAATGTCCATTTTATGTGTTTTGAGTAATACTGCAGTGTGTATAAATATTTATAATTTATAATTATAACATTTAAATGATATTTATAACATTTATAACACTTGTTAAATGATATTACATTCATAATACATGTTAAATGATACATTTTAGATATTTTAACTTTATAATAGTAAAAATTCATTAACTATATTTAAATCAATTTATTACAGTTTATTAATATTATAATAAAAGTGTTATTTCCTACTTTTTAGAAGTGAAATGACATATTTTAAAAATAATTTCCATACGATAGTGAAAACTAATTATTATATAAGAAATACCACTTAAAAATTTTATTTTGCTTATATATATATATATATATATATATATAAGTTATTCAGATATGAATTCCGGATACGGATCCGAATTCAGATATGGAATTCCGGATATCTTCTATGACGCCCCCAGATTCGGGTCTGTAATATCCAGATCCGGTCATCACGATCTAATACAAACATCCATCTCTAAACAACATACAATAACTAAATGCGAAATAATAAACATATATTGTTCATCCAAAAGGTATTACTAGCCCCAAGATTCGATAACCTTAATACAAAAGTATAAATTTACCCTAGAATAGTCAATAACAGTAAGGAATTAAGTATAAAACAAAAATGTTGCTGCTAGAAATCTATTATTTTATCTTTTCTTTACCCTTGTTATTCCTTAAAGTCTCGGGTTTAACTGCAATAAAGTTTATGATATAGCAAGAATGAGCAACTAGTTTGCTCAGTAAATTTAAATAACAAGAATAAATAGTATATCATAAATGAAGAAAATATCTAAAAGAAATTCAACAATATGGATAACGGAAGCAAAAATAATATTGCTTTTAGAATAAACGATAGTCAAGTAGACCGTGAACAATAAACTTTCAATGGAATCAATAGTTGATTGACCCTTTGGTTACTAACTCAGAAATACGTACTAGAAGGGATCAACCTCTTGTACACTATGTGTATGCATAACATTTAATTTTTGTGTTTTGTATCTTATATTAGATACGTGGAGTACTCCCCTATATTTAAGGGGTGTTCATAACAGTCTAAGAATCTGCACCTTCAAATGGTTTGGATGACTTTTAAAATCTTTAACATAAATGTCTAGCTGAACAATGGTTTAGACCTAACTCAAAAGTCAAAAACTGTACAACTCAATTGCACAAAGTGTGAATCACAATAATATTGATATGGAATAATTGTAAAATAATTAATCCACTTAAAACATGCTTGGGAAATAAAGTTCAAGCTTAAATAAATAACTTGCATAAAGTAAAATTTGGGTATAAGGGAACTTGTCTGTCGCTCAGCTACAACAATCTAACTTTAATTAAATGGCTTTGAAGGACCTAACATAGATAAAGTTGGTATATCAATTATTACTGCGTATTTGCATGTCTATACGCTCACTAAGGACTTATCTATCAAATAAGTCTAATGTAAGACCCCGAATTTTATGAAATACAAAATTTAATTTTTCTTCATATATATTTTTTTGAAACAGTAAGTGGTTAAATCGATAAAGTTAAAAGTTAAGGATGTTATGTGCAAATTTTATTTTGTCGGACAATATTCGCTTTGTCGGGGAATATTCATTTGGTCGGGGAATATTCGTGCCGTACGACGGCGCCGAAATAATAAATTATTGGTGGACCCCACAACGGAATATTTGTCGGATATAGAAAACGACAGAAGTAACCTTTTTAAATAAAAATAGTCAACGGAACTGTTAAAATACCGGTGATAAAAGAATAGTAGCATACGGTAGTTTATGGTATTTTCTGTAGCACACGGTACTCTACAGTAACACACGGTATTGCATAGTGTCTCATATTATTGGTCTGATAATTGACACCGTAACTGTTACGCATCATTTCATCGATAATTGTCACTGCATAATATTTTATATTATCAATTCAATAATTGTTGTTACACAGTATTTTGTATTATTGATTTAATAATTGTCACAGTAACATATGCACAGTAATTCACATTATTGAATCAATAATTGTCATTACACAGTAACGTATGCTTTCTTTTACATTATTATTATCTCTATTATGATGTTATTTAAACAGTTGTATTTCATTAATTAATTGACTTGATATCTAAGAGCTAACTATACTGTATTTATAACAATTAGTTATAATAATTGAATTGATAAAGTTATTTGTTTATAATATAAAGTTAGGTGATTATTAGGTGATATGAAATGAATGGTGTAGATTAAAGTGTGAAATATTGTTGAATAATTGAATTGATTTGTTTATAATATAAAGTTAGGTGATTATTAGGTGATATGAAAGGAATGGTGTAGATTAAAGTGTGAATTATTGTTGAATAATTGAATTGATTTGTTTATAATATAAAGTTAGGTGATTATTAGGTGATATGAAATGAATGGTGTAGATTAAAGTGTGAATTATTGTTGAATAATTAAATTGATTTGTTTATAATATAAAGTTAGGTGATTATTAGGTGATATGAAATGAATGGTGTAGATTAAAGATAATATAATATTTGAAATGGATGGTGTAGATTAAAAGATGATCTTTAAATGAATGGTTTAGATTAAAGGAATGATAAGATTTTTGGCTATAAATAGAAGCCTTAACTTAAGGATTTTTCATAAACTTCCTTACTTGTTCTTTCTTTCTCTCTCTAAATACTTTTTGTGTAAGTTCTCTCTAAGTGTTCTTAAGTCATTCCTAGTTTTGAAATCTTTTGCATTCTTCTTTGAATTCCCGAGTAGAATTTTCTTATGTACAACAACTCTTTCGAAAAATCGTAGTAAATTCATTATTTGTCAGAATTTAATGAATTAAAAGCCTGTCTCTTCAGTTTTTCGTCCTCTACAACTTTGAAGAAGGAAGAAAAGTCATCTGAAATCATCTTCATATCTTAAAATACTAAAAACCGTAACCTATTCTGATTTTCGTCACTATTTTCAGTCTTAGTTTTGAAAATTCATAACTCATTCATATTAACTCCGAATTGAGTGATTCTTGAGTCTATGCCGTCTATCTTTCCGAGAGTAACATTATTTTAAAAGCATAAAGAGATTTTAAAAACTCTAGAAGACTCAAAAGTCAGATTCCTTACTGCTACAAACAAGGAAGGATTTGTTCGGCTATAAACTTGTTTCACAATATCAAGGTAAGGAATATCATCTTCTTTCATATTTTATTGTTCAAACTTACTACGGTAAGGAATATCATCTTCTTTCATCTTCTATTATTAAAATTTACTACGGTAAGGGATGTCATTTTCTTTCATACTCTTAAATTTACTACTCGTAAGGAATATCATTCTTTTCACACTTTTAAATTTATTACGGTAAGGGGTATCATTCTTTTCATCATAATAAATGGTATTATCTTCTTACTTGTAAGGAATATCATTTTCTTTCATATTCTATTATTCAAACTTACTACAGTAAGGAATATCATCTTCTTTCATATTCTATTATTCAAACTTATTACAGTAAGGAATGTCATCTTCTTTCATCTTCTATTATTAAAACTTACTACGGTAAGGGATACCATCTTTTTCATCTTCCATTATTCAAACGTACTATGGTAAGGGATTATCATTATTTGATTCTCGAAAATAATATTGTTTCTTTCTTACTCATAAGATGTGCCATTTATTTCCATGTATTAAATTGTGGGAATAACCTTACGGAGCGGATTGCCGCCTGTTGGTGAATAACCTTTCGTATTCATTCATTATTAATCTCTGAGAATAACCTTACGGAGCGGATTGCCGCCTGTTTGGTGAATAACTCTTTGTACTCAAATTCTATTAAATTGTGGGAATAACCTTACGGAGCGGATTGCCGCCTGTTGGTGAATAACCCTTTGTATTAATTTCCTTCACCTTTTGTTAATCAAACCTGCTACGGTAAGGGATATTATTTTCTTTCATACTCCTAAATCGAAATTTATTATGGAACTATTGCTTCTATAATTCCTGAAAATATTATATGTTCCATAATAGATGAACTTCATTATTTCAACTGAACCTTCCTATTTACGTGAACCTTTCTATTGAACGGTAACCGTTATTCTGAACTGTGGATCTTGAATATTATTTTTAAATTTCACTCCACATCATGTTGACAATTTGGACATTATTTGAATCTGCACAAAGTAAACTTCTGATACTTATTGTTTATCCTGTTTCTTCTGTTCATCATTTGTATCACTGTTATTTGTACTAATCATCAAGAATCAAGCTGTTGTGAATATCTGTGGCCGGGGGCACAGATGTGATATATTTGTTGAACAGATGATAGGTTAAAGGCGATATAATAGGTTAAAGGCGATACATCTGTTCGGTGTCTTTTATGGCACGTGGTGAATGTTCTCTTTGGCCCGTAGTGCAAAGATGAACTGTTGTTTGGTATGATTATGACCAAAGGCTGAATCTGGTATAATCATAACCGTTGGTGCTATATTGAATATCTTTGGCCCGTAAGTACAAAGATGAACTGTTGATGTGCATGATTATGATCAGGAACTGTGAATTTGTATTATCTTGACTAATGATATTTCAGATGATAAAAGTTGATGAAGTTTTTCCTAAAAAGAGAACCGAGTGGACATTATAGTCTGCATTATTCTTCTAATAGATTACTCATTCCGCTGCTATTATTGATCTGAACGTTGTTTAAGAATTTAACTACAGTTTTTGATATAAACCTTGTAGTCTATTGTATTCTATCAAGAACTCAACTGTTGAAGGCTAATGATAATTTATTCGTCATTATCTTAGTCATGATATTTTTTACTGGGCTATTTGAGCTCACCCTTTCTTTTGTTCCATTGTTTTTCAACAGGAAATGAAAACATAACAGGGTCTAGCCGGGAAATGGAGTGAGGGTCCGAGGAATAGTTATCATAGTCTTCACGTTTTGTAAAATAGTGTGGCAATAATAGTGAAGACTTAGTTGTGTATTATTATACACTGTATTGTAGTACGTTGTGCTTTGTTGTAATAATTTTGTTGTAGTCTTTTGACGACTCAAGTTTGGGCTGTGTGGGCCCAGATTTGGGGGCGTCACATCTAATACATAATTCACATCACTCGATATGCTATCATTAATCCTATAAACACTTAAACAACCTTAGTTTAATGATTTATTAAGTTAAGAGTATTTTTCTTAAGTGTTAAACACTTATTAAACCCTTAAACAATTTATTATAATTGCATAATTAAATTATGTTATTCACTCTATCTTTATTTAATTACTATTTAATCTTAATTAAATAGTAATTAAATAATTATCTTTAGTTATTAGTTAAAAGTAAATAATAACTAATTGAACTTACTTATTATTTAATAATAATTAAATAATAAGTAATTGTTATTTTAATTTTAACCTCCTTTAATAATTATTTAATATTAATTAAATAATAATTAACTAAGTAATTATCCTTACTTATTATTTAATTTAAAAAAATTAAATAGTAATTAAATAGTTTATTAATTTTAATCCTATTTAATTATTATTCAATGTCAATTAAATAATAATTAATAATTTATTTATTTTACTTTAATTATTATTTAAGGTTAAATAATAATCAACTTTTTTATCTTCATTTATTATTTGATTTTAATTAAATAATAAATAATTAATTTACTAACTTAAATTCTATTTAATCATTATTTAATGTTAATTAAATAGTAATTAATTGCTTAATTATCTTTATTTATTATTTAAATAATAAATAATAAATTTATAAATTTTTATATCTCTTTAATTATTATTTAAAATTAATTAAATAATAATTAGTTAGTTACTTATCTTTATTTATTATTTAATTCACAACTAAATAATAAATAATTTATTTATTTAATATATCTTTCTGATATTATTATTAGATACTTAAATCACATATTTAATATTTAATAATAATTTATTAAAAAAATTATCTAATCATTAACTAATGAATAGTTAATTAGTGTACTTTTTACACCTTGAATACTATTAAAAATAGTGAATTTATTAATTAATCTTACTTAAATTATAAGTAATTTACAGTTTTATGATTTTTCAGAAATTAAAAATATTAATTTAGCATTTTTCGTTTAATTAGTAAGGTTTAATCACATTTTAATTATAAAAATTACCAAATGACATGATAAAAACCTCATTTTTATAAAATAGTACACGAGAAATCGAGCAACTTCCTCCAAGGACACATTGTCGGAACCAGTTGTAATTCTGGTGAATCGGTCGTCGAAATGTTCCTGCTGATTCACAGAAAAAAAAACCGACAGTAGTTTTGGAACTTTTTTCAGAATCTGTCCAGCCTAGGGTCTTGGGGAAAAACCTTAATAACTTGAGTTCTATAACTTCGATTGAGCTCTACTAGCTATCGATGGAATTGTGACTTCCCGAACTACAATTTTCTGGGCTCAAACACTATTTTTGGATAAGTTTTGATTTCAAAAATTTGGCTCAAAGTGGACTGTTCATGCAAGATCTTGGACAGTGAGGTATATTTGGTCAAATATGCATAATTTGCTCAGTTTAAATCGGTTTTTAGTCATTCCACTTGAAAAATCTTCGTATCAAATATATCAATCACCCAGAGTTAACGGACCATGATTCCGACTTACGGAACGTGAACAGTAACTTCAGGAGTGGGCTGCTCCGATTCACTTTTTCAGTAAAGTTGTTTTCAAGATTTTTGTCAAATTTTTCAACATAGATGCATATGAATATACATTTAAGCCTCATGAAACCTTCATTGAATATGTTTAGCAAGGATCTAAGCATAAAGATCTTAAAAATGATATTTTACCATTTAAATCACATTTTAATCACATAGAAGGTATAAACTAGGGTTTTTGGATTTTATACGTCTTAGATTTGATTACTTTCTTTCTTTGCTTTCCAAAGTATGAGATGAACATCCAAGAACACCTCTTTTTGGCTAAGAATGACTTGACTCGCTTTGACTCAGTTTAACTCGGTATAGAACTCGCTAACTCACTTAAGAAAATTCACTAACTCACCAAGTCACTCACTCTAACTCACTAGTCTAGCAATGGAAGAACTCTTGCAATTATTTTTGGAACCCCCAATACTTGCACTAAGGCCTGGTATTTATAGAAGGAAAAATCTATAGATACAATTCTTATAAGCAAATATTTTTCCTAGGAAATTTATTTGTCAAACCTTGGTCCTTGTTTTAGGGAATTGTTTGGACTTTTAAAATCTTAACAATCCATCTTGAGCTTCACACCAAATCCACCGGATATGCACCATTTTTCTTACCTTTTTGATTTATTTTTAAATGCCAATTGGTAAATTAGAAAGCTTCTAGAAGTTGGGCTAATTGGATCAATGTTTTAGGCTTAGAATTTATTCTCTTTGGGCCAATTATATCTCATTGATCCATTAAATTGTTGGTCTAACAACTTACATCAATTAAGCTCCAATTAACCAACTTACTTGGGCTAAGTTGTACCAATTATGTAATCCACTTACAAGTCCAAAAAATAAATCAAGTTGGGCTTGTTTAATAATCCAATTAGATTTGTCATATATTCAAATAAATTGAATATTTAATTGGGTTGTACTCCTTATCAAATTATTGATATTAAATAATTAAATTAGTCCACTAATTTAATTAATCTATTAGTATTACCTAATTTAATTTAACTTACCACTTAGTCACGTATTTCAACCACACATGCAACTTTAAATAATTCACACAATAATTAAAAATTAAAGTCGCAGTTTTATTTATGATAACGTTTGAAAATTCACGGTCATTACATCTTCTATCCGCCGGATATATTTACGATCGGATATTAAACGATTACGAATACGTTTATATCCGTATTCGTATCCGTTTATTTGCAGAGATACCTTTAAACCGAATACGAATATCTCCATTTTTTTTCAAATGCGAATAATATCTATTTTTCGAGTACGAATGTGAACGAATACGAATTTATCGATTATCATTTATAGCCTTACTTGCAACCGTCTCAGGAAGCTCACAGATGATATTAAACATTTGCTTATTTTGGATAGTTGAGCCGCTGCAAACAAATTAACAATAAAGTTTCTCAAGATAATATAATCTTTAAGTGATAAAAAGAAAAAAAAACATGTTTGTTAATAGCAAAAAGAACCACATATAAATATAATAGTCTTATTCATGCAGGTTGGTGTGCCAAATCTGATAACTATTCAAAGTCAGTCTTAAACAGATAATATAATAGATGATGCAGATGGTTATAACAATTTGAACATATGATCGTATCTATTAATCCAAGAGAAGGCACAACAATTTTGGGAACATGGATATTCAAGTCACTTTAAAAGCAAGTCTATTAGGACCATGCCTGAAGAGGCTATATGCACTCGACTTTTGACTTTTTGTTTTCCTTAAACAGGGATGACTGAAGCTGCCAGAGACCACTCTTCATCGACCCATAGCAACAGGCAAAAGGAGATTAAACAAAGTCAGCATCATTAGCAAGCACTAGGAACAAGAAAATAACACAATTCACTATGAACCTTCACCCTCCATACACAAATAGGATTTTCTTATCGTAACTGGTTAAGAAACTTACAATGTTGTCAAGGAGTACTAGATCCCCTAGAACCAACACCATCCATGTTGAATACATGACCTCCCTCATGTTGGTTACTCATGACATGTATGGCTTCACGAGTGCAAAGTATAGATCCAACCAAGTTTGTAGAGACAATCTATCCACATAATCACAACATAATATGTAGGTTAGGTACAGTGGCAAACAACTATGTATAAGAATTATATCAGAGCTGCCTAAGTTCTTTAATTTTATAGCAATTCTCTTTACTTCTCTTTCATAAAACAGACGAAGTGCTAACTATAGTGGCTGGAGTCACAAATGGGGTACCTTCCGGTTATAACAACATTGCGTGGACTAACTTCATCTAAAACCATGTTGGAACCAACCATAGTTCCAATAATAATTCGTCCTAGCCAGCTATACCATATCAAATCATTCAACTGACCATTTCCACCTTCACAAAATTTGCAAGATTTGAACTTTAACACTGTACATTCGTTTTGATAGCAAATAAGCATCAACACAGAGAGAAAAATCCCTCAGTACAAAATTACCATTTGCTAACCTGACAATTGAAAATCGGTTAACAATATTACTCAAGTGCTCATTATGGCCAAATATATCTTCCAGCATGAAGAGCAATCTGCCAATTTTTCAGATTTTTTTAAAAAAAAAATAAAAATCATTTCATTACCAAGTACCGACTACACTCACAGAAAGAGTTAGGCATATCTGTCTAATTATTAAAAACTCAATTAGTCTCTCTTAGGGGTGAGCATGGTGCGATTTGGTACGGTTTGAAGCTCAAGCCGCACATGAAACCGCTTAGGTGCGGTTTGACAAATCCAAAACCGCACATGAAACAGCACGGTGCAGTTTCGTTTGGTGCGATTTCGGTTTCGAAACCAATTGAAAATATACATTAGTTGCAATAAAAAGACAATCACTGAGACCAAAAAGAAAATATATGCTACCAAGCAATTGTAAGAAAATGAATACATAAATCTTCAAAATTTTTGAATGAAGAATTAACATTAATCAAGATATGTTTCAAAAAATAATAGTAACAACTTTATTATTGGAACAAATGTTCATAGTAGTGCTAGTTTTGTACAAAGGTCTACTTAATTTAATAACAGATAAATTCCACAAAATAGTTCCAGAATCATTACAAAAAAAGTGCTTTGTGTCTGTTTA
This sequence comes from Hedera helix, assembly GCA_947179155.2. NCBI lineage: Eukaryota > Viridiplantae > Streptophyta > Magnoliopsida > Apiales > Araliaceae > Hedera > Hedera helix. Next base: position 42,463,042 of record OX359278.1, read on the forward strand.
ACATCGAGGAAAAGCCATTTCTGGGGACTTCATCATATTTCCATATCCATGTTGATGGAGAATCAACAGCTAAGATAGAGTGCCAAACTGCCAAACAAATGGGGACTTAAATTAATGATAATAGAATGTCTAGTCTTTAGTCAGTAAAGAAATATTTGTATACACATTATATAAGTGCAATTGTTATCATGCACATGCAAATATTATAATTCAAGTTCTTCAGTAAGCAGGCTAGATTGAATTATTAAACTAATAATTATGCATTAAACTATGTAATAAATGTAAATTGAGCAAATAAAAATGATCATTATACTTTGTGTTTGAGACTCAAAATAAATTCAATCTTTACAAACACTAATTTAAAATCACACCTTCATGTACAAAGAAAATTTCAAATACTAGAGTTATTTGTCATGAATAAACAAAAGCACCCAATACCCCTGTTAACTTACAATTTTTAGCAACTTCATGACAAACACAAATAATTAATCACTCATGACTTTTTGGGAAACAAGATTTGTGAAATACACTAAGTAAAATTCAAAATTGATGTGTATTTATTAGAGGAGAAAAAGACAAAAATAAAACAGAGAAACAAGAAAACAATAAAACTATATAATTGTATACTGCTACTGTCAACAAGAAAATTGGAACATGACAAGGTTGAAACTTGTGAACAACATGAACGCAATTTTGTATAATCAATAAGTAGTTGAAACTTGTGAACACTTGTGAAATTATGAAATTGCTAAGCACCTCATTGCAAATGATTACAGTGAATGGGCGAAATCTGGATTTGCTGAAATCATGACCTTTGCAAGAATCAAGAATTAAACAACTACATAAGTGCACGCGGTACTGAAAAAGAAAGAAAACTAGGAAAGGATAACACTTGCATATAGTCTGGATTGGGAAATCCTACGGAATCTTTAATGACCAAAAAGTGAAATTTAAGAGTTCCCACAAACAATAATCTACTTGTACGGTAACATTATTATCTTCTTTATTAGAATAATAATCAAGATCAAGCCCAAACCATAAATTAAATGTATTTAACCAACCATACCATGCATACATTAATTATAGACAATGCTAGGAATGCAAGTAGTATTTAGAAATAAAATAGGGAACAAAAGTTCATGACCTAGATGCTAAAATTTAGTTTCAGGACACTCAAGTAGATTCTCATGATTCTATAATCTTAATTGCCTAACATATCTTTTCTACGTAATTATTTCTCAACTGCTTAACAGTCTAGTTGTAATGACCACTAATTTCATTAGTCATTGTAATTATAATTAATAAATAATTAGCAATGAATTTAAAATTTTTGTACTAATTAATTATGCATTAGATAATTAAATAAATGTACTTATGTGTGTGTATATTTATTTAAAGAATTAAAACAATGTATATAATTAATTAAAGCAAATCTAATTGGATTATATTTTTAAATCCAAATGAGATGTTAAACTAATTTACCTAGTAGTCCATGTAATTTATTTAAACAAGCACAATGCTTATTTTAATTAAAGATAGTATAGTTATTTAAATGCTAACCCAATATGTATTTAAATTGAGCCAAAACCAATTCAATGGATGAGCCCAATATATTTAATCTTAGAGTCCAATATGGAGCCCAATAGGAAGTCAAAATGGGTCAACAATTGAGAACACACACACACACACATATATATGTAAATTAAATGTAGGAAAAATAAATGGAAAATGGCCAATTAAAGGCCATTTGGCCGGCTACTAGTGGGGCCCACCAAGGGTGGCTTGTTTGCTCCATGTTGTTTCACTTTTACACTTTGTCATAGTGGTTCAATCACCTTAGTCACTCAACTTGTCATTCAACTAGTCAATCATGGGAATAGTAATCTTTATTAGCACTAAATTCACCAACATTGGTGAATTAGTAGAGCTAATGAAGAATTACCATATGGCTATATATAGAACACTCCACACTCTTGCATTGGTTGGTTAGTTCATTTGAAGCTTTGCTATAAAGAAAAATAGAGAGCATTCGTGAACATTTGAGAGATACACTTGAAAGTTGTGAGAAAATGGCTAGAGGTTGAGCTTAGTGAATGTCCACAAGTTTCACTACATACTTTAGTAGGAGGAGAAGGAGAGCACACAAATCTCTAAGGTTTAAAAGTGCTCTAACTTCTCTTTATTTCATTTTTATGGTCTAGAACGATTTTGAACGGTTAAAATTTATTTTTAACCGATCAAAACTCGTTTTGATGTGCTAGAAGTATTTAACTATGTAATATATGTATATTCATAGTATGATGTGTTTATATCATGATTTGGTAGGTGTGTAATGTATAAAAATTAGTAGAAATGTTCATAACACATTTTACCGGTAAAACCCTAACGTTGCATGTTAGGTTTAACGTTGTATTTTGAAATATACAAGTTGGGAATTGAATTTTTATGGCTAGAAAGTTAGATCTATGAGTTTTAAAGAAAACCCAACTTGAAACTTTCAAAAATATTGAATAACGAATAAGTTATAGCTTTTACCGCAAATGATGTCGTTTTTAAACCCTAGATGGTTCGATCCGTAAATTTCATGTAAAACATTTTCAAAAAGACGATCGAACTATGGAATATTGTAAAACAAGAAGTTAGGAACACATCAACACTGATTTAGTGTTATTTAGATGTGTAGATTTCATTTAATCAAGGTTTGAACAAAAAGTATCAAAACTGTAAAAAAATCAAAAATTGGAACTTGTTTCTGCAGTACAGCGTCGGGGCGTCGTGTTGCAGTGTTAATCACTACGTCGCGACGCAGCGTACTGTAGCAAAAAAAAATAATAATAAAAATCGAATCGGGTCGGGTCCGTACGGATCAAGAAATAAAAAATGTTCCAAAAATTATTTTATTATTTTTGGACTTAATAAATATATTTTTAAAATTAAATATAATTGATTTAAAAGATAAAAAGAGTTAAATATTATTAAAGGTTTAATAATATAAATAAATTAATAAAGTATTATTATTAATATAATAATATTAGAAACTCATTAAAATATTATTAAATGTATAATAATATTATAAAGTGAATAAAATATTATTAAAGAATTAATAATATTAAACAAATAAAATATTATTAAAATGATTAATAATATTAGTTAATAAATAAAATATTATTAAAATAATTAATAATATTAATAAAGTAATTAAATATTATTAAATGATTATTAATATTAGAAGTCTAATAAAATATTATTAAATGATTAATAATAGTAGGTACTTAATAAAATATTATTAAATGTTAGTAATATTAGATAATGATTAAAATATTATTAAACGATTAATAATATTAGATACTTAATAAAATATTATTAAATTATTAATAATATTAGATAATGATTAAAATATTATTAAATAATTAATAATATTATATACTTAATAAAATATTATTAAATGATTAATAATATTAGATAATGATTAAAATATTATTAAACGATTAATAATATTAGATACTTAATAAAATATTATTAAATTATTAATAATTAGATACTTAATAAAATATTATTAAATAATTAATAATATTAAATAATGATTAAAATATTATTAAATAATTAATTATATTAGATACTTAATAAAATATTATTAATAATATTAGATGATGAATAAAATATTATTAAATAATTAATAATATTAGTGAATTTTAGAAGATTTATAAGGTATTATTAAATGATGAATAATACTACAATGCTAATAAAATATTATTAAATTGTTAATAATATTAGATAATTGTTTGAACTATATTAAATAGTTAATATAGGTTCTTTGTGTGTGAAATATTATCAAGTAGTGATAATATTTCCTAAGTGTTTAAATACCCATAATTATTCAATTATGTGGTTTGTAAGAGTTATAAAGGTCATCATACTTATGTGTATATGATACTTATTTAAGATCAAACTGATTTAATTGTTAGGTCCGTTCAAGGATTGTTAAATTAAATTGGTTAGCCGTAGACAACGCACAAGGCAAGCTTGCTACCCCTTAACTTGTATTTATTGTTGCAAGTTTCCTTCAACTTTATTTACATTGAGCTATTCAAATTATTATTGAGCAAATTCTACACTCGTAGTTATTTGACAGAACTTAAAGTGGATTAATTATCTAAATATTATTCCACCTCATTATTGGTTATTGTATTCGCACATAGTGCTTTTGCAACTATTATAGTTCATAAATTCATGAACTGTTTAAGGATGTCTAAGCTAATTGTTTCGGCTAGACAAATGCATGTTTAAATTCATCTAATTGAATATTATAAAAGCTTATCCAAACCATTGGCTGGTGCAGATTCTTACAGCAAGACTGAGAAAGAACAACCCTAGTTAAAATGAATTTTTATATTGTCGGGTAACCGAATTTGCGCAAGAAATCTAAATGTTATGCATATACATAGGACATAAGAGGATTGATCCCCTTGAGTGTCCCGTTATTTTTAACAAGGTGTCAGACATTGTATGTCTGTTCTATCTTAGTAGCAGTTCATGGTCATTAAAGACCACTCAGCAGTAAAAAGTCAATCCATTCTTATATTGAACTTTGATTCTTGATATCTTTGACAATTGTTATTGTTGAAAACCTTGAAGTTATTTTCCTTCATCATGATATATCTTATGTTGTTGTTTATAAACTTGCTGAGCCATTTAGTTGCTCATTCTTGCTATATCATGTCTATATTTCACCTAAGCCCGAATGCTCTAAATCAGACAAAGGCAAGGGGAAAACAAATGCGTAGATTAGTAGATGCATGCTAGTTTTAAATTACTGTTATGTAATTACTTTGTAAATCTTTTGTATTTCCCTTAAGATATGTAATGTTACGATTAAGGTTAATAGACCTTGGGAAGTGTAGCCTTTTTATAAGGTACCTTTTGTATTATTCCGCGAAATTTGAATACAATTTATGTATTTAATGGTTGTTAAGTATTGTACAGTGAAAACCAAACCCGAGGTTAAAGAACCTAGATTTGGGGTCGTCACACTAGTACATTGGCATCCAGGACAAATTGGTGCTTGAAAAAAATATATAAATTCTACATTGCTTAAAATTTTAATTTGGATAGGTTTACTGCAATGTCAACCATCATTACCTTATGCAAAGTTAAATGCTAGGCAGGTTAAATTGAAAAGAGAAAAAATTTGTTTGTAACCATGACACTAGAATGACACTCCACACTACTATACTTCATTGTTAATTGTATGATTGAAATTGCACTAGTACTGAACACCACTCCATATAGTACCAATTAAATGTACGAGGCAGTTGTCCTTTTTTCCATTTCTACCAACTTGATTGGTTCATATTTATTTGATTTAGAAATATTATAGTGGAATTCCCAAACAGACATGGAGTATATAGTATAGTTTAATTAAAGTGGGGTTCCTTAATTATCCAAGTGTATCAATCTGGTGAAGGTATTGCCTGATCTTTATTGTGCTGAATCACATGGACTAGTTTTAAACTTAAGAATAATCATCCTTTTAGTTGGACTAACCAAACAGAAAGTCAACTGCACAAAGTGTACCAACTATAAATGTTATTTTTGGCCATGAAAATAAATATAGGGCAAAGAAAGTATCAATTGAAACATTAAGGTCTTAACAAAATGGTATTGAAACATAAAGTTAAACTAATCTATTATAATATTTGCATCATTAAAAAAAAGAGTATAATTGATATTCATTCCACATTTCCACTTACATAGTAAGCTCACTTTAAACCACCAACGAACTTGACGCTTAATGTTTGAATGCAGCCACAATGGTAAGAAATCTCAGGTCAAGATCTGAGGGTCTTATGGAGCACACATCTTAACATCACTTATTTTATGCACATTGTATGAGTGGTAAGAAACCTCTGCTGCTCTGCACCGTCGTCAAAACCAATAAAATTCCTCTTTCTTTGTCTAAAAGGGAAAATAAGAAGAAGATTCCATACTCAAAGGGGGATTTTTGAAACTCTTGGAGTAAAATCATGGCGACTGAAAGACATACCTCTTATGGGTTCTTCTTGATTTGAAGTGAGACCTTCAGTTGAGGTCCTTAAGGAATGGAGGAAGGTTGGAAGAGTCGAACTGAAGATTGAAGAGATGCAAAATTGCGAACTGCGAAGATAGATCAGAGACTTGGAAGTTGGAGAAGAGAAAGAGAAGCAACAATTTAGGGGTTAAGGCTCAGTGGCTATTAGGTATATACATAAATGGTCAAAACGACGTCGTTTTGGTCATGTAATATATATATATAAAAAAAAAACCAGCAGACATGGTGTGGTGCGGTTTAATAAATGCGGTTTGGACCAGAACCCGAACCCGAACCCGAACCCAAACCGCAAATTTGGTTTTTCAATTATCCAAAAACCGTTACATACACCGAAACTATTGGTGCGATTTTAATTGGTGCGATTTGTGCGATTTTTTGTGCGATTTCGGGGGCAAATCAGTTTTTTGCTCACCCCTAGTCTCTCTCCTAACAAACTTAAGGGGAAATCATTTTATTGAAAAGGACAGTTATATAAACATATGATTAACAAGACACTGTGCTATATTTGTTTACAAAAAATATATTTGTTATTGAATTATTTGTATTAATTTAATATTATTTTGAATTTTCTTATCTCATGATGGGGGATTAAATGGTCTTATGGACTATTTTTTTTAATTATTCCTAAGGCTATTTACGTGGGATTATATAATCCCATGAAAAATTTAGGATTAATAATCCCCTTCATTTTAAGCTATTAAATGGCTTTATAAGACTAATAGTTTAACATTAAATGATTAATAATTTATCGTCAAAAAATTAAATAGTGTAAAGTAGTATTAAAACGTAAATAGTTCAATCTCAAGTATATTTTTTACAAACAAATATAGCCTAAATGTTGCTAAGAAAATTAGTTATATATAAATAGGTGAGTGATTTTGATTCATAACTAACATTAATCATGTACATTATTTCATCTAATATATCTTTGATTGTCAATAAGACATTTCAACGACTAATAATTAAAAAAAAATTGCATCTTCGCGAGAGGTTAAAGGCACAAAATTAAAAAATACTTTCGGGACTTAGGTTTTAGAAGGCGTTATTCTTGTTCCTCATTTTTCAGTAGTAATTTTCTGCTTGGTCGGCCACCAAAATACCCATGTCTAACATCTCCAAATATATAAATACTCCTTTATTTAAGTACCCGAATGTCGTTTAAAAACCATTTTATTAAGTAATTTTAATAAAATTTTAATAAGTCTTATATTACATTCTCTCTCTCTATATATACACTCTATATCTCTATATATGAAAAAACAATATAAAAAAACAAATGTTGTAAAAATATTTGTATTCCAACACGCTATATTGTGTTGTCAAAGAAACGAAACTTAGGCAACTGTACTCCTTTGTGTGTACGTACGTTTGTCGGTTTCAACAGGCAAATTACTGGCAGTTTCATTTAGAGCACCGGCTTAATAATTGGGATGTGAATGTCGTGATAATTGCTTAGTTGTCTTAACAAAACTACACTTTTTTTCTTATATTTTAGTTGCGGTTCAATATACTAATTAAAGAAGCTCATGAATGAGTAGTTAAATATTAATCCCAGCAATTTGCATAAATGGCCATATGAAGAATTTCGTTACTACACTATCTAACTAGCTGTCACTCGGTGTTTTTATAATATTATATCCGTTTTAAATTATAAGATCACAATTAATTTAAAAAAAATTTATTTATAATATTTTTAAATTTAAAATTAACATAATTTATTTAAAATTTTAAAATAATTAATCTTATAATTAGTAGTATTTTGTAAATAGTTTAAAATGTTTATAATTGTATTAATATAAATTAAATGAATTCATATCAATTTTAAATTTAAAAATATTTAAAATTAATATTTTAAAAGTAAATATTATTCTTATAACTTAAAATAAAGACAATTATACTATAAAAAAAATTAATTATAATTATTATTTTTTATACGTCACAGATGATCCAGACTACCGAATAATTGCTGTTGGCTAGGTGGATGTGAATTGTGTCCAAGCTGGCAAATTCATGTTATTTTTTTATAACAATAATAAGTAATAAATAAAGGGCGAAAAATACCCTTTTAAATAAAGAAATAAAGACGGCATGCCACCGTTGTCCAAATCGGAGGAAACGCGCTAGTCTGGGAAAATTCCTTTCCACCCTGGCCACGAACGACTCGCCTTCGCCTTCCTAAACTAAATTAAATCTTTTTTCTTTCTATTTATCTTTCTCTCTCCTCAGTTTCTTCTTCTGTGGGAGGGAAGATAATTTCGAAGATTTCATTGCAGGATGCAGAGGATTAATAATAAGCAAGATCAACGGTCGAGATCTGCCAAGTCAACGACCATTCACGGCTGCGCTCAGTCCGGTGATTTCGCTGGCTTCCACAAATTACTTAGGGACAACCCATCTCTTCTTAATGAGCGCAACCCTGTTGTAAGATCCCAATTTTCTCTTTATTTTTGTTTAGTTAAAGAAACCCAATTCGTTTATGATTTTATTTATAAAATTTCAATGTTTTAAGGATTTTTCAAGATTTCTTTTTTAGTATTAATGGGCTGTGTTCAATTTCATAGTTTTAATTGTGTCTGATTCTTGAGTTTGAAACCAGTCAATGTAATGTCTAAATGCTGCGAACTGCAAACATGTCTCTTTTCCTAAATGCTTATAATTTGAGTTCTCATCCTCATGTTTGGTATAATTCCCTTATGCTGAATTTTGATGATTACCTTTTAAAATTAAATATCTGAAAAACCTGTCTTATATTTTTTTTTACAAATTTGTATTAACCCATTTCTTTATTTTTTTCCTTTGAGAAGATTATCATCTTTAGACAACATCTAGTGAGCTTAAGAAAATCTCAAATCTGGAAGATGAATGCATGCAGTATGATGATTTTACCAAGTTTGGATGCATAACTTTTGATGGGTCATTAACCTCGCCTGTGCTTTAATACGTAGACGCATTATCCTTTCCGTCTTTCTGCCACCCTTGAAGTATTTGGTTTATCGTTCAAGTTATTCATATTCCATTTTTAGAGGGAACTATCTGCTCCCTGTAGACATATATCATAAAGGGAGTGTATAAATTGACTTATTAGTTTATCTTTGCAAGGCAAAATCAATACATTAATCTCTTGAGTTTTGACGTCAATGCTTTCTACTTGGAGGTTTTATGTGATGAATGGGTAAAAGTGAGATATCATTTTTCTTATTCCAAGTGTATTTTTTATTGATTCAGCCCCCAGTAGATTGGATAAACTTGCATGCAAATCCTTTCTTTTGTTTGTTATTGTGTCTTTGATAAGATCTTTAGTCTGTCTTTTCACTTTTGTCTCTTTTTTATTCTAACTATCATCTCCTCTTGCTTGAATGCAGATGGCACATACGCCCCTACACGTTTCTGCTGGTCACAACAGTGTTGAGATAGTTAAAGTTCTGTTTGATTGGCAAGGACCAGAAAAGATCGAATTGGAAGCCAAGAACATGGTCTGTGTAACTGTTACTTGCCTGTCTAAACTAAACCAAGCCTCTGTTATTTGAATTTGTTTTTGGTTATCATATTATAACATATTTAGCTTTGCAGTATGGAGAAACTCCACTTCATATGGCAGCAAAGAATGGTAGCAATGAGTCTGCACAAATGCTTCTTGCTCATGGTGCTTTTGTTGAAGCCAAAGCAAATGTATGCATTCTTGCCAGCTTCTTGTCGTTTCAGTTTGAATTTGTAATTTTGGAGTGGATATAGAGATGCTACTTTTTGATGCTTCTCTCTTTCTTCTGGTGTTGCAGAATGGGATGACTCCATTGCACCTCGCGGTCTGGCACTCACTCAGAGCTGAAGATTGCTCCACTGTCAAGACACTGCTCGAGTATAATGCGGATTGCAGTGCCAAAGACAATGTAGTTATTGGTGCAACTACTTTATTTTCTTAATCCTATGCAATCTATAAATGCTATAATTAGGAAACCTTTGAATGCAGGAGGGCATGACTCCTATGAATCATCTATCACAAGGACCAGGGAATGAGAAATTGCGGAAACTTCTTAATATTTATCTTGAAGAGCAGAGAAAACGAAAGGCTATTGAAGCTTGTAGCAAAACAAAAGCAAAGATGGATGAACTTGAAATTGAGTTATCAAATATTGTGGGTCTGGAGGAGCTTAAGTTACAACTTCGGAAATGGGCAAAAGGGATGCTCTTGGATGAAAGGCGAAGGGCCCTTGGGCTAAAAGTTGGTGCTCGAAGGCCTCCTCATATGGCCTTCCTTGGCAATCCTGGAACAGGTAAATGGTGATCAAGTTTTCCTTTTTCCATCTTATTTCCATTTAGTTAAATTTAGGCACGTTTTACGGTCATGAAATTACATAACGATTGGCATATTTTCCTCTCTTAAACTTGTTCCAAAACTTAATTTTAACGCCAGGTCCATTCCTTATGGTTGACTATTGTTGATCTTGTCATTTACAACCTAATTACTCTAAAAGTATTTTCATTTCCTTCCCTTTTGGAACATTCATATCAGTGCTTGCATCCATTTTTGCAGTTGCTGTCAGTTGTTGAATATGTTGGTACTCTAATGGATTTTGTTCTTTTTGTCTTGAATTTCTAATCTTCAGTTTGATATTTTTAAGTTGTTTCTGCACTAATCTACCCTGTGTCAACATGTGCTACCATAATCTTGTACTTGCTATTTACCTGGTAAGATGATGGGAAACAGTTTTCCTTGGGTCTCTTTCACCTATCAGTGCTATCTACGAGTTTCACTTCTATTTCTGCCAATGTATGCTTATGCAATTCTCAATCACTGAGAACTGTCTATTATGTATTTTTTTTTTAATTCTAATATAGCTTTAGATTACTCTAGGTTTTCATGATATGAATTTATCATCTTACTTGAAGCTTTTCCTTGATTCTCTTGATTTGAATAGGCATGAATGAAATATCAAGAGTTAGTATAGAATGTGTTACTTATTGGTCAATGCCTCCTCTATCTAACAGGTAAAACTATGGTAGCTCGAATTCTCGGAAAATTACTCCATATGGTGGGCATTCTACCGACTGACAGGGTAACAGAAGTACAGAGAACTGATTTGGTTGGGGAATTTGTGGGCCACACTGGACCAAAGACTAGGAAAATGGTATGCAGTTATGATCCTGAATATGTTCATTTGCAATTCTTGGCTACATTATGCTTTAGGAATATCTACTGACAAAATAATCTTCAATACTTCTTCAGATTAAAGAAGCAGAGGGTGGGATTCTATTCGTTGATGAAGCATATCGACTAATACCTATGCAGAAGTCAGATGATAAGGATTATGGATTGGAAGCCTTAGAGGAGATTATGTCAGTCATGGACAGTGGAAAAATTGTGGTCATTTTTGCAGGCTATAGTGAACCAATGAAGCGTGTTATTACTTCTAATGAAGGTTTTTGCCGGAGGGTTACCAAGTTCTTCTACTTTGATGACTTTAGCCCCAAAGACTTGGCGAGAATTCTTCATCTTAAGATGAATAATCAAGCCGAGGGTAGCTTGCTATATGGATTTAAGTTACATCCATCGTGTAGCGAAGAAGCTATTGTATCATTGATAGAGAGAGAAACCACGGAAAAGCAGCGTAAGGAGATGAATGGTGGTTTGGTGGACCCAATGCTGGTTAATGCTAGAGAGAATTTGGATTTGAGGCTCAATTTTGACTGTATAGATACAGATGAACTACTTACTATCACACTCAAGGATTTAGAAGGAGGACTTAGCGTGTTATCTCAATGATACAAAGTAGGGATAAAGAAAGAACAAATAGAAAAATTCTTTTCAATTCATTCTTTCGGTTGCATCCTTTCGAATCCATTTCAAAGGTATGTCTGAATTTGCCTTAATCAATTATTTGGGCGTATCGTATGATATTGTAGTTTCTAGCTTGGATTTTGAAGGTTGTAACACTGCTTTGATCATTGGCAGGCATATTATTTTGTGAACTTTTCTTTCTTCATATGTGATGGGTGTAATTTGATTGGTTAATGATATGTGTATTGATACTCCACTTGAAACTTTCTTTTTAAAAAAGATCATAAGCTGTGTAGGAATGAGAAATTAAACAAGAATGGAACTTGTCTTATATTTTTCAATAAGAATCTGCAATTTTGGTGCACTCCCTCCCTCTGCAATTCTTTTTGCTTTTTTACTTGCGGCTACTTGAAAGAAAATGGTTATTGAGGCAATCAACACTGCAAACATGGCAATGGGATTTACTGAAATTTACTCCTTTTTTTTAGAGGAAACAAAAAACAAACGGGAGGAAGAAAAAGAAACTAATGTGTATGGACTTTAACCTTGTAGCGAAGTGTGTGTGTCTATCATCTACGGAAGCTAAATACGAGGACGATCAAAGGTCCATCTGTGCTTATGTTTTATATTCCTTGTATTTTAAAATTAGAGATAAAATTTTAAAACTAAACTTTGAGGAATAATATATATTCTTAAATGTACCCCTAAGAATTTATAAAGGATAGTAAAAAAGTAATGATAAATATGAATATCATGTTTTTTTTTTATATTTAATTGAGCAAACAAAACAAAAAAATCTCTAATTTCAAAATGGAGGTAGTATCATATCATTTGAATACACACTTTATATAGTTGAAAACACATTTGATCCATTCCAAACATAAGAATATAACAATATATACGTTATATGAAACGTAAGTAACATAATTGTAAATAATTTCGGACATGTATGTGAAGAATTTTGACCTCTAATTTTACCAATATGTTAAAAAGGAAAAATTATGTAAAAAATTTAAAACTTACAGGAACACAATTGAGAAAATTGATACTTTGGAGCTAAAAATTAAATTTTATGAAATTTTAAGGGACACTTTTGCAATTAAACCTTTAAAACAGTATTGTTATTTATAGAAATATTATATATTGTTTGATTTTAAATTAAAAATAGTTGTATAAAAATAATACAAAGAAAATGAAATAATTAAGTTATAAAAAAGGAAAAATCCAGGCATGGACGTGGCGGAGCAGGTATGGGCAGGGACGAATACAGGCTTTGACTTACCTGGGCAAGTGCCCTGGTAGCCGACAGTAGCAGCAGAGGAAGTTCTGGCAGACAGTTCTCTTCTTCTCTTCCGGCGGGCAATTCACCTGCTCGGCTGCTCTGCAAATTAGGTAATTTTTTATTTTTATTTTTAAATTATCATGAAACGATGTCGTTTCATTTAGTTTTTAAAATAAAAAAATACAAAACCTAACATTGGATCAGCCTTATAGGCTACAACCGCACACTGCAACACCATTCACCATTCCTAACCGCAAGCCCGCACCAGCCATTCCAACTTCCAAGAGCCGCTCGCGCCCCGTAACAGCCCTTGCCGGCTGCCGGCCTGCCGCCGCGTCTCTCTTCTTCAACCTCCTGCCCAGGGACGGATCCAGGCTTTGGCTTACCTCGATAAGTGCCCCGGTAGCCGACGGCAGCAGCAGAGGAAGTTCCGGCCGGCAGTTCTCTTCTTCTCTTCCGGCAGGCAATTCACCTGCTCGGCTGCTCTGCAAATTAGGTAATTTTTTTTTATTTTTAAAACTATCATAAAACGACGTCGTTTCATTTAGTTAAAAAAATAAAAAATAAAATACAAAACCTAACATTGGATCAGCCTTACAGGCTATAGCCGCACACTGCAACACCATTCACCATTCTCAGCCGCAAGCCCGCACCAGCCATTCCAACTTCCAAGAGCCGCCCGCGCCCCGCAACAGCCCTTGTCAGCTGCCGGCCTGCCACCGCATCTCTCTTCCTCAACCTTCTGCCGGCTGCCGGCTCTCTCTTCCTCAATCCTCACGTTGTCACGCAGTCACCGGCTCACCGCCCACCGGTCATGCAACTATCTCCAGTCTCCAGGCTCCAATTTGAGCCTTTGAGGTCAATACTCAGTAGACAACAATAGCCAATATAGTCATATAGATGCTAATTATTGTTGTAATATTTTGTAAAATTATAATGTTTAGGAAATAAGATTGATTATTAACTTGAATTTAATTATTAATTGATAGGGGTTTGTAGGTTTATTAATCTATTTTGTTCTGAATTTGTGATGATTTAGGCATGTTAACTTGAATTTATTTATTTATTGATAGGAATTTAGACATGATTATTAATTTGAATTTATTTATTAATTGATAGGGGTTTGTAGGTTTATTAATCTATTTTGTTTTGAATTTGGGATGATTTAGGCATGTTAACTTGAATTTATTTATTTATTGATAAGGATTTATACATGATTATTAACTTGAATTTATTTATTAATTGATAGGTTTTTGTAGGCTCATTGGTTAATTCATTTGGAGAAATAGTTTCTTAACAGAGCACTTGAGATTATCAAAACAGTTCAGATATGTAATGATTTTGTTTTTAGGATATAATAATTATGTTAGAACATAATTAAATTTAAATTTGTAGTGATCGTGTAGATTACCATACATTATAAAAATAATTTTGTTATTATTTGTGTGTGGTATAATATTGTAAATGGTATTTAATGGTTAGTAAATTGTATTTTTTTACTTGTTTAAGGTATAATGTGTAGTATAATATTATAAAATACGAAAATTAGGAGTAATGGTTCAGCTCAATTTTGTTATTATTTATTTAATAATAATATGTATGATATAATGTAAAATATAATATTATAAATGGTATATAATATTTTAAAATTCCAAAAGCCGGATTTAATGGGTAATTATGATTAGTAATTTGGGAAGTAAGTTATATGTATGGTATAATTATATAAAATGTATAATATTAGAAAATTACAAAAAGTGGAGTAAATTCCCAAAATCGTAGTAAGGATTGAGGGTATTAAATACGTAAGACATGTGTTTTATTGTGAGAAAGCCACTTGTCAAGTAACAGTGTTATGTACTGCATTTTAGTATATATAATAGATAATAGATTGGAAATAAATAACGACATTACATATGTAAACAATGCATAACACAAGACAGAAGATGATATAAAAGATTTGGACTGATAAAACATGGGTAGTACGAAGTCTATATATTTTCTTTATATTTTATATAAGTGGGGGTGATAGCACGCAAGTATGATGGTGTATCATACAACTGTATGGTTTCATTGAGGAGGGAGGTAGTATTAATACAATGTTATGTATTCAATGCTGAATTGATCTGGCAGCAGCCACATATTTGGTAGGTGCACTCCTAATGGGGTTTGCACCATCATTCCCTTTCCTTATGCTGGGCAGGGTAATTGCCGGAATCGGCGTTGAGTACTCCCTCATGATAGCTCCGGTCTACACCGCGGAGGTATATCGGGCTATGACACGTGGCTTCCTGACGTCACTCCCCGAAGTGTTCATCGCATTCTACTAGGCTATATTTTCAACTACGCATTGTCAGGTCTACCGGGACATATGAACTGGAGACTAATGGTGGGGCTCGCGGCTGTACCGGCGATCGGTGTTGCCATCGGGGTTATCACCATGCCAGAGTCTCCCCGGTGGCTGGTCATGAAAGTCCGGCTAGCCGAAACCCGAGTTGTTCTGAGAAAAACATCGGAAACCGTGGAAGAAGCCGACAGGCGGCTGGAAGAAATGACAAAAGCGGTCTCGGTTCTTGTCAAAAGCCCAAGCCATGCAAATTCAACTTCTCCAAGCAATTGGCATGGACAAGGAGTAATCCACAAGCGTAAGATACTTGTTTCGGTTACAATTATCATGGGGATTTCAAAAACATCTTTCGTTTTGATATCAGCCCTTTTCTTTGACCGGGTTGGAAGGAGGCCCTTGATGTTAATGGGCTCATTTGGGATGGCCATTTTGTTAGCCTGTTTGGGCTTGGGCTCAAAATTTCTCGAGCATTCGGATCACAATCCTATTTGAGCTATTTCTATGTGCGTGGTGGTAGTTTGTGCTGCTGTGTCCTTCTTTTCAGTTGGGTTCGGGCCCATTACATGGGTGTACTAATCAGAGATCTTTCTTATGAGGCTACGAGCTCAGGGTTCAAGTGTGGTAGTGTCGGTGAACAGGTTGGTTAGCAAGACATTATCTATGTCATTTCTCAGCATTTTAAAGAAGATAACGTTCGGAAGAATGTTTTTAGTACTGTCGGAAATTATGATTGTAGCTACAATTTTTTATTTATTTCGTTATTGGAGAAACAAAAGGTAAGAGCTTAGGAAGAGCTACATTGTTTGATGATGAAGATGCAAGTGATGACAGGCTTAGACAGAAAAGGGATTTTTAATTTTAGTATAAATGATCTATGTATCAAGATAGTGCAGGATTTAATCAAGCTACATAGATGTTTAAATATTAATACATTGTGCTATCTATTAATCATTCTGATCATTTCAGTAAGAGATGTTGCAAAAGAAATTTTAAGTGATTATTTTCTTTCACCAGTAGGATCATCACTTGATGTTTAAGGGTTAACTACCTCTACAATTTATGAGAAAAGGTACCGGATAAAATCTTACTTTATGAGGCAAGATAGTAATGCAATTTTGGGTGAAATTTCAATAATATTAATTAAAAAAAACCCTTAATATTTTCGTTTATTTTGCAGAGGAATTACAAGAAAATTCATACTATCTATTAAATAATAGATATGAAGAATATCAATAATTTTGACGTGATCAACAACCATACATAACATATTAAACAATCTATTTCATGAAAAATATGTTTTTTTTTTTTAATTTTTAATACGAAAATAGCTAGTCATACCGAGAAAACTCATTACCTCTGTCAGCGACTTGGGGTTGACCATGAGATACCAAAATACTCCTTGGCTAAAAAAATAAGAGTCCCATTCAATATTTTTCGAAACTTATTTGAAATGCTTGTAGGACAATTAATTTGTGATAGGTCTGCTTCAGTGGAATAGCAACCATTAACTGTGGCGTGTTTGTCTTATAATATAATTAATAATCTGAAAGGAGAAAGAAAAGACAATAAACCAAGACACAAAGAATGAAACAAAACGTTTTATTCTAAGCGGTAGACTAGGGTTCTCCCTCCACTGCATCAGCCTGAGCTTGATTGATAGCAATGTAACAGTTCATCATAATAGAAAAACTCTGATTTGTCAAAAAAAAATTGTTCCACAAAAATAAATATCTTTTCATTGATAGTAAGATAGAAATTAGAATGATATAATATTATTCAATTTATCGACAGAAATTTATTATTATGGCACCATTTATACTTAACAAACACGTAATTTATTATTTTAATAAAAAAAATGAAATAATAATTAGTAGTACATTCTTAATATTTATAAAATTTTATTATATGCACGAACTGTATTAAGATTATAACATATTATTAATGAAGTACTTATGTTAAATAAAATTATATTTATTTTAATACGTGTCACTATTCTAACACCACTTCTGTATACACTATGTGAAATTTAAATGCACTTTAAAAATGAGAATATTTTTAAGAGAAAAATAGAATGTTTGTTTCTGTAAATTTATTCTGGATATATGAAGTAATGGGTGCTGTCAACATTCCACTCCTTTTCTTTTAAATTTATAACGACTTTATCAACAACAAAAAAAAATATTAATGAACTTTAGTCTTTTTTTCAAAAAAATTAATCAGCTTTGTTATTTTTTTTTTCAAAAAAACCTATGACTTTGGTTTTGTTTTCAATTAAACCAACTAAATTTAAAAAAATATAACAACAATAATCAAAATTTGAATAAGATTCTAAGTATAGTTAACTACTCATGAGGTGTATTTAAATTTTATTTTTTTATGATTTATTGTTACATCATAATTAACTTATTTTAACTAAATATAAAAACCTAAACCTATAAATAATCATTTAATTTAATAAAAAATGACTTAAAAATGAAAGTAACTATTTTATTTAATTAAAAAATATATAATTAAGCTACTTTAACTAAATAGAAACAACCTAAACCTATAATTAATCATTTTATTTAATAAAAAATAAAAGTAACCATTTTATTTAATTAAAAAAATAAAAAAAAATTCAGTTGAGTTAAGAAAATAATCTTGTATTCTAATTTTATTTTTAACTAAATAAAATAATTAATTATATGTTTAAGTCAATTTAATGAAAGTTCAGTATTATATGGGTATTTTTAATATTAATTAAACTAAATTAATTTATAATTTAATTAAATAAAATGGCTAGTTTCATTTTTAAGCAGTTTTTAATTATTAAAAGTGGCTAGTTATATTTTAAGCTATTTTTAATTAGTTTTTTATTTATTTAAAATAATTAATATGATGTTAGTGATAAATCATAAATGAATAAATCAATTCTCACATGTAAAGACACATCGTCAATAATTAATTTTGGTTAAAAATTTGGTCAAATTTTAGTTATTATTATTATACAATATATACGAAGTTGGTGATCAAGCCGGGTATTTATCGAGCCCTTCCTTCTCTCTAACGGCCGGTTATGTGGTCCAGCCCATACCTACTTGGGTGAATATGGACGCCTTCATCTGTGTCACTTAAATAATTTTTCTTAACTTTTTGGATATTTTTTTGTGAAATGATAAATTTAAAGTTACTTTGAATTTATTTAAATTTTAAAGCAACAAAATTTGTAATTAATAGTATTTTTTTTTATAAATAATTTACAATGTTTACGATTGTATTGACTAATATCATATTAATTAACATGAATTTTAAATTTATAATTTTGTGAATTGATTTCTATAACACACACACACACAAATGATTCATGATGTACCCAATAATAACATTTATTGTTCATCTTATTAAAGGTGACATTTGATGATATCAAAGTACATAAATTCTCGTGTAATAATATAGTGATTTTAGGTCAGAGGATCATTACATCATTATCATAATGAGAATTTTTTATGACACTTTGCATAATACTCCACGTAGAATTCTCATGGTGGGTCTGTCTAATACATTGTTATCCAATATGTACCTATACATTGACTCGATATATCATATATTTATGACCAATGAGATTTGGTCATCAATTAATCCACATACTAGTTTCAATGTATCATTGTTGTCCCATTAACAACGATACTTAACTAAGGACATTTAAGAGCAATGATACTAATTGTAATTATATAATCTCATGTTCAAGTCACATACTTGAAGCTATATAATTTGTATCACTATTTTAAAGACTTTTATTATGCTAACATTTATATAACGCTGTAAATAAAATCATAATAAAATATATTTATTCAATAATATATAAGATCAAAAATGTTAAATAATTATATCAAATAATTAGTCTCTAGGACATGAAGTCTAACAGTTACAATTGTGTCATATCGCAACCTAAATAAATTTTTTATTACACTATGGAACTAGGTTCAAACTTTATCTTACATAGTGTTTAGCAGAAGCAAAAAGATTCAGCCCAGTTTAGCATGTGGATCGACTTGTTCGCATGGCCCATAACAGCTGCAGAGTTATGATGTTTGAAGGACAAGACTAGCAGAACAACCTTTGGCTCTATAAATATTATTATTATTACTAAATAATAATATAAAAAATCGATATAATCGGTACAGTTCGATAAATACTCAATCTAAAATCTTTGAATCGGTTAAATCGGTATATCAAATTGGTACTAGATCATTTTTTTTGGGTACTAAATCGATTAATTTAAACTTATTTGATATACCCAAAATACCAATTGAACCGAAATTTTTAAAGAACCCTGGTTTCCCTTCATCCTTCCTTTGTTTCTCCAACTATTAACTTAATTTAATGCATGTTCGGAATATGTTTTGTGCTAACTCGGCATAACTGAGTACACAAAACGACAAATACACATTTGATTAAAATATTTATACCATGTTATTTATGTATTTTTATATGCTACGTCAACGCATTTAACATTACTCTTCGTCTTATATACCATGCTTCAATCTATTTCTCAGATTCCAAGTTTCAACGCTTATTTTAAAGCTGGATCAATAATCACCAAGTCTTTTTTAGCCGGTGGAAGACGAAGGTCGATTTTCTTAACAAAAAACTGCAAACGACAAATTAAAGCTACCGACTCCTTCCTTGACTATATTGATTTTCTCTTCTCCGAATGAGTTGGCCAGGTTTAATTTAGACTTATCCAGCTATTCCAAAGTGTAAAATTAAAATAATAATTTTTTAATTATAAATTTGTAGTTTCATAGACACTATTATATATACAAAAATTAAATATTATATTTATTTTAATTATTAAAAAATAGAATTTAATACAGATTTTTGTGTTAAGTTTTATTTTTTAATAATTGAAATGTATTTTTTATTTTATTTTATCATTAATTTTTATTAACTTATATACATTTTTAATTTCATCCGAGAATCAAAGAAGATAATAATAATAAAAAATAAGTATTGTTACTTGTGGTCAAGACAGACCCGTCCAGTCTTGGGGGGTGGTTGTGAAAATTCTTCCATCCTACCCACCAAATGGTAGTAGATAGGTAGGGTTTTAGGTAGATTACAACCCAATTATAGTTGGGGTACTTACTAGCTAGCTAATACTCCAAAAAGTTATGCCCTTTCCTAGAATACTACTTCTACCACCAAACAGTTGTTGGACTCTAAAAAGGACAGACAGATTGTACCAAACTTGCTGAATTATAGTTGTATTTCCTTCTTATACTCGTGTGGTGATGCCACCGCTGACAACACTGTTACGTACATAAAAATTAAATATTATATTTATTTTAATTATTAAAAAATAGAATTTAACATAAATTTTTATGTTAAATTTCATTTTATAATAATTAAAATATATTTTATATTTTATTTTATTATTAATTTTTGTTAAACTTATAATTTTTTCACCACCACCGATACAAGACAATTTTTCCTTTAATTACTTAATCAGAGTGTGAGTAAATCCACTGCAAAAATTATGAGCGATCCATTCTGTAGTTAGTTGTACATTTGGAAGAACCTATCATTTGATCTCGTGCCGCCAACATTATCCCTACCACCTTTTTCAGACTATTATATTATTTTTTAAATTAGATATATATTTTTTAAAATATTTTATTTTTTCAAATATCTCTCTAACTGTTGCTAAAATTTAATTATAATAACGCGATAGTATCAACCAATTATGAGTAAAAGTGATGAAAATTTTATATTATTTTATAATTTAAAAATAAAAGATTTCTCTAATTTTAAAAGAATAAATTTTTTCTTTTCAGAATACAGTATATATATATATATATATATATATATACTTTTTCGTGTAATAATAATTATGACCAGTTGATTGAAATAGGGCAAACACATAGCAGACAAAACTATATCGATCGATATTATCTCCTTTTCCGTGAGTGATAAAAGTTGTTGTATTAGATAAAAGGGGCATCGGATTCTTGTTCTTTTCCTCACAATTATTTGTGCATACATTTAAATAATTAAGCACCAAAACTTGGGGAAGATGGTGACTATAGAGTAATCTAATTAGGGATTTCTGTTGGACTCGTACGTAATCAATAAAAAATCATTTGAATATTCGTGAAATTACTAATGCCAGAGGCACAGTCGGTAGTCCCCTGCCAAACCCAATAAAATAGGTTTTTGCAACTACAAGGGCAATCAAATTTGCTTTCTTTATTGCCTGCGACAAAAAATTAAATAAAAATATTAATTTTCTCTCTTATTTTTATAATAAGAAGTGACAAAGCTTTTATTTCTTATTTTTAAAAGTTGAATTATACAACCACCGTTCTAAATTAATTATAAGATCATTCTGAGAGTCGATTTAAGATATTTTAAGCTCAAATTGAGATGATTCATGAAAGATAATAAATAATATCTCTTATGATGTATAGAATTTTTAAGATAATTTATAATATTTATCATTGCAGTAATTAAAATTAAAAAATTCATGTTAATTTTAAATTTAAAAATATCTTTAATTTATTTTAAAAAATTAATAATAATCTTTTATTTTTGAAAAGGGGTACTAAAGCTACCAACATTTTTAGTGCCGTTTGTAAACATAATTTTATTAGATGTGTTCCAATTAAGTAAAGTAGAATTATATGAGTAATGCATACTTTAAACTTAAAATATCATCACCCTGGCTAGACATATGCTACAAGTTGTGAAATACAATCGCGTCAATTGATGTAAACCTGTCATCACATTACCAAATTAGGCCGATTGTTTCACACTCCAACAGCCCCCACTCCTTTCATTCTCCTAAAGAGGCTACTGGTATATCAACCCCACATCATATTATCAAAAGTAAAAGTAACGAAAAGTAATACTGCTTTCTTCCAAATTACAAATACATTTTTATAAAGTCATTGATATTATTACTTTTGGACTCGGTTATTATTACATTTATTTTTAGATTAATAAGGTGTTAACATACAAATAAAAAGAACACTCTTTAGGCTATTTGTCAGCACTTTATTGGTCTAAAAATAAATTTAACTATAAAGTTCACTTTATAATAACCGAATCCCAATAATAATAGTAATTATGTCGTTAGAGAAATGAATGTTGTTAAATGTTCAAAATGTTATAAAAATAAATATAAAAAGACGGCGTTGTTAAATATATATTTGCTTTGACACTATAAATATTGCTCTAACATTATTAATCGCCTTTTTAAAACAACCATTTTAAATTAAGAAATGCCTTTAATTATAATGTAAAAATAAAAACTTATAATTATTTTTAAAACGGACAAAATAGCAAAAGCTGGTAACAATACTTAAGTTGGAACGATCAAAAACTTGCGTCTTAATGTGCTACTTTGCCACTAATCTTCTTAATTCATATGAGAGAGACAAAAAAGAGAGAGAGAAGAGAGAAAGAAAGAGAGGAAGCACAAAGGAGCGCGAGGAGACAAGAGACAGGGAAAAGCCTAGAAATGGAGTACTCTCACCCCCTCTATTTTCTTTGTTCATGATCTTTGATCATATATATGCAGTACTTGAACAAGCTATAGAGCTTGACATCTTGAATTAGTTCCTCCAAATTAAACCTCACCACATCCTCATCATCCAAGAAAAGCCATATATATATATATGTATAGAGAGAGAGATCATCCATATATATAATTTAGAAACAAAGCACAAGTTTTTCCAAACCCTAGAGTACTTATATATCTCCAATGCTTCTTCGAAACTCCCTCTCCAACACAAAAAAGTTCTTTCAAAGAACCATACAAAGTGTCAAGTCTTTGTTCTCTAGAAGTAGTTACCAAAGGCTTCCCAAAAGCCCTGATCCTTTCAAACCCTTCTCTTGCCTTGGCGGCCTCAACAGAAATTTCAGCCAAAGTTATTATAGAGAATTGGACAAATTCTACTCCGACTTTACCAACCGGTGGGATGGCCAAATAGTAGACGAATCCGAAGCCGCCGTCAAGAAGAGAAGCGAGGAAGTTGAAGCTTGTAATGAAGATCATAAAGTGGAGGAAAGAAATGATGAGGAAAAGAAGGGGAGATTAGTAGTATATGAAGAAAAAGAAAAAGCATTAATAGGGACATCATCATCATCAA
Organism: Hedera helix; assembly: GCA_947179155.2. NCBI lineage: Eukaryota > Viridiplantae > Streptophyta > Magnoliopsida > Apiales > Araliaceae > Hedera > Hedera helix. Next base: position 42,486,664 of record OX359278.1, read on the forward strand.
ACATATGGTTGGAAAGGAGAGGTTTAGTGGAGAAAAAGCTTAAGGAATTGGAAATGATGGATTTGAGTAATGTGGAAAATGTGTTGGATATTGAAGAAGTTCTTCATTACTATTCTCGTCTTACTTGTCCCATTTACATTGATATTTTTGACAAGTTTTTCATCGACATGTACTCCGACCTCTTCAATTTGCCGGCAAGTAATGTAGCTCATGGGAAGACTACTACTTCAAGGCCGAGGCTTCTATATCGGTGAAGTTTCAGATTTTATTAATATTCATGTGCTTTAATTGATTTTGAGGGAAAAAATGAAGAAGAAAAATAATACGGAATTAAGAATTAATGTTTTACGTACTTAGTATTTGGGTCGGGACAATATGTGAAATTCTTTTTACTTTTTTGTGTGCATGTAGTTTGGTTTGATGATTTAATATTTGTTGTAATTTTATTCCTTCACAAAATAGTTGTCTGCATGATATACAGTTGTTTGAGTGTGCTTCGTCTGATCAACTTTTTCTATTATTTATCATTACTTTTCATGGATTCAGTTATTATGAAATTAATTTTGGTCAATTAATCAATACAGTATCGACATGTACAAGCCGAGAGAAGTTATCTCTTTTTCTGCGTATCAACACTATATTAATCAATTGACCAAAGTTAACTTCTTAATAATCAGATTCGCATTTCATCAAGTACATGTATATATGTATGTATGTACGTGCTATAACTTAATTATTATTTAAGTAAGTTAAGTTATTTACTAAACTATTAGCATTAGGTAGGCTATGATTGATTATGCTAGTGTGTTGAGCATGCTTTTGTTTATCCGTATGATATATCAGAAGCAGATCCTTTAATTTGAAGGTAAGCAAATGATTCCAAGAATGTCGAATTAAGGAATAAGACAACTTATCTAGAAATATAGTTTTTCCTTTTTTTTCCTTTTTATGTCAAATTAATGAATAAAATGATTTATTTGGAAAAACAGTTCTATGGTGTGCATATAGAGAGAAAATGAGGACATAAACTTTGAAAGAGAGAGAGATGCCTGATTCCAAAAATAATTGATTCCCGTATGAATTTGATAATAATTAACTAATTTAAATATAAATTGAGTTACAAATTTAATTTAATTTTTTAAATAATAATATTGTATTTGATAGTTTACAATATTACCTAGTACATTAATTAAAATCAAATAAATTTACATCAAAATTTAAAATTTAGAAAAACAAAGAGGGGATAGTAGTCAGTAATATAGCTATTACAAGTTGGGCCTAGGCCCATGGTTTTGAAAAATGTGAAAATTAAATTATAGTAGTCTGTTAAGAAAATTTGAAAAAATTGTCTTCTAACGTATGCTATTACAACTTGGGCCTAGGCCCATTGTTTTTCATCTAACCATAGACTCTCTGCTCAACTCATGGTCTTAAAAACTAAAGACTGGCTACCGTATTTTTGATTGGGCCGATCGAAACAAGAAGAGACAATTAGTCAATCAAAGGCTATAACGAAGATTTGCAACAACAAAAAAAAAAGAATAGTTTTTTGAAGATGAGAAATGATTTATTTTATTATAAAACATTTCGGACTTTTACTGCAACTAAACAAGTTAATTTAATTATCCATATATTTGTATCGCTTTACACTTCGTGTTGTGTCTACTCGCAATGGAAATCTAAATATTTTTTTAAACATGATATAGCAAACTCTTTGAATATAAATGCAAAATGCACTAAATTCACTTAAAATTCAGGGGTCAAAAAGTAAATATTTGTAAGTTATAGAAGGAAGTGATTTGCACAACTCAAGTATATGATTTTATTTACTTTTATGTAGCGGCCAGTATCACATACTATATTTACTTATATTTAGAATTAGTTGAATGCAGCATAGTTCTATTTAAAACATGAAAAAAGAGGAAGAAGAAGAGGCTCTTTAATTTTCCTGGAAAGTCTGGTGTAAAGGATTCGGAAAGGCCATGTTCAGACCAACAAGAGTAAATAAAAGATTGCGACTGGGCTTTTAAAACAGACCATTACAAATATTTAGATGGGTTTCAACAGTATATTTTGGATCAGAAAAGCTGGGTTTGTCATTGTGTGTCAAATCCAATAAAGCCCGAGTCGGCTGACGTTATTGAAATAATTAATGAATAATGTTAGGAGTTTTAAATTTTTTTATTGTAGTAGTAAATAACACAAAAATAATAACATAACCAATTACATTACATATACTCTGCCAATATAATGATGTTAAATATTTTGAGACACTATTTATTTGAGACAAAAAATTTGACTTGGTTACATAAAAATAATTTTAACATTTTGGCTTATGCAGTTCAATGTAGCTGGATATTCCCAACTACATTCCCCTCATACAATAAGGTCTATTAATTCCAAGACGTTTGATATACTTCAGCCTGATGCTAGCATATTTGTCGTAGTACAGATCCAATACCACTAACAGAAAGGGGTATCATCTTTCCAGTGGCCAGTTCGGGTAGCTTGGATGGTAGGCCATGAAGATTCTGTAGAAGAAATAAGTCTAACAACGTAGAAAATAGTTGACTCATCTATGGAGGAGCTAGGATCCTATTCTCTCTCCAGTACTCCACTTATCTTTGGTGGATCCCATGCATTTTAGCTCTACTACATGCTACCTAAAAGCAAGCCATAACCTAGCTGGGAATTATTACCCCCTCAAAACACTACAATGGAATCTGAGATGTTTTGGGAATGCAGTTGGAATCTTAGAAAAAGTGTTATTGAATGACTAATATACATGTATGAAATCAATACTTAATGGCTTAACTTTTTATTTTAAGTTGGGTTCTAAACATGTGTATTAAGATCTTGTGTGCACTCATGCGTCTCGTGGAGCTCCGTGGAGCTCCCATGTTATTACTAAACAATTGGCACGTATCAGAGTTATGGAAGACTGATCCCGGGTTGAACCTCTACAAGAGACGCGCGATATTTAAAGAATTCTCAACATTGGAAGGTGACTCTTGATAGAGAAAAAACCGAGAGTGATTAGCCAAGAATTAATATATATCAGATGAGACTGAAATTGTAACTGAAGAGAAGCATCTATCAACGGAAGATTGCTAAAAATACACAAGCGTACACAAGCGAATTCAAGTCAGCATGAATTCTCGATGGAAGGTGAAGAAAAAACTAGGCGTGGTTAGTCGCGAATTTTAAGTTGTATATTCTACATGTTATTTATTTATCATTTAGTTATCTCTTTAATTATCAATTATGGACTAATAAGTTATATTCGTAATTATATCAACAGTGTGGCAATGCCGAGTGAGGGATGACAGTGATGATTTTCATACACCAGAGTAGCACTGTCGACCCCCGCCCTATGATCCTCCTCACACCAGTGGTAGTACTAGTTTGATATAGTTTTCTAGATCATTGTACTTTAATTTATCTATATTTAGTTTAGTTTAGCTTGATTTTTGTAAATCATTGTACTTCAGCTCGATTTTTGTAAATCAATGTAGTTTAGCTTGATTTAGTTTAGTTTAGTTTAGTTTTGTAAATCATTGTAATTTTTTTTACAATTTTTTGTATAAGTTATCGTTAATTAGTTTATATTTGTTACCGTTGGGGACGTGTCCATATATATTATTGTCGGTATAGCTACGTTGTATGTGTTATCGATATAGATTATTGTATGTGTTATTAGGATAAAACAGGTTTACAAGTACAAAAATATGGTTTAAAAACTTGGAAGTTGCAATATATATATATATATATATATATATATTAAAAAAAACTATTTCCAATGGAAATTTAGTCGAAAATAAAGCAAAATATCTCCAATGTATGTTCCGTCGAAATTAAATTCCGTTGGCATTGCCTTATCTCCGACGGAAGTTTTGTCGGCAATAATTTCTGTGGACTATATATATTTTTGACTGAATTTTCGACGAAATTATTTTCAACAAAGTTATATTCGACCGAATTTTCAAAGGCATATTATGTCGGAAATAGTTTTTTTTTTTTTTTTTTGTAGTGTGAAGAGAACTATTCAAGTGAGGGGTCACTTAGAGGCCTACAAGTTGTTTTATGCCGAAGGACTAATATAAATTGACCGAAACTATAATAACTTAAGTTTTCTAGGTCATGTTAGGTTAAAAATATGCATATTAGGGGTTTTTGTGTGTGCATACAATGAACGAGCTCCCTGTTCCTTCTCAACAGATATTTTGAATTTGAGGGTTTTGTTCATCGATCATTGGCGTCATGACTCGGAGTTAGAGAAGATTCCTTTCATATTCCATCATTCTACTTACTAGATGGAGAAGGAGAAAAGACAGGTCCACTTGCTAGAAAAGTGAAATATATATTCATACCCCTAGCTGGGTTGTGGGGCGGTAACTTTGTAAGAGTAGTACTACTCTTTCCTTTAGGCAACTGTGTGCGTGTCTTCATGTATCCTTCTTTAAACATGGTTCTCTAAGAATGGGAAAGGATCTCAATTGATGAAGAAAGAACTCAAATCTTCTATACAGGTATATGTGTCATGTGTGTCTGACAGAAAGTTAAAATTTCTTTTTTTGTTCATTTTTCGTACTATATATCTTGATCTGACATATCATGGTATCTAACCTTCAATTCCCAGGCTCATTTTCATGATCTTGAATGGAACACGTCCATCTTGAAATTATTGAGTGCATGCCCTACTATATAATTTTAATCATGAGATTAGAAAACACCCTAACCACTTGTAATCATGATCTAACGCATCACTAAGTCACTCCAATGGTTATGAGTCAATTAAGAAAAGCATAACATGATTTGGAACTGCGCGCATGCCATGCTTTAAGTACAAAATAGACCGGCTCTTCAATGTGGCAGTATTCTTATTAACCCTAATTACATAAAGGTGGTTCATGGCCTAATGCAAGCCCAAAAAATTAAACTTGGCTCAATTCAAATAATTGATTTGAGTTAATTTTTAAGAAATTAATAGAACCATATAGATAGTTAATACCAACTATTCTTGTTCATCCTTAATTAGCTGGTTGTATACAACTTATTTTATGGTCGAATGGCTAGATATATTAAACGAGTTCATGTTGAAGCATCATCTAGCTACTCAAAATTGGCTACACGAGTAGAGTAGTCTTAATTTGTCTGATTTGAAATTTTATATTCTGATCACCAAATAAAACATAAAACAAATACATAAAAAATGACAACTATGTATTTGACACACAACATTTTATGTGGTTCCACAAGATTGATTGCCTATGTAGCCATGCTCGATCGCAAGCTCAATAAACAAAACAAGTTTAATTGATTAAGCAAATCAAGTGTAGGATTTAGTTACGATTGTTGTAATTAAATTGTTATAGTGCTCATTGAAATAGCAAAAGCTAAAAAGTGCATCTGGAATGGAATCTCTTATCAGGCACTTTTGAATCCATAATTAGCATGGAGGACCGAAGGATGGTTGACGAATGATAGGGGGATCAGAAATGTGGACGTCTTGGACAAGTTGCAATTAAGTGGCGGACCCCATTTTCAACTCGATCCGGCCCCGCACCATCCCAAGAGAAGAAGAGGATCTCAACTTCTTCTTCATCAGTAACGAGTATGGTTAACTTATTATTGTCATATATGCTTGCATTTCCCAAATTCTTGTGCCTGCATGTCTTGTCCTTTTCATCCACGTAACAAAGCCACGCTCCTCTGATACACAAGCATGTTAAAATTCAGTGCTAGCTTCATGTGTGTATGAAAGAGAGAGAGATTTCAAAGCTTCTTGTAAAAGGTTTTCAACTACATTAATGTAAATTTTACCGACAAAGTTATATGTAAATTCCATTGATCGTACATCATATTTTCTCTCATTAGTTTTACTCCGCGTCACAGTTTATCTTTAGGAATTCAAGCTACACTTTAGATGTTTATACCAAATATAACCATCATCATCTTACTCGCGCTTTATAATATAGATAGATCGATAGATAACTACGGATCCGGTTACGGTGAAGTTTAACTTCACCGTGGTTCAGGGACCAATAAACTATTGACACGCAAGTCGAGGTATATTCTCTCTGACTGCGTGTCAATACTTTATTGGTCCCTAGACCAACTTACGGTGAAATTAACTTCACCCTAACTACATTCGATAACTACCATCTCTGGCTAGAAATTAACATCATTGAGTGCAAAATACCTTAAATTAATATATAGTTGTGAATTAATTTGAAAGCTTATACTTGTAGAGTGCAATCCACGTTAAGCCCCAATCCATTCCAGACGTTCCTATGTGAGATAGAGTATTACAGTATCAACACTTTTGAGTGTGTAAGGTCTTGAACTATTGAGTTCAAGTTTTTTAGCTTGTAATTAGTTCTCTTTTACGTTGTTAGTAGTATATATGATAGCTATAGTATTCGGAATGTACGTATAGTATATATCTAGCAAGCTAGCAAGTGTGACTAATTAATTACGGAGTATTATATTAAGCTAGCTTTCAAAGCCTCACCGTGGTAATTATTAAAGTACATGTTAGCATTATATACATTGTTGCAGCTTTTTATTAATTAATTTTCTTTTAAATGAGTTAGTAATTTAACTAACAAATTAACAGAGCTCTAGTATGCCGTATCTTGGATTCGATAGATGTTAGCATGATATACACTATTAGGTCTCTCTATAACAACTTAAACTTTTATATAAGTTACGAACTTAACAGTAAGTTCTCAAAAGTGATTCAATAATTGCTTGTACAATACATATTCATTTCTATTGATAACAGATCGACAACGATGAAAAGGAAATTAGCTAGACAGAACTTAAATAAACATTCATTCCAGCTATTAAATCACCTAGTCCAGTTTTTCGGCCCATCATATCGATTGATCTTAACTGGCTAGGAATTAAGCAGATCCGTATATAGATGGACTCAAAGGTCCTGCATATATAAAATTATTGTTGACAAACAGTTGGTTAGTACTACTGATAAATTCTTGGACCACGAACAATGAAAGCAGTAAGAAATTAAGTTGATAATATGGACCAAAAACCATGAGCATGTATGTCTGCATGTGCACCATTGTACCGTACAATTTGAGAAAGCTGCGCTGGGGGTTTTGACATGTATCGTCCCGGTGGCCATCACGTGTGTATGGACCATGCTCCATCTTTGTAATGCAACTTGTATACATCAAGTTATAGCAACAGCTATCTAGGGGCTCTTTCTGGAACAATATTATTGTATGGAAATTAAACTCTATTATTTGATAAACCATTAAGTCGCTTAATTTGCTACTGAAAATGTCAATACTGAGAATAAAACAAGTCTCACACCAGACAATGTAATTATAGTTTAATTTGAGACTGGCTAGATAAACCTGGTGGGCTAGCTATTCAAGTAATTAATAGACAATTTGTTTTTTAAGTTGGATGCTTCATAAGTTGGTTAGTCACGTATTGAAAAAATTAATTCATCTAGCCTTCAAATTGAGAAACAATATTCTATATATGTATTGCTAGGATTTGAGCCCTAACTGACGCAAGATGCAATATCCGTATGAGTAGATATCGTTCTAACTTAACCTAAGTGATAACCTCGAATCTATGAGAATCCGCAAGAAAAAAATAATAATAATAAGTTTTATATAATTGCGAAAACTTTAATCAACAAACCCTCAATTATATTGGAACAAATAAATAATTAATATTAAAATCCTCTTGACAAAAACCCAAAATAATAAAACTGAAACATAAAATTTCGAAAATCTCATAGAAGGCCGTTGACATGAGAAAAACGCTGGCTTCAGCCCCAATCGAAATTTAGCCCAATTTATTAACTATTCTAAATTGCAGCAACCCGATTTTTGACTATTTAACTATTCCATATATAACTCTAGCAATTCATCTGCACCACTAATATATAAACAAACTTTTTTACCCTTGCCAAAGAAGAAATGGAAGTAAAGGACACAGCAATCCAATGGGATCAAATTAAATTAATGCATTATTTGTAGAATTGTAGGCCCTGCAGCTACAGGTCCAAAGTGGGATTTTAGAAGAAAACTCTTTGATGTTGATACTCTCCCTTTGAGTTTAATATCTTTATTTAAAATCCAATGATTTCCATGAATCGATCCGTATCATGTATTCATTAACTCCATCGGTCGGAATAAACCCTAACTAACCTCCCTAGTTGTAACAGTATTCATGTAATTTTCAAGACCCATACAAAGCTTTTAAGTTTTTTCCCCTTCATTTTTAATAATTTATTTGGACAGGGTCCTTCATCTAAACCAACGATCTTCTGTAGTTGTGCGGTCATTTTCTTGTTTTCCATATAATCAAGCGATCAGATCAACGTAAATTCATGACTGTAACTCAAATAAAGTAGACTCCATTTGGATGAAAAAATGTGATGTGTATTGTTTAGAATACGGTATATATATACTTGTTGTGCGCCCCTCATCCACTACTAGAAAAATATATACTTATTTCCGAAAGAATTATTTTTTATGGAAAAAATTTAATCGAAAAAAAATTATTTTTAATGAAAACAACTCATTTTTGAAGAAATTATTTTTGATGAAAAAAATTCAGTCAAAAATAATTTATTTAAAAAATAATTTAGTCAAAAATAGTTTATTTCTAACGAAATTTTGTCGAATTTAGTAATTGCCCAATGGAGCCAAGTTTCCCGCTCTCGCGCTAACAATATATTTTTCGATTTTTTGTTGAAATTAAGTTAATTATGATGAAATTAATCTCGATAAAAATTCCTCCAAGTTCTTTTTAAAAAAAAACTTAAATTGCTTTCTTTCTCTATATTGTTGCGCTACATTACATTCCTCACCGCTCCTATGATCCTCAGAAATCCCTTAGTGCCTCCACCAATCCTCACGATCTATCATTCCGATCGTCCCTCACTCTTCCCTCGCTCGTCCCTTATTGTTGACGGTTGTTGTTGCTGCTGTTGATGGCGCGCGACATCGACGTAATCTCAGCCGTTTCCAGCTGTTGTTCCCTTCCCAAGGGAAGGTTCTTACGCGACAGCCTCGATGAAATCTCGACAGTGGCGTCTCATCTCTCTTTCAAACACTAAATCTACAGTTTTCACTACAAAAAATTGTCATTGCCAACGGACAAGCCTGTTGCCAATGACCATCATGTCGTTGCCAATGACCTCATTGGCGACAATACTGTCCATCGACAATGTTGTCGGCCTAGAGGTCGTCGCCCCGGACTCCCGTCAAGTGTCGTCGGTAAATGTATCATTGACGACAGACTGTCTGTAGGTAATGAATCATTGGGGAAGGCATTGGCTACGGACAATCCGTCGCTAATGATAAATATAATTTTAAAAATAAATAGTCTTTAGCGACGAACAATCCGTCGCTAATGTGTTTGTCCGTCGACAATGAGTTTTATTTTCAAAAACTGAACTAATCATTAGCAACGAACATGCCCGTCGCTGAATAATGATTGTCGATGGCACGATCGTTGCAAATGGGTCCGTCGCCAATGACATTTTTAAAAATATATACATATTTTTAAAAAATTTACAAAATTCCCTGTTCTTTTACATATATATAGTTGTACCTGTTATAAACCAAAAACAACATGCAATTTTTGACTAACGCATTCCAATAAACATCAAATATATATAATAAACCATCAAATGTGTACACAACAGAATCTTATAAACTATAAGATGACTAAATACAAAATGTAATCACTGTACAACCAAACAACTAGATGGATACAAGACCATCAACCATTAACATCATCATCGCCATCGGCAAACAAATGAATAGCGTCCATCGTGCCACTATCAGTCCCACCCTTCGCAGCATCATCAACATTGGTTCAGTCCTCACCATCTCCTTTGGCGTCTCACCAACTCCTCTGCGGTCCTTTCCATTGCCGCTACCTCTACCCATACCACAAGGGTCATCAACAAGACCCTACAAAATTTAAAATATTAATTATGAAGTCACAAATATAACCATATTTAAATAATCAACTACTTGTTTTGCATATAAGTTAGGCAGACGAGCATATAACTCAGCCACCAAAATTCTGAATCGAGTTTCGTAAGTTGTCACGTGTTAGAAATATATAAAAGGTGGTTCACCTACTATTTCGCGTCGTTTCGACGCTCGAGGCCCATTTTGGTCTAATTTTCCTATATTTTTCTAAGTGTTTTTTATATAAGTTAGGCAGACGAGCAAAATTCGGCCACAGGAACTCCAAATCAAATTCTGTAAGTTGTCACGTGTTAAAAATATCTAAATAGTGGTTCTCGTATGGTTTCATGTTGTTTCGACGCCCAGGGCCTGTTTTGGTTTTATTTTTTTATTTTTTTCTAAGTGTTTTTTATATAAGTTAGGCAGACGAGCAGATAACTCGGCCACCAGAACTCCGAATCAAGTTCCATAAGTTGTCATGCGTTAGACATATCTAAAAGGTGGTTCCCCTAAGGTTTCGCGCCATTTCAACAATCAAGGCTCGTTTTGATCTAATTTTTCTATATTTTTCTAAATATTTTTTATATAAATTAGGCAGACGAGCAGACAACTCGGCCACCAAAACTCCGAATCGAGTTCCATAAGTTATCACGTGTTCAAAATATCTAAAAGGTGGTTCGGCTATGGTTTCTCATCGTTTTGATGCCCGGGGCCCTTTTTGGTATAATTTTTCTAAGTGTTTTTTATATAAGTTAGCGGGAGAAATATTTTATTCTAAGTGTTTGACAGTTTATATACTCCAATATAATTACAAAAGATAAATTTAAAGACATACTTCAATATATTTATTTACCTGTCGAATATGTGAGGGAAAGGGTTAGGCAAGTACAGTCGCGCATATTCGAAAGACCTCCTCTCGGACCAAACCCAAGAGCTCATTGATAGAGAAATATGAATCTATAGAACCGTAAACGGCCTCCTGAGCTAGCTAGTATATCTGTTGGCGTGATGGTGCGCCTACTTAGATTACACTGCTCTGGATGCACGCCTCTACGATCCTCTAAAATAAATCATCAGATAATGATGGGCTGGCTCCAGATCCACTGGCTAGCACCATCTGATCCGGTACGGACGGGACGTCTGGCTCTCGTAGTAGGCACTACAGTGTAAGTTGGGACTCGTGGCATGCCTATAATCCTACTCTTCTTTGGTCTTCCTGTAGCCCGTAGCCATTCCTCCATCTCCTTATCCTCACGCGTCGAAAAATCTAGGTTGAGGCCCTACTCGCCGCAAGCTAGACTGATAACTTATTTTCTACCGGTAAGAACTCATTTACAATGTTGAACAACTCATTAAACCCTCTCTCACTGCAATAATACTCATTTTTGAAGTGTAAAAGTTAAATCACTGCGGATAAGACCGTGTGCTTTTTCATGTCTATCATACAGTGGTGTTGCTGATTCCTACAATAATTGATAGAAACCCTCAACCCCCCTCATTCAGGTCTTAGTCGATGTTACCATCATCCTTATTTGTATTTCACTCAAAGAATGAACCAACAACTTCAATTATCATGTTAGTATAGTCATACGTTTCGTCATTTTTGGATTCCGGTTTAGATTCACTTTCATCTAACTAGGTTTTCCCATGATAGATCCATGTGCTATAGCCCTGCTTGAACCTATACGCAAATAGGTCGCACATGACATCACTTATTTTCTTCCACATTTCAGTCACACATCTTTTACAAGGACATCTAATCTCATCGTCGTTAACTTGTTCAAATGTAAAATTGAGAAATTGTTCAACTGCACTACGATACTTATAGCTAAACCCACTCTTATCAGTGGCTATCCTACGTTCCATCCAACTTCATCAACATACATCTTCGACTACTGTATGCTATATGTATTAATATAGAAAATCAAAACACAATCAAATAGGAAGGTTCATGTATATACGTGCATATGAGTTTCCTAGCTTCATCTTCCACTCTAACGGGTCAGGCTTCTATTCCATTCCTGGATGCGTCACCCCATTGATGCCAATAACTTGAACACATTCTTACATTTTAAGAAATTTTGATAGCACCTCCCTATGGTCTTCAAGTACACAAAATAGACTAATACATCGTAGTCTAAATATGTACCCGAAGATCATCAAGAGATATATACAAACCGAAAATTCTCAAAATAGAAACTCGTGCTCAAGTTGTTAACATTGACCTAAGTGAGATTGAAACATTCAATAACTGTCCCAAAACGGGTTTCTAAGCTTCCTAAACTATATATTAAAAAAAAATGCAAATGTAATTAATAATCCTAAACAATTTCAAAATATATTGGATTAAGTGTAAATGACAACAAAGCAAGTCAGTTAATATTTGAAAATATATGTAACATGTGGTATCAAAGTTGACAATCAGTGAACTACTTAGTAAGCATGAGGGAATGTTATAAATACCAATGTGAACTTGTCAGTTATTATTATTATTATTATTATTATTATTATTATTATTATTATTATTACATATAAAACTTTTAGCCTATTTATATTCACCCTCTGCTCCAAAATTACATTAAAAAAAATTTAATCAATTTCAAGTTAAAGATATATCATAAATTTTAATTTATAATAATATATATATATATATATATATATATATATATATATATATATATATATATATATATATATATATATATATATCATTACTTATAATTTAAATATGTTGATTATATTAAGTCACACCTAAGAAGGGCTTGTGGCGGTGGCGATCGACAGCGGCGATGGCGACTTAAGGTTTCCCAAACTCTACCTGATCATCTATTGGTAACTCAAATTTCGGTATAAGGTTAGTATGATTTATCTTTTTTAAAAAAAATTAATTTGTAGCCCTAAAAATTGAAATTAGCTTTAGTGTATCAAGCCTTGGGTTAGTATAATTTGTGTGGAAGTGGTTAGTATGATGTGGATGTTTAATCCATTATTCATTGGGTTAGTATAATTTGTATGGCTAAACATGCATTTGGTTGTAAATTTCTTGTTTCATTTGGTTGCATATAGTATCATCTGTGATATCCTCAAATTCAGATACCACTACCTCGAATTTGGTGCTCACGCAATAATATAAACAATTACTGTTAAACAACATTTAATACTAATGCGAAAAATAAATAAACATTAGCGCTCGTCGCTTGTAGTTATTTATAGTTTTAGTTAATTTGTAAATTGTACTTTTACATTAAATTGTAAATTATAGTTTATTAGAACATTTAGAATTATCATAGTCATTGTATATATTATTTTGTAAATTAGTTGGGTTTACTATTGTTCTGTACATATATTTTTTTTGTTGGGAATAAAAACATACTATTTTGAAATATATATGTATATTTGTGGTGTTGGGAATGAATACAGGTTGTTTTAATTTATATGTGTGTGTGTGTGTGTGTGTGTGTGTGTGTGTTTGTAGTGTTAAGAATGATAACAGGAACAATTTTGTGGTTTAAAAGCCTGAAAGATGAAGGGAAAAAAAAAGAAGGTAAAATATTAAACAATTTTCAACGAAATGCCTAATTTCTAACGAAAATTTCGTCAAAAATAAGTTTGCCCAATTAAAATGGAATCTGACACGTGACAATCATAATTTCGATGAAAAAATATATCTGAATCAATTTCGTCAAAATTAGTTTATTACCAACGAAATTTTTGTTGAAAATAATTAATTTTGACAAATTTCTCGTCGGAATTTATTTTCGAGACGACTATTTTTGACTGAATATTTAGTTGAAAATAAGCTAATTCCGACAGAATAAACTTATTTTCGACGAAATATTCCGCCAAAAATATTAGTTTTTCTTTTAGTGATTGAAAAGGATACCAAACAACAATTATACAGCAACGAAGATTGATAATCACGAATTATTAATTGATAAAACGATTCATTTGGTCCCTATACTTATGGTTATATTTTATTTTAGTCTCATTTCTTTTTAAAATCTCTCTATACTATTTTTTTTAGAGTACTGCATTATTAAAAAAATATGATATGACATTAAAAAAATGCTAAGATGTAATTCTTTTAATTCCAAGCATATAATCTTAGGGATAATAATTTCTTTTACCATATTCACCATTTCAAAAAAAATCTATTTTACTTTTTTCTCAGTTAATTTGAAATTTTTTAAATTTTTTAAATTGATTATTTTTTTTATTTTAATTAGTGTAACAGTTTATATTAAAAATTACTTAAGAATTATTACTATGTTCAAAAATGTTATTTTAAAAATTAAAATAAATTTATGTGAGAATTTAAATTTAAATTTTTGCATATTAACTATAATCATCTTATTTATTGATTAAACTTGGAGACTTAATTTTAATGGAGATTAATAAAAATGATATGATAAAAGATATTATTATTGTTAATTTCATTGAGATTACAAAAAAGTGACATCTCAAACATTTTTTTCTTTTTTTTAATGCCATATCATCTTATTTAATGTGGCACACAGTACTGTCTTAATACTCTTAAAAATAGAATAAAAAAATTAAAATAAAATGAGTGCAGGACCAAATTATTTTTGTCATTATTAATTCAAATTGTATGTTGTAAACTCTTCATAAGATTTGGTGACAGAAATTGTTATACTTTAGTGCTTTACCAAGTCACGTGACCTTATGCTCAAGATATTTTCTTTCTCTTTTCCCCTTTTTCATCTCAATCAATTTTTGCGTTGGGTGAAGTAGATATAAAAGGATAACTTTACCCATATTATAATTAAATATTATATATATTTTTATTATTGAAAAATATAATCTATCATAAATTTTTATATCAGATTTTATTTTTTAATAATTAAAATTAGAATATTATATTTAATATTATCATTAATATTGTATATTTATATTTATTCCATATAAAATGGTCCCCTAGCCCAAGGTTATAGCTCTTCTGATGATTGTTTGACAATGCTATCTGCCAAATTAATGTTTTGGCAGAACTGCTTGACAATACTTTGTACCAAAAGCATTTTGACGAAATCAAGACACCTAATTAATGTGACATAGTGTCAAGCACTGGCTAAAAACATAAGAGGATAGATAACAAGAATTCAATCTGGAAACCCCTTCAATTCACAAGAGGTATGAAGGACTGATAACATCCGAAATTCTATATTCAACAATATTGGTCTCAAAACAACCCTAAACAACCTTTAAATTAATACTCTAAAACATTCAGTAAACCCTAGCTAATTGCAAAATAAGTAGCAAATTACTATAAAATCAAATAAATTCAGAAAAAGTTGAAAAAACCTCAAAAGGCTTGAACTTAATTTTCCGAGGCTTAAAAGTAGTACTTATGGGTCCCGTAACTCAAAATTGTTCAAAAGTCGTGACTAGAGAACAAGATTCTCTATGGGGAAGTAACTCTTGAACCTTCTTTCTTTCTCTCCATCTGAATTGTTTGCGAAGCTTAAGTTCCAAAGTCCAAAAGTAAATAAAAACCAAAATGCATGATATTATATATATTGATTGAGGCATATATCATCATCTCCAATAATCTGTACACCATATCAAATCCAATGGAAATCCAGATTATAAACAATTACAAGCTACCAAACGAACACCACCCCCTTTTAACATTTCCCTAAACCCTAAACACCTCTACCCTATGGCTCTCTCGAAAATTAAATATTCAACTATCTAGAGAAAAATAATTAAATTTACCGGCTTTACATACACACACCTCCTTTTTCCTATATCTAATGAATGGTGCTGTGCAATCTAAATTATCCCATAATTACACCACCCACTCGTGACTGTGGGAGTAGTGATGCATAAGTGAAGGACTTAAATTGTTTTGCGTCTCCTTCAATTTCCATTGATGCTCAATGTCTTCTGCAATCCTCCTTGCATCCATAGAAGCACCGAGTAGGCCAAGCTTTGTAAATCCCACGGAGTATAAACCGTGTTCGCCTTTCCATCCTTCTGGGAATGGTTTCTTGGGAAAACCATCTTTCTTGGAAAAGAAAACATCATCCTGAAAGCAACAAATTAAATGCAAGTTTCACAAATTAACTCATACATCTTATATCCCAAACCTTTATATATTAGCAATTGAGGAATAATTGAATCTAAAATAGTAAAGAATTTAACTAATGATATATACCTTTAACCAAGTTGGTACATTACTTCTGTAACCAGTTGCTAAGATAATAGCATCAAAATTCTCAACTCTCCCATCTACAAACTCCACTGCATGACATGTTATTCTCTTTATTCCCGGATAAACCTACAATATTTGTAAAACTATCAATTAATCATTATCATTTCAATATACCCCCAAAAGTATGGGAAGTTCTTGTCGGTATAGGAATTGGTAATTTTGAGTTTAATTTTTGGTATGCATAGTAAGGTTACCGTTAAAAGCTTGAGTTGCTATATTAATAGAGAACCTGACAATAAGTATATAGCAATTGCACATCTAAGATAATGGATGCGTATGCGGATATATATTAAATGTTTACCTTGATACTCCCACTTCTGATCTTTGCGAGGGTTCCAACATCTAAAACTGGTGTCTTTCCAGATTTTTTCTTTAATTCGAGGGGACCAATCTTAGGTCTACAAAGCCCGAGTTGATCCGTATCGCCAATCATGAGACGTGAAACTAGAAGCAAAAATTGATCCACAAGCCTCATGGGGAACCACTTGAGCAACCACATGGACAATCCAAAAGTTGATCTTCCTAGCATCTCTTGGGGCAAAACATGCAACTGCAACACAAGGAAAAAAGAAATATTAGAAAAGATAAAAGCTTCAAAAGATAGGGGGACCAAAGAACTTCTTCACAGTTCCTCCCCCGTGCTGAGATTACTCACTTTAGAATCTTTAGACGCTGGTATGTGATATTGCAGGGGGGAAAAAACAAAAAAGGAATACTCTCAATTGTAATTTATAGAAGATATGTGTTGGCCTGCTGATCTCCAGTGCGCATGCAAACGAAGTCCAATAAAGTTAAAGAACAATTGCACTATGTACAATCTTAATGCTATAGCAAAAATATCTTGTGATTAAACAGCAATATGGGGATTTTTTTAACTTACCCTAAGCAGAAATTAGGCTCTTTAGATGCAACTTGCATTGAAGGAAGAAATAACTATGGGTTCTAATTTAGGTTTGAATAAATTTGTACGCATAAGATGCTAATTCTTACTAGTGCTTATTGAAATAAAAAGCTTTCCGATATCTAGAAATTAAACTTGAAGATCAACCCTTGAATTAGAATTCTAAATCAAAAAAAGTGTTTCTAAATGTTCTAGGTAAGTATTTGGGAGTGTTTTATAAATGTAGTTAGAACTTCAACTTCTCAAATCAGAGAATCAACGAGAGCTCTAGTTCAGGAGAGATCCCCAATCAATGACTCTAGTTCAAGTGATATCAGACCCTCCCTCTGTTATACATATAAAAAGAAAAAATAACAAAGAGTGGGAGTAATAGGATAGTATACTTACTGAATCTCTAACAACAACAGATGGGCGAGCATTATAGTTGCAAAGATCCAAACAAACCTCCATCCCTGAATTCCCACATCCAACAACCAAAACCCGTTTGTCCTGAAACTCATCCCCACTTCTATATTTGCTTGTATGAACAATACGCCCTATAAACTTATCCATCCCCTCTAAATTCGGTAAAACCTCCTCAGCATTCTCCCCTGTTGCAACAATTAGCCATTGACAAACAAACTCACTACTTTCCTCCATTTTCAATCCCACAGTCTTCACCCTCCAAAACCCGCATCCATGATCAAACTCCGCACTCACCGCTGTCGTATTATACTCCGGCTCCAGCCCAAAACTTTGCGCATACGACTCCAAATAGGCAACAAACTGTTGTTTTGTAGGATATGTAGGGAAATCCGAAGGGAAAGGCATGTTAGGAAGTTCACAGAATTGTTTTGGAAGGTGAAGGCGAAGCCGGTCATAAGTTTTGAGTTGCCATAAAGAAGCTAGGCAGTTAGACCTTTCGAGGATTAAGCTCGGAATGCCGCGTGCTTTTAGGCAAGCGGCTACGGCTAGACCGGATGGTCCGGCACCAACAATGATCGGTCCCGGAACCCAAACTCTTCTAGTTGGTGTTGTGATTGTTTTTGGTTGGAAATGATCGTGAAATCTTTTGCCTTCCATTTCTTTCAAGTAATTGTAGTCCATTAATAAAAGATAAGCCTAAGTTTTTATTATGATCAAGAGAAGAAACTCAGAAGTATAATTTGAAAGAATATATATATAGGGTTTGTTCATGCAAAATGCTAAAACCTAATAAAACACAGTGTGATATATAGGTGATTAGACATATATATATTATGGGATGGGAAGAAATAGAATTCCGGATTGAGGGAATTAATGTTGATTTGGAGGGATTTTTAGTTTAATCTGGTATATATTCTAGAGATGGGAAAATGAGGTTTAGAAAATCTAGTAGGACTATTAATTAATTTTGTCAATGGAGAAGAAAATGGAGTGGGAAAGGTTGGAAATGAAACAAACGGACTCGGTTACTATGAAGTGAACTTCGTGGTAAGTTTACTTTTAAACCAATAAAATAGATATAACATTTCTCGGCATGCATGTCAGCACTTTATTGATCTATAAGTGAACTTATCATGAAATTCACTCCATAATAACCGGATCCCAAACAAACACGAACGATTTCGCATATGGGATTTGAATTAGTGACAAATTTGGAGTGTATATATGTGTGTGAGGGTCTAAGTGGTAAAGGACAAAATTTGAGTAGGACGTCTCGATAATAGTAATAACTACCATCAACCAACCACAACCTCTTCTTCAAAACCACCCGACACCCACACACACGCACACAAACAATATATTGGAAGAGTAATTTTGATGTCTTATTCTTTATCTAAAAAAAAACGTCACGACGTAAAAGTAAGCCACAATGTCATCTATTAAGAAAACTGGATAAGGGGCTATTTTTAAAATGTTGTTTCATTCGAGAACAACGGTCACATATGTGAAGAACGGAAAATTCTCATAGTTAACTCCAATTATAAATTGGAGCCCATTTAGAGAAAGAGAGTGAGAGTGAGAGTTGAGAGTGAGAGTGAGAGTGAGGGAAGGGGGAAGGGGGCAGGGGGAAGGGGGAAGGGGGAAGGGGGAAGGGGGAAGGGGAGGGGGGAGGTCGAAGACATTCTGGTTACAGTGACACGTATTTACTATGTAAGAAAATTGATGACACTAGACAATCAAACTCAATGGATGTCCATTGGTGGAGATGATATGATTTATGGTCAACCGTTGCTTGTATAAAAATATTCCCACTG
Organism: Hedera helix; assembly: GCA_947179155.2. Classification (NCBI taxonomy): domain Eukaryota; kingdom Viridiplantae; phylum Streptophyta; class Magnoliopsida; order Apiales; family Araliaceae; genus Hedera; species Hedera helix. Next base: position 42,505,984 of record OX359278.1, read on the forward strand.
CTATTTGTTTTTCCATTTGGAATTTTCAATAGTTTCTATTAGAAAATATGCTAGTTATGAACTTGCTGTAAGCTAAAGCTTGAAGCAATTTGATAGCACTCTCCTACTAGACGATTATATTACTATCAAGATGACGTAGTACGCATCTATGTATCTTGCCCTACTAAAAACTCCCTTTGCCCTACATGGAAGGCATATTTTAAAAAAAAGGTTTATATAGTACACATTTATATATAATTTTTTCTAGCATATTTTTATGGATAAAAAATAATTTAAGACATGTCTTAGTCAAGTTTAACTATGGCTACTTAATAACACATTAATAAAACGGCATAATTTTACCCCTAGAGTTAAGTTTTCTATTTTTGAATTTTATATTAAAAAACTTTTAATTATAATTTTTATATAAAATTATGTCGTTTATTAAGTAATCTTAATCAAACTTCACTAATATATGTCTTAGATTACTTTTCCCCTTTTTTATATTACTAAAATTTAGTTTATAATGTCAAATGTTGAATCCTCAAATATCGTAACCAATTTAAAATCGAAGGCTTAATGTGGTTGGCTAGCTTGTATGCCTACTATATTAATACACTGGCTCTTTTTCTTTGTTTTGGGATAAAATTCTAGATTTTTTTTTACTAAAACTGTATTTATTCAATTAAAAAAATCTGAATTACATATGCTAGAGTTGAGATAATTTCCACACACACACAAAAAAAAATCAACCGTGAAGTTCAATAAACAGTATGGTTAACTTAATGATCAAATCTTTACCTTTACTAAAATTGTGGAAACTCTAAAAACACCCAAATGGAAAGAAATAACATAATGGTGTTGAGAGACAACAATTATTTTGGTAGCATTTTTTGGTTTCATGGGAATCTTGAACATATATATATATATATATATATATATATATATATATATATATATATATATATATATATATAATAACAAAACACAACTCACTTTGAAAAAATAAAACTCCCGCTCATCTCTTAAAAAATGATCTTGACCGTCCAAAAGTTTGGATAAATCTCACCGTTCGTTTATTTCCTCTTTAACAGCGGCATCTTCCTCTTCACAGGTGTTTCTTCATCTCATCAAATTCCTGCAAACACAAACTCATTCTCTTTCTCTCTGCCGATACCAAGTCCTGCAAACACAAACCCATCGTGTCTCCTCCCGTCCGACCGGTACCTCGCACACCACAACCGCCTTCCGCAAACAGCCTCGCACACCACAACCGCCTTCCGCAGCGGAGTCTCCGCGCTCAACAGCTGAGGAAACACGAAACATCACAGATCATCAATCCTTCTCCCTAATCGGAAATCCCGCCCGCCCAATCAGAAATCCCGCTCCATATAAGAAATCAACACCCATCGCCGGCGAGAGTTTGAAGAGCAGAGAGAGTTTTATCGACTGCCACGATCGGCGAGAGTTTGAAGAGCAGAGAGGGCTACCGCCGACTGCCACGATTCGCCGGCGACTGGAGTCGGGACCTCGCGCTTCCCGGTGAGCTTCTCCCATCTTATTCTTCTCAAAGGTCTGCAATTGAACTGTTAGTTGTGGTTGTGATAACTGATTTAGGCAAAAGGAGTTTAGGTGTTGTTGTGTGGAGCAATATGGGAGGAAATTATGTCTTGAAGCTTATGCAAAGCTCTATAAACTCTGTTCTAAAAATTAATGCACATGACATGTTTGATGTTTTGCCTCTTAGAACCAATTGGCAAAGCTTCATGGGTTTTCTGTATGGGAAGTTTGTTTCAAGTGTCTAGCATTTTCTAAAATTTTTATGGGTAGCAAGAAAACTATTATGGGTTTATTGTTTAGATAGCACCTTCAAGTTTTGGGTCTAAGCAGAAGCTTTGTCAACTTTGAAACTATTGGTATGATAATTGAAATTTTCTTCTTAATAGAGTTGACGGATAAGTTACCATGCTTAAAAATCAATTCTTGAACATCAATTTCTTTGATCTGTACTCCAGTATGGTAAACTGCGTCTATACAGAATTCCAAGCTGCATATTTTTTTTTAGGGAATTTATTATTGGAAGTACTTTAGTTGTGAATCTTAAAATGCTTAGCAAGTTCTCTTTGATTTTAGTTTCACTCAGTTTTTTTTGACATTTGCAGTTGATATTTAGTGGTAGTTAAAATTATAAACATACATTTGCTGTTGATATTTAATGGTAGTGAAAATTTGATATTAGTTATTTTTTTTTACCTAAAGTTACTATATTTGGTGATCGAGATCCAGCCAAGCCTTAGACCGGAGCGTCCCCGCCTGCCAAATCCTCAGAGTTAAAAAGAAGCTCGGCAACAGCCTTTTCCTAACCGAAGTGAGTTGATGTATTTGAGGGGAATATTTTTGTTTCAATTGATCATCAAAAACTTATGAATTTATATTTACACTGCCCGATTCTTAGTACCAGCTATTAGAAATTTTACTCGCATTGTGCTTTTTACTCGCATTGAGTCACACACTTATGCAACCCCTTATCAAAGTCCCTTCAGAGCCATCTAGCATAGCTACGATAAATTTTTAAATTCTTATTCATTCTGATGGTTCTGGGTAATTGTGGGTGTGAATTGGGGATTTTAAATTGCTTTTTATACCAATAAGCATGAATTAATTAATTAAGCCCAAGTATACAACTGTTATTATTATTTTCTTCTCTTTTGAGGTCTTGAAGTGTGTTTGGCTTTTATTATGGTTGTCTGATTTGGTATTTTTGACTTTGTGGAAATTCTGAGGTTTGGGGGGCGGTGAAGAGAGGGTGGTGGCTACTGTGGTAAGTGTAGGGTTTATGATTAATGATGGGTATTTATGATAGATAATTTATTTTCAGCTCAAGGTTTCTTATACAAAGTTAAACACTTTTGGAAATTAGACTGGGTATTATTAGACTTTCAAATGGTAGAGGTAAACAAGGCTCCAGGGAAACACGAAACATCATGGCTCCACGAAACATCATGGCTCCAGGGAAACACGAAACAAAACTGTTTTTGCTATAAAACCTAATTGCTAGGCTCAGTCTCAGCCTTATGTATCTCTCTAATTGCCACCGTGAAATAAAAGCCCGAGTTGTTTGCCGAAAATTTGGGGATTTTGGCTTTTGTGATGTAAACCCAGTTCATATTTATTAAATTTCTGGCATGTCGCATGCACTCAGTGAATTTTATCTCAATTTTGGCTCTCGTGGTTTTAATTTCTTAGGATTGTATTTGAGTTTGGTTAAATTAAGCTCTTAGTGTTTATTTTCTTTATTGATGAGGTTTATTTTCTTCTGGGTGTTAATTTCAGTTCAAATTTGATTTCGAAGAGGTCAACACTGTGTGCAGTGGATACATATTGTGGAGGTACCTATCATTTTGATTTTGTTATGCATATGCAGTGATTATTCACTTTCAATTTATGTTTTGTGCATTCAACATAGCCAGTGTATTGCTTCGTTGAAATCATGATATCAGTAAAACAATACTAATGGTTAATTTTTGTATGTTTACAATTTATAGTACAACGCCGATAATATAGTACAACTCCTCAACAATTTACATACCTATTCAAATTTATTTTGTTGAAAAAGGTTTATTATTCTCCTCAACAAGGTTTCATGCTTAAGTATATTCTGGCCACTTTTGTCAATACCTCTTCTTAACTGTTTTTGAGATTTTTTAAAGCACTAAAAAGCCAGTGCACTGTTTCTGAGATTTCTTACCCATATATTATTTTTTTCGCCTCCTAAGCAAAAGTGAAGATACTCCTTTTTTGTTTAGAGTTTTTAATAGTTATTCTGATAATGATCATCCTAATTTTATCTCTTGCTTTAGCTAAGTACAGTAATTTTATCTTATTTTCAGCAATGTAAGTAATATAACTCAAAAATCTGTGGATTTGTTTTTCCTGTCATTGAAGAACATGAATTTTAGCCAACTAAATCTGTTGTACACGAGTATTCATAGTGCCGTAGGCACGGGTTTTTATCTAGTATATATATATAATACCTAGGTACCCTATCGATGAGTGCCTACGAGAATGTTCCTTAATTACTATCGATCTGATTAGAAGGCCAGCTAGCTTTAAGCTTTACGTACCTATACTATATATATACCCATTATAGTTTTTGAGACCACTTCCATTGATGAGCCCAAGATGGGATGGCTGCCGACTGAATTGCACCACGTGGAGCAAAAGAGATGGTCTCTTCCAACTTAACAGAATGAACTGGTTAAATAATTAATTTATCTAAAAACTTAAATTATTAGAGAGATCTCTCTTTTTAATATATATATATATATATATATATATATATATATAAATTAAGAAGAGATGTATGATTTAATTGTAATTGTTGTAAACTAAACTATATACTTTCGTAGTCTCAAAATGAGAGTTAAATTGGTTTTCGTGATGCTAATTTGCCCCAAAATGAGAGTTCTTTGTTGCAAATATATAGAATGGTGAAGTTTCAATTTATATATGCCTGATGAAAAAATGGTGTTGGAAGAGGCTTCGCGTAACGTACAAATACACGGAAGGCTTGATTTCCTCCACAAAAAATTCTAATACAGTTATTAATTTCATCCCTAATATATTCTAAAGTTAGAGTCATTGGGTCGTGTGTGTATACAATCGTATATGTTAGTCATTCATTTAATTTTTTATTATTTATTATCAGAGACTCCAGCTCCGACCCTTTATGAATCCTAATAAATAGAACTAGATATCATTTTGGAGTAAATATAAATTACTGTAATTCTTAATCATTTTGGAATAACTATAAATTACTATAATTCTTAATCAGTACGTATTGAGTCATATCCCTCCTGCTTTTAGGGCTTGATGATATTCCATTGCATGCATAAGAAACAACTTTTTTATTATTTTGTTACCACCTAGAGTAGTGACTGCTAAGATCATACAAAGCTCCAATGACCTGGGGATTCTAATTATTTAAAATCGTATGCTATGTTGAGGGGGGTGGTAAATTAGAATCACGGAACACTATATATGTATAAATATTCCAACTCTCAAAGGCTTCACATTTTGGTCTTCTACATATCCCACTGTAACATGTTGACCTTTGGAGGTAACAAAGGTGCCAAAGTACCATCCACCAATGTCCTAGGATTTAATTGGAGAATCTCTTTCCCATCTATTCTTTTTTTCTCTTCTGTTTTTGCACAAGAATTTATGTATGTTGCAGTTTATACTACTCCTTTCCACAAAAGAAGTGATATTTACAAAATCACAAACTTTAGAATATATATATATATATATATATATATATATATATATATATATATATATATATATATATATCTCATAAAATTGAAATGGTAAACTTGAGAGTATTGTGACATTTTATATTGTTTAAAAAAAAATGAACAATTTTTTTTTAAACAAAAAAATTGGCAATATAAGAATCTTTTTGAGGAATGAAGGAATATCTCTCCTATTCTTTGCCTTCAATACTCAATTGCATTTAAAAATTGAAAAAGATTACATGTAACAAAAAAATTAAAAAAAATAACTTAGTAACATGGGCTTGAAAATTCATTTGAATTAACCTCTGGCAAATTAAATTAGGTAAACTTGAATATATAGTTAAATTTGACCATCTTCTAAAGTTGATGTTAATTAGTTCAAGTTTTATAACTGTTGAAGTACGTATAGGGTCTTAAAGGATTATTCTTGAGGTTATTTAGCAAATTAACTAAATACATACACGATTTATATTACTAATTAATCAATTTATTACAATATGGCTCCTTTTTCATAATTCATTTTCCCTCAATTTTTATAAAAACAAAGTTGTTTACCCTTATTCGCTGCTAATACCTTTGATTATAGACTCCTATTGTAACACTCTCTCTCACGTGTAACTTGATGTGTTAAGTTACACTTGAACATGATAAATATGAGACTCACACAAGATAAACAAACCTAAAAGAAACAAGTTATAATACGAGCATAGAAGAAAGCTAGTAAATTACGAGTATCAAATGGCGCGCAATTGATAAGTGACTAATAGTTAAAAAATGAGTAATTTTAAGTGAATAATGTAGTCTTAAAAAATGTTTAATTAGGCAGAAGTATATATACTCCGCTTTGAAACGATATTAAGATTATTAATTTCAAATCTTAAAATAAACTATGGAAATAACTTTCTTCAGAATGAGTTGGACCTGATCTTTAAAATACCATGTTGACATATATTTATATCAGTGTACTCTAAATCTCACTATAGGATGGTAATTAACTTAAGGTTATAAATACCATGCATGACACTTAATTATTAATTTATCATCTTAGCAACGGTCGACAAGTGCTGAATCTTTTACGTACGCGCTGTGATTAAATATATGGACCATTTTTTGTGGGCACAATTAGTCGAATAGCGACTTTGTTGTAACTCATTTTCAGATTTTGGACCGTGGTGGTTGAAAATTTGATTAATGTGTACGTGTTAGATATTTCTCAGGTTATATTGCTTTTACGAATTTCTAAAAGCTTTATTATTTGAAAATATATATAAAATAAAATAAAATAAAAATTCATTGCTTTAATCTTAAAGACTAGGTCCAACTCATTCTTAAGATAATTATTTCCTTATTTTATTTTAAGATTTGAAACGTCACTGTTGGCGTCATTCCAAGGGGCCTAAAGTTCTTGATTATTATATAATGCAAAGACCATGATATAATGAATACTTGAATAGACTGAAAGAACCCTTTTTTGCCTGGGAAAAAAAGATATTTTATCAATTCTTTATCGGAATTAGGGTTTATATATTTTATAATTAAGGAAAATATTTATTCTTTGAAGATCACATATAGACTATAGTACTTTACTTATAATAACACCCATTCAAAGCATTATTATTATTATTATTATTATTATTATTATTATTATTATTCATGAACCTACAAGGACTGACCAACGTGTAATTAATTCGTACTATATGCAAATTTTATGTTTCTTTACAAGTAGGCTTTCTAAAATAAAATATGTGCTCTCTCTGGCCTTTTACGTTACTTTTGAGTAGCACTGGCCAGCCTTTCCTGGTTACTCTCGTGTCCTAAATTCATTTTATTTTGATTAATCAATAATATATATTAATTTATGGATTAAGACCCTTTTATTACACTATATAAATTTAACAATACAAATATTATTTTATCACTAAATACTATTGTCTCACTAAATGAATGTGTATTGAGATATTTTGAGTGAAAAGTATAACTAAAGTTGGGAACCTAGTCCTTAATTTATCAAAGCAATTTAACATTAGTGTGGAATACTATGATTTTAGCCTAATATTCTTTCCTTCGTGAGTTATATTTAACTGTTTGATTTTTCGTCCGATTAAACAACTATTAATGTGCAATTTAGAAAGAATATTATTGTTATAATAGTAAAAATATTATTGTTAAATTAAATATATATTTAATTATATTTTTACAATTACTCTAACGATACTAATATTTTAAATGACACTTATTATTTTGATATAATTATATTTATTTTGATAATATTAACCGTTACTTTTAAGAAGGAGGTCAAATAAGACTTTCATTGAGCACGACTATAATGTAATTAAATTGTTATTTGTTAATTTAGTTTTCTTTTACCTGTGAATGTCAACTAAGTGCGCTCATGAGTACTTCTGCATAGGATCTTATACCATTCCCTACCTTCTAATTCTTTTATATCTTTAAATAAAAGTGCTACAGGAAAATTAAAATACCAAAATGTAAAGTATCTGCTGAAGCTTCGATCCATGCTGAAAGAAGAAAATTAAATATAATTTATGAGAGATGTGATGTATATAAGAATAAGAAATATAACGTTACCTATAATTCAAAACTAGTTAAAAGGAAGCAATTCAAACACCTAATATATATATATATATATATATATATATATATATATATATATATCGAACTATACTTTTCAGTTTTAAAAACAGCGAGGAGAATTTCTTAACCTATAAATTACAAAGACAAATTAGGTCAAGGGATATATACTTAAAAAAGATTGTGACTACATATTAAGCATCTACTCCCTCTAGATTAAAGCATGTATTAACATACTAATAAAAGGTTTATGGGACATATATAGGACACACGAAGACCATGAGTTTGTTTGTTAATTACTAATTAGCCATACATATTAATTATATGATTAGGGATTTTAAAGACCAAATCCTAGTGCTTAATTTCTCGTACTTAAAAATCAATCATTAGTTGAAATATAGTATAGTTTATGTGGAAATGAGCAATATTGTTGGTGCCGATATCTTTAAATGTGGGGTGTTAACGAACATTAGGGAATATAAATAACAACAGGACAAACTGTAAATAAAGTAATGGTCATGTTAAACTTCAGCGAATCCAATATAATTAACCTTTAATTTCTCAGTGGCCGCCAATTAGTGATTGAAGCTGGTCATTCACTGTTGATCGATCCATTCCCTATGCTTAACATAAAGTACATTCGATTATTTATTAATTCCAACTTCCATTAATATATAGCAAGCAATTAGACAACAGAATATATGTGTGGAGCCATTATTTTGCTCTGAACAAGGGGTGAGATCCTCTGTAACTAAATTTTTTATTTCTCTGTATCGAGATCTATGACGACTATTTTTAAGATATATGGCGACGGTATGTACTGTCGTCATAGCCATATTTTTTTGTAGAGCTACGACAACAAGACATACCGTCATTATAAACTCTAAAAACTATCGTCATAGGCTCTAAAAACTTTCGTCATATGCTTCGACATAGAAAAATACATAATTTTGATTACAGGGGATCTCATGCCTTTAATTAAAACTTGAAACCTAATAGTAGGCCGTTTAAGCTTTTAATCACTTTTTAAGAGTTGGATTAGACAGTCGTGGGATTGTTACTTTTTTTTAGAAAAGAACTTTACTTTTTTTCAAGACCTTTTCCGTGAGAACGTTTCAAGATGTAGCAATTATATATCTATGCTAGTATTTAGTTCAAAAACAACATAAATATATAACCTAATAACCCTATCCTCCATATAATGTGAAAACATTGAAAATGTTATGTACCTCCTCCATATCTTATACTAATAAATTGATTATTTGATGCATGTCAAATCTTACATAACAAATAAAACCAAAAAGGGTACAAATCTAGAAAAACACTTGAGAAACGCGAGAATTGGCTCAGTGTTAGTACAAGTAATAGTTTATAAAAGAAAGTAACTCTTTTTAATTTGATAAAAGTTTATAAAAGAAACGAATTAAGTTAGGGGCTTTCTGGTAATTGCGCGCATTCTCTTAAGAAGTTGCTTTATAATGTATAATTATTTTATATATATATAAATTAAGGGGGGAAATATGGAGCTATGCTATAAAGGATGAGAGATATGTAATGATTAGCAATAATCTGCTAAAGAGATTTTAAAGGTAAATGGTTCATAGGACCACTCCAAATCCTTCTATGTTTATACTTCTTTTGATATTTAATCAGGAGTAACTTTCTTTAAAAAAGTAACATTTGAATTAGAATTCCTTATTTATAAAAAGTTACAAACAAAACTAATAAAAAATTTTAGTGAGGGAAAATCATTATCTCATTGGCTAATTGCCCCTAGTTAAACGATATTGGGCTTGTTTCCCACAAGACCTAGATGGCTAGCTTAAGACTTCTTCTTGGAGGTATGTTATCTTTATTGTTGGGTTCATTGTCATTTGTTCTTCTTGCCTTGAAGCAGTTACCTATATTAAATGAGAATTGATATTAACATGGCACAAATATGAAGACATAAGATAATTATTTTATTTCGGCAAAAGTGATTTTGTCATTTCAATAGGATAAGAAATCACCACATAAATTGTTAAAGATGTGTTTATCCTAATAAAAGGGATTAAGATCTTTTCCGTTATACTTTTCTTTTAATTTCTCCCTATATACATCTAGCGAAATAAATATTACTTTTAACGACGATAGTAATACGATAATTATTTGTAACGAATTTTATCATATCGTTAATTATTTGTAATAAATTTTATTGTATTCCTAAATGTAATATTCATACCGCGGACTGCTTATTACTAAAAAATTAAAAAAAATTAATCCAATTCAAAGGTCACTTACAAGTCGATGATGAATATAGATACTTTTGAGCCTACTAAAAATGTTGAGAATTGACCTAATTTTTATTTTGGTTGTGGCCCAGTACCATAACTCCTTGATGGCCTTTGCAGGAGGTCGCTCGGGAGTCGGGAATGAAATATACAGCTACCACAAAAGGGGATCAGATAGATAGGTAGTTCGATGTAATTCTACCACCAATTCACTTCTTTTATATATATATATTTTTTAAATACAATATTTAGGTTAAACCTAGATACATTTAATATTAATATTGTTCCTCAATGAGTTTGGAAACAACACACTCGAACATAAATAAATATAAAAACTCAAGGTTTCAGATATCATGTTTTAACAATTAAAATTTATAAATAAAATATAGTATTTATTATAAACAAAAATAATGTATCTGTGTTCTATACAAATCTTAATATATATTAAATAATTAAGACTCTTTTTTCTTGATGAAATTAGTCTTTCCATATTTTTAATCTTTTATTCTCGTAGATGATTACGTAAATCGCAACAGGTTAATCATAATTAAATGTTGTAATGACAACATAGCACAGTGATATTATTTTCAGACCTTATTAAACAAACATTAGTAGTCAATATTTAGTAGTTATATCGAGTTTAATTTATTTCAATTTACTTAATACTAGATGGACCTTAAATCACCCTTGGACTAAATGTTCAACCAAAACCAGCCTAAACTGAATAGCCCACACGACCCATGAGGAAAGCCAGTACCACAAAATTGGGAGGATAAACATTTGGGCTTAGGACACCCTATTGGGCTTAAATACATGGGTGTTCACATTCATATAGAAATGATACTCCACTACTAGTTATATTTGGTTAAATACATTTTTTTTTGTGATCGGTATCGTCCTAAAATATCATTCTATTCAATATCTTTTTCTTTTCTTTTTTCGAGTGTTCATTCTATTCAACATCGGAGACACTATTTGAAATAAAAGTAAATAAATAAATATATTTAAGACCGATACTATTTGAGATAAAATAATAAAAAAAATCCATCTATAAATATATCTATTTTGTACCCTTGTACCCTCCTTTCCGAAACACAATATTAAATGACATTAGATGAATAAAATAAAAAAGCAAGTGTTGGAAGAAGATGACTCACATATTAATTTTATTCATCTAATAACCTTTGAACTTGCGTTTTGAAGAGAAAAAAAAGGCGTAAAATAGAAGTATTTATTAATTCATTCTAAAATAAAACTTCGAACATTACTGTTTGGACTGCACAACAAAAGTAGGTTCATGTCCATTAACAATATTAGGGGATCATCTGGTACCATGATCTTCTTTATGTAGAGCATAATAATTTTAGGGGATAATCTAGTAACCATAAATTCAAGCAGGGGAGCTGGCCTTGGGGCACCACAGGGATCGTATTCATGTGCAAATGGTCACTGGGGGACAATTTAAAGTTGGATTATCTCCCACCGGCAAATTCTACCGATTGCCAACTTGCGTTTGCCCATAATATTTTATTGGAAAGATATTAAGCAACTTGGTTGGCTGCATGGGCCAGCATGCCAACATATTTTATATAGACTAATTAAAAGTCTTTGCACTATGCTATGACGTTTTCCGATTCGTCAATTTTATATATATAATATTTAAATATTATATTTATTTTAATTAATATTTAAAAATAAAATATGATACAGATTTTAATATCATATTCTATTTTTTAATAATTAAAATAAATATAATATTTAAATATTGTATTTGAATGTTATGTACTTATACTTATTTTTTTCAATTATGTGAAATCTTATCATCTCTCGTCTCTTAAACTTTTTTTTTCTTTTTTAAGGAGTAACAACATAGTATATATAAAATGATACAATGTTTTTTTGACTATTTTATTATTATAAAATTAAGCTCAATGAATTTAGATAAATATAAAATAATTCTCTTTATAATTTATAAATTTTAAAATATAACTCTTTTTGTAAAATTGAAAAAATAATATTTATGTGGATCATGTTTCGAACCATCCAGTCTTGCCGTCTATGCAGACTCTTCATATCGTCACAAAATACAAAAATATCTATTCCAATTCCTTCCGAGTTCCGACACCTCCCCAAGAAAAAAATCGAATTAGATTTTTGTAATTATATAAAAAAATTATATCACCTTGTCAAGTCAATTTAAATATAAACTAACTTTTGTTTGTTAAATTACAGTAAAAATAATAATCAACAATTACTAAAATTATTTCTTCGGATATCTTAATTATTTCTAATTTAATTTTTTAACTTAAAAACAAGTTGGTCAAAAGAAAGATATTCAGAGTCCCTCGTAACCTCATTAATCAATAGAGTTTTCACGAATAAGTTCAAAAGACTTTTAATTTTATTTATCTGAGGTTTAAACACATCAAACGCTATTATTCCAAACGTTTACAATAATATATTTATATCACTTTTACGAGAATCAGTTGATATGTAATACTCCATTTCAAAATAAAAATCTTGCTTCTAAACAATTCATATCATATTATACATTACACGTTTAGTAATGAGTGAATAAATTGTACAAGACAAGGATGTATTTCCTCTCGTATCAAAATTAAAGATATTATTTAATTTTTAAAATCAAATAATAATATATTAAATTTTAAATTAATATAAATTTATTTAATTTTAACTGATAAAATTATTTTAATTATATAATATATAATAAAAATTATTAATCATAAAATTTATTTAATTTTAAATTTTTATAAATTACATTAATTTTAAAGATGTATATTAGGATCAAGTTGCCATTCAAAGACGAAAGAAGACAGTGTAAAGGCTGTTCTTTAAAGTCCTTTTTCGACGATCGATTTTTGCTATAAAAGTAACGATTACGGGTCTCACTTTTTTTTTAATTTTTGACATTAGTGGGGTCGTGTGTGGGATTGGTGGGATAGACAACCAATACAGAGGAGATTTTTTACACTGTTGTGAACGATCGACCGTCACTCCCGATCACCATTCTCAATTACCCCAGAATTTTTGGTGCCTTTTTCACTTGCAGAGGCCGTAAAATTTATATATGTGATATTTTGTTTTTCTCAGATTTTGTTTCTTCAACTTCTGCCTGTTCACTTGATTGTCGTCATAGTCACCAAATTGACGACGTATGAACGTTTTTTTGTTTTTGATTCTGGTTTATTCTAATAAAATATAAGGAAAAATCTATAAATCAACAGTATTAAAATTAAACTACATATATGATGATTAGAGGGACACCTACTTTATATAATAATAATAATAAGATCCGGCATAAATTTTTAAGATTAAGCATATCATAACCATCAACGCAATCCAAATGTTATCACAACACTACTTATTAGCGTGCAATTATATTACAATCATATTTTGATGATGGAATATAAAAAAAGAATATAAATAAAAATTATTCCTTATAAATATTAAACTCACTTATGTATCATCCATTAATTATAAACTGATACGTTATTTTGAATTTATATTTTATAATCACTTTTTGTCACAGTAACATTACTCATTATGTCAAAATAACAAAATCTCACAAAAACAACTACTAATTTGGGGTTAAATTTCTCATTCTTTTTTTAATTTTTTTATATAAAAATTATTTTCTATAAGTATATAACAATGATTTTGACCGATACTATAAGTCTATAACATTAATTTATATATAAAAATATCATTTTTATTTATTTATTCTTGTGCAGTTATATTTTTTATTTTGAAAGTTTAGGTGTCTCATATAGAGGGTAGATATCATTAACAATGACGTGTATTTGTAAATATGTTCATTAAATGAAGCACGTTACATGTTTATGATAGTTATTTCATGTTTCTTTTTTTATTTTCTTTTTTTTGCTGTATAGATAATAAAAGTGTGCGAGTCAAATTCATTTAAGATATAATAAATATCCCCTCTATCATACATATACATATAATTTAAATAATAATTTTCATTGATTGAATGAAATTTTCTCGATATTATTTCAAGTTTGTAAAAAAATGTGCAACTATCAACTTAAAATATACCGTACATATAAAATCATCTCAAAATTAATATGATTCATTTAAATTTTAAAATATCTTGTTAATTGTATTTTTAAAATAATTTAAATTTATTTATTAAAGTTAGCGACTCTTCCTCAAGTTTATATTTAAAATTATAGTAAATAAACTCCAAATTATTTAATATAATTTTTGATAATTGTTATTTTTATAAATAAAATTTAATATTTTTATAAAAAAAAATTCATATAAATATGGACCTTATTTCCTAATTATGTAAGAGAAAATTTATAAAATTATGATTTATTTTCTGAAAATATCAATTCCCTAGTTTTTATATTTTCAAAGACTAAAAACCACCATCAAACAGTGAGAATGGAAAAGGCGGCGGAATAGGGTCTCCCAACGCCGCCCCTCCACCAAAATGACTCAAATCTCCACCACCGTCCAGAGGCTGCAACACCGCGGAAAACCCACCAATTCCGGCAGCACCCTGTGCAATTAGAGGTCTTCCCACGGCTTGTCTCCGCCTCACCCACACCGGCGACGTCGTCTCCGGCGAAGACAACCCATCCAAATTCGCCTTCGGTGATAAAATTGACGACGAAATCGTCCCAACCGCCGCGCTTACCTCACCCTCCTCACTCTTAACTGGACTTATCATCACCATTTCCGATGAAGAAGCCGAAGAAGATGAAGCTGATGATATCATAAGCCGTCTCTTTTTGTCTGTCACTCTTACGGCCATCATTTGTGATAAAATTTCTGGGTCTTCAACTAATTTATATATAAAAGTCATCATTTGATGTGGCCTTCTCTCTGTCGCTTGCAATCTCTTGTTCATTCCTTCAACTTCCAGGTCTAATTGTTTTTGTTCTTTCTTTAATTTGGCTATCTCAATTAATATGTCATCCTCATCCTCATCATCATCTTCCTCTTCAAGCTTGTGGTGATTTGAATAATTAATATCGTTCTTCCGCTGCTTCTTCCTCGGTCTTATGTTCTTCAATAGTTGCGTTTGGCCGCAAAGAAACCACTCATTCGCAAAATCCCATCGATCTGGATCCACCTTTCTGAATCCCTGTTCCATCATAAATATTCTTTTATCTAGTGCTAAATTGTCTGCAAATTTGCAGAATACTTATATTAGGGAGATGAAAATTCTGGAATAGCACTCTTCATTATACCCTTTCACCGGAGTAGGATCCCTTCTATTGTATTTATTTTTTAATTTTTTAATTTTTTAATTTTTTTCAATATATAATTAAGAACATAAATATTAGATAATAAAATTTATTGTCTCAAATAAATATGTCGTTGAAAGTATAATATTAACGTCGCTAAATATACATTAAAAAAATTAGAGATATCTGTAATGAAGAGTATCCTAATTCCCTTTCACTGTTTCTTCCAATTACAATAAATAAATTATATTTTGTGACACACTAATATTCTTCATAAATTATAATTTATGCCGTCGTAAAAATCAATTGTTGTTAAATGTATTTTAAAGAAAATTGAGTGAAAAGACCATCGTCCGATTAAAAATAGACAATTGACATTGTCAGAATAAATATACATTTAATAATATTTTTATAATTAATCTAACAACACTTAAAACTTTACAGAACACTTATTATTCTGAGAATAATATTTTTGTTCGAATGATATCAACCGCCTAAAACTATAATACTTAAAATATAATATTAGTAACACATTCACTAATATTTGTATTTTATACGAGATAAATTAATATTTTTAATAAATTAGAGATGAATTTATATTTTTACACGATAAAGTACATAAAAATTCAAATATAACATAATTACTTTATTTTTAATTGATCAAGTATTATCATACAATCACATATATTTTAACCAACGTCAAAGATAAACTTGAAAAAATAAAATTTTGCATAAAAATCTTAATTTTATAAATATATCTTAAATTTTAAAATAAATAAAATAGAATATCATAGACAGATTTTTATAGTAGTTGAATTATCTCATAATATATATCAAAAATTAGACAAATAATATTATCAAAGCAAAAATAACATTATCAGAATAATAATTACACTTCGACTATATTTATTTATAAAAAACATACTTAAAATTAGATTATTTAAAATTATTAATTCTTTAACATTAGACTAATAATCTCGTAAAGTCATTTAATAGTTTAAAATGAGGAGTACTATTAATTTCAAATATTTTATAGAATTATATAATTTCATATAAATAATCTTATAAATAATAAAAAAAAATATTTAATCTCCCATTATAAAATAAAATAATTTAAATTAATACAAATAATTTAATTATAAATATATTTTTTATAAACAAACATGGTCTTAAAATATTACATATCACTAAAATAATAATTATTAGAGTGTCACTAACTGTACAGTATATCTAACATCTGAAATTGAAGACTAACTTGGGTCTTAAATTAATAGAAATTTGAGTAGAGTAACTATATAGCAGCATAAAATTAAGTTCATCGGAGGGAGAGACAGAGAGGTGCATACATACATATGTGTTGAGTTGACGGACGAAGCTGGAGAAATTATTGTGGTTGAAATAAAGAGGCAAGATCCTCTGAGAGAAGCTTAAAGGGTCGACAACAATGAAACTATTGTTGGCTCTTCCCCATGTAATTAGGTCAACGGTTGCTGGATCGTTGACCATCTGATATGTCTTCACAATGAACGGCGCTATTATGCTATTATGATCTTCTTCTGCACCACCCTCCATCCCATGTAGCTGATCCCCTTTCTCTCCTCTCTCTCTCTCTCCTTCTACCTGCAACAAAAATCAATTTGATGAGAGAGAATAAGACGAAGAGGAGAGAGAAAAAAGTGCTGTGAGTGATACATTATTTTGACGGTGTGTAAACTGGTGCTTGGCCAATTATACATGTAAGGAAATATTTTATATGGTGTTATAATATATTACTTTCTCCGTCTTTTAAAAAAATATTTTGTATATAAATTTTAAAAAAAATAATATAAAAAAATTTTAAAGTTTAATTTTAATAATCTTATGAAATTATATAAATTGATAATTTTTTGTTTATTTATTAAGTAATGAACTCTACTAAATAATGTATTTACTATTTATTTTAAATATTTATTGCCATTGTTTTAAAAATTAAAAATATATATAATTTAACTCATTCTTTTAAAGTTGAAAAAAATAATACATAACGCGGTACGCTTGCTGTATTGAATACTTTTCATTTGAATATATTTCTATTTATGGCCCGCATGGGTCCACGAGACCTAATTTGCCTGCTTTTTTCATAGTTTTATACTTTTTGATAAACAGTTGAGGGTAGATATTTTTTGAGGCTTGTTGGTGGAAAGTGATTATTAACCTTAGGATGTCGGCATGATCGGAACTATTCATAAATTTAATTTTTAAGTATTTAAGTTAAAAAAAATATTTAAAATTAATTTTTTTGGCTTATAAATTAAAAAAACTAAGTAACTAATTATTGTTTAAAAAAATGATTTATAAGTTTTTTTTTAAGTCGGTTAATTATTATGAAATAACATAAATAATTTTTATTTTTTTCCTAATACTTTTCTTATTAAAAGAAATTTTAATAATATTTATATTTTATTTAATTTATAAGTCATTATTAGCCGAACATATTCATAACTAATACTTATAATTCTCGACTTATAAATAAAAGTGATGTCGAACATTTTTATTTATAAATTTACTAAAATTTTAACTTATAAATTTACTAAAATTTTAATTTTAAATCAAAAAAATAAGTCATTTGCCAACGGGCCATCATCTAGTGTGGGTGCTAATTTATTTTATGAAAATTCAAAATCATTTAATTTTTTCAAAAGGCAAGGCGATGTATAGAAGTTTATTTAACAAAACTATATATATATACATATAGAAGTTTTAAAGTTAAATAAGCTCCTATTGTATACGGGCGTCTGAGATTTGAAGGGGGATTGTGTTATTCTTGTTTGAATCTCCTCTGTATTTAAAGCTAAGAAGATGATATACTATTAATTAGCTGCCAAAATTACAAAGGGACCAACCACCTAAAAGTTATATATAATAGTTATATATACATCCCACCAATGTGTGTGATCCACATGTTGTACAACGTATGTGGGAAGAACATCAAACCAAACATGTCTAGTTTAATAAAAATGGTACATCCACCTGCCTAATGCCATTTTGCTTTTCATTTTTACTTAATAACTCTTATCCAAGGAATCAAATAAGCCTTTTTCTTCTCTCTCTGATCAAGAATCTTAGAGTAATAAATTATTTTCTCCTTTGTTTTCCTTTTTGTAAGACTTTATTTTCTCCGTGAGATTATTAAAAAAAAAATCTTTTTTATGAGGAGATTTCATTATTATGTTTTGGGAGATTTTGCTTTCTCCGCTTAGGATATTTTTTTCAATGTATGGATTGTTGAAAATAAATTGTTTAAACTTAAATATGGCACTATCGTGACGGTTTATTTTTCCGTTGTCTATGTTAAAAAACAGTTCAAATCTGTATATATTGGTCCTTTTTCCGGATTATCTTTTATTTTGTTTGAAAAAAAAATTATTTTAATTTCTTTTATCTTTTATAACAAATTACGGTTTTCATATATTTTAGACCGTTTGATAAAAAAAGAAAAAGAAAAAAAAAGAGAAGGTGCGCTTATCCAACCATGAACCGGCCAGCAAGTGTAAATGTTACACTATTGTAGAATAACATATACTTTAACCTTGTGGTGGAGCATAGATTGATTGTTTGCTGACACTATTGATTGTTTATTGATTTATAAATCTTATCTCCAACTTATTAGAATCTAGGGTCCAATGCATAAAGATTCCAAATTCCTCATTTTTGCAGGGTAAAGAGTTGTTCTTTGCATGTCATTTTCAAATTCAGACATAATTCATAAATATGTCTGCATAATTGCTTCAAGAATAATTCAGTAGTCCTTTTATAGAACAGCAGGACAAATTTTCACATCATATTACATTAATGAATAATATTTCAAATTTTTAAACCTTGACATAAATTGAGGGATGACAGATGGAGAGATGATCAAGAATCTCACTGTCTCATTACATGCATTGTATGATGAATATATTAACTCCACGTTGATGCTACCAATGAGTTTCTAAAGAGAAGTTCAACCTGTCATTTGCACTGCAATTTGGTCCTGTTTATCTTTCTTTGTGTCATTTTTGCTCAAGCTTCACCACTCTTTCCATACACCCAAACCCTTCTCTCCCACACCCCCCCCCCCCCCACCCACCCACCCACCCACCCCACACACACACACACAAAATAATAATAATAAATAAATAAACAACTTGAGGTGTGACGAAATTACCTACTTTATGATTATCCAAAATATAATTTACTATATACTTATTCGGGTTTGCACCATATGAAATGTACCAGATATGCACATCAGATGACAGCGAGTTCCATCATTACTAAAAGAACAATAATACTCTATCATAAAAAAAAGGGAAAGGACTATCAAATCAAATTAAAGTTTAAACACCTGTGAAAATATATATATACATTGCCTGAAAGCTTACAAAGGCCAATTAGTAGACACTGCTATTAATATATGAAGTATAAACTCACAACAAAACTTCAACAAAAAAAATCACCAAAATCATAATCCTTAAAGAAGGAAACAAGCTTCCATGAAAATATCCCACAAGCCACATCCAAAACCTATAGTTTTTATGAAGACAAAAAAAAAACTCCAACAAATTAGAAATTAGTCATCCCGTCTTTGACCAACAATTTCATTGAATACCGCTAATCAGATTTTTGTGATCAGAAATCCTGGGCACGATTAATGACCCGAAGAAGAAGCTAAAACATTGTATTCTTGTAAATGCCTCCGGAACTGACCCAAGCGATTTTGCATTTGCAGAATTCCTGCAGCCTTCTGTGAGAGAATGGAATTCAATTTGTTAATATATCCATCTATCTGATTTCCAGGATTGTCAACTTCAACCAACAAGTTCATCTCCTGCATGAAAGAACGAATATGATAAGTAAAATGCAACTTAGCATTAAAAGAGCCAAATGCAGATAAACACTAACCTCTCTAACAATATCCATGGTTTCCTCCACAAGTCTCCGATGAGCATTAACAAGATCATCCTCTTCCTGAAATAAAGAACAGCGAGTTTTAAAAGGGTGATTAGCCTAATCATTGAAGGGAGCTCATTGCAAGATGTTTAAAGAGCTATTACCTTCAGAAGAGCATTAAGACTGACGTCTGAATGTGAGTTGTTAGCCTCAAACTTCGGCAAATCCCTTGGTTCTGTTTCAGTGCTAGTTTTCCTCATCTTATCCTCCAAAGATGATGCCTGATAGGTCTTTACCTTTTCATTCATCATTGAGAATGCCTTGTCTTGTTCAAAGGTCTCCTCGGAGTGCTCGAGATAATCTTCAATTATGTCACCTCGACCACCCTGACCCTTGAAATTATCTAAATATACATTTGAGGTTGAACTGTTTTGTACTTGTCTGCTAGGAACACGTTCAATTGTAAGAGATGGAGAAGGCTCCCTTTCAATTTGTTTAGACCATCCGAATCTGTTACTTTCGTTTGAGAAATCCATTATGCTATCAGAGCCTGATGCAGTCGTTGAAACTGAAGGAAAGGTGACTGCTGTTGAACTTCTAATGTTTACGGATGAAGACAATGTATCCTTCCTGAAGCTGCTGCTTCCTTTAGATAGACTCTTAACCCTAAGATATATAAATCAATCAGGAGTTTCCAACTAAAAAGAACATAAAATGAACCAATTTTATGTTACTAAACCACATTACCTGTCAGCGTATCTTAGTGTGTTGAGACTATGTTCACACGAGCCTGAGTTTGGTGAGATGCATGATATCATAACAGTGCGTGAATCACCAACAAATGAATCTCTAAGAACTTCAGTCAGTTTACTTCCTCTGAATGGAATATGACCCTGGTCATTGTCAAGAGCTCTAATGCATTCCTTCAGAGCAAGTAAGCTTTTATTAATTTCAGCACCTTCCATTCTGCAACAGCAATGTATTAATCCCACAGAATTTCTACCAACTGTTCCAGTATAATTTAAAACAATAATATCCCACTGTATGACTTAGATAGCCATACAGTGGGATGCCTAGGAGAAACTTATGGTTTCCAAAAAAGCGCTACTTATGGTTTCTTAAAAAAGCTACTTATGCAAAGTGTCACTGCTCCAGGGGACCAAATTTAAGGAAAGGCTACAAGGTTCTAAACTTCTAATATCTTGCATGGAACATACCTCGTCTGTTTGTCATTATCTGTTGTATCTGCACCACGTTCACTTCCAGCAAGATCTATGAAAGAGAGCTTGCCAACAAGTCGAGCAGGTTTTGATTCCTTGGCATCAACAAATCTCTTGATGGCAAGCTGAAGTATAGCATGTGATCGGGAGGATTCCTCATTTGCACCAGTTGTGCCAGTACTCCTTGCTGCATTGCCTCTCTCAATTAACTCCTTGACGGTCTCCACATCTGATACACTGTACTCTTGCAAGCCCACAATGCAGACCTGCTGTTTCCCATCCTCCCTCATGCAAAGCTTTCTGCAAAAGGAAAGTTCAAAGTTTAAAGTTTACGGACCTGAGTTTAATGAAAAATTCAGTAGTCACAAGCAGAGAAACTCACTTCCGATCATTAAGGAGATCAAAAAGCTTGCCTCCATAAATCTCAAAGAAACTGACAAGCAATTGATATCCTTGGTTCGGGTAATTGTAGTGCATTAACTTAAATATATCTTGAGACGCTTTAAGTGGCAGTGGTTGCATTGTATAAGTCTTTCCACTTCCTAAACATCATGATTAAACCAAGATGTTATACAACAGTAATTGATTTAAAATGGGAATAGCTTTGCATTTTAATGTTGAAAGCACTAAAAACAAAGACGAAAGAATTTTGTGTGTGTGTGTGGGGGGGGGGGGGGGGGGGGGGGATAAGAACTTAAGATGGATGGATATATGAAATACATCTAGTCAATATGGAACTTGCAGACAAAAGATAAACATGAAGTCTGTAATGCTGTTATGAATGTGAGGTAAAAGAATAGGCAACTAGAATAATATGAATTATCAAAATCAAAAGCTGACAAAATACATAGGACCTTGGACAGCTAGTGGTTACATCAACCATATTTTAGTACCACGACATGGCACCTCAAAGGTGTAAAAGACAAATACGTGAGCTACAATTGTCATGACTCAAGCTAAAGGGACTGAATAATTAATGTTAATCATAATGTTAACTGGAGGCAATTGGTTAAAAAAGGAAAATATAAATTACTTCAAGAAGAAGAAAAAAAATAGGGCATTTGGAGCAATAGACACCTGATCCAAAAATGGTTGCCATGGAAAGCAAAAAGGCATTTCGGTAATATCAAAATTGGTAAAGCCGAATTCAATGATGTGAAGCAAAGCATATTATAGTTTACAAGGGAATAATTACAGCTTCAGCAATTCTAATCAAGAAAAGGGGTGGAAAAGCAACAATATCCTCGAGATACAAAAATTTGTTCAACTTTATTTAGAACTTACTACAGTCATTCATTGAATAAATCCAAAGAAAAACTAAAACACATATCAAAACTCAATTGAGCCTGATGAATAACAAGTCAAGGGAAAGAACTTCGTTTATGGAGATAAAAAGAAAGAAAAAGAAGAAGAGAGGAAGAAGAATAGGATCCATGAATGATAGGCAAGAATGTCCTGATTGTGAACATTGACTACTAGGCATGTCAAATCATGTTAGCATATTTGGAGTATCATCAATGTGCTCATGTATTTTTTATTTATTTTTTGATATCACAATCACCAGTCAATGATTGTAAGTTGGACTTAGCCACGAAAATGGGGGTCTGAATGAGACAGCATGTAATTGAAACAAATTATGTACGTCAACCCTTTAATACTTTTATTTTTGAGAACTATGTCTAATTTTCATATTCACGAAGCTAAACAGTATACCATGATCGGAATGGTGACTGAGAGAAATCAAGTTACTGCACAGAAGGTGGAGGGTCCAAGTCCCACCGAAGTTGTTTCTTAAAATAATATAGGTTGTGGTAACATTCTAGATTAGTAACTCAGAAAGCAAAGGAAGAAGAAAAAGAACAGGAAAGCCAAGTATCTTGCCTGTCTGACCATAGGCAAAGCAGGTTGCTTTTGTTCGTTGAAAAAGTATTGGGATTATAGGCTCCACGGTCTCCGAGTATACCTAGAGCAACAAAGAAAGAGGCTAAGTAGTCCATAAAATCCTCAAACAGATATTTAATGGCAGATAACCACATCTGACATGTACTCACTTCGTCATTGGAAACTTCCTCATTCAGCACAGCATCATAAAAAAATTCATGTCTTTCAACATATTCAGTCAAATCCACCTGCAAGAGGTAGTAAATTAGCTACTCCAGAAGAAGACACTTAGTACATCACATGTAGTCCATGTATTCCAGATATGCATGAAGAGTTGTAATCTGAGAACAAATAAGATAATAATTAATAACTAAAGAAGTAGACAAGGTGAGGTAAGATACACACACACACATATATATGGAAATTAGATCATCACTGTCCCAAGTAAAAAAAATAAGAAAAAACAATAAAACCCATAGAGATATAGTTTAAATTAAGTTGATCGCATGTTACTCATCACATTTTGTCCAGTTTCTGTAGTTCTATTAATCATCTTAATCATTCAGGATTTACAACATGTCTTCCTCCCATTGTTTTCTTCTTTCACAACTATCTTCATAAACATGGAGACATGCAAGTAATAGCAACCTAAATAACATAACAGATTTTATGAACTTATTTTCCACACAAATTTGCAGAACTTGCAAGCAGAAATAAAATTGGAGAGCATGTATCTTTATGTGAGTTGGAAGAACTGCCAGACATTTCATTTAATAGAGGTCCAGTAGAAAAAGGCAAGAAAATTATCTTATACAGCCCTAAGTAACTAATATGTTACCTATTCAAAAAGCAAAGATAGAACTGTCAAACTGATGTAACCATTAAACAGATTCAAATACTGAGTAACCACATGAGTAGGCTCTACCCAATGATACTTAGAAGGAAAGCAGTAAATGAGCTCGAAAAGGTTTTAGCAGAAAATACTTCATTTAAGAAATGTATATCAACATAATTTTTTGGGGGATTCTAACGCATCAATTGTGCTATATGAGCATGAAAAGTTTTGCACGAAGCTTAAAAAGAAATTTTTAACTCGGTGCAATTAAATACAGGTCAATCTAGAAAAGGTAAACCAACTCCACCAATTCCCTATTATCACATTGACCTTTTCATGCAAGAATTCAGCCTAACTGAAACACAGTTGAACTTTATTCCAACTTATTTATGAGCCACTTCCATCCTTTCGGAAAAGAAATGACTTGAGTTTGGGACAAGAAGCTCATCTGCACAACCAAGAAACATTTAACAACTTGCTCAAGAATACCATACATCCTTCACATAGTTTCATGCATTGGAGGCCATCACCTCTCAAGGCTAATCCAAGCGTCAAAAAAAATTCCTTATTTGCATCATTCACTCGTCAATATAAAAAGATCATGTTTGGCAAATTATAATCAACTAATATGAACAGCAACAACCAACATTAATGGCATAGTAATTCCAGAAGCAATGAGAATAATAAGAGCTCCATCATAGTGATAGTGATGAAATATGAAGTAATTTAAAGTAATAGGAAGACCTAAAGACTAAAGTAGCTTTTTCTACAATTTTTAACGCTCCATGGAAGACTGGAAAATCATAACATGAGGCTAATGTCCCAGCTTAATAAAACATCAATAACAACCTTTGTTAAAATTAGCTAATTATCAAGAGCTCACCTTGAATTTTGTTTCATGAACAGTGAGTGAATTTGTATTTGGATCTATGATTATAATGTCTTCCTCTGTCTTTGCTATTTCCTTTTTATTAAGGGGTCTCTTACGAACCTGTATGCAAAATATACACTAGCATTTAGTATTAACGAATAGAAATTAAACAAAGGGAATTGTTATTTCCACAAGTAAAAATTGATATTTCCACAAGGTATCTCTCACATAAGTGTGGGACCCATTTACTATTTATGTGAGAGGGACCTTGTGGAACTATCACATTTTTTTGTGGAAATATCAATTCCCTAAACAAAAATACAAAATAAGCATTTGGAACCATTAAATACAGTTCTTCTACACAAGCCTCAGCGGATTGGAGTTGATGAAAACTAAATTTCCAATAGAAATTCCACTACTTTATTTCTATTAGTTGTCCAATAACCAAATATGCAACTAACCAAACTTGAAAATTTTGTTGGTATTGCAATAAAATTGGGTGAATAGGGTAAAACCTTAAGCAACACTGCAATTGAAAGTATATATAATAAGAAAGAGGCATACCACAACTTTGATCTTAGCAACATTACTAGCTCTCTCTTTATCTGCAGAGAAGTTCTTATCTGGCATACCACGCGAACTATGTGTAGGCTTAGCAGAAATATGCAGCTGGGCATCATCAAAACGTCTTCCATGGACAGGTTGATTAACTGTGGATCCTATGTCTATGTTATGAACCTGCATATAACAAACAATGATGCTAAAATTTGATGGCACAGATTCTCCCTTACTTTAAATTAACTCAACATCCATATAAAAGAATTCACATTTATGTAAAATATGCCAAATTAGGACATGTAAGTGAGGATCCAATATATAAGGTTTAGTCCCTCACGCCCAACTAAGGCCTAGAAAAGTAATACAAGGGCTAAAGCTAGTGATGAAATCTAGTTGATTCAACAAAAGATAGTCTAATAAGTCATCAATCATTGACAGTTGGGATTTTCAGGAAGGATTATTTCCAATCTAAAAGGAACATTTCAAATCTGTTTGTCACCCATTCTGTAAGGAACTCATCTTTCTTACAAAAGCAGATTTATAGAAAACTCTGCTGTCAAAAGCAAAATAAGCAATTGGTGCATCCCAAAGCCATAGAACTTCGAAAGGCAACAACTTTTTGAGTTCATTTAAAACTTGAAAAAGGTCAAAACTTATTGATCAATAAAATGATGAGACTCATACTGAAGAAAACCCCTCAAATGGCAAAGCAAAAATATCATTGTATACAGTAGTTTTCAAGAATATGTCACACTTTTGCAATTTAAGTTTACAAAAACTGCATTATATTTGTTGGCGCAGCAAAAGCTTAATAGTAAGTTAGTAACTACATTTTTTAGGAAATTCTATCATATGTTTTATATATGTTAATTTACAAGGGGACTCAGAAATTGAAATTGCTATTGTAAGTGATGCAGTAATAAAATTACATTCTTTGCCTATGAGTTATAGATAGCAAGAAGACAGACCTCAGATAAGAGCTCAGTATCAACAGAATTTAGGTCAAATAACCCAGGACTAAGCTCATTGGGCGACACAAGCCCGCTGCTGCCATACAATCTCATGCTGGACGAGCGCGAAAGCGACAGCAGAGTCGAAGAACCCTGATTTCCTCCTCCTATCATACCACCCCTCTGCACATTTCTGCTCAATCTCGAATCCTGACCGCCGCCATTATTGCCGTGTAACCCATAATCCTGAAATCATTTTTAACCCACAAACCTGATTACCATAAAGAATTCATTTTCACTAGTAAAACAATTGTCATCCCTCTATATCGTATAATCATTTATACTGTATGCACACACGTACTTTAAGACTGTACACACACAAACACACACATGCACAGTTCGGAATTATGATCAATCTTGAAATTCGTTAATAGCAGAAATCCATAACTGGTGAATTTCATATAATCCCCAAAGAATGAATCTTTTGACTTATGAATCAATTTGTACCTATGTAAACATATTTTTACACAAACACATTCTAATTGAAAACAAAAACAAAAGAAATGTGAACCTGGGATTGAAGCCATTTGTTGTTCTTGTTAAAAGCAGCACCTTCAAGGAAGTTATCGGAGTACTGACGCTGGTGGTAACCGGTGGAGCCTGATCTTTGCATCATTTGCCGACCAACAACATTCATCTTTCTCTCTCCTCAACCTTCTACTTAATTATGTATGTAAAACTGTTCAGGAGAAGGGTTTGGTTTTGATTTTGATTTTCTGTTATAAGAAGTGATTAAACAATCTAACTCAGAAATCTTAGTCAAGAAAATTGAATAAACATCTCTGCCGGCCGTACACAAAAGAAAAAAGAGCTTGGCAAAACAAACAGAAGGGGTTCTTTTCGAGAGAGAGAAAGAGATTCGGTGGACTGACGTGAGTAGATTTTAGAGCGAGAGAGAGGGGAAGGTGTAATGGAGATTATGAAGAAAATAAATGATTTTCAAAACTTTTGAAAAGAAAGAGGGCATAAATGTTGGCACGTATTTTATTACTACTACTTATTTATTGTAATTTAGTTGGATTACTACTTCCGTATTTGGGTGACAGACAGATAAAAAGATTCGGGTCTCGTGTTTTACAGATGAAAATTTATTGCCTAGTTAGTAATTACATGATTAGTCATGGCTACACTTTTATTTTTTTTAAATTTAAATAATAAAAATATTCTCAAATTAAATTACGACGTCATTCGCTCGCTACACGCTCTCCCTCAATAGACACAAATAATTATCTTTCTAGAGTTGAGTATTATTTATATATATATTTTATATTTTCATATTATTTTTTCTTATATAAAGATTTAACACGCCTTTCTTTATGTGGGATTATGAGGGAGAATTATGTAAAATATCAGTATTATGCATATAATTAACTATTTAAATAAATTATGTCATTATATCTAGTCGCTTTTTCTGATGATACCCTTTTTATCTCTTACAATACCAAATTTTTGTTAGGTAAAAAACAAAAGAATTTTATTTCGGAGAGTTTGCCAAAATTTTGTTAGTAGTATAACTTGTAGAAAATAATTATAATCAGATTCTACTTTAAATAAGTGATTTGAGTCTGCTTGGATTAATTTTTTACAATCTTATTGTGATAATTTGGTATTAAATTTCTAAATAAGTTTATTATTAATGTATTTAATATTTACGGTATAATTATTAAATCTGATTGTGATAATCTTGTATTAAAGTGAACAACGCCTACAGCTTATTCTATAGTGGAGTACAAGATTTTGCCTAAGAGTATATGAATGTTTTATTATATTTTTCCAAACTCTATACATGGTACAATTACTAGGGAACTGTTATTCTCCAAAATAAAAATAATAATTTCACATTTTTTTTCTCATATTAAATAATAAAAATAAAATGCTTTTGTTACTAAAATATGGTACATGAAAATCACAACCATTTTCTAAAGATACTTAAGGTGGAATCATCTAAAAATATGAACTCGATTTTTAAAATTAAAAAATCTCAAATAATTTTAAAAATTAGTATTGACTATGTTAGGTCAAATAATATTTTTAATTAATTTATCCAATAAATAAAATAAATACTCTAACATTACATTCTCCATTTCAAAATAAGAGTTCAGATATTAATATAAAAAATTGTGTTTCATAAGAAAAGTCATTTTTTTTATATTAATAATAGTATAATCTTAGAAGATATAATGTGTTTTATATTTTTTGTCCTCCGCTATTAATGAGGGAATAAACCTGTTCGAAGCGGGAAGGATCATTCGGGTGACTAAGTTCTACCGACATGATTTTAACGTAACTGTACTTCCAAGTTCATTGGTGTGGTAGCAGGCAGCTCCTTGAGCACTAACTAATGATTCTTGGATTTAAATAGGAGAATGATATTTCATGTGTATAATTCAAAGCAAGTAACAAATGAGGTGAAATGATTAAAAGAAATAAAATAAAATAAAAAATATTTATTTTGAAAGTAACAATCCAAAATAACTTTATTATTTAGAAAAAAATGAGCACAAAAAAAAAAGGACACAGTGAAATACACATGGCCATACCCACACACACATGTGCTTGTTTGCATGCATTTTAGTATCGTTTTGCAGGTAACACTGCAAGATGTCATTTTTCGTATTTGTTGGCACCTACAATTAGGGCTGAAATCGAAATTGAACTTGAAACTACACTAAAAATTGATTATATTGTATCAATTGAGCTGCATTAATGATTTTAATGTATGTGACAACGTTAAAATAGTTAAAAAATTACATATGCAATTTGGATGTAATTTTGAGAGACTCCTGCACCCCGCTCAAATGGCACCACACCGCTCTTATATAGTATAGATATATAATTTTTTATTTAGAATATATATGACGTATGCATTTTAGATTATAATATCTCATCTTTATATTGGTGTAGTTATGTTTGTGATGCACTCTTGCCAATGGTATAGGTTCCATTTGATATTACTTATTATTTCAATATGATCTCTTAATTTTGTATATCAATTTATTATTCATAAGATCTCTTCTCTCATTCAGTTTTTCTTTTATTTGTAAAATAGTTTAGTATTTAAATTGTTTTTGTTGTTCCGTTCCCCATAGAATTACATAGTAATATTTGAAAATACATATATATATATATATATGAACATTTTTCATTCTTTTATGCATTTATAATGGCACATAATAATATTGGCACTTGAATGTTCCAATGCACTTTATTTTCAATTATCTATATGTAAGTTGCACTTTGTTTCATTTCTAGGATGATTTAATAAAAACTTGAGTTTGTTGAGGAATCCTAATTCCTAAAAATATATTAGAAAATTTTAATTATGTTATGCACTTTTAAACTTTTTGCTTTTTGTTAGAAATATTTTTAGTTGAATTGCAATGGCTTAAACAATATTGAAACATTCATGAGTAACAGATTTCAAACCTAAAACTTATCACTTGGCATTATTGTGTTAATGTCATGTATGATTTTTTATACATAAAGATGAATTTGATGTATGTAATATTATTGTTGATTATGCTAATTGATTTTGGAATTAAAATCGAATTAAATGAAACTGTACTGTAAGCTTCAAAATCGCAACACACTATTTACGAGTAATGTCATGTAAGGTTTTAGAATTATCAAACCACATTCAAGATATTTCATATGCGACTTGGACTTTCAACTGCACCAAACTGTAACATGCTCTATGCTACTTACGATACCGTCATGAATAATGCTAAGAGTTTCAAAATTTTGATCTCAAATGACATAAAATTGAAAATTTTAATGATAATTAATAGCATAACCAATTATATGGGATCTACTCAATTAAAATAATAATGACACATCATTTAACACTAAAAATTTGAAAACTTTAATATTATCCTATTGTTAATTAATTAATGTCTCAGTTATTATTTATTTGAAATAGTTTTATTTAACAAAATACAACTAAAATAACCAAAAAGAAGGTAGGTGACCACATAAATGTATAATTATTTGCACAACTTATGTATAGTACGGGCGCACTATGTTTTTTTGTCCCGTTTGCAATGTAAAGAAGTCAAAGCTCATTTTCATTCTTTTGTATATCTGGTGGACTGCAAGTTACTGCTTCCTTGTTGCTTCTCACGTCCTTCGTTTGGTTGCCAACTTTAGTGATGTCTCCTTTGATTGATTGAAGTTTAAACATACTCATGACATAACAAATCATTGCATAATGACCACCCTAATTGGCTATCTAAAAATGGACAACCCTACTTGATATACATATGCTACATGATAATATTTATAGATTTTCTTAATACGTAACCTTAATGCATACACTAAACGTGGAAAATAATGTATAATATTATTTATTTATATAGGCGCACTGAATTCAATGTATAAAAAAATAATATATTAGTGGACTCCATGTATTGAATTCAGTACAACTATACAAAAAAATAATTTTTAGGGGGTCTCATATCTTATTTTTCGCACTTTTTAGAGCACACATTAAGAGGACCCAATATTTATAAAAAAAAAAATAAAGATAACTCAGAAGAAAACTAGCTTAAAAAAGGCCATCCTATCTTTCGATAATAATATAAAACAAATTACTATTCTTCCTACACTCATTCATCACTTTAATTATTTAATACCAAATAATTTATTCATTATTATTATTAAAAAATAAGATGACTTTTCTTCTTCTTACTATCAGGGGCAGAATCAAAAAATTCACTTAAACTAGACTGACCAAAGCTACTGTCTGCGGAGCAGTGAATCTCAAAATCATTTCAAATATTTCAGTACTTATAAGCACTTTTTAAGATCAGACTACAGCCTGCGGTGGACTCCTGGCTCTGCTCTTCTTGTTGTCTAATTTTCTTGTAAGGCATGAACATCTTATATTTTTAAGAAAGCAATTATGAGATTTTATTTGACTTTATTTTTTATAAGCATTATGTAGTGTCTAATTCAATCTTACATATATAATTGTTGTATTTGTTTAAATTGTAGTTTGTTTTATAGTTATTACACGTAATAGAATAAAGGGCAAAAGTGGAATATGATAAATAACTAAATTTATATTTCATTTATTAAGGGTAAATTAGTCACTTAATTAAATTTGGGTGTGCAACTAGTAATGTTAAGTGTGCATATATCACCGCTCTAAATTTAATAATATCATTAGTATTACTGAAAAACAAATACAATTTTTTCTAAACACAAAAATGAGAAATTAAAATCTTTTTTTTTTCTCATTAGAATTTAGAGCTCAACCATCAATTTTTGCAATGTTAAGATTTATTTCTAAATACTCCCTCCATTCTAAAATTAGCGATAATCTTTTTAGTTCCGTTTTAAAATTAAAGATTCATTTTTTATATTAAAATTTAAAAATAAAATAAATTTTTTAACATGTCAGAAAATAGTATATAAACTGTGCCATCACTAATTCAAATAGCAAGACTCACTTAGTATATTTTTTCAGTTAACCGTACATGAAATTACTATTTTAGCAAATATTAAAGATATATTTTTAAAAATTAAATTTTTCTTAGAAAATATTTTTAAAAATATATATCTAATTTTGAAAATAGAAACAAAATACTTCCAAAACAATTCCTAGTTGCGAAAATTCGTTCTAAAAGGAAAATGATATATCTCCTATTTTTATGTGTCAACTTTTCAGTATATTAAAAAAATAATAACTTTGTATTATAAATACATATGAAATATATCATTGTTTGGATTTATACTATGCCAAGTATTTTGAAAAACAACAAGATAAGGAGACGTTTAGTTGAAAAAGTTTCAAATCTCTTCAATGTACAAAGCCATGGACCCATTTAAAAAGGGTAAACAATAATTAAATATAATAACATAGTGGTAATAAGACAAATGTGATAATTTACTGTTAGAGATATTTTATTTATGGGTCCGCTTAATGTGTGTCCTAAGGGCACACACTAAGCGCGAAAAATAAGAGATGAGACCGCTTTATATTTATGGGTCCTGTGACGCCCCCAAATCTAGGCCCACACAGCCCAAACTTGAGTCGTCAAAAGACTACAACAAAATTATTACAACAAAGCACAACGTACAACAATACAGTGTACAATAATACACAACTAAGTCTTCACTATTATTGCCACACTATTTTACAACACGTGAAGACTAGGACAGCTATTCCTCGGACTCTCACTCCATCCCCCGGCTAGACCCCGTTACGTTCTCATCTCCTGTTGAAAACAATGGAACAAAAGAAAGGGTGAGCTCAAATAGCCCAGTAAGAAATATCATGACTAAGATAATGACGAATAAATTATCATTAGCCTTCAACAGTTGAGTTCTTGATAGAATACAATAGACTACAAGGTTTATATCAAAAACTGTAGTTAAATTCTTAAACAACGTTCAGATCAATAATAGCAGCGGAATGAGCAATCTATTAGAAGAATAATGCAGACTATAATGTCCACTCGCTTCTCTTTTTTTGTAAAAATATCATCAACTTTTATCATCTGAAATACCATTAGTCATGATAATAAAAATTCACAGTTCCTGATCATAATCATGCAGATCAACAGTTCATATTTGCACTACGGGCCAAAGACATTTAATATAACACCAACGGTCATGATTATACCAGATTCAGCCTTTGGTAATAATCATACCAATCAACAGTTCATCTTTGCACTACGGGCCAAAGATATTCAATAAAGCACCAACGGTCATGATTATACCAGATTCAGCCTTTGGTCATAATCATACCAACCAACAGTCCATCTTTGCACTACGGGCCAAAGAGAACATTCACCACGTGCCATAAAAGACACCGAACAGATGTATCGCCTTTAACCTAGTATATCGCCTTTAACCTATCATCTGTTCAACAATTATATCACATCTGTGCCCCCGGCCACAGATATTCACAACAGTTTGATTCTTGATGATTAATACAAATAACAGTGATACAAATGATGAACAGAAGAACAGGATAAACAATAAGTATCAGAAGTTTACTTTGTGCAGATTCAAATAATGTCCAAATTGCCAACATGATGTGGAGTGAAATTTAAAAATGATATTCAAGATCCACAGTTCAGAATAACGGTTACAGTTCAATAGAAAGGTTCACGTAAATAGGAAGGTTCAGTTGAAATAATGAAGTTCAACTATTATGGAACATATAATATTTTCAGGAATTATAGAAGCAATAGTTCCATAATAAGTTTCGATTTAGGAGTATGAAAGAAAATAATATCCCTTACCGTAGCAGGTTTGATTAACAAACGGTGAAGGAAATTAACATCCCTTACCATAGTAAGTTTGAATAATGGAAGATGAAAAAGATGGTATCCCTTATGAGTATAAAGGAAAATGATATCACTTACGAATATGGAATAAAAGTGTCATGGGATAATTCGTGTAGACAAATTATTTCCACACGAGACAAATAAAAAGGGTTATTCACCAACAGGCGATAATCCGCACCGTAAGGTTATTCCCATCAATTTGAATACGAATAGTTATTCACCAAACAGGCGATAATCCGCGCCGTAAGGTTATTCCCATCAATTTGAATACGAAGAGTTATTCACCAAACAGGCGATAATCCGCACCGTAAGGTTATTCTCAAAGATTAATAAGGAATGAATAAAAAAGGTTATTCACCAACAGGCGGTAAACCGCGCCGTAAGGTTATTCCCACAATTTAATACATGGAAGTAAATGGCACAAGAAAGAAACGATATTATTTTCGAGAATCAAAGAATGATAATCCCTTCAAGTAAGAAAGAAAATAATATCCATTTATGATGATGAAAAGAGTGATACCCCTTACCGTAGTAAGTTTAAATAATAGAAGATGAAAGAATATGATATTCCTTACCTTAACACGTGACTGGATATTGATTTAAATGAGGTTGATCAACCTATATATATTTTTAATAAAATTAGTAATTACCACATATAAATTTCAAAGTGTATAATAATTCATATATTATGAACTATCAAAATTATATATATTTAACATAATTTTTGTAGTATAATATAACAACTTTAAAATAGTTTTTAAAATAATATTTCAAAATAAATCTTCCAAAGAAAGCTTTTAAAAATGAATCTTCTTAAAGAAGAGTCTTCTAAAGGAAGATTTATGAATACCGTGAAAAATAGGAATTTATGAAATTACTACTCTTTAATAAAAGACTTACTTGAAAAATTCCTGCACTCCTTTTGGCTTTCAAACTCTCAAAATAACCTTACTATTCTCAGAGAAAACTCATAAAATTCTTATAGAAAAATTCTATGTTTTAGGTGTGATTTTTCTATTCAGCTGAACAAGCTATTTATAGGAGAAAAGAAGTTACTATGCACGGTAGGTGAAATAAAAAATTTTCAGCAGAGGCTGCGCAGCAGCCTCCACCAACTCTTCAGCAATTCTCACATTTCTCACATTTCATGTGGGCCCCACAATGGGTCCCACATGTTTCTTACTATTCACTTACTATTCACTTACTATTCACGTCACTATTCACGTCACTATTCACGTTACTATTTCAAATAGTAAAATTAATTATTTTATTTTTTTATTTATTTATTTATTCTTCCTGTGAGTCCAACATATAAAATAATGTTACCATAATAATGTAAGAAACACGTTACATATTTTTATTAATTTAATAATATAAATTACAGTATATTTGCTACTGTGACAATTATTAGATTCAATAATTTTAAACTACAGTGCACCAACAATTATTGACTCGATGATATGAAATACAGTGTAATGACAATTATTGAATTAATAATGCAAAATACTGTGTAGCAACAATAATTGAATTGATAATATAAAATATTATGCAGTGACAATTATTGATGAAATGATGCGTAACAGTTACGGTGTCAATAATATGAGACACTGTGCAATACCGTGTGCTACTGTAGAGTACCGCATGCTACAGTAAAATACCATAAATTACCGTATGCTACTATTCTTTTATCACCGGTATTTTAACAGTTAACACCGTTGACTATTTTTATTTAAAAAGGTTACTTCTGTCGTTTTCTATATCCGACAAATATTCCGTTGTGGGGTCCACAAATAATTTGTTATTTCGGCGCCGTCGTACGGCCCGAATATTCCCCGACAAAACGAATATTGTCCGTCAAAATAAAATTTGCACATAACATCCTTAACTTTCAATTTCGTCAATTTAACCACTTACTGTTTCATGAAAAATATATATGAAGAAAAATTAAATTTTATATTTCATAAAATTCGGGGTCTTACAACCTCCCCTCCTTATGAAATTTCGTCCCCGAAATTGACGTACCTGGCATTTCGAAGAGGTATGGATACCTAGACTTCATCTCAGATTCTAGCTCCCAGGTCATTTCCTCAATATCTTGGTTCCTCCATAAAACCTTAACTTGAGGTATAACCTTTGAGCGTAAGATCTGCTCCTTCTTATCTAGGATCTTAACAGGTACCTCCTCATACGTTAAATCTTCTGCTATAACGTCTGGTTCTAACTCAATGACGTGGTTTGGGTCCTTCACATATTTACGTAACATAGATATGTGAAAAACGTTATGGATGCGAGACATACTTGGTGGTAGGGCTAGTCTGTAGGCTACGGATCCTACTCGATCGAGGATTTCAAATGGGCCAATAAATCGAGGGTTGAGCTTTCCTTTCTTTCCGAATCTCGTAACTCCTTTCCATGGAGAAACACGTAAGAATACATGATCTCCGACGTTGAATCTCTCATCTCTCCGATGAAGATCGGCATAACTCTTTTGTCGTTCTTGTGCTGTCTGTATTCGTTGTCGGATCATTTGGATCTTTTCGGTCGTCAAGCGTACCAACTCGGGTCCCAACAGTTTTGCTTCTCCTACCTCATTCCAACATACTGGAGAGCGACACTTGCGTCCATATAAAGCCTCGAATGGAGCCATACCTATACTTGCTTGGTAACTGTTGTTGTAGGAAAATTCCACCAATGGAAAGTACTTATCCCAACTTCCTTTGAAATCTAGTACGCAAAGTCTCAAAAGATCTTTGAGGGTTTGGATCGTCCTTTCTGATTGTCCGTCCGTCTGAGGATGGTATGCAAAACTGAATCGTAGCTCAGTGCTCATAGCTTTCTGTAGACTGATCCAAAATCGTGAAGTGAATCTAGGACCTCGATCAGAAACTATGGAAACTGGCATGCCATGCAATCTCATAATCTCATTTATATACATACCGGCAAGACGTTCAAGTGAAAAGTTTTCTCGTATAGGCAAGAAATGAGCGGATTTGGTCAGTATATCTACGATGACCCAAATTGCATCTAAGCCTTGAGAAACTTTGGGTAGACCGTCACGAAGTCCATATTGATGTGTTCCCACTTCCATTCGGGAACCTCAAGTGGTTGTAATGGACCCTTAGGTACTTGATGCTCTGCCTTGACACGTTGACAAGTTAGGCACCTTGAGATAAACTCTGCAATCTCCCTTTTCATATTGTTCCACCAAAATGTATGTCGAAGATCTCGATACATCTTGGTACCTCCTGGGTGGATTGCAAACGGTGTGTTATGTGCCTCCATCATGATTTTATGCTTCAATTCAGGATCGTTAGGAACACAGAGTAGAGAGTTGACTCGAAGTATTCCTTTCTCGTCGATTCTTGCTTCGGGGATGGCACCTTCTTGTACTTTCTTTATCATGTTCATCAGTTCCGGATCGGTAGCTTGAGCAGCTTTAATTTTATCGATTAAAGTCGGTTCTACTCGCACGTGAGCAATTTTCGAGTGGGTCCCTGGTGTCTTTAGCTCTATCTCCATCTTTTGTAAGTCGTACAGAATACGCTTTTGTATTGTCACCAGTGCACTTGTACTCGCATAAGATCTTCTGCTCAAAGCGTCAGCTACAACGTTAGCCTTTCCCGGGTGATACTGGATTATGTGGTCGTAATCCTTCAACAGCTCAAGCCAACGTCGTTGTCGCATGTTCAGTTCCTTCTGGGTGAAGAAATACTTGAGACTTTTATGATCCGTATAGATATCCACCTTTTATCCGTACAAGTAGTGTCTCCAGATCTTCAACGCGAAAACGACTGCTGCCAACTCTAGATCATGAGTAGGATAATTTTTCTCATAATTTTTGAGTTGTCGAGAAGCATAGGCTATAACCTTTCCATGTTGCATAAGGACACATCCTAGACCTTTGCCTGAAGCATCGCTATAACGAATTCTCCTGATCCTGATTGGAATGGTCAGAACAGGAGCTGAAACAAGTCTCCTCTTGAGTTCTTGAAAACTCTTCTCGTATTCCTCGCTCGATATAAGTTTTGTACTAGAATGAATGATACCGATATCTAGTAATTAAACTTTCAACTCTTGGTGTTCTATGGGAGCCATTTGGTATGGGACTTTAGAAATGGGCTTAGTACGGGGTTCAAGATCAATACAGATTTCAAATTCTCGGTTTGGAGGTAAGCCAGGAAGTTCATCAGGAAAAACGTCAGAAAACTCATTAACAACGAAAATATCATTCAAGTTTAACGTATTTTTGTTCAAATCAGTGACATGAGCTAAAAAGGCTTGACATCCGTTTTTCAATAAACGAATGACTTTATGGCTAGAAATAACAGTTATAGATTTCAATGGTTTAGTTGCTTGAATTTGCATGAAAGGTTGATTAGGAATATAAAAACTAATAATCTTATGAAAACAATCAATTTTAGCATGATGGGTAGTCAACCAATCAATTCCTAGAATCACATCAAATTCATGCATCTCCAAAGAAATAAGGTCAACAGGTACTGTGAGGTTGTTGATTTGAACTAGACAAGATTTATAGACAGTAGATGTAATAGGTATTTCTCCCAATGAGGTTTCAACTGATAAGACAAGATTTAAGTTTTCAGAAGTCAAATTTAAACGTTGAGCACATGCAGGTGAGATAAAAGAATGGGTAGAGCTAGTATCTAACAGAGCGTAGAATTCACGAGAATTTATGAATAGCTTACCGGTTATCACCTCATTCGGTTTCTTGACTGTTATCGTCAAATCGAATCCCGAGTACTTCATTCGGATCTTCACGTATTTCAACCATGGGAATACCACTAAATAATTCTCTAACGAACTGTTTCTCGGATTCTTCAACTTCATCAGTAGTAACGTACCAATGATTTCTGTAAGAATAGTATTTTCGATAGACTGCAGTTTCCACGATAATGACTAACTTAACCTGAATTCCTTTAAATTGTAACGCCCAAAAGTATAGAAACATCATTTTTAAATAATCTTGAAACTCATAGCTGGAACACCATAAATCCCAAAGACTAATATGAAAAGTCCATATATTCTGATCCTTTGTTATAGAGCATAACCAGGTGATATGACTCTCCCAATTAGTGAGTAAATTAAAGGCGATAATTTCCGCAAGTTCATTACTTCCTTTAATTGCTTCTAATAATGGATCTGGAACGACTGTAACAGAACTTTCACCTTCATCCTTACTGGATAGAACACGCATAATTTTTGTCTTAGGCAAATGATTCAACTCTGAGTTTGTAAGAAGATTATTCGTCGCCTCTTGTTTTGCAGCTACATTTGTTTCGGTCATTTCATAGTTAACCTCCTGATTTCCAGATGTCATACCTAACTGTTGTCACAAAATAATTGTTAGTTCAAACAAACTGACTCATCACTTCCTGTCCCTATATTCAAATCAACTCATTAGATAATAAAATCTAATTTAGGTAAGACACACTAGTGACTGATTCTAATCGTCTCTCCCCTCCTAGTTCTAACCCCAGATCTCCATTAAAGACCATATCCCTAAGCTCTGATACCAACTGTGACGCCCCCAAATCTAGGCCCACACAGCCCAAACTTGAGTCGTCAAAAGACTACAACAAAATTATTACAACAAAGCACAACGTACAACAATACAGTGTACAATAATACACAACTAAGTCTTCACTATTATTGTCACACTATTTTACAACACGTGAAGACTAGGACAGCTATTCCTCGGACTCTCACTCCATCCCCCGGCTAGACCCCGTTACGTTCTCATCTCCTGTTGAAAACAATGGAACAAAAGAAAGGGTGAGCTCAAATAGCCCAGTAAGAAATATCATGACTAAGATAATGACGAATAAATTATCATTAGCCTTCAACAGTTGAGTTCTTGATAGAATACAATAGACTACAAGGTTTATATCAAAAACTGTAGTTAAATTCTTAAACAACGTTCAGATCAATAATAGCAGCGGAATGAGCAATCTATTAGAAGAATAATGCAGACTATAATGTCCACTCGCTTCTCTTTTTTTGTAAAAATATCATCAACTTTTATCATCTGAAATACCATTAGTCATGATAATAAAAATTCACAGTTCCTGATCATAATCATGCAGATCAACAGTTCATATTTGCACTACGGGCCAAAGACATTTAATATAACACCAACGGTCATGATTATACCAGATTCAGCCTTTGGTAATAATCATACCAATCAACAGTTCATCTTTGCACTACGGGCCAAAGATATTCAATAAAGCACCAACGGTCATGATTATACCAGATTCAGCCTTTGGTCATAATCATACCAACCAACAGTCCATCTTTGCACTACGGGCCAAAGAGAACATTCACCACGTGCCATAAAAGACACCGAACAGATGTATCGCCTTTAACCTAGTATATCGCCTTTAACCTATCATCTGTTCAACAATTATATCACATCTGTGCCCCCGGCCACAGATATTCACAACAGTTTGATTCTTGATGATTAATACAAATAACAGTGATACAAATGATGAACAGAAGAACAGGATAAACAATAAGTATCAGAAGTTTACTTTGTGCAGATTCAAATAATGTCCAAATTGCCAACATGATGTGGAGTGAAATTTAAAAATGATATTCAAGATCCACAGTTCAGAATAACGGTTACAGTTCAATAGAAAGGTTCACGTAAATAGGAAGGTTCAGTTGAAATAATGAAGTTCAACTATTATGGAACATATAATATTTTCAGGAATTATAGAAGCAATAGTTCCATAATAAGTTTCGATTTAGGAGTATGAAAGAAAATAATATCCCTTACCGTAGCAGGTTTGATTAACAAACGGTGAAGGAAATTAACATCCCTTACCATAGTAAGTTTGAATAATGGAAGATGAAAAAGATGGTATCCCTTATGAGTATAAAGGAAAATGATATCACTTACGAATATGGAATAAAAGTGTCATGGGATAATTCGTGTAGACAAATTATTTCCACACGAGACAAATAAAAAGGGTTATTCACCAACAGGCGATAATCCGCACCGTAAGGTTATTCCCATCAATTTGAATACGAATAGTTATTCACCAAACAGGCGATAATCCGCGCCGTAAGGTTATTCCCATCAATTTGAATACGAAGAGTTATTCACCAAACAGGCGATAATCCGCACCGTAAGGTTATTCTCAAAGATTAATAAGGAATGAATAAAAAAGGTTATTCACCAACAGGCGGTAAACCGCGCCGTAAGGTTATTCCCACAATTTAATACATGGAAGTAAATGGCACAAGAAAGAAACGATATTATTTTCGAGAATCAAAGAATGATAATCCCTTCAAGT
The DNA here is from genome assembly GCA_947179155.2 of Hedera helix. Classification (NCBI taxonomy): domain Eukaryota; kingdom Viridiplantae; phylum Streptophyta; class Magnoliopsida; order Apiales; family Araliaceae; genus Hedera; species Hedera helix. The sequence continues at coordinate 42,547,250 of OX359278.1, forward strand.
AAGAAAGAAAATAATATCCATTTATGATGATGAAAAGAGTGATACCCCTTACCGTAGTAAGTTTAAATAATAGAAGATGAAAGAATATGATATTCCTTACCTTAACACGTGACTGGATATTGATTTAAATGAGGTTGATCAACCTATATATATTTTTAATAAAATTAGTAATTACCACATATAAATTTCAAAGTGTATAATAATTCATATATTATGAACTATCAAAATTATATATATTTAACATAATTTTTGTAGTATAATATAACAACTTTAAAATAGTTTTTAAAATAATATTTCAAAATAAATCTTCCAAAGAAAGCTTTTAAAAATGAATCTTCTTAAAGAAGAGTCTTCTAAAGGAAGATTTATGAATACCGTGAAAAATAGGAATTTATGAAATTACTACTCTTTAATAAAAGACTTACTTGAAAAATTCCTGCACTCCTTTTGGCTTTCAAACTCTCAAAATAACCTTACTATTCTCAGAGAAAACTCATAAAATTCTTATAGAAAAATTCTATGTTTTAGGTGTGATTTTTCTATTCAGCTGAACAAGCTATTTATAGGAGAAAAGAAGTTACTATGCACGGTAGGTGAAATAAAAAATTTTCAGCAGAGGCTGCGCAGCAGCCTCCACCAACTCTTCAGCAATTCTCACATTTCTCACATTTCATGTGGGCCCCACAATGGGTCCCACATGTTTCTTACTATTCACTTACTATTCACTTACTATTCACGTCACTATTCACGTTACTATTCACGTCACTATTCACGTTACTATTTCAAATAGTAAAATTAATTATTTTATTTTTTTATTTATTTATTTATTCTTCCTGTGAGTCCAACATATAAAATAATGTTACCATAATAATGTAAGAAACACGTTACATATTTTTATTAATTTAATAATATAAATTACAGTATATTTGCTACTGTGACAATTATTAGATTCAATAATTTTAAACTACAGTGCACCAACAATTATTGACTCGATGATATGAAATACAGTGTAATGACAATTATTGAATTAATAATGCAAAATACTGTGTAGCAACAATAATTGAATTGATAATATAAAATATTATGCAGTGACAATTATTGATGAAATGATGCGTAACAGTTACGGTGTCAATAATATGAGACACTGTGCAATACCGTGTGCTACTGTAGAGTACCGCATGCTACAGTAAAATACCATAAATTACCGTATGCTACTATTCTTTTATCACCGGTATTTTAACAGTTAACACCGTTGACTATTTTTATTTAAAAAGGTTACTTCTGTCGTTTTCTATATCCGACAAATATTCCGTTGTGGGGTCCACAAATAATTTGTTATTTCGGCGCCGTCGTACGGCCCGAATATTCCCCGACAAAACGAATATTCCCCGACAAAACGAATATTGTCCGTCAAAATAAAATTTGCACATAACATCCTTAACTTTCAATTTCGTCAATTTAACCACTTACTGTTTCATGAAAAATATATATGAAGAAAAATTAAATTTTATATTTCATAAAATTCGGGGTCTTACAGGTCCGCTTTATATAGTTGCACTGAATTCAATACATGTGGTCCACTAGTATATTATTTCTTTATACATTAAATTCAGTGCGTCTACATAAACAAATAATATTATACATCGTTTTTCGCGTTTAGTGTGTGCCCTAAGGGCACACATTAAGAAAATCCTTTATTTATTTATTGTGCAAAGTGAGATAATTTAGCCGTTAGAAGAAATCAAAATATTTTAGAATTAACTAATTACGTGAATAATGTAAGACCCCGAATTTTATGAAATATAAAATTTAATTTTTCTTCGTATATATTTTTCTTGAACAGTAAATGGTTAAATTGACAAAATTGAAAGTTAAGGATGTTATGTGCAAATTTTATTTTGTCGGACAATATTCGCTTTGTCGGGGAATATTCGTCTGGTCGGGGAATATTCGTGTCGTACGACGGCGCCGAAATAACAAATTATTGGTGGACCCCACAACGGAATATTTGTCGGATATAGAAAACGACAGAAGTAACTTTTTTAAATAAAAATAGTCAACGGTGTTAACTGTTAAAATGCCGGTAATAAAAGAATAGTAGCATACGGTAATTTATGGTATTTTTCTGTAGCACACGGTATTGCACAGTGTCTCATATTATTGGTCTGATAATTGACACCGTAACTGTTGCACATCATTTCATCAATAATTATCACTGCATAATATTTTATGTTATCAATTCAATAATTGTTGCTACACAGTATTTTGCATTATTGTTACTACACGACATGTTGCATTATTAAACCAATAATTGTCACAGTAACAAATGCATAGTAATTCATATTATTGATCTGATAATCGACACAGTAGTCGTTGCATTATTTTGAATTATCGTTATCACTGTGGTAGAATTATTTTAGTTGTCATATTACTAATTGGTATTTTTGCTTTATTAAAGAAAAAAAAAATTATTATTATTTTTCAAAAATTACTATTCACTACCGGAGTTTACTATTCATTCCCGGAAAAGGTACTATTCACTGACGGAAGTTACTGTTCATCTCGGGAAAGTCACTGTTCATCTGCCGACAGAAGTTACTGTTCATTACTGTTAACTTTTTGAAAATTTTAAAATTACTGTGCAAAGTTACTGTGCAAGTATTGAAAATTTTTAAAACGTTTGCGCAGCCTCGGCTGAAATTTTTTTCAGCCACCTACCACGCATAGTAACTTCTTTTCTCCTATAAATAGCTTGCTCAGCTGAATAGAAAAATCACACCTAAAACATAGAATTTTTCTATAAGAATTTTATGAGTTTTCTCTGAGAATAGTAAGGTTATTTTGAGAGTTTGAAAGCCAAAAGGAGTGCAGGAATTTTTCAAGTAAGTCTTTTATAAAAGAGTAGTAATTTCATAAATTTTTATTTTTCACGGTATTCACAAATCTTCCTTTAGAAGACTCTTCTTTGAGAAGATTCATTTTTAAAAGCTTTCTTTAGAAGATTTATTTTGTAATATTATTTTAAAAACTATTTTAAAGTAGTTATATTATACTACAAAAATTATGTTAAATATATATAATTTTGATAGTTCATATTATACGAATTATCATACACTTTGAAATTTATATGTGGTAATTACTAATTTTATTAAAAATATATAGGTTGATCAACCTCATTTAAATCAATATCCAGTCACGTGTTAAGGTAAGGAATATTATTCTTTTCACACTCTTAAATTTACTGTGGTAAGGAATTTCATTTTCTTTCATACTCTTAAACTTACTACGGTAAGGAATACCATTCATTTCAAACTCTTAAATTTACTGTAGTAAGGAATATTATTCTTTTCACACTCTTAAATTTACTGTGGTAAGGAATATCATCTTCTTTCATATTCTATTATTGAAACTTACTACGGTAAGGGGTATCATTCTTTTCATCATCATAAATGGATATTATTTTCTTTCTTACTTGAAGGGATTATCATTATTTGATTCTCGAAAATAATATCGTTTCTTTCTTGTGTCATTTACTTCCATGTATTAAATTGTGGGAATAACCTTACGGCGCGGTTTACCGCCTGTTGGTGAATAACCTTTTGTATTCATTCCTTATTAATCTTTGAGAATAACCTTACGGTGCGGATTAACGCCTGTTTGGTGAATAACTCTTCATATTCAAATTGATGGGAATAACCTTACGGCGCGGATTATCGCCTGTTGGTGAATAACCCTTTTTATTTGTCTCGTGTGGAAATAATTTGTCTACATGAATTATCACATGACACTTTTATTCCATATTCGTAAGTGATATCATTTTCCTTTATACTCATAAGGGATACCATCTTTTCCATCTTCCATTATTCAAACTTACTATGGTAAGGGATATTAATTCCCTTCACCTTTTGTTAATCAAACCTGCTACGGTAAGGGATATTATTTTCTTTCATACACCTAAATCGAAACTTATTATGGAACTATTGCTTCTATAATTCCTGAAAATATTATATGTTCCATAATAGTTGAATTTCATTATTTCAACTGAACCTTCCTATTTTCTGAACATTTCTATTGAACTGTAATCGTTATTCTGAACTGTGGATCTTGAATATCATTTTTAAATTTCACTCCACATCATGTTGGCAATTTGGACATTATTTGAATCTGCACAAAGTAAACTTCCGATACTTATTGTTTATCCTATTCTTCTGTTCATCATTTGTATCACTGTTATTTGTATTAATCATCAAGAATCAAGCTGTTGTGAATATCTGTGGCCGGGGGCACAGATGTGATATAATTGTTGAACAGATGATAGGTTAAAGGCGATATACTAGGTTAAAGGCGATACATCTGTTCGGTGTCTTTTATGACACGTGATGAATGTTCTCTTTGGCCCGTAGTGCAAAGATGAACTGTTTGTTGGTATGATTATGACCAAAGGCTGAATCTGGTATAATCATGACCGTTGGTGCTTTATTGAATATCTTTGGCCCGTAGTGCAAAGATGAACTGTTGATTTGCATGATTATGACCAGGAACTGTGAATTTTTATTATCATGACTAATGGTATTTCAGATGATAAAAGTTGATGATGTTTTTACTAAAAAGAGAAGCGAGTGGACATTATGGTCTGCATTATTCTTCTAATAGATTGCTCATTCTGCTGCTATTATTGATCTGAACGTTGTTTAAGAATTTAACTACAGTTTTTGTTATAAACCTTGTAGTCTATTGTATTCTATCAAGAACTCAACTGTTGAAGGCTAATGATAATTTATTCGTCATTATCTTAGTCATGATATTTCTTACTGGGCTATTTGAGCTCACCCTTTCTTTTGTTCCATTGTTTTTCAACAGGAAATGAAAACGTAACAGGGTCTAGCCGGGGGATGGAGTGAGAGTCCGAGGAATAGCTGTCGTAGTCTACACGTGTTGTAAAATAGTGTGACAATAATAGTGAAGACTTAGTTATGTATTATTATACACTGTATTGTTGTACGTTGTGCTTTGTTGTAATAATTTTGTTGTAGTCTTTTGACGACTCAAGTTTGGGCTGTGTGGGCTCAGATTTGGGGGCGTCACAAATAACGTAAGTTCCTCTATATTCTTTTTAACTTCCGGTTCCTTTTTCGAGATTTTCCCTAAGTTATAAGATAAAATAGATCAATAAAATTGAATTATAATACAATAGGTTATTAAAATAAATAAAAATTAGTGATAATATTGTATAGGACTCGATCTTAAGCAACAAAATCACAAGAATATTTTAACATAAGCTGGGTATTCTTTATAATATTATATATTTTCAGTTTAAGTTCTAGAACGGAAATAAGATAGTATAATTATTTATTATTTTTTTATTTTTTTTATTTTTACATCAATGGTAGGTATGCACAGTAGGCTAGCTTGGTGTGAGTTTAGCAAATTTTGGCCGCTGATCAGGGTAGGTCTTGACTTTTGAGTCTATGTGTCAGGTTTCTCAACAAAACTATGGACTGTTAAGAATTGCGGGCTAGGCCAGACAGGCTTTACATGGCTCCTTTGATTCTTGATACTTATTTTAAAAAAAATACTTTTAATAAACTATGTAATAATAGAATAGTAAATATTATATTATCAACCATAAACTCAATGCTACTAAGAATTTTTTTTCTTTTAATATACTATATGTGTATTGAATATATCCCACCTAAACATACTTTTAGTAGGCCGCTCTAGGCCTACGGGTTAGTTAGGCCAGACTTTTACGTTTAAATAGCAGCTTGTTGAAAGCTTGCAAGCTGGGATGGACCAGCTCAGACCTTGACCAAGCTGCCTTTTGACCAAACCGGACTCAGGCATGGCCATGTTAGTTTGTGGACTGTAAACTTTTTATGCATGTCTAATCAAAGGATAAGCAAGACGTGATAACCATATGAGGATGTTAGCCACCGAATAATATGCTCATGAATCTAACTACTACCTGTACGGAAATATGGGTGAAGGTTCTAAGAGTAATTATTCAGGGTTTCGGGGTAGGGTCAAAAGATGTATATCTCATATGAAATTTGCCTAACACTCTGTTTTTGAGTTTTGAACGAAAAATAAAAGAATATAAAATTTAAATTAGAAAAGAAAAGAAAAAATAAAAAACTTAAAGTTTTCTTTTGTGTTTTTTCTGAGTTTTTAATAGAAAATAATAGAAAATTTTTAAAAATTCTTTTTCTTATGTTTCTGAATTTTAATGAAAAAATATATATAACTTTTACAAATTTTTCCTTATAATTATAATTATAACCATTGAACTATGAATCAAAAATATGCAAGATAAAATTTAATCAAAGAAAATATTCCATAATCAAATACAAATATCCAAATAAATGTTAAATAAAAATTAATTCTACAAAGTCATTGTCATACCGTATCCAAAAGTCATCAAATATTATAAAATGTCGTCGAATCATAAAATCTCAAAATTTACTCTCTTGATTATCCATCTATTTAATCAATAAAATTGACTGAATTTCAAAGTTAAATACACAACAACAAATAGAAACTAAACAATAATAATATAAATTTAACATAAAAAGTCCATGATTTCTTTTCAACTGTACTAGTAAAAATTAACATAAAAAAAGAAGAAGATAAATTTGCTCTACTTTGCCTCTTTCTTTTTTTCTTTGTGTCTAATTATTGGTGCAATAGTATCAATATCCACTTTTAAATGAATTACATAAATTTGAGTTCAAAAATATCCAATTTTAAATGAATTACATAAATTTGAGTTCAACAATATTTGACTTTAAAAAGTTAAATTTGATACTGTATTTTGAATCGAGGGAGTATATGTTATTTAATATACTTGAGTATATAACATTGTTTTTTAGACCATGATATATAAAAATATTACCAAAGTGACATTGTGTTGGTGACAAATTCCATACATATCAATTACAACGGGTTGGCCTCATCCATCAGTGTAACACTACCGCAGTTATAGAACCTTGAAAATAGGTAACACGAAATCAGAAAATTAGAAATTAAGAAATAGATGTCAAAAGAAGACTAGCTCATAGAATTAACACAAGCCAACATGATATTTTGAAATCTCAACTTTTGTACTTGAACCTGCCATAATATCACGTCTTCAGGGCTGAGGGTGACTGAGAATTTTTTTTTGAAGGGACGAGTTATAATTTAAAATTTATTATATTAAAAATTAAAAATAATATAAGAATTATAAAAATATTATTTATTTTATTTTATTTTTATACTTAAATTTGATTAATTTTAGTAAAAAAACGATTAATTTTTTTATCAATTTTTTCTTTTTTATTTATTAAAAAATTCAAAATTAAAAAAATTGGACAAAAAACTTAATTTTTTTTTGTGTCCATTTAAAAACTTAGAAATAGAAAGTAAATGTCATATATGAGAGCTGCTGGGAACAGTGAATAATTTTTCCTCCAGGAAGGAAGGGCGGTAACTTATTAGCTTAAACTGGTGCTGCCTCTCTTTCTCTCTCTCAAATTGGGGCAAAAAACGCAGCAGAGAGATAGCAATAGGGTTTTGATAATATGGCGTTGATGTGCTCAAATATCCGTCTTCTTCTCATCTCACCTCCAATTTCGAAATCAGCAGCTGCATCTATGCCATCCACATCATCATCGTCATCTACATCTCCAATCTCCTTTTTCGTGCCCCGCCGGACGGCTAATGGAAGGGTAAGGATGCAGAGGCCGGCGGCCATGCTTCGTATGGGTCCCGAGGAAGAAAAATTGACTCGCCGCAACCCTCTTGATTTCCCAATCGTATGCTCCCTTTTCCCTTCCCTCCCTTTAAATCTCTCTGTTTGTATATCTATAATTTTTCCCCTTTTGTATATTTGATGCTTTTATTCCTTACAAAATTGAGTTTCTGAACTATTAATTTCAGAAAGTTTGCATCTTTTTATGGCTTTTCGTGTCTTTGTTAAGCTAATTGCCTGTTCCTTCCTCAAAATTGTATGAAACAATACGGTGATACAGTGTTTGTGTCTTGTTTGCTTTTTTAAACTATTTAACTCGGATGGAAGAATATAATAAATACAAGAATAGAGTAACATGAATCCTTGTGTGGAAATGAAACTGGTAGAATATCAAAGGAAAAAGGAAAACCCAGCATACAAGAACATCCCTATGAATTATCATCACTTGAAATATCTCTTATTTACAGTGTATACACCTAGACCTGTCTCACAAAAATGCATGAAAGGAAAAAGGACCTCTTAAGTAAATAAATAGGGAAATATTGGTGTGTATTTTTGTCTAAATGCTTAAAAAGTTGCCAAATCACCACAACTTCATTTGGCTCATATACCAGCAATGGCCCTGAAAAATTGTAAGAAGAAAACATTATATGGAGACAGGCTTCCAACCATCCTTGCATCGTATAACAAATTTCAAACTGCAGTATAGTAACAAAGGATGAATGTGAGCATAATTACTTACCTTCTTGCACATACTACAATTGTCCATATGGGCCATATACAAAGATCTATGATGTATGTGTATTTGCAATAATAGTTTGAGTAGAGCAAATTTACAGACCACAGGAAGCCTGATCTTGGATGGAAGAGAGGAACACTGATTAATGGGGTTGATCAGTGAACATATTTCAGCAGTCTGTCTGTTGCTCAGTTTTCTAAGGGAAAAAAAATCTAGTGAAAGGAAATCCATTGCAGGCAAACATAATGAATGTTGAAAGTATTTAATTTATAAGGTTCATGATACACGATTCATGAACATGTATTCGGTCAAGTTGTGATTAATGAAGTGACTCTGCAAGTGTCTTAGGAGTAGTATAAAAGGCCTTGTACTCTTGTTATTTTAAAATCAAGTGGAGTGAAACATTTATCGAGTGTTCTCCAAATATGTCCACTTCCTCTCTCATTTAATACTTCTCCTTCATTTTCAACAATGAACACTAAGGCTATGTTTGTTTGCAAAAAATATAATTGGGATCAGATTATTTGTACTAATTTAATACTATTTTGGACTATTTTATCCTATGATGGGGGGATTAATAGTTCTATGTACTATTTTTTATCATTTCTAAAATTAATTATGAGGGATTATATAATCTCATGATGAATTTGTGATTAATAGTCTCCCTTATTTTAAGCTATTAAATGTTTTTATGAGATTAATAGTCCAACATTAAAGGATTAATAGTCCCTCGTTAAATGATTAAATAGTGTAAACTAATGTTAAATTAAGACAAATAGTCTAATCCCAAGCATGTTTTTTGCAAACAAACGTAGCCTAGGTGCTTTATGAGGCCAAAGTAGACAGTAAAACTTGTAAAAAAAAAAACACAAAAAGAAACCTCGCCAACTCACAAGTCTTCCCAAAAATCGAATACAATTATTAATCTCTTACTTTGTAAATAACAACAGAATGGAAACCGTAAGAATTTAAAGTGCTAAATTTCCACATACTAATATGACTGACAAAATACTTTTTTGGTCATGCTACTGTTTTCTGGCCTAAGCATTTATTCAAAATTCAGACCTGAGTTGAGAAACAAATGTGTTAAGATGAGGTGAGGTCAGTGTTGTTAAAGGCTTCAAAGTTACCTCTATGCTTGCCTCGCCAAAGGCGAGGACCCTTTAATGAGATAAATGCCTCTTGGGTCAACGGGTCTGATTGATTAAGTTCGTAAAAATAAGCCCGATATACCTGATCACACCTTTAGTCAGTAATAAGAAAAAAACAAAAAATAAGAAGCCCTAACAACCACAAAAGAGTGAAAGAGAAAAAGAGAGAAGAATCCCTAGCAAAGAAGAAAGAGAATAAATACGAACAAAGCAAATGCCTAGCTAAGAATAATTGTCGTTACTTTGATCCGGCTTCTGTGACTATGGAATTCACGAAGCTCTAATTATAAAGAATCCCTAGCAAAGAAGAAAGAGAATAAATACGAACAAAGCAAATGCCTAGCTAAGAATAATTGTCATTACTTTGATCCGGCTTCTGTGACTATGGAATTCATGAAGCTCTAATTATAATATCTAGGTTACCATGGAATTTTTCAGGACTAAAAACTAATGTTCAATGAAAATATGAATGTAATCATGACAATCAAGGGAAGAACAGAGGATGAAGTGAGGTAGGATAAAAGAAAAAGAAGAGAGGGAAAACATAGGAAGCTCTGTTCTTGTGTCGCACAACAATCTGGAGCCCTAGCACTCGTGGTGTAAGAACAGCGGAGGAGAGTTTGAGTACTAGGACCCTCGTTGGTTATTTCGATGGAAACATATGTGATCTTTCTAAAGTTTGTTTGCTGATAATTATCATCTGTAGAGAACTTTGAGGGAGAGTGTTGTCCCTATATCAATGTTGTGTGAGTGCATCTACATGTTGGCAAGATATAAGTGTGGGTTTATGCCAAATCATCGTTCTATTTATGAAATTGGGTTTGATAGAACTTGCCTTCTAAAGTGATGCATACATTTTGGTACACATACTGATGGAATTTAGTTTATAAATTGTGTGTGATATTAATGTATTTTCGTGGATTATTTACTTATAAAAAAGCAGTGTGATATTTCGGTATGTAATTCATAATGCTAAAGATGAGATGGTACTCCAAAACATTAGAAGCATTATGCCCAGTTTTGCTTGAAATGACAAGCTTGAAATATGTGTTCATACAGAAATTGTGAGTTGTGACATGCATCTCTCCTTCACTGGGGATCTAGCCATATAGGTAGCAGTTCACGGTATGATCCCCTGTGCTAAGGATGAGTATGATTCAACGTCGAGTTTGGATGTGAAGAGTTTCAGTATGATGAATTTGCTTTTGGCCTTATTTTTCATGTTCCATTGCTGAAGAAATCTTGTTGGATTGTGATTTGAAGGAACTTGGAGTACTAACCCAAGTATGAGCTTGGGGTGAAAGTTTATACTAGTGCAATTTGCTAGATTCCTGGTTTTAGTGTGCGGGACTGCCTTTTCTTTTTCCTCCTATTAATTTGTTTCGACTTTGCAATTCTTATGTGGCAGGAATGGGAGAGGCCCAAGCCTGGGCGTAGGCCCGATATATTTCCCCAATTTAGCCCAATGAAAACACCCCTGCCGCCGCCAATGCCATATGATCCTCCTGAAGAAGACGAGGAAGAGGAAGAGAAGAAAGAAGAAGAGGAAGATCCTGAGAAAGAAGAGGAAGAAAATCCTCCAGAAAGTCTATGGTTTCCCTTCCGAATGTTATTTTGAAACCGTTGCTTGTGCCAAATTTTGTCCGCTCAAGTTTAGATGAGTTACCTTCTGCTATATTTTGTACAAGGAAAGTGAGTGGTAGGAGGAGGATGCATGCAGCAAATGATTACTGTAAACCTTTTTATGTCTAGCTAAAATGGTTGATGTAGTATTTGAAGTAGTTTTTCATAGAATTCCAAAGTGGTATAACAATCTTGCAAGTAGTCTATATCTTTGGAGATTAAGAGATTGGTCGTCTTCTTGCTTAGTTCATAGCTTTATGGGAAGTAAATAAAGTGGTTCTAACCTTGAGAGACTTAAAATGGGTCTAGTGTAGTGTAACTTAGTCTAGAGAATAAGACCTGTTTTGTTACATCAATATTGTAATGAATTAGGATGTTTTAACAATCTTATCTAATATTCTTATAACTAACGTGTTAAATTAATAAATTTTAATATTTTTAACTTAATTATTATTGTAAGCAAATAATGTTGTATTAATTATAAGATTAAAACAAAAGCTATATATATATATATGTGTGTGTGTGTGTGTGTGTGTGTAGGATGATCATCTGTGACAATTGGTTGTTGTACATAAATTTTATATGAACTCAATGAAATATATACATCAATAAATCTTACAAAGTCCAAAATTTTATATGAACTCAACGAAATATATACATCAATAAATCTTACAAAGTCCGAGCAAGTATAAACCAATTATATTTGGCTTTTTTTTTTATTATGTTGAGCAGAATTTAATAATCTTGATTTTGTCGAGGTTGAATTTCAAAACTTCTTAATTATTCAAATATGGACTTAATTACTGTATCAAAGATAATTGGCATTATTTATTTGGACTTTTGACGCAACAGAGGACATCAAATCCTAATCCGACACGATCTCTTTTGAGAGCTAATTCGATTTAAATTGGAGTAATTTTCAAATGGAGGTTCCTTTTTCATCAAACTTTAAGATGCTTATAACTTTTTTTCCATCTCTATTTGGTTAAATTAATAAACGTATAGTTAAATTAGAGATAAATCCTAGCCATCAGCCCATTCGAAATAATCTCATCACATCATTATCCAACCAATAATTTCTAACCACATTATTCTGGTTAAAAACCTTCTTATGATCCGCAAAATAATTTCCTAATTACCACACCATTCGTGAGAGAGATTGTTCATGTATACAGGTGTAATATAGATTAAGGGTGACTCAAGATAATTTAAGACCTAAAATGATATTTTTAAATGAGACTTTCTATATTTGGTACCTCCTCAATTGACTTTTATGGTCAAATTAACTATTTTTCAAATCAATATATCTTATTATTATTTAATATATATGTAAAAAAACCTATAAACATTATAAATTACATAAAATTTAATAATAATCTCAATGTTTACTTTTTTTGAAAATCTAAATATATATGTTTAATTGTTAATTTTAAAAATGATCAATTTAACTACAAAAGTCAATGGATGATTTTTATTTTGGGACTGAGGGAGTATTAGTATTTTTTATTTAAATGAGACTATTTTTATACTATTCTTTTTTAGGTATCTAATATTTGGATTGGATTATGGGCCCTAAAGAATTGATTGGGCTTATATTTTTATAAGATTTTTTTTACATGAGTTATTTATGGTGTTTAAAAATTTGGGGCCCTCATTTGAAATTGAGCTTAAAACCCAAGTTTTTTTTCTTATGCTATAGGGTCAGTCCTGATATATACGCTACAAAACAAGACTAGAATGGAAGAAGAAACACAAGGGCTTAATGTAATGGAATCATCAAGATTATTAATACTACGTTTGAATTGGATGAATGAAGGTAGGAATAAAATAATTTATTTTTATGGAATGAAAAAAATTGTGTTAGATTCTTCCATTGAAATGGAATGGATCATTCTCATTCTTTATAAATTTATGAATTTTATTCCTTGGAGGAGGGTATAGAATATTAGAATGATTCATTTCAACTGGAATAGAATGAATTACTCTACTCTTTATTTTATTCCTTAAATTCAAACGTAGCATAAGAGATAATCGAAAAAGAAGAAACACCCGGGGCTTATTGTAAGAATAAATGGAGTCAAATAGCCAAAAATTAGAATAACAGTGGATGAAGTGGTGGAAGAGTACGTGGGCTCATTTGGATTCTCTCAATTGTTACATGTGTTCTTTGTTTCAATCCCTTGGATTTTTTATGCCCAAAACACTTTGGTCGCCATTTTCACCGACACTCAGCCGGCAGCAGCTAGGTGATCATGCACTACCACAACCACCACTGCAACATCTACATGCAACGTCGGCGAGGTGGTGTCTACTTCTTCAGTGTGTGCAAGGGCGGATGTATTAGCAGGGCAGCATAGACAATTGCCCCTGCTGATTTTTTTCAAAATAAACTGAGTAAACACATGTAGCATAATTGAAAGCAATATAAGTGCCTTAGATTTAGTTTTTTTTCGTGGTAGAGAGAGACGGTATATTTATAATTTTTAATAAGGGTAATATATAGGAGTAATATTACTGCTCCTTCCAATTTTATTTGTTCTACATTAAAAATATACATCTATTAAAAAAATATCTTCAAATTATCTATCTTAGTTACTCTATTATCATTTTTTTTTATTTTAATTAATCTCACAACTTTTTTTTGAAATAATAAAATAGAGAGAAAAAAAAAAGTGTGTGGTTATGCTTTCAATGTCAAAGTTAATAGTGTTATTTTTTTCAATGTATGTCATATAATTTTTAATAATTTTTTTTTATAAAGTTAATGGGAGTTATAATGAAAAATTAAAGTTAAAACAATATTAAAATAAAAAGAAGACAAATAAATTTAGATAAATTAAAGAAAATTATGATAAATAAAATTGGACGGAAGGAGTAATATTTGGGGACAGTTCGCTCAAATACGTGGTACACTTTTTTTGAATTATCAACGTACTAACATGATTGTAAATGGGCTAAGTAATTTGGATTTGGGCTTCATATTGTTTGCTCGAGGTATATTAATAATGTTTATAATTTAGGGATATTTACATTTTCTAGTATATTTTAAAAAAAAAATTATAATAAAAGTGCATCTAGAAAATATTTACAGAATTAATACATTTTCAATATTTTATTTACAACAAAAGTGCATCTAGATTATTTCATATAAATGTTTCTCTCTCTTCATTAGTCTTTGAATCACCCCGTGGCATCGTGTCCCACTTTTACCATCTTTCCCAGTTGACTGTTACCAAGTTTTAGCTTCTTCTTTTCAACTTACCTTACACTTCATACGTCAGAGTTCGTATTTTTAGAGAGAGAAACAACATCTAGAGAGAAAGTGACAAGAAGACTTTTTAAACAGGCCCATCATCTTCAAAATTCAACCATCAAATCCCACCATTTTTATACATTTCTCCTATTTTTCTATTCTGTTTTGTGTATGTAATAGGACGGGATGAACACGAAGCAGAAGCGATTGCAGAGAGCAAGGCTGGAACGAAAATGCTGCACTGCAACTCATTAGGGCTCTGTTTCTAAGTTTTCTGACGATGCTGCTTTGTTTGGTTAGTGTTATATTCTGATTTGGTTATTAGGTATTGTTATATTCTGATTTGATTACTAGGGCTTTGTTTCTAAGTTTTCAGATGTCGTTGTTTCGTTTGGTTCGTTGTGGTCGTCGCCGCTGCTTCGTTTGGTTATTGTTATATTATGATTTGGTTACTAGGAACTTTTTGACAATATGGAGGTTGACTAATTTTGTTTTGGAAGTCTGCTAATTATGTTTTGGTTACTAGTGCTTATATAGTTAGATACTGTTGATTGGTCTTTGATTTTATTACTAGTAGTTTGACATTGTTAGTTTGTTCATATTGGGTTTTTTGGACTTTTTCTTTTAGAGGTAACCAAATGCGTATTAGTGAGTAACATAACTTCATCACGTTGGTTTCTTATAAATAACTTTTTAAAAATAAAATAATTTTAATATGGTGCAGTTGATAGCCAAACCTTTATATACAGGTAACCATTTTAATTTTTATGGCTAACCAAATAGTCATAAAAAGATTTCAGAACAGGTACTAAGTGTTTCATTTGGACTCAATTTTCTCTCTCTTATTTTGTCTGTCTGAAAGCTTGTAGGTTTTCCGTTGTAATATAATGGCAACAAATACTGCCTTCAACTCTTCCCTTCTACTTCCATTTTTGGCAATAGTCATCCTCGAAACCTTCTACCAATCTTCATCATATAGCGTCGTCGGCCACAGTATCGGAACGATCTCCTCAGGTGGTGAAATTGAGAGTAATAAATTAATTATTTACCTAATTTGATTTGGGTAAAAACAAACATTAATCGCCGTTGTTCATTGTCGGAATAATTTATCTCTTTCCAATTGATCTCTGTAAGGTTTGTTCACTTTCTTTCTCCTCTCTTTTTTAAAATTAAGCTTTGGATTTGATTTGTCCGTTACCTTTTGGTCAAACCTCTCATTTTTTAACTTTTCAATCAACATTTCAACAGACGATGAAAGGAGAGAGGAATTGAGAGGGAGATGAGAGAAAAACAGAAAGAGAAAAGTAGAGTTTATTAATTTCAAGGTTTCTTTATTTATTTGAAACTGAATGATTTGATGTATTTATTGTGTTGCACTCTTTTTAAAATTATTTTATGAATATACTAATTTTATAATTAATTTTTAAATGTTGTATAGTTATGTAAAGAGCCCTATAATTTATGGTTGTTTGTTTGGGTTGATGACCCAAAATTTGAGTGCATTTAAACCAAAGACGAGTTCAATATATTGCTACTTAAAATATGTTAGTTTTCATTGCGAGTCAATTCATGGATTCATATATCTGTAAGTATGATTTGGCGTTTTATATTTCAGTTTTAATTAGGCTTTGTGAACATTTAATTCAACATAAATTGATTTTATTAATTAGTGAGTGCTCTCAGTTGTCACCGTGTTAACTTTTGTGACTATTGGTACATATATTCACTTGGATAGTACTTTAATAATTACTTGTGGCAATTTAATTATGTTTGGGGATTACAAACCTTGGATAAAAATTGTGTAATTAAAGATGGTTTATGAATTTTAACAAAAAAAATCACCATATTTCCGAAGTTTATTTAATTCTAATAATGTTCATATATATTAATATATGGTGATTCCCTTCATATTGTTCATAAATTTCGTGGTCAGTGCATAAATGGATTAATTAATAATATAGACACACACACACACACGTTCAAGAGTTTACAATTTTGTACAATTAAAGATGGTTTAAGAATTTTAACAAAAAAATATACACAATATTTCCCTATTTTACTTAATTCTAATAATGCCCAAATACATTAATACATGGTGAAACCGTTCATATTGTTCATAAATTTTATAGCCATGAATGGATTAATTAATAATATACTCATCTGTTTCTTTTTAATTGATATTTTAGGAGAAAACAGAAAAATAGTAGTGTTATGAACTTGATTCTGAATGCTACAATGATCCTGAATGATGGACTTGAAACTTACATTGAAGATGTAAAAAATAATCCTAAATTTTCTAATGTGAAAGGGATTAGTGAACTTGCTCAAAAGTTGGTTAAGAAGAATAAGACTGATTTGTATCATCGGGTTTATTTGTTGTTGAAATTGGCTTTGATTTTGCCTATTATTACTGCCATAGTGGAGGGAATATTTTCAGCGATAAATATTATTAAAATCATTCCCTGAAACCAAATGACCGATAAATGGTTGAGTGATTGCTTGGTTCCTTACATTAGAAATGATGTATTTGAAACTATTGATAATGAAGTTATCTTATAACATTTTCAAGCTATGGGGTCTAGGAGGATAACACTATAATTTGTAAACATTATTATGATTAATTCAAGTTTTCTTTATTTAACTTTAATAGAAAAATGAGTTAAAATCCGCTCGAGTGTGTGGGTTGGTGGCAGGGAGTTGGGAGTGGGTTGGTGGGAATAAAACCTCGACTATTGCTGAATGGGGTCTAATTTGTGACCGCAAGTTTCTTGCTGAGCTTCCGGCCTCCCGTTTGTTCACTGGTTCTCTCCGTTCTTTTACATTCATAAATTTTTGTGTAATTAGAATTTTGTATTTTTAGTAAAAAAATGTTTCTTAAAAATTAGAGCAATGTTCTACTAAAGATTGACCTTCGTGAAAAGAATTATTGATCGGGGGCATATATTGTGACAGTAGATAAAGGAATTACCGTATTTCACAAGAAGTCTTATTAGCCTCCAAGTCTTCAACTTCCAGCCAAAACAAATACTACTATACATAAGACCTATGCCATGTTCATATATTTTGTTTAATTTTGTATTTTTGATGAAATTTTTATTCTTTAAAATTAGAGTAATAGTTGGCCCATTTATGTTCTCCTTGTATGTCCAGTCGGGTATATAGTGATAGTAGATAAATGAAATACGGTAGCTTAGTGGCATACCAACAACTTTAGCGAGAAAGCTTTGGAATTCAATAGTTTTTGCTAGTTTATCCACACAAAAAAAAGTACGAAGTGATCAACTGGTTCAATTGCAATGCTAACAATCATACGGGAGACTAAAAATGTGAAAATTGTACATTTGAGCTGCAGGGTCTGGTTTTTATGGATGGATAGCAGATGCATTGTTGGGAAGGAAGAAAACGGTGGTCCTCTCGTGCATCGTAGCTTCCGTAACTGCTTTCCTCACCTCCCTCTCACCAAACATATGGATATACGCTCTCTTTAGCTTTGCAAACGGTTTTGCACTATCCGGGATTGGTATTTGCTGCCTTGTACTCTCCACAGAAGGACGCTCAAGTAGGCCAATACGGATTCTTGGTCTTCACGGTTGGGTTCCTCTCTCCTATTGATTGCTTATCCTCCCATTGATTGCTTATCCTTATCCTCCCATTGATTGCTTATCCTGTCACAGCTCGTTGGAGAAACATATGTAAAATTTTGTCCATATTTCCTCTGCCGTATTTGGTATTGATATTAATCCCCCTTGTATCGGAGTCTCCTTGTTGGCCACTTCTCAAGGGAAGAAGCCAAGAAGCACTTGATATACTGCAAAAGTACGCGGGACTTGATGGTAAGAGGGAAGAAGCCAAGAAGCACTTGATATACTGCAAAAGTACGCGGGACTTGATGGTAAGAAGGAGCTGCCTTCACCTCTCTCTCGGAAAGTGCAAATGATGGAAATGCAAAATTGATGAATATTTTTCTGGTCTACTGAATTGGCTGCTAAAAGCAAGATCATGTTCATAATAGCCGGATGTGGAGTAGGGTGTATTTACTACGGAGTCCAACTCAACGCGGGGAATTTAAATTTCGATCTTTACGTAACAGTTGCAATCAACGCGGATGGTATGTTATTTAGCATGAAGCATGCATGAACAATGAACCCAACCTACCCTCATACCTCCATATATGTAAATATATATCTTCCAAAACCACTTAGCTCGATACAAATCCCAAACCAGTAGTATTTCATAAACTCTCACCCCTCCAAAAAAATTTAAAATGTCGTTTTATTTTCAGTTGATATCATTCACAAATGCACAATTTGTCCAAGACCAAAGTCCAAATTGCTACTTCTAAGATTTTGGAAGAAACTAAAAGTAGTAATCTGTAATCCCGACAGAAGATAGATATATTCCGAGTATCGAGATTACGATTGAACTTGTTCTGTAGGCGATTCATTTCTACGAGTTGTTGGTAAGGGTTAAGTTTAGGCGAATCATTTCTACCATTTCTGTTCCTAGATGGTTAACGAAACGGGGAGGATATAACGCATATGACCCAATATATTTAACAAAATGACACGAATTGCAAGAATACCAATATCGCACCAACACCAATACCAACGCCAATAGCTATTAGAAGAAAAAAAAAGGTACTGTATTAACTACTTTGATATGAAAACGTAACAATGAATTTATTATTTTTATAATATTGTCTTTTATTGTATTTTATATATAGATTAAAAATACAGAATAAATATAAATGAGGGAAAGGCTCAGTACACTAAATGATATTCCTTATTGGACCACATCATTAGACTAAATGATATTCCTTACCAGGGTTGCATGCAAATCTTGTTGAACTTTTCATCCTTTTGAGGATGGAGGTCATGTGTTGTGGGTGAAATGAATATTTGCTCTGGGAAATTCGAGTTTGAGAGGGCGGTTGGAATGAAAGAACAGTTACTTGATTTTTTGGTTATGGACAAGAAAAATACACCTCCTCCTGATCAATATTTTTACCGCATCCCGACAATCTTTTAACTGCTCCAATATATTTACCGCATCCCCGACAATCTTTTAACGGCTCCGATGGGGTAGTACGATGACTAAAGATCAATTGATACAATTTATGTTTATTTGGCATGTGGTCTAGAGGCTGTGTATCATATTGATCATTCATCGACATTCAATCATCGACAATGAATATTGACACCAGTTTACTCACTTGAGTTAGTTTGTACTTGATGCCATGATCATTCGTCGACATTGAACCATGTACAGACAGTAGAGGGAAGAGATGGATTAACAAAGAAGCTGCAGTTTGACAATGGGATTAGTCACAACTTTCAAGTTACCATTCCAACACGGAGACAATTCCTCCTCGATCTGAAGCAAAATAAAGTCAGTTAAGTTCAGCAAAAATAAAATCTGAAAGGAAACTTGAAAAAATAAATAAAAAAAATGAGAGGTCAATAAGGAGAGGAATTCAAATGACATTATCCCAAATGTTAAAAAAAATTACAAAGAAAAAAGAATAAAAAGAAGGAAAAAATGGTGAAAAATTGGAAAGTATTAATTATGAAATGAATTAATGAACAAATTACATTTAATTTGATGTACTGTCACTTGCCACAGTCAGTAAAGATCTTTCATGAATAACCATGTTTTCAAATCTTTCCTCAACTTATAGCAAAATCTGTTGACTAGCTTGTGGAGTCGAGGCATACCTCCTTCCTGCACTATTAGCTCCTCTAACTGAACTGAAGTAAATATATAAATTGCAAAACTTCAAGTTAAGGAAAGTCAGCTCTTTGACAAACCAACTTCTTACCCGCGTAGGAGCCTGTATTTAATATGAGGATCTTCAATTTAGGCAGCTTCCCCAGTATCTCCATTGAGTCCTCTTCCAAATTAGTATCCTTCAAGATAAGCATGGTGAGCATTTAGTCTTTTCCAAAAAACCAAATGATAAAAGCAAGTCCTCTGGCTTATGTAGAGTGGCCGTTTCATTCAATAAAAGATCCCGCATTTGTTCCGTACAAGAATCAATACTAAGAAGTCTTAAGCTTGCACCATCATACAAATACTAAAACAAGATAATCTCAGCGTTTTAAAATACTAAAAATGGTGCCACACGCGTGCTATAACGCGGCCCAATCATTGTAACTTATCTTGGTTGGAGGGCCAACATTTTTGGGATCACAATTTGAAAATATGGCTCAACCTTTAGGTTTAGGCCGTGAGAGGTTTTGACCTTTTAAGCCCAAAGACCTAGGCTTAATACCATAGACCCAGAGGGCACATAACTAACCTTATGATCACGATGACTTTGTGAGCCGCCCCTACAAAGACATGGGACGTATCGCGTCCCCAATCACATGGGTATCGCCGCCCTAATCACATTGGTACGTTCCCACACCTACCATGACATTATAGGATAGGTTGAAGGGACGTGCTCCTCTAACAGGTAAATATAAAATGAGAGAAATTAAGACCACGAAGAAAAAGTTAGACACAAGACACTATCCACACACGTGCATTAAATAATTGATACTTCGTCTCTTTTACGATTACTAACACTTGCATCAAAGATATTTCACGGCAGAACAACCCCATATCCTGTCTTGCAGGATCAAAAATAAGGGCGGAGCGCCAATGACTCATTTGAAGGATAGAACATCATCAATATTTTATTTGTACTAAGATTCAAAAAATTAAATTAACATAATTATTTTTATATTATTTTAATGGTCAATGATTCATAATCAGAATTAGCTATGGAGTACTATTAAATAGTTAATCAATCTTATACCTCCAGTTCTTCCATTCAACTGTACAATTTTCAAAAGAAAAATATCATCGTAGACATTATTATTGTGCATATATACAGAAGTTCTCTTACACATCATAATGGTTGGAGTATAGAAACTCCCCACACCATAATAGTTGGTATAGAAAATTCTGGTACGCATCTTAATGGCGTGTATGATAAGCCTTGAAATTCTCTGTATCCATCGTGTGTATTCATAAAGATTTAATTCATTATTTGAATTATGTTTGTCGAATCTGAAAATAAATGGTACGAAGGACAAGATGGGTTGACTATTAAATATTTTATAATTAGCTAGTATTAATAGAACACACTTCGCATGTATAAATTAAAAAAAATTAAATGAATTTTGAAAAAATGAATAATAAAATATTACAGATAAAATAGGAATTGATAAAGGAGTATGAGAAAAAATATAGAAGTTTTTAAAGATAATTGCTCTTATTTTTTAAACGATAAATTTAAAAATAATTTTTTTTACAAAATTGTTTAAACCAATAAATTGTCAACTTTCTCCTCCCGCTCTACCATATAGATAGATTTTTACTATGAATAACTTTTTCTTTATCTATGTACACATTTTATTAAAAGTCTTATTTGAGCATTATATTTAAAAAAATTATTATGTATTACGATAAAATTATGTCAAATAATAATTACAAAATATATTAATATATTTATTTAAAAAGTTTATTATTAATATTTATTTATATAATTAATAATTAAAAAATCGACATTAAATAATTTTTCATGCTTAATAAATATTTCCTACAAATTCTGTTATGCATGAGAATAATGAGTCTCTTCTTTAAAATTTCTTAAAAAATGATGGAAGGTGATCGTTAAAAAATTAAACTTTTATTCTCTTGTCACATCATTATTTATAATGTAATACACAGTCATGTCTCCACATTTGTGGTATACTTTACAATATATGTCTCCACATTTGTGGTATACTTTACAATATATTACACCGTTCCATGACTTATTTTAGTTGATCTTAGTTGTCGATAGGATAGGTGATGTTCCTTTATTATCAGTTTCTCAGTGTGACTAGGTTGTCTTGTCTTTTATTTGCCCATGCATGTTGAAAAGAAAAGAAAAGAAAAGAAAAGAAAAGAAAATTAATTCTGTTGCATATTCTGTCTATCCGATAATTCCGCAGATGATAGTGTCCCACTAACGTTATTCTTAGACTCGATCGATTACCGAATTAGAAAAATTATTGAATAGATAGATTATTGGTTTAATTAATGATCGAACTGTTATTGAATTAATAATGTTATTAATATATAATAAATAATTAAATATATTAATTATTATTATATATTATATATAATATTTAATAAATATATAAAATTAATCAATTTATCTGCACACAAAAAAAGATTAAACCTATTTATATAATATTTACTTTATACAATTCAAATAAATTCTAAATTTATATAAAAAAAGATATTAAATCATGATTATAAATCAAAATTCAAGGCTTAAGAGTGATAAAATCAAACACAAATGAACATAAATATCTCTAAGATACATTCAATCAAATTCAATAAAAATAAATAAATCTATTAGTACAATGTTTAGTTTATACAATTCTAATAAATACTAAATCTATATGAAAAGAAAGATATTAAATCATTATTATAGTTCAAAACTCAATCAAGAATACATTTAATCAAGTGCAAATGTTTAAATTTAAAATTAAAAAAAAAAAAGTGGTAGGGAATAGATAAAACCGGTAATTCGGTGACTGGGTCACTATGTCAACATGTCCGACCGTCGGGTCACTGGGTTTGACCAAAATTAATTTTTTGGTTTGAACCGAAACAAAAAGCCGACTGATTTTAATTTTTTTCGGTCGAACCGACGATTTGATCCGATTTTGATAACCATGACAAGTAATACAACAAGTGAACAAACTACTTTGATAAGGCTTCTATACTTTTTTTTGGGTGCTAATTTAAGAAAAAATTGGCTTTGTTAAGATTAAATTCCCGATTTCGTTTATATTATAAAATAAATATTATCATTCGAACACTATGAGACGAAGATGAGATAAAGTTTGTACTATTATTATCCAATAGAAACTAAGAAAAAAATAATTAATAATCAGATCAGTCTACTTTAAAAAATATAAAAATATTTTTTTGCATTCATGTTACTTTTTCATATGAATGGTAGAAACACTTGCTATAATTTTTGAAGAGGATGTTATAGAAATATTAAATCTTGTTATAAAAATATCACTTGCCATCAAGCCTTTAATTGAAGAGTACTTTAAGTACAAATAAATATTAGTGAGTTAAATAAATGGTGTATTACTTGAGAGTTAAGAATAACAATCACAAAATTATCAAGTTTTGAAGACTTTAAGTACAAATAAATATTAGTGATTTAAATGAATGGTGTATTACTTGAGAGTTCAGAATAACAATCACAAACTTAACAAGTTTTGGGCAATAAGACTTGACTTATCACTTACCCTTATTCTCGCATGTTTAAGTAAACAATTTAACCTAGCTTGTAAGTCTTTTTATTTATTTAAGCATTATGCTTAAAGAATTCCGTTATATATTACGATAAAATTGTGTCGAATAATAATTACGAAACATATTAATATATTTACTCAATTTTTTTTAATTATATTTTTATATAATTGATAATTAAAAAATGGACATGAAATAATTTTCCATGCTTAATAAATATTTCCTGCAAATTCTGTTATGCATGAGAATAATGAGTCTCTTCTTTAAAATTTCTTAAAAATAGATGGAAGGTCGTCGTTAAAAAATTGAACCTTATATTCTCTTGTCACATCATTATTTATACGGCCTAAATATAGATTAATATCCTAAATTTTTAATACTTTTTTATTTTGAGAATTTGTGACGACCCCGAATCCGGGTTTCTCGAACCTCGAATCCGGTTCAACACGAGTACAACCTTTTCCTTATCTTTCGTGAATTTTAACAATATTATAATTGCTAAATAATCATTTATTTACAATTATATAACATCTCCTTCTATTCCAGAATCGCAATCTTTATACATTCCTAGTATGTCTTCATATCATACATGATACGACATTCTATTACAATCAATTTGAGATCATATGTATAATGACTCAATCACACCATCCTATTATCCTTATTCATAAAGGACAACGTCTGAAAAATGATATTCAAATAATCTGTAAATGTTCTCTTAACAATTTAAGTTTGCTAATCTATAGCACAACAAAACATAAACTCTTCATATCTACTTACACAAGTGAATGAATTAGTCTACCGCAAGGTTTTACTACAAAAGCACATATGCTTCAATCTTGATGACTCGTTAGTCAATCTTCATCTTTGCCTCTACCGGAGTAATCGGCTTCCTCAAGCTACTCTGTAATGTTTTGTTTTAAGCAAGGGTGAGCACGACGGCTCAGCAAGTCTAACAGTTTCACATAACACGTAAAAACAGTTCAATCATGCTTCATGCTTCATGCATCTTATGCTTTGCAGTACATACATTTCTCATGCATATCATGCATCGCATTTAATCTATGTTTCATGCCTAGCCTCTATCATGACATATAGTTCAATGCAGAACAATTGTCTTAAATCAACTACCGCATATCAATAGTTCAAATCAACTTATTTCACAAAAGCACATTAACACATCTTTGCACATAACCACGTATGAGCACATCACAGTTTAATAACAAACTTATAAATTATGCACATAATGCAACACGTTCTGAAAAACTTGTCTGGACTTGTATAACCAGCTTACGTTAATCTTTGACGTTCCTTGCACCACCTACACGGTATGTGAGATCAACGGTGCACAATATCAGTCAAAGTTTGACTCAATACTAAATCTTATTTTAAAGATATTTATTTCTTCTTATCATCCCCTTTATTTAATAAGGTTAATTTCATATTTTAGTCTCTCTTTGACTTGACTCAGTGTTTCATATTCAACACCATAAATCTTTTGTTCGAAACTATGCAATTCTGACATTTATTAATGTCACTGCATTAAAACTTGGACCCTATATTTATTTAGGTCGATCCACCAATTAATCACTAATGGACCATACCTTTGGTTTAACTTAATCACATCATTTATCTCGATACTTATCATAATATTACCCACCTTGGATAATATTTTAAATTTTACTATCAATTAGTAATAACTTATAATGTTATTTAATTGTTAAATAACACTTTAAATAATCATTACTATTATTAATTTATTTTTAATAATAGTTTACCTTAATCATTATGATTAATCTTTTAATAATAATTTAATTGCTTGCTAATATTATTACCCTTTAATAATATTTTAATTGACTTCTCATTATTATCAATCATTTTAATAATAATTTAATTATTCATCAATATTATCAATCATTTAATAATATTTGAAATCCTCACGTATCATTAGTAATTATTTAATAACGATTCAACCCTTAACTATTATTACCTAATAGTTAATTACTTGTTAAACAATATTATTAATTCTTTAATAATATTCTAAATCTTTATTTATCATTATTATTTAGTTAATAATGATTTAACTCTTAACTATTATTATTTAATAGTTAATTAAATGCTAAATAATATTATTAATCCTTTAATAATATTTTAAATTAATTACATATCATTATTAATTATTGAATAATGATTTAATTCTTAACTATTATCATTTAATAGTTAGTCAATAATATTATCAATATATTTTAATTACTTAATAATCTTCTTTCGATTAAGTAATAATTTATTCCACTTAATTACCATTTAATTATTATTTAATATGAATTAAATAATAATTAATTAACTAATTATCCGAACTCATTATTTAATATTAATTAAATAATAATTAATTAATTACTTAACCTTACTTATTATTTAATATTAATTAAATAATAAATAATTAGTTTATTAACCTTAATTATCCTTTAATTATTATTTAATATTAATTAAATAATAATTAATTACTTAATTAACCTTACTTATTATTTAATATTAATTAAATAATAAATAATTAGCTTTCTAACTTTAATATTATTTAATTATTATTTAATATTAATTTAAATAATAATTAATTATTTATTTAACTTTACTTATTATTTAAGTACAATTAAATAATAAATAACTAACTTATTCATCTTAACATCCTTTAATTATTATTTAATATTCATTAAATCATAATTAATTAATTACATAACTTCATATATTATTTAATATTTATTAAATAATATTTAATTAGATTATTAGCCTATTTATACACTAATAAATAGCTAATATATAGTGAATCACTCCAATAATTTCAAATTTTATTTTATAACACTTAACTAGCATGCCAATAGGTCAAATATTATTTTTCTGAAATTAAAAATAATTTTTCCATAATTATTAGCAATTTAGTAAGCTTTAATCCACCATTAATTCTAATAAATACCAAATTACAAACAAATTCGGATTTTAAATTTTGATAATTTTTTTTATAAAATTATAAGCATTTTCTATTTTGGAACCAACCCAAGAACCGGCCTAAAAATGCCCGAACCGGCCCTACCTAGAAATCATGAAAAACCGAAAAAAACCGAACCGGCCGGTTTTTTTAAAAAAATAGGCAGATTACTTTTATGCTTTTTCAGACTTGGGGTCTTCGACGGGAACTTGAATAAAATGAAATCCACAAGTCCGATTGAGGCCTATTTGGTATCGATGGATTCGTAACTTCCCGAACTACAATTTTCTGTTATCAAACATCAAATTTGGATTTGTTTTGGTCACGGAAATTGGCTCCAAACCGGACTGTTGTGCACAGCCCTAAAACAATGGGGTGTTTTGGTAGAAAATCCATATCTTGCTCATTTTAAATCGGATTTTAGTCATTCAACTTGGAGAATCTTCATATTTCATGGATCTATCATCCAAAATTGACGGATCATAAATCCGACTTACGGATTGTGAACAGTAATTCCGTGAATGGGCTGCTACGTATTAGATTAATTTGTTTTCGTCGGTAAAAATTTATTCAATGAGTTTGATGAAATTTTTCATCATAAACACATATAAAAACCCATGTTAAACCCATGTAACCCTAGATATACCAATATAGCATGGATCTATCCATTTAGACTTTGAAAATTATATTTCTACCATAGAAATTACATAATACCCAAAGAACAATATCAAGCTAGAAGGTTTTATACCTTTTGTTGATTATCCTCTTTGTTAGAACTTTGAAAAGACTTGGATGATCAATTTTCTTACATAGATAACTTCCTCTTGAGGAGACCTCCATCTTTAAACCTTGCTCCAAGATCATCCAACCATCAATGCTCACAAGATCTAACTTTCTTTTTCTTTTTCTCTAGAGCTTTTCTCTATTTTCTTTCTCTCTAGCTTTTCTAGTAAAAAGACTAACAACCATATCACAAGTGTGGGAAGCACTCTATATATAGCCAAATGCTAATACTTTATTAACTCTCCTAATTCACCAACATAGTCAATTTAGAGCTTAATTGAGATTACTATAGCATGGATTGATTGACAACTTGATTGACATCCATCAAGGTTGCTTGTAAGCAACTTTTGGAGTGTAAAATAAGCAAAATAAAGCCACACTCAACATTTTCATGTGGGGCCCCCTCCAAAATTCGGAATTTGCCAATAAATTACACCAATTTGGCTTTATTTTTATATCCTATATCATTATATAAGTATCAATATATATATATATACCAATGTATATATATTGACCATAACTTTGACTACCATTTGGGCTCCACATTGGATCAATTTAATATTTCTATTGGGCTCGTCAATTAAATTTGTTTGGGCTCAATTTAATTACTACATTGGGCTAATATTAAATACCCTATGTTACATTTAATTAAACAAGCATTGGGCTTGGTTAATTATTACATAAATCCATGTTCAAATTAAATTATATGGACTACTAGGTTAAATTAATTTGACCTAGTTTAATACCTCAATTGGACTTATAATATAATCTAATTAGATTTGCTATAATTAATTCTACCACATTGGGTTACTTAATTAACCCATCCACGGTTAATTCTTAACCCCACATTTATTTATCTAGCAATTAACCAATGATTGGTTAATGTTATCTCTCTTGTCAACCAACTAGGGTTATTCAATTAACTAGACACTAGTTAATTCTCTACACTCAATCAATACTTGAAATGCTTCTCCCAACCATTGACCATCATTTGACTTTTAATGGTTTGGGCTACATAACTTACTTTTTATTGGCTCTCTTATTTAATTACCCATTTCATGCAAATATCTCCATATTGGGCTTACATCTATAACAACTTATTAATTAAGTAAATTACTTAATTAATTAACTTCTTAATATTGTCCTTCTAGGCAATATTCCACTTCCCTACTTGTTACTCATAACCTTAATTCATAACTTATATAATTAATTCAATTAATTATATTACATGACTTTTCTTTTTTAATCCATACTAAAACTAATTAATTTATTAGTTTTATTAAGTATTTAATTTACTTCACACATCATCTTGTTTGACTAACAAACTCAACTATAGGTGTGTATATATAAATATTAATATATTCACCTTCACTTCTCAATTGAATTTCTTTCTTAAATAAATTATCTACCTGCATCATTAAAATATTCTCACATTTAATTTCTAACAAATAATTTATGTTAAAAAAAAATGTTAACCCATTTTCTACACATCTTCCTTCTCACCTTCTAGGTTTAAACCTTAACCTTTAATAAAATCAATTAAGATATTATTTAAAATCTTGAAATTATCTGGGATATTACATTCACCCCTTCTTATAAGAATTTCGTCCCCGAAATTATCTCATACACAATTCTACCAATTTTCATCACTGAGAATATCTCTTTACTCATCAACTTCTATAACCACCCTTTTCTAGGAAGTTCATACTTCTAAACTCATAATTCCAGAACAATGGAATATCTTGCAGAAGAATAAATTGAAAATCAATATCTTACAGAAGAATAAATTGAAAATCAAAATATTCATTAAAACTTTCATAATATGCTGAGGGGTCATCAAGACTGTGAACATTCGAATGGAATTAACTGAATTCCGAATAAATAGTATTTATCCCTGTAAATACTTATAAACAGAGTGTTTATCAATCACAAAGACTGAAAACATTCCATAGGTGTACGCTAGGTGATCAGCCTATTGTACCATACGTCGTGTAGAACGTCTTAGTTGTTAGGCGCCAGTCGGAGCTATATGCCGACAAAAATATATCTGCTTTAGCCGACAGAATATATTTGTTTTTGCACTTGTTCACCTCAGACTTACTACAAAATTCCGTTCCAAAATAATTTGGATTGGATAATAAACTTGAGTCAATTCTAACCAAAAGTGTCCAGTCAAAATAAATGACAAAGACTCCCATCATTGAACTGTTCGTATATTACGATTCAAAAATTCATTTCAGATTAGTTAAAATAACTAAAATTCATTTATAGGACTTCATGATACCGCATCATCTTGACAGTACGTTGAGGATTCCGTCATTAATTCATGACTTCATGATACCGCACATCTTGACAGTACGTTGAGGATTCCGTCCTTTTCATCCCCACACCATGGCTTTAATGGTGTGTGATGATTTTATAAATACATTTTGATATTTTCAAATCAATTTGTCTAGCTGAAACAATTAGCATAGACTATTCTTTAAACGTTTTAAAATACTGAAAATCATTTTATGACTTTGTCATACTACATCATACCATAGTGGGCTTTAAACATCCAACACTAGGTTACTCTGCATTGATGACTTCATCGTTTATCATCTCTACACTAAATGCATTAATGATTTCTAAAATACATTTGTCTTTTCAAAAGCACAAAAGTGCGAATTTAGCACGATTTTAAGAATTTCAAAGTCTAGCATAGCTAGAAGATTTGGAATGTCCTAAAACCTCAAAATACCTCAAATTTCTCCTCCGCATTCTTTTCCAGCTTAATAACTATATTTGGTAAAGCTCTAGTCTTACTACTTAACTCTACCCATACTTATTGTTCATCAAACTTACCACACATTAGGAGTTCAGGTACTTGCCACAATCATATGGGTCGGAGAACTTATCCTAGTCAGACCAAAATCGTCCATTCGCTGAGGGGTTCCACCATACGATTATGAGTCACGAACTTACCATCAGTATGAGTTTTAAGAACACGTACTTATCTTAATATTCTCTACATATCCAATATATTATGAGAAAAGAATCACCTTCTCACCATATATACATCGAATAGCATGACATCAGGTTCAAATCGATTATCACTATAGGAAGCTAAGTGGTTGTCAAACCAAACGCAATCTTCTGCCCATACAAGAAATTGGTCAACTCGGCCACTAATCAATATAGAAAGTTAAGCGGTCGTTAAACCAAGAACAAATCCTCTGCCCATACAAAGAACTGTTAAACTCAACTACTATATTAATATAGGAAGCTAAGTGGTTCTAAAACCAAGCACAAATCCATACAAGGAATCGTACAACTCAGCCACTAATATGAGTTCTCAATTAAAAACCCACAAACCTTCTAATTTTCTTAACTGAATACGAATTCTCTCCATTCATATTTTAGCACATCTGTCTCATTACGAGTTCATTTCTCTAGATCATTTTATGACCTTATTAGCATTTTCTTTATGCTTCTCAAAATCTTATCATAAGATATTTTCTATCATTTCTTCAAATTAGGTACAACATGACCTTTTTCATCTCTCTTATATCTTCTTAAATCCATCTTTGGATAATCTTCTATATATGAATTTTCCAAATTCATCTTTTATAACTTAAACTCTTCCGGAGTTTATTCATTTATCATTTTACTTATCTTCTACACGGTTATAGCCTAAGGTACTCTTACCTAAGGTTTTTAACCTATCAGCTCTGATACCAACTTGTGACGACCCCGAATCCGGGTTTCTCGAACCTCGAATCCGGTTCAACACGAGTACAACCTTTTCCTTATCTTTCGTGAATTTTAACAATATTATAATTGCTAAATAATCATTTATTTACAATTATATAACATCTCCTTCTATTCCAGAATCGCAATCTTTATACATTCCTAGTATGTCTTCATATCATACATGATACGACATTCTATTACAATCAATTTGAGATCATATGTATAATGACTCAATCACACCATCCTATTATCCTTATTCATAAAGGACAACGTCTGAAAAATGATATTCAAATAATCTGTAAATGTTCTCTTAACAATTTAAGTTTGCTAATCTATAGCACAACAAAACATAAACTCTTCATATCTACTTACACAAGTGAATGAATTAGTCTACCGCAAGGTTTTACTACAAAAGCACCTATGCTTCAATCTTGATGACTCGTTAGTCAATCTTCATCTTTGCCTCTACCGGAGTAATCGGCTTCCTCAAGCTACTCTGTAATGTTTTGTTTTAAGCAAGGGTGAGCACGACGGCTCAGCAAGTCTAACAGTTTCACATAACACGTAAAAACAGTTCAATCATGCTTCATGCTTCATGCATCTTATGCTTTGCAGTACATACATTTCTCATGCATATCATGCATCGCATTTAATCTATGTTTCATGCCTAGCCTCTATCATGACATATAGTTCAATGCAGAACAATTGTCTTAAATCAACTACCGCATATCAATAGTTCAAATCAACTTATTTCACAAAAGCACATTAACACATCTTTGCACATAACCACGTATGAGCACATCACAGTTTAATAACAAACTTATAAATTATGCACATAATGCAACACGTTCTGAAAAACTTGTCTGGACTTGTATAACCAGCTTACGTTAATCTTTGACGTTCCTTGCACCACCTACACGGTATGTGAGATCAACGGTGCACAATATCAGTCAAAGTTTGACTCAATACTAAATCTTATTTTAAAGATATTTATTTCTTCTTATCATCCCCTTTATTTAATAAGGTTAATTTCATATTTTAGTCTCTCTTTGACTTGACTCAGTGTTTCATATTCAACACCATAAATCTTTTGTTCGAAACTATGCAATTCTGACATTTATTAATGTCACTGCATTAAAACTTGGACCCTATATTTATTTAGGTCGATCCACCAATTAATCACTAATGGACCATACCTTTGGTTTAACTTAATCACATCATTTATCTCGATACTTATCATAATATTACCCACCTTGGATAATATTTTAAATTTTACTATCAATTAGTAATAACTTATTGTGACGCCCCCAAATCTGGGCCCACACAGCCCAAACTTGAGTCGTCAAAATACTACAACAAAACAAAGCACAACGTACAACAATACAGTGTATAATAATACACAACTAAGTCTTCACTATTATTGCCACACTATTTTACAAAACGTGAAGACTATGATAACTATTCCTCGGACCCTCACTCCATTCCCCGGCTAGACCCTGTTATGTTTTCATCTCCTGTTGAAAAACAATGGAACAAAAGAAAGGGTGAGCTCAAATAGCCCAGTAAAGAATATCATGACTAAGATAATGACGAATAAATTATCATTAGTCTTCAACAGCTGAGTTCTTGATAGAATACAATAGACTACAAGGTTTATATCAAAAACTGCAGTTAAATTCTTAAACAACGTTCAGATCAATAATAGCAGCGGAATGAGTAATCTATTAGAAGAATAATGCAGACTATAATGTCCACTCGGTTCTCTTTTTAGGAAAAACATCATCAACTTTTATCATCTGAAATATCATTAGTCAAGATAATACAAATTCACAGTTCCTGATCATAATCATGCACATCAACAGTTCATCTTTGTACTACGGGCCAAAGATATTCAATATAGCACCAACGGTCATGATTATACCAGATTCAGCCTTTGGTCATAATCATACCAAACAACAGTTCATCTTTGCACTACGGGCCAAAGAGAACATTCACCACGTGCCATAAAAGACACCGAACAGATGTATCGCCTTTAACCTATTATATCGCCTTTAACCTATCATCTGTTCAACAAATATATCACATCTGTGCCCCCGGCCACAGATATTCACAACAGCTTGATTTTTGGATGATTAGAATGATAAAAATGATGAACAGAAGAAATAGGATAACAATAAGTATCGGAAGTTTACTTTGTACAGATTCAAATAATGTCCAAATTGTCAACATGATGTGGAGTGAAATTCAAGATCCACAGTTCAGAATAACGGTTACAATTCAATAGAAAGGTTCACGTAAATAGGAAGGTTCAGTTGAAATAATGAAGTTCAACTATTATGGAACATATAATATTTTCAGGAATTATAGAAGCAATAGTTCCATAATAAATTTCGATTTAGGAGTATGAAAGAAAATAATATCCCTTACCGTAGCAGGTTTGATTAACAAAAGGTGAAGGAAATTAATACAAGGGTTATTCACCAACAGGCGGCAATCCGCTCCGTAAGGTTATTCCCACAATTTAATAGAATTTGAGTACAAAGAGTTATTCACCAAACAGGCGGCAATCCGCTCCGTAAGGTTATTCTCAGAGATTAATAATGAATGAATACGAAAGGTTATTCACCAACAGGCGGCAATCCGCTCCGTAAGGTTATTCCCACAATTTAATAGAATTTGAGTACAAAGAGTTATTCACCAAACAGGCGGCAATCCGCTCCGTAAGGTTATTCTCAGAGATTAATAATGAATGAATACGAAAGGTTATTCACCAACAGGCGGCAATCCGCTCCGTAAGGTTATTCCCACAATTTAATACATGGAAATAAAAGGCACGTCTTATGAGTAAGGAAGAAACAATATTATTATCGAGAATCAAATAATGATAATCCCTTACCATAGTATGTTTGAATAATGGAAGATGAAAAAGATGGTATCCCTTACCGTAACACGTGACTGGATATTGATTTAAATGAGGTTGATTAACTTGAACAGTACACGTATACTTATAGATCTTCACAAATACTCAAGATGACTTAAGCACACTTAGAGAGAACTTTCACAAGAAGTATTTAGAGAGAGAAAGAAAGAACAAGTAAGGAAGTTTATGAAAAATCCTTAAGTTAAAGCTTCTATTTATAGCCAAAAATCTTATCATTCATTTAATCTAAACCATTCATTTAAAGATCATCTTTTAATCTACACCATCCATTTCAAATATTATATTATCTTTAATCTACACCATTCATTTCATATCACCTAATAATCACCTAACTTTATATTATAAACAAATCAATTTAATTATTCAACAATAATTCACACTTTAATCTACACCATTCATTTCATATCACCTAATAATCACCTAACTTTATATTATAAACAAATCAATTCAATTATTCAACAATAATTCACACTTTAATCTACACCATTCATTTCATATCACCTAATAATCACCTAACTTTATATTATAAACAAATAACTTTATCAATTCAATTATTATGACTAATTGTTATAAATACAGTATAGTTAGCTCTTAGATATCAAGTCAATAAATTAATGAAATACAACTGTTTAAATAACATCATAATAGAGATAACAATAATGTAAAATAAAGCATACGTTACTGTGTAATGACAATTATTGATTCAATAATGTGAATTACTGTGCATATGTTACTGTGACAATTATTAGGTTCAATAATTTTAAAAACAGTGCAACAATAATTATTGACTCAATGATATAAAATACAGTGTAATGACAATTATTAAATCAATAATGCAAAATACTGTGTAACAACAATTATTGAATTGATAATATAAAATATTATGCAGTGACAATTATCGATGAAATGATGCGTAACAGTTACGGTGTCAATTATCAGACCAATAATATGAGACACTATGCAATACCGTGTGTTACTGTAGAGTACCGTGTGCTACAGAAAATACCATAAACTACCGTATGCTACTATTCTTTTATCACCGGTATTTTAACAGTTCCGTTGACTATTTTTATTTAAAAAGGTTACTTCTGTCGTTTTCTATATCCGACAAATATTCCGTTGTGGGGTCTACCAATAATTTATTATTTCGGCGCCGTCGTACGGCACGAATATTCCCCGACCAAACGAATATTCCCCGACAAAGCGAATATTGTCCGACAAAATAAAATTTGCACATAACATCCTTAACTTTCAATTTTGTTAATTTAACCACTTACTGTTTCAAAAAAATATATATATGAAGAAAAATTAAATTTTGTATTTCATAAAATTCGGGGTCTTACACTTATAATGTTATTTAATTGTTAAATAACACTTTAAATAATCATTACTATTATTAATTTATTTTTAATAATAGTTTACCTTAATCATTATGATTAATCTTTTAATAATAATTTAATTGCTTGCTAATATTATTACCCTTTAATAATATTTTAATTGACTTCTCATTATTATCAATCATTTTAATAATAATTTAATTATTCATCAATATTATCAATCATTTAATAATATTTGAAATCCTCACGTATCATTAGTAATTATTTAATAACGATTCAACCCTTAACTATTATTACCTAATAGTTAATTACTTGTTAAACAATATTATTAATTCTTTAATAATATTCTAAATCTTTATTTATCATTATTATTTAGTTAATAATGATTTAACTCTTAACTATTATTATTTAATAGTTAATTAAATGCTAAATAATATTATTAATCCTTTAATAATATTTTAAATTAATTACATATCATTATTAATTATTGAATAATGATTTAATTCTTAACTATTATCATTTAATAGTTAGTCAATAATATTATCAATATATTTTAATTACTTAATAATCTTCTTTCGATTAAGTAATAATTTATTCCACTTAATTACCATTTAATTATTATTTAATATGAATTAAATAATAATTAATTAACTAATTATCCGAACTCATTATTTAATATTAATTAAATAATAATTAATTAATTACTTAACCTTACTTATTATTTAATATTAATTAAATAATAAATAATTAGTTTATTAACCTTAATTATCCTTTAATTATTATTTAATATTAATTAAATAATAATTAATTACTTAATTAACCTTACTTATTATTTAATATTAATTAAATAATAAATAATTAGCTTTCTAACTTTAATATTATTTAATTATTATTTAATATTAATTTAAATAATAATTAATTATTTATTTAACTTTACTTATTATTTAAGTACAATTAAATAATAAATAACTAACTTATTCATCTTAACATCCTTTAATTATTATTTAATATTCATTAAATCATAATTAATTAATTACATAACTTCATATATTATTTAATATTTATTAAATAATATTTAATTAGATTATTAGCCTATTTATACACTAATAAATAGCTAATATATAGTGAATCACTCCAATAATTTCAAATTTTATTTTATAACACTTAACTAGCATGCCAATAGGTCAAATATTATTTTTCTGAAATTAAAAATAATTTTTCCATAATTATTAGCAATTTAGTAAGCTTTAATCCACCATTAATTCTAATAAATACCAAATTACAAACAAATTCGGATTTTAAATTTTGATAATTTTTTTTATAAAATTATAAGCATTTTCTATTTTGGAACCAACCCAAGAACCGGCCTAAAAATGCCCGAACCGGCCCTACCTAGAAATCATGAAAAACCGAAAAAAACCGAACCGGCCGGTTTTTTTAAAAAAATAGGCAGATTACTTTTATGCTTTTTCAGACTTGGGGTCTTCGACGGGAACTTGAATAAAATGAAATCCACAAGTCCGATTGAGGCCTATTTGGTATCGATGGATTCGTAACTTCCCGAACTACAATTTTCTGTTATCAAACATCAAATTTGGATTTGTTTTGGTCACGGAAATTGGCTCCAAACCGGACTGTTGTGCACAGCCCTAAAACAATGGGGTGTTTTGGTAGAAAATCCATATCTTGCTCATTTTAAATCGGATTTTAGTCATTCAACTTGGAGAATCTTCATATTTCATGGATCTATCATCCAAAATTGACGGATCATAAATCCGACTTACGGATTGTGAACAGTAATTCCGTGAATGGGCTGCTACGTATTAGATTAATTTGTTTTCGTCGGTAAAAATTTATTCAATGAGTTTGATGAAATTTTTCATCATAAACACATATAAAAACCCATGTTAAACCCATGTAACCCTAGATATACCAATATAGCATGGATCTATCCATTTAGACTTTGAAAATTATATTTCTACCATAGAAATTACATAATACCCAAAGAACAATATCAAGCTAGAAGGTTTTATACCTTTTGTTGATTATCCTCTTTGTTAGAACTTTGAAAAGACTTGGATGATCAATTTTCTTACATAGATAACTTCCTCTTGAGGAGACCTCCATCTTTAAACCTTGCTCCAAGATCATCCAACCATCAATGCTCACAAGATCTAACTTTCTTTTTCTTTTTCTCTAGAGCTTTTCTCTATTTTCTTTCTCTCTAGCTTTTCTAGTAAAAAGACTAACAACCATATCACAAGTGTGGGAAGCACTCTATATATAGCCAAATGCTAATACTTTATTAACTCTCCTAATTCACCAACATAGTCAATTTAGAGCTTAATTGAGATTACTATAGCATGGATTGATTGACAACTTGATTGACATCCATCAAGGTTGCTTGTAAGCAACTTTTGGAGTGTAAAATAAGCAAAATAAAGCCACACTCAACATTTTCATGTGGGGCCCCCTCCAAAATTCGGAATTTGCCAATAAATTACACCAATTTGGCTTTATTTTTATATCCTATATCATTATATAAGTATCAATATATATATATACCAATGTATATATATTGACCATAACTTTGACTACCATTTGGGCTCCACATTGGATCAATTTAATATTTCTATTGGGCTCGTCAATTAAATTTGTTTGGGCTCAATTTAATTACTACATTGGGCTAATATTAAATACCCTATGTTACATTTAATTAAACAAGCATTGGGCTTGGTTAATTATTACATAAATCCATGTTCAAATTAAATTATATGGACTACTAGGTTAAATTAATTTGACCTAGTTTAATACCTCAATTGGACTTATAATATAATCTAATTAGATTTGCTATAATTAATTCTACCACATTGGGTTACTTAATTAACCCATCCACGGTTAATTCTTAACCCCACATTTATTTATCTAGCAATTAACCAATGATTGGTTAATGTTATCTCTCTTGTCAACCAACTAGGGTTATTCAATTAACTAGACACTAGTTAATTCTCTACACTCAATCAATACTTGAAATGCTTCTCCCAACCATTGACCATCATTTGACTTTTAATGGTTTGGGCTACATAACTTACTTTTTATTGGCTCTCTTATTTAATTACCCATTTCATGCAAATATCTCCATATTGGGCTTACATCTATAACAACTTATTAATTAAGTAAATTACTTAATTAATTAACTTCTTAATATTGTCCTTCTAGGCAATATTCCACTTCCCTACTTGTTACTCATAACCTTAATTCATAACTTATATAATTAATTCAATTAATTATATTACATGACTTTTCTTTTTTAATCCATACTAAAACTAATTAATTTATTAGTTTTATTAAGTATTTAATTTACTTCACACATCATCTTGTTTGACTAACAAACTCAACTATAGGTGTGTATATATAAATATTAATATATTCACCTTCACTTCTCAATTGAATTTCTTTCTTAAATAAATTATCTACCTGCATCATTAAAATATTCTCACATTTAATTTCTAACAAATAATTTATGTTAAAAAAAAATGTTAACCCATTTTCTACACATCTTCCTTCTCACCTTCTAGGTTTAAACCTTAACCTTTAATAAAATCAATTAAGATATTATTTAAAATCTTGAAATTATCTGGGATATTACAGAATTGAGCTCTCAATTTTTTCAATTAAGTTATTAAACTTTTAATTTTTTACTCTTTGGGAATTGTCTTATCAGTTTTTTTAATTAGGGGATTGAACTTTTAATTTTTTCTACTTTGGAGATTATTTTCTCAATTTTTTCTGATTACGTCTAATCGATAATTATGTATTTGTTTATTTGTTTTTTTTATTGAATAAAATTATGTATTTCCTTCGTTCTAAATTAAAAGATTGTTATTGAATTTTTAAAGTTAATTTAAAATATTTTTAATCTCAAAATTAATAAAATATATTAAAATTTATGAAATAACAAAATTTTAATTAGTAGTACATTTATACATTTTAAATATTCATCATTATGTTGATTATTGATGAATTTTTTTAAGCTGAGTTTGTAATATCTTAAATTTACTTTTAAAAAAATAATAATAACCTAATTACTAGATTATCTAAAATCATCATTACAAGATTTTAAAAGTATCAATAATCAATATAATGATGAATATTTAAAATGAATAAATGTACTACTAATTAAAATTTTATAATTTCATAATTTTTAATATATTTTATTAATTTTGAGATAAAAATATTTTAAATTAACTTTCAAAAGTCAATAACAATCTTTTAATTTGGAATAGAGGAAATACATAATTTCATTCAATAAAAAGAAACAAATTGAACAAACACATAACTATCAATTAGACGTAATTAGAAAAAATTGAGAAGACAATTCCTAAAATAAAAAATATTAAAAATTTAATCTCCTAATTAAAAACTAATAAGACAATTTCAAAGTAAAAAAAAATTAAAAAATTAATTATTTAATTAAAAAAATTAAAAATTCAATCTCCAAAATAAAAAAAATAAAAAAATTAGTATATTAATCCATATTTAGGCCTTATTTATACTGTAATACACAGTCATGTCTCCACTATTTTTACAATCGATTACTTACTTTAGTTGAGGTCAGTTGTCGATAGGATAGGTGGTGTTCCTTTATTATCAGTTTCTCAGTATGACTAGGTTGTCTTGTCTTTTATTTGCCCATGCATGTTGAAAAGAAAAAAAAATTAATTCTGTAGCATATTCTGTCTATCCGATAATTCCGCAGATGATAGTGTCCAGGTAATACAACAAACTACTTTGATAGAGCTTCTACTATTTCATTTGTTACTAATTTAAGAAAAATTTGACTTTTAATCGAAATTAAATTCCCAACCTCATAAATATTATAAAAGAGTATTATCATCCGGACACTATAAGATGAGATAAATTTTATACTATTATTATCAAATAGAAACTAAGAAAAAAATAATTAAATAATTAAATATCAGATCAATCTACTTTAAAAAAATTTAAAAATATTTTTTTGCATTCATGTCACTTTTTCATATGAGTGATAGAAACACTTGCTATAATTTTTGAAGAGGATGTTATAGAAATATTAAATCTTGTTATAAAAATATCACTTGCCATCAAGCCTTTAATTGAAGAGTACTTTAAGCACAAATAAATATTAGTGAGTTAAATAAATGGTGTATTACTTGAGAGTTGAGAATAACAATCACAAAATTATCAAGTTTTGAAGACTTTAAGTATAAATAAATATTAGTGAGTTAAATCCTTATTCTCGTATGTTTAAGTAAACAATTTAACCTAGCTTGTAAGTCTTTTTATTTATTTATTTTTAATTGCTACACTTATAAAAAAAACTTTTACAAAAATAAATTTACAAATTAATGTGTCAAAGTTCAATTCGTAAATATTCCACTATACATGGCGAGTCTAATGGTTGTAAGTTGTAGCTAACTACAGCTACTATACATATCATTTTGTATCTTTTTTTTTTTAATTAAATATTCTTTAGTCACCATAATATTATTATTATAAATTAGTATATTCTAACTTAATAAATTTATGTCGTTTTTCACTTATTCTTAAAAAAATAAAAAATCTAGGCATGCTTAGCAAAATAAAGGCTATTTACAATTTTGTTCCCAGAGGTTTATGTTCATTTGAACTTTTGATTATGTGACACTAAATTATTTGAATTTTAAAATGTCATACCCTGATCAATATTTAAGACTAAATCATCTAGCTAGTTTTAAACATGTTAGTGTGTGAATCAAAATGTGGCTTAATCTTATAAATTAGTTTTACACTAACACCAATCATGCACACATAATTTAAGTTTCTTCTTAAAAGTTTTCGAGAGATATGTATCCATTGTTAAGTTAAAATTTGATACGCTGATAGTAAATATACGAACGATGTTAAAATCATGATACGTCAGTAAAATATACAAAAATAATAATATACAACATAAAACTTTAATTCTTATTTGTTCTTGAATTCTACTCTCACGGTGCTCAACTACTCTATCCTAGGAAAATGAAAGCTACGACTGATATTTAGGTAAGAAATGTTGGACTTAATTGCAAATTGTTAAAAACTATGAGGATTAAATTCACATAATTAAGACTTAGAAAATGGAAATTAGCCAAAAGATAAAGATAAGAAATGGGATGAGTAGAAAGACCAAGCACGTTTTAACGAGCCGTTACATTTTTAATTCCAACACTGACACAACGGTTCTATCGTCCAAACGGTAGTTTGTTCGCCAAATGGCAATCATCACTTGCGGGGTCCACCAAATTCCTTCCACTCAAGTTCTTTAACAAATCTGTACCCTCCACTTACCCAACTTATTGACCAACTCCAACAGTCATTCCATCGAACGGCGATGATCTCTAATCCTCACCCACTCCCCACCACACCTCCTTCATAAAATCCCACGTCATCACCGTCTTTTACAGAAACATACAAGGTCATTGTCGTCAACCAAAATTTAACCAATTTGAATTTTGTTTGACGCCGAATATATCATCAGTCTATATCTAGTGCTTCTTCCTTCTTGGTACTAAACTCACACTTTTAGTGTGTTAACGGTGGATCTAATTGATTGATTTGCATATACACAAATATATAGATATATTCATTATATTTGTTATATATATATATATATGTATGCATTTAAGCTGTTCAATTGAACTCAATATCTCGATGATAATATTAGGGCAAGGGTTTAGCTTCAGTTGGTTAGTTTCCAGAACTCAGTTTATACAGTTATATATATGTTCCTGTATATAAGTAGCCTCACTATCGAGTATGTGCAATAGTGGATCTAATCACATAGTTTTGGAATACATATATAGTTTTAAACATACAAATTTTGCGTTATACATTTATGTTTATACAATTATACAAGTATAGGCCTTTTAAGCTTTTTGAGTTATTATTTTCAGATCATTACCTAAAAATCACTTTCTCAATCAAAGATGCTGGGCGGATTATTAGGGCAAGGATTTGGATCCAAATGGTTAGTGCCGACTCTCTCTCTGTATATGCTTGTATGTATTTTTGTGTTTTTTGTATTTAGTATTGATGTTTATATCTATTCTGTGTATGTATTCATTGTATTATGGATTTGGGTGTTGTGCTGAAGTAAATCACTGATTAAGCCGACCAAGACAAGAATTGAAGCGTTGCGGAGGCGGGCAGAAGCAAAGCAGAGGTTTTTAAAGGAAGATCTGGCAAAACTACTTGCTAATGGCCTTGATATTAATGCATATGGAAGGGTGATACGTTTTATACTTTTGTCCATTCTTTGATTGGAATTCTTTAAATTCAGTTTTTTAGATCATGACCTATATGGCTTTGTTGTATTTATTTTCCTACATGAGTTAAAGCTCCAACCAAAAAACATAGAAGTTTTAATTTTTTATCCCAAAAGAAACATCATTTCACGGTTAAGGGGAAAGGTATTTTGAAATTGGGAACTGAGCGAGGTGTCCTATTCTGCTATATCAATATGACACAAGTATTTCTGAATTTCCAAAAGTGACTTGAGTTTGATAAACTCCAAAATTTTCCCAGTTTTTTAATTGCTACATTTGTGGGTTTTGGACTTGGTTCTTTAATCAGAATTTATCCCTTTATTTATACAGGCCGGTGCTGTAACTTTTATGCACTATTTGGTAGATTTTGGAATAATACTGTTGTTTAAGATCAAGGACTATCTGTTGTTTAAGAATAAAGATCATCTGCTTTGATCTTCTCAGGATGTCTGGCTATTGTTTGGAATTTTATTTTGTTTTTATTATTTTCAATTGTACTCATTTATTATCGCGGTCCATGCTCTGTAGTCTGTACATTTGATATCTAAGAAAATGAATAACTTTTTTAAGAAAAAGGTATTTTACATAATAATGCTACTCTTGAAGTACCAATAGTCTGCTCTTTGTCATGGTCCTCCTGGACTTTCTTCAAACATAAGGAATTTGGCTCCTGAGGTTTATTTTAATTTTTAACTCCAATTGCACTTGAGCTTAAAAAATGTTCAGTAGAATTGAGGTTTAAATTTGAATTTTCTTACTTTGAGCTGTCTTATTTGAATTGTCTTTTGTAAATATTATGGTGTATAATTGTTTGTGTATTATTTTCCCTCCTTATAGATAGATGTCAGAATTCCAAAACATAAGTTATGCTTCAGTTGGATATGATACTTTTATATGGTTTTGAAGAGACTTACTCTGCACCTACATGTCTGCAAACAATTTTTTTCAGACATTTCGCATTGTACTGACACAAATTTGTTTTAACAAGTAGCATAAATATTCTCACTCTAATGTTCTATCATGCGAGGTGGTGACACAGACTGAGGAATTTCTTGCTGGTCTGCGCCTATTGTGTTGTTATGATTTCATTGAGCACTATTGTGATTATACATTGAAGAACCTTTCAACCATGCAAAAACAGAGGTATGAATGTTACTTTATCCCAAAAACTAAACGAATTTAATTTAAAAGTTTATTATCATTGGAATTTTTGATATCTTCTATAGATGTCATGAAAATGTGGATAGTAAGATTGGAGTATTGCAAACAGTATGAAACCAACCTTATAGAAAGATCAGAGTATTGCAAACACTTCTAGCTATCAGTTATTTCAAAAGGTGAAAAGCTTGTTTAGTTTGTATGGATAATCAATTTGTGTAGAGCAAAGATTTAAAAATGCCAATTTAAAGCTCAAATAAGGAATGTTAGACATTGTTATATAGGCCAAAAGGCAGACCGAGGTGCAAAGGTCATCCTAGGGCTTAGGTGAGAGGCACGCCTGGCGCCTCATCAAGGTGAGGGCTGAGGCACGCCTCATCAAAGTGAGTGTGTGTGTGTGTGTGTGTGTTATGATATTTATTGGCATGCTAACAATAATCATTTTGTAAATGACAAATATTTATTAAGCTAAGTGCGATGCCATAATCATTCAGCAACCCAATCCAAAATAATCAACCAAATCAAAATTAAAAC
The DNA here is from genome assembly GCA_947179155.2 of Hedera helix. NCBI lineage: Eukaryota > Viridiplantae > Streptophyta > Magnoliopsida > Apiales > Araliaceae > Hedera > Hedera helix. Next base: position 42,591,844 of record OX359278.1, read on the forward strand.
AAACACAATTCAGTAAGTTTGATAAATGTGTTGTATCGACAAGTGTTCCCTTCTACAATTTAGACATCAGATGGAAGTATGGAACAATTTATGTGTGTTATTGACAAGCGTTCCTATCCTCATTTTTTCCCTTCCAGGGAATGCCCAGAAGTATGCAGGGAGGCTGTGTCATCTCTGATGTTTGCTGCAGCAAGATTTTCTGATCTGCCAGAACTACGTGACCTTAGGGATGCATTTCAGGGGAGATATGGAAATTCTATAGAACATTCTGTCAATCAAATGGTAATTTTCATATACATATACTCAATGAATTATGCTTCTTCATCTAACCAGATTCGCTGTGTTTTATTAGTTTGCTGATACATTAGCTTCCAAGCCTCCCACAATGGAGAAGAGACTCCAACTTCTGCGAGACATAGCATTGGAGTTTTCAATAAAGTGGGACTGCCGGGGATTTGAGCAAAGGATGGCTAATCCTTCTGCATTTGTGCAGGCACGTCCTTTAGTTTTTGATTTTGAAACTAGTCGCGTAGAAAAGAAAGCATATTCTCATATACCCTTAAGATCGTTGTCTATATACTTCTCTGCGATAAATTCTGAAAGAAATATTTCACATCAGTCTTGTTGAAGAGTTCATCACAGTATAAACTGTTCTGAGACTTGTATGGCTAAATTTACAGGACCAATGTAAGAAGTATGGGCCTTCCCATGTCATTACTGATAAATGCAAATTCTCTAATGGTAAGGACACTGATTCGAAAGCTGATAAACATGATGTTATATCAAAAGAAGGGAGACACTTTGTCAAAGATGGGCAGACTATGCACAATGGCAAGGAGGGTAGTGTCTTTAGGAGAGAGGAGGTGGACATAAATTTTGTCAGAAGACAGGAAAAAACTGGGAATGGAAATAATCTACTGATGATTACAGGAGAAAAAAAAGAGAACAATGACACCTCATATCGAGGAAGGCAAGAACTTAATAAAGAGAAGCATAGATCATCCAAAAGAAAGGAGGATAGTGCTCCAACCGTAAGGTCAGGCAGCTCATCTCATGGAAAAAGTATTGATGATATATACACAATGAAAAATGGAAGAGAGAATCCTATCCCTAAAGAAGGCAGGCATGACTCCTTGTTTCATGGAAAATCAGAGGTTGCTGCAAGCAGTACTAGACTTCATGATATTAATAATGGTAAAGGTGGCTCATCTGTTGGTAACGAATGCGACAGTCAACAAAATGTTGGGAACTCAATAACAAAAGTGCAGGAGGAAGAAGCTGATAGGTTAAAGTCCTACCACAACAGCCCTCGGCCTCCGCCATATGTTAAATTGAAAGATAAGGTGATCCCTCCACCTCATGTGAAACTGAAAGGAAGCAATGATGAAGCTCATATTGGGTCTAAGCATAGTGGTTTTGATGGTGATTGCACCTCCATTGACCCTTCACCCCGTTACAAAGCCATTGCAGTTGTAAACTCGCATGGGAATCAAAAAGAACAAGATAATCCTCACTATGAGCGGTTTGGTCCTACCAGAGTGAATAGTCATGGTCATGAGAAAGATCCCTGTTATCAGAATGATATACCTTTACCAAAACCAAGATCAGTTAGGAGGAAACATTCAAAATCATCATCAAATCACTATGACGATGGGAAACTTGAAGATGCTGGAACTGTAAAGAGAAGTTCAAGTAGCAGGAGAAAGGAGCATTCAAGAAAGGGCTTACAATTACTGTTTGACGATGAGCATCATAAAAAAGATGAGGAGGAACGAATGATGGATAAGCTGTTATTTTATTACAGTAAAAAATCGTCAACTTATGACGTGGGAAAGGTGAGGAAAAAGTCTCAAGCTCATGCGTCAAATCAGATGGATGCAAATGGTAGTGAACTCCCACATGGAAGCAGAGCTGGTCCTGATGTGAATCTGGAGACGGTTCCTCCAACTAGGTCTAGTTCTCTCCCTCATGAGCAAACTGCTCCATCAGAGCCAATAAAGGTTTATGCTCGTGCCAATTCTTTCCAACCAGATAAACAGGCACGCCATGTGCATCCCAAGTTGCCAGACTACGATGATCTGGCCGCCCGATTTGCAGCCTTGAGAGGACGGTAAAGTGTTATGTGCAAGTTGAACTTTAGATATCTCAATTCTTCATATTTTTGCATGGATTTACCGACTGAAGATTAAACTTTTCTTCCACGAGGAGCTATTGCTCAAATTACTGAAGGGACTACCAGATCTTTCGTGACATCGGCCTTCCAACGCCTCAGTAATCAGAGAATAGCTTAACATTTTCCACAATCTAAAAAATGAGATAGCTATGTGCCGTCCTGGGTTTCTCATTTCTGCAATTAAAGCCAAATTTCAACTTGGTCTGCTTGCATTTTGTGGATTACTTGAAAACTCCAACTTTGCTTGTAATGTTACATGACTCAAATATGCCGCAAATTAATAGATTGAAATTGAGATTTAGATTTGCTATCGATTTTGTGTTCTACCAAATGATGACCAACCCTTTTCAGTGTTAGCCTACTACATGATATTGAAACAGCTTCTGTTTTATTACAGTAACACAGGTAAATAAGATTCACCTGTTTCAGTATAGTATTTGTGTGTTTTGTGTTTCTTTTTTTAATTGTATTAAACAACTGAATATTTCGGAGCTCATCTTGGCATGGGAATACTTTATTAGACACTAGTTAAAAGTCAATTAGTTGGTGACCGAGCCTTAGTTGCTATGGGGAGAGGACTTCATTTCCCTTGTCTGCAAATGTTTCCGGTGGCTATTTGATCGAGGTGCTTTTGTCAGTTTCGACAATGTCTGTAGTATTGAGCGAAAAAGAAACATAATCGAGAAAGAGACACAAGACCACAATGATAAAATGACCAATTTGACCGAACACTTTAGAAAGCTACTCGTACGCACCCCAATTCCCCCTCACAAAGATTATATTTTGCTTTCTCCTGCCCTGGTCACTAGAGAAGCACTCTTTCCCGCCAAAAAAGCTTATCCCCCTACCATTTAAGACAGCCCCTTTTCCCTCCACATTCTCACACACACAGCTTACACGAGTGTGTGAGAGGTAGAGATAGGTATAGAGAGATGAAGGGCACTTCCAAGGTTATAATGGGGGCAACACTATTGATTGTGGTGACCTTAGCCATTGTTCTAGGCTTGGTCATGGTACTGGTAGTTGAGCTCTACTGTTCTTTCTTACTTCGTCGCCGGAAAGATATCCAAACCACCACTTCTACTGACATCTCCAGTGGGAATGCCAATAATTCCTCTCAGCAGCCTCAAAACCAGTTAAAAACTTCATCTCTCAGTAGCTTTGGAGTTCTTCGCGCTCCAAGAAGCCTCCTTTTCCCAGCAGTTTCCGGCAAAGACAATATGGACATAGAAAAGCAAAATCCTCAGCCACCTCAAATCTCAGAATCTCAAACCCAAAAACCCATTTCCACCTCTCATCAATTCAAAATCCTCTACGCTTCACCACCTTCTCCTCCCTTAATATCAGTGACCTCATCTCAGCCTGTTCGTAAGGTTCCGATTCAAGGTGGTGATGAGGCTAGTACTTCAAGAAATGGAGTATGTGGTGATCGCAAGGAAAATCTGGTATACATATCAAATCCAATGTACGACAATGAAGCGAGCCATCAAAGCAGGGTAGATACACCACTCGGAACACCCAATTCATCACCATCCCGGTTAGAAATGGGTGGGTCCTCTGGCGATGATAATGATATTACCTCAGTCCCAATCACACCTCCATTATCACCAATGAAGAAACTTCCGCCTGAGGCATGTTCTGTTTCTCTTGGAGATGCTCGGTCGCCTGCCACTTCTGGTAGTGATTTTAATAGTAATAATGGTCTTTCTTCATCATCATTATCAGGATCTCCTTCCACTTCTCCTTCACGGTGAAGGATTCATGTGTATCAAATTAGCTTAGACTAGTGCTAGAAGAGTTGCTTTTTTGGCTTTCTTGTCAACTTTGTTAGGGTTTCACTTTCCTGTAAAAATTTTGTACTGGGAATGCAATTTTTTTTTGTCTTCAGGCGTGTTCACGGCTCTTTATATATATATGGGGGAGTGTTCTATAGCACATAAGGACTATGACATCTTATATGACCATTAGATCTTACAAAGATAGCATAGCTCTCCTACTGCAATATAGTGTTGTTGTAGTAGACTTGTGTCCTCAACACGGTCTCGCAGAAGGATCTGAGTGTTTTTAAATTGTGATAATCAAATTTTACAAAGAATAGTGCAAGATATGTTGGTCATATAAGCTCTTTATAATTACTATTTATTATGGTTTGTCCCTTTTTATATCGTATCTACTTTAAAATAAGTACTGTATTATTATTATTATTACTGTTATCTTTTGTTTGCATTGGAATGTTATTCTATTTGGAGGAGGAAGAAGCTTGCTTTTGTCTGTTTTTGTGTGTTGGGATCGTGAAGATGCATGTGAAGCGTGGTGAAGTAAAGGAGAGGTTTGAAAAATGAAAAAACTCTGTTTTTTATGGACCTCGTATGCTGAGTTTATTTATATGCAGGCATTCAAGACAGTGGTACTGCACTGTCACCTTTGGATTTTTTCGAATTAGATAATAACGAGTCTTGTTGGTTTCTTAGGAGGAAGTTTCACTTTTTGGAATGAATTGCAAGTAAAAAGTGAGAGAAGGGAATGAGTTTTTCACTTGTAGTCAATGAGAGTAGGTGAACAAAATGGTGTGCCTATGTTAAGTTTAGTTATTTATAGTAATAAGTTAATACTATAATATTTAGTGCATTTTACAGAAGCAAATTATAATTATACTATAATTTAAAACATGCATAATTCAAGAGATGTTCAGTAGCATAACACACTTCCCGAGGGGCCATCATGCCCTAACCTCGAGGTCACTACATGGACAGAGGATGGGGGGTTTTCACTTACCGTGTCTTGATTGATTGTGGGTTTTCTTCCTCATTTTTTGGCCCAGCCCAAATCTGAGAGGATCAAATGACTATAACACAAAATTGCTATGTACTTTGTCTAGCTTTATGTCTATTTTGTTTGCTACTATATATTTGGCCACTTCTGCAGTTCTACATCCTTCTCGTCCTTTTCAAGATGCTCTTTTAGTGGTCAGCACTCACCGTTCCAAAGCAGCACGTCCACTGAAAATGAGTGTGTGGGTTGGGTGGGAGGGGGGAGGGATTTCCAAAAGGCTCGCTATAAGGCAAAATTAGTGGGGGTACATTTCATTGTGCAAGGTATATACATCAACATAAAAATGGTTTGTACACAATGTTACTAGGTTGTTTTATGTATCATCCAGAGCAACAAAATAGACTTCTTCCTCTTTCTTGTGATGCACTCTGTAGTTTGATTCCAGCCATACTCAAAGGGGCAACCTCAGCCAATCTTTTTGCTGCAAAATACGGTTTTTCCGTAATTTGTTAGAAATAAGTTCCGAATGAATCCCTTGATATAGTCAACCTTAACAGAGGGTTAATGTCAACTTATCTAGTTGCCAACAGCAAGACCTAGAAGAAAACTAATGCCGGGGAACAACATTATAAAATCATGTCTAATATAAGCTCGCAAAAGGTGCTAGTATTCTTTATGGGGCTCCTAGATGAGCTTAGCCCTAACCTCAGTCAATGTAATTTGCTGCATTGACGGCTTGGTTTTTGTTCTGAAAGAAAGTAATAGACATTACCTATTTCATAGAAAAATTCGTTTACATTCTGTGCTGTTTTTGCAGAAGTTTCGTAAAAAAGCAAGCTATTTTCTTTAGCATATTTATCCCCTTCCTGCATCAAAGTTGTTGTCAGTAACTTGAGAGAAGTGAAGAAGGCTGCGTCGTCAGCAAAGCCTCCATAATTGAGTGAAACCCTTAAGAGGAAAGTATATGTTTGGTAAGCAAGAAATATATAGAGAGAGATTCTAGTAGTAAATAACCCAATAGTTGAAAAATAGGCTTAGTCAGATCAGTGTGCCACAGTATTAGGGTTCATAGTGGGAGTAATAGCCGACGACAAAATAAAATCTAAATATAACAACTACTCGGAGTTAATCTTTTGTATGCTGTGATAGTGTTGTAAGCTAATCTAGTTGGGCTATCAATTAGCTGTTAATCCTGTGTTGTTTATTTTTTGCTTGTATTTGCATTCTATTTGGCATATCCCTTGTAGTTAACCGAGATCTATACATTTCTTTTGGTTCTATAAAACATTTACTTTCCAGGAAAGATAAAAAAACTGGTACCTAACCATAGGCATAATATAGAAGGTAAAATACCTCGGTGTCCACATTTCTTTTTGCATCCAAGTCCACTTTGTTTGCCACCAAAACCATAATCAAATTTGGGTTTCCTACAATAGTGCAAGATTAAATTAAGATTTACTCAAGATCCACTTCTCCATATATGTAGTACTAAGCTGGACAATACATTGTTGTCTAAATTATGTTCTGAAGGATCCAGTTCAATGCCAATAGAAAGATGCAACTGATATCTGCATAAATGCTGGCAAAAAATAACATAACAAGTTCATGGGCAAAGATAGACCTAACAAAAATGGTCCAAACCCGCAAGCCGGCCTGGCTCGGCTAGAAAAAAGTGGGCTTACATTTTTCAGTTCGAAAAAAAGTGGGCCCGGCCTGTGACTCAAAATTTATTTTTTTCATAGAAAATAAGTACATCAATGCATAAAAAAATGTTGAAAATAACTTAATTCATTAATCACTTGGATCAATTTATAGAACAAATCTTCTATTCATTTGTTCACAATACTATTATCCCCAAACATATGGCTATTAGATATGAAAGAACTTAAATAAGGCAAAATTTGAAATATTATTGATTATCAAATGTTAATAAAAAATAATAATTAATTACATAGTAGAATACATTACACGTACAATCAAATAATTGTCACTATATAAATAAATACACGTGTAATATGTTTGTGATATTATTCTAACATTTTTTTAAAATTAGTCACTTGGTATTTTATTACAATTATTAGTTTCACATATTTAATCAAATAAATAATGCTCACAATAGTTTGTAAAGTTAAAATTATTTCTGAATTAAACACAAGTTTTTCAATATTTTTTGTTAATAAGTACATTTTTATTGAATAAAACAAATTGCATGCTACACTCAATAGTCCAAAATAAAAACGTCATGTTATGTATTATAATTATAAAAAAAATAAAAATCAAATGGCTCGCGGCCAGCCCAACTCATCCAGGCCACCCCGACCCGTCCAGGCCACAAGTTGCATATTTTTAGCCCAAAAAAAAAAATGGGCCGTTTTGGCCCGGGCCGTTTGCCAAGGCTAGGCAGAGAGGAAAGGAACCATTGCTTCCCCAAAATCAATCTCACGAGGACATAGACGAAGTATCTACGAGTCGGATATATATTAAATTCATAAGCCATCTGGTCAACCACTCCCATCTTTTCCCCTTCCACAGGAACACATCTAAAAGAAGAGAAATATTACCAGCTTATATAACGCTATAAATGGTGATCAAAGATTTTAGTTTGAAGAAGAATAGCTGAGGAATTCACAACGGATGAAAACATAATTATGCGAGCATCTACAATTAACTTCATAAGTTAAAGCATCAAATCCATGGTAAAAGGTGACAAAAATCATAGGAAAAAGAATTTAATTATGATATGATGACTACAACTTTTTGCTGAATATAAAAGCTTTAGCTTATCTTATTCTCCTCTAAAAGAATGAAATTATCTTCAATTTTTCATAAAGTAAGACACAATCATGTTATGGGATTCAAGTTGCTTGCCTTGTTTTTGTAGTTCTAGCACCCACTTTTTAGCTCGCTGAAATGAATCCTAAAATAAAATCACGATATTGTTTACTGGTCAGTTGGATTCCAGTTAGCAATGCGAGAATAACAAAGACACAAATACTAATACTACAAAATCTATTACGATTAATGAAAAGTTTGGATTTTGACAATGGATGAAAGATGGTGAATCTAAAGATTTCCAATGATATGGGAAAGAAGGTTATCAGCATTCAAATTATTCATAGATTATCTATTGATTATCATATAGCCAAATCAGTTGTATCATCTAACTTCTAGTGTCTTGACTTGAAGAGGAGACAAACACGAAGAGAAATTAATTGAGGTAATGGAAATTAAAATAAGAAACAACAACAGAAATTTGTATTCACAGATAATGTCTATCTTTGATGAACATTATCATCAAAACTCCCTAGTTATGAGAAGCTTGTTTGTATCTACCTTGTTTGTTATGTCATACACCACAACAGCTGCAACTGCACCACGATAATACATTGGAGCTAAGCTGTGGTACCGTTCTTGTCCGGCTGTGTCCCATATGTCAAATTTAATAGTGGCCTCATTTAGTGACAATACCTGAGTGAAGAAAGCTGCTCCAATCGTTGATTCCTGACCAAAAATTATGTTCATGTCCTTAGTAAAAAGAAAGAGTAAATAGCGTTTTGGAAAGGACTGATGTTGAAAGTGAACCTGATAGTCATAAAATTGGCTTTTAACGAATCTCAGCGCCAAACTGGTTTTCCCAGTCCCCATGTCCCCAAGAAGTACCTGTGAAGGATTGCATATGTCAAAACTACAGATCCTTCAAATTTGGAAGGTAAGGGTCTAACATTAGTCTCCGACAAGGAATTATCTCCAAAATTTTGAAGTAAGACCCTTTCTTTCAAGAAAACGTTTTGGACCTTACTTTTTTCTGGTATTTTTCTGACATGTAATAAGATCATCTGAATTGAACCCTCAACAGTAAGAGGCTTTTATTCAACAATTCCCAAGTGAAAATTCCAAATTCAAAAGTTGTGACTTGATTATTGTCCCTACATTTCATATTAGTCTACCACAGAACAAGAAAGAATCAACCAGAAAATGAAATGCACCCTTAACTTGGTCTTCCTTCTCATTTAGCTCAGGCCAATATTCTACAAAATCCTTCTAGGCCCACCTAGGCTCTAGGCAGATCTCTAACCCCTCAACTTGGCTGGGCGCTTAGGCCCAGCTAAGGCCGAATGTTCTCTACCACCATCTATCTAATGAAGACTTTGAAGCTCTACAATAAGATTTTCTTTTATGGTTGTTTTCTTGTAAAAATAGAATCTTAACATCTAATATAAGTTTTACACAGTCTATACAACTATATACAGTGACGAAACCAGAACGTTTTTAGAGAGGGGTCAAAATAAATCAGTAAAAAAAATTATTTATTGACGCTTTGAGTGCTTCTTTCAGTTGTACGATTGAGAGAAGACAACTGTATCCTGCGAGTCTGCATAGTTTGGAAATGTTTCAAAATTTGTTCGTTTTCAATTGTTGAAAAAATATCTTTCTCAATTCATTCATCCACTCGTCTCCCATTTTATTACGCAAGTCAGTCTTAACAATTTTCATCCCAGACATTAGAGAATACTCTTTCAACAGTAGCAGTCGCAACCGGTAAAACCAAAGTCAACTTGATCAATCGATATACCAATGTAAAAGTCATATTTCTTCTTGTTTCAATCAATTATGATGGTTATCGAAGTAGTTTTACTTTCACATTCAAAAACAGATGAGCCTATTTTGGTAATAAATAAAAAAAAATCAAAAATCACACTAACAAACTGGTTGTTTATATAAAAATTTGATATGCTACTCCTCGGCTTCCTTCCTCCACAGAAGACTTGAAATGATCCAATATCATGAAATGGCAAAATATCATTATATTTGGCTACTGCTCCAAACATGGCATAAGGTGTTCATATTAATTATGTTAATCTTAATATAATAACTTCAAAATTATGTTTAGAACATGAAAAATTATAGAGAAAAAAAAAAAGCAATTTAAAAGTTATTATAAGAATATAAAAAATCTTAAGAAACATAATTACAATTATATATGCTCAAGAGAAATGTAATATCAAATCTAATGTATTGGAGTCTTAATAAATCCCTTGCGCTAAGTTAATAAGACTACCAAGGAAAACGACTAGGCGCCCTTCTGCCTCCCAGTAACACTGGCTCAGCCTGCCAATGGTGGAAGCAATTTGTCCAAGCAATATACGATCATCTTATTATAAAATAGTTACCATTTAAATTTTTCCATAAATGCTAGATTGAAATTTGTTCTCACAGCACACTGGTATAACTAATATTTAAGCCCTTTTGAATGAAATCCATACTCAGTAACTCAAGATCAAAAGAAATTGCAACTGACATAAATTCTTAAAATAAAAGTTAGAATGAGATAACAAAGAAAGGGAAGACACACCCACCAGTTTGGCTTGTATGCTGTTCTTGCCTGACCTCGCCATTGGATCAATTTCACAGATTTCAGAGCGAAAGAAAAAAGAAAGAAAGAAAGAAACAGAGAGAGATTTTATAAGCTGAAAAAAGAAAGGCTTTTTACAACTTCTAGTCCATGTTCATGGAGGATTCAAGTAAGAATGTTAGGTTTTCAACTTCTTGCACACTGGTAATTTGGTTTTGCTTATCCCATAATTTAACTTAAGTGGGCCTAAACTTGGTTCTGTAGTTGTATCTTTCTTAGAAGTCTATTCCGATTTCCCATTGATTACTCTCTCAGATAACTTCCAAAAGGATTACTATAATATATAGTTTCTTTTCCCTTTAAACTTATGGTTTTACTATTTTTGTCTTGAATTTTTGCTCTATAGAGATGTATAAGTATTTTTTTAAAATTAATGTGAGAAATTCTAAGAATTCAAAAATGATATAATTTTTTGTTGTTATTAATTTAGACTAAAATTTAAACACACTCATACATCCTAAACTTCATAATTATCATTGGTTAAATAATACTATTCAGGCCAAATGACTTCGTATACTTCTTTTCTTATGTAATCCCTTTTTAAACTAGAATTCAACAAAGTTTCACGATCCAAAGTCCAACCACATTTTCAGGATGCAACTCCAGTAGCTGGGTTGGGTTTAAAGTAAGAGTAATACTTCTTTGATTCAAAAATTAGCGTTACATTTACTAAATTATAATTTTTAAGAATAATTTTATATTCTCTTATATACAATATGAATATTCCACCCAAAATTATTATTTTTAATTTCAAAATGATCAATATATAAAATCAAAACAAATAATTACTGAGATTCACGCAGGAATATTCATTTTCAATAAATATAGTTTTAGTATTAGTTAATAATCCGGTTACAGTGGTGTGATATTAAAAATGATAGTAAAAAAAATAATGACAATTAAAAATATCACGTCACTTTATGATTTTAAAATAAAAATATACCTCTAATTTTAAAACTGAATAAGCAAAATATATTTTTAATTTTAAAACAAATGAAATGAGTATGTATATACAATCGAAAATTTACAGAAGGAGGCTGTATTAAGGCCCAACCCAACACAAAACGAAAAATAGAATTACGGGAACTATAAGTTAGGAACTTACTTTTTTCAGAAATAAAAATTAATATTTTTATAAGATCTCTTTCACACGAGTGTGTGACTCAATTACTATTTATGTGATAAGAATCTTGTAGAATTATCAATTTTACTTGTAGAAATATCAATTTTTATAAAAATATTAAATCATAATCTAATTGAGTTGTAAAATGGTTCATCTCTATAATTATACCATAGGCCAAACTGAAACAGTGTATATCATCAAGATTCTTATCTTAAAAGTCTAAGAGAAAGTTGGTGTGGGAAATTGGGAGCTCAGATCCTTTGTTTTTATTCTCTGTTATTTATATATATATATATATATATATATATATATATATGTATATCTTTTATGTTTGATAACAGATAATAAAAATAGAGAATAAAAACAGAAGATCTCACACCGAAAATTGGTGAACTTATTAAGGACCTTTAGCGACTTTTGAAAAGTAAAAAATGGTTACCATAATTAGTACCATAATATTTGTCAATATCATAAAAAACTAATGTCATGAATCTCAAATTTCAAACGTATTGTTGGGCTATGTCTATAGCTCTAATGGACTTCCAATATTAGGCTTCGGCTCGGCCCACTTAGCATGGCACCATGCCTAAGACTCCTAGGTCCATGGTATTGGTAGCTCATAACTTGGGTAGAATTGCGTTGCGTCACCTTGCGGGTCTCACACGGGTTTCTTTCTAAGCACTCCCACAAAAAATTGAAACCCTGGTCACATCGGTGTGCTTAGTATAAATATAAGAAGGATATGAGACGTAGACACAATTTTAATTTATTAAATAATTATTGTTATCCCTATTGTCACGTCTTTGCATATTGTGACTTCTACATGTTTGCATTCAAATTGGTGAGTGAATGTGCGGACAAAATCAAATGTAATTATATCATCATTAGAGTATAATTATTAATATTTTTTATTTTAAAATTAGAGATATAATTTAATTTTTGAGATCAAACAACAGAATATTAAATTTTAAAATTTGTATGACTTATAAAAATTCAGAATAAAATAAATTTTATAATTAATAATTTTTGTTATATATTATACAATTATAATAATTGTATCAACTAAAATTAAATAAATTTATATTAATTTAAAATTTAAAATATCGTCGTAATATTTCTTTAATTTTAAAACAAAAAAAATATCAAAATAACTCATAAACAACCAATGTAATAATAATAGTTTAACATATTTTGTTATTTCATATAAACAATAACTTATAATATTTTTTCTGATCTAATTATGCATTAACTTTTTCTTTCAATCTGCAAAGTTAATTCAAAATCAACATAAAAATAGCCTTCCACTGATAACTGATTTATCATCATCCACATTATTATTTTCCCAATTTTTTATAACAACAACAACATCAACATCAACATCATCATCTCTCATTTATCTTATTTGAAACATCTGTCAAGCCTTGAATAGGTTCTCGGTTGGTAGTGGGGGCGGCCTTTTCTATCCATTTCAACCGTTTAGTGGGAGTTAATATCATTGGCTCAAAACGTTTTCAAATAAAAAAAGAAAAAGAAAAAGAAAAAGAAAGGGAAAACGTCAAACAAGGAAAGTCTTGGAAAGCGATCCAAATAGAAATAAATTTCTTGTTATTCGGTGTTACTGTAATATTATTATTTGATGTCTTCAGTTAATCATATATTATTATTTTAATATGTATAGTGAACTTTTTATATTTGAGTTCACTGCACATGTTAAAATAATAGTATATGATTGGCCAAAGACCCATTGCGCATCTTAAAATAATATTATATAATTGACTTGTGGTATCACATAATAATACCTCAGGAATACTGAATAAATTTTCTAGGAGTGGAGCTACAAATCCATCCACATCTCGATCAAAGTCAAAAATTATGATTTGGCGACTTAATTTTCTATTTTAAAATCAAAATTAAATGTCAAATTTTAATTTTATGAAATTATAAATATATTGCTTTTATTTTAGTTATAAAATTTTAGACATGATGTAATTGTACAAAATTCATATTATACCACACTCCTTATGTTACATGTTAATCTCATGGTTCATAAACATATTTATGGTATTGAGTTTTCAACATTGGTTAAGGCATGTAGATATTATATTCTTTTATTAAAATTATAATTTAGTTATTAAAGAATAATTTATGAGAAAAATGATATTTCAAAATATTATTTAAAAGTAAACATTTTTGTATGTCTTAAATTTTTTATTATCAAAAATGTAATTTTAAATTATGTTATTTAAAGTGGAACAAAGGATAACTAATAATGAAGATCACAACCTTATAGTAATAAGTAATAACGTAAAGCTAGAGAATTTTTATAGTTCATACAATAGACTACTGTTTAACTAAAGCTTAAAAAAGAGTTTTGGGCCGTCACAAAAGCTTACTACTTGAGTAATTAATTGAAAGAATCAACCTTAATGCATATGTGTAGTAAATTATTTATACAGTAAGTATATCGTTTAATCAATCTTTCTTTCTTTTTTTTCCTTATTATGTGGACCCTAACGCGCAAAGGATTGAAAGCCCGAAGGTCCGATTACTGGGTCTAAAGTCTTCTGATGAGGACCCCACTGGATAAGAGGTGTTAGGCATTGAGACAGACAACTAAAATCCTTTCAAGAGTCACATCAATCGTTCTACAAAATATAAAATAACGTAAACAAGATATGAGACAACGTAATTATCTCAAGAAGATATAATTCTACACACCTTATATGGATTAACCCAAACTTCTTCTCGATGAGATAAGTTCAAGGAGGGGACTCTCCAAGAATATCTCACATAAAAAGAACGTCTAATTATCATAAAAGAGGTTAAATACACGTTTTATATTTAAAATTCTTAAGATTGATAATATCTTTCTCTTTACTTATTAACAACCACATTGAAGGTATCACAACGTTGAGTCTAATGTCTTTACTCATTGCGCAGATCTAAAGAAGTCGGAACCTATACCTAAGACGTGCATCGAGGAATATAACATCATCATCTTTTTTTTGAGGATTTGACGCCACCATACCTTTAATTTTTCCCTTCTTCCTTTGGTGTTTACAACTGCAAATTGCAGTTAAAGTTATAAACCAGAAAATTGCCTTTGCCAATGTAAAATATATATAGGATACGACGGGACCAAGCTAAGTTTTAGTCCCCAAAAGCAATATTCCACATGGTGGTGCATAATTGGGCCTCCCCAATTCTGTCGAGGTGGTGTTAGTTAGGCTTTCATTTGTTACGAACGAAGCCTTTTGTTGATTTTGTAATTTTGGATGGATAGATTCGAAACTATGATGATATCACATATAAATCTTTAAATGGATAGATTTTATTCAATCTTGCTTATCATGATGATGAAAGGTAACTTTTCCTCATCTATAAAGTTAAAGTACAACAAACAAATAAATAAATAAATAAAATAAAATAAACACGAGAATATATGTTAATGTATATATGAATTAGATGAGACAAAGGATGAAATTAATCTGGGTTCCTCCTAATAGGGGCGGCTATTACTGAATTTTGAGTTGGTGTATTAAATAAGGAAAGGAATCTAATACGTGTATATTGAGACACATGAAGGACGGAAGCACCCACATGAAAGTCTAATCTCATCTTGCAGAAACTGAGCAATTATAACATGGAAAACCTTTTTCTACAATACTATGTGGGAAGCTAGCATATGTTAAACATTCTGGACCACATTCGTGGCTTAAATTATTGTAACTCATCCAAATCCTAATCCACTTATACGAGATAAAAATAGACAAATAGAATTCCCATCAAATACAATAAAAACTTACGTTTGATAAGCAGTGAGCCTCAAAATTTATACTTATTGATGATTGCAGCTAGCTCTTAGGATTCAGGAATGAGTTACACAACAGAAAAATAATTAAAAAGTGAAAGATTATATATATATATATATATATATGTGTGTGTGTGTGTGTGTGTGTGTGTGTGTGTGTGTAGGCATTACATATAAAGATAAAAGGGACTCGAGATTTAATTAATAACTTAACTTCTTGAATCATGCTGGATTTTTAAAATATGTGTTATGTAGTATAATTTACAATCATGTTCTGTTAGACAACTTTTGTGTAAACCCCTTTGTTAATTTATGTTTTCATTATTTTAATTAAATAGATTTAATCATATTAAATATGTAGATCAGTGAATTGATATGTTTATGATACAAATTCATTTATACTTAATACTAACTTTATATATATATATATATATATATATATATATATATATATATATATATATATATATATATATATATTATATGTCGAGTTTGTATCATATTTTTATATTTGTGCCGTAAGTTATCATCCCTAATATTATAACATACCCTATGCGTATGATTGTGACGCACAATTCCCCTACTCTTTAACAACATTATGAATATGATTTGATTACACTCATCACATATTTTGTCTCACTCATAATCTCGCTCGAAGATTAATGTTGTCGTGTTATTTTTATTCATTTATAAAATTTATTAAATAAGAAAATAAATAACACTCAACAAAACATATATATATATATATATATATATATATATATATATATATATAGAGAGAGAGAGAGAGAGAGAGAGAGAGAGAGAGAGTGGGATAATAATTGTGAGAGAAGACTTGGACTCCATAACAAATAATACTCGAATAGTTTTCAACTAAAGTATTACTGATTCACATCAAGAATGAATAAAGTGCAAAGAGATCACAATGGTAGACCTATATACAGTCAAGTTGTTACTTGTGGCTATTTCTCCATTTCAAGTAGGAGTGCATAACGATGGATTTGATAAATTTAATAGATAAAAAAATAATGAAATTATTTAAATTGATTATAAAAAATTAAAAATTAAAATCGCCTAAAATTTTACCTCATAATCGGTTATCGGTTTAATCGATTTAGTCGATTATTAAAATTTAAGAACAAAAGATAGAATTGGTATGTCACCAAATTTAAAAATAATGTATTGTCGGATAACAGAGAATTAGTATGTCGTCAAATTATAAAAAAAAGCATATAATGTATATATAATTTTATATAAAATAAATAATTATTAGAAAAATATTTAAATTATATTATAATATTAAGGTGTTCGGTCGATTTCGATTTTTGAATAAACCAAACCAAAATCGACCAATATAGTTTTGAGTTTTTTTTAGTTTTACAAGTTTTAATTTTTCGATTTTGTGATTTTCGATTTAATTTATTAACAGTTAGATTTGATGCGGTCGATTTTTCAATTTTTTGATTTTCATCCTAATCCCAAGAGAAAAGATAGGGAGATGCAATTCTTTTCTTTGGATAATATATACATATAGTATATACATATAAGATGCACCTAGCCAAAAAAAAAAAACTCACCACTTCTTTAGAGATAAGTATCCATTTATTATTATTGTATTCGATATAAATATATAGTACAAAACTTTTTCCTATTTAGAGCTAGCCTTCTTCCTCACTACACACAAACTGATCAACTCTCTCTCTAGCTAGTTTTCAGGTTTTAAAGAGAGAATATTATATTATATAAAAACATACAAGTATATATATATATGGCCTCTCCTCATGGTAAAATCAGTGTTACAACATCTTCATCTCCTAAAGAAGGTGGGGGCTCATCATCAGCATCTGTAAGTTCACCAAAAGGGCAGTGTTTGTGCTCCCCAACAACACATCAAGGGTCTTTCCGGTGTAAGTTCCACCGGTCGTCGAACGGAGTTGCATGGTTTAAGAGATCTAAGTCCATGCCGCCGGCAGGAAACGTAACGGTTTCTCCCAAATCTGTTGAGTCTACATAAATATCAAAAAAAGAGCATGTAAACGAAATAAATCAAGTTCATTACATGTTGTACTTATATATATAGCAAGTACTTTTTAAATTTGATTATGGTTTGTGAAAAAAGACGGAGAGAGATGTATTTGTGTAATCTCTTTCTTTTATGTGTGGGCTGTGACAACCTTAATTATGAAATCACACACTTAATAGTCTTATTCTCTCTTTATCTTGGACATGACATGATATAATTAAATTTGATGCTTCTTCAATATTTTTTTTATGGTGTCATGTATATAAATGCATTTATATATACTCCCTCTCTCCTTCTCCTTGTTTAAAGACCAAATCCTAATTACATCAAGCGACAAACGGCACCAAGGAATGAAAGGGCATGCTTATAGAGAGATATAGACAAAAATAAAATAAAATATGAAGAAATATATAAACATTTAGTCACGATAATTTTTAATAGTTAATATATAATGAATTTTAATGTTCTAGATACCCAATAAATATCTATTATAATGTTATAATATGATTAATTTTCATTATATCTGCTTCTTTAACTGTATAATTTTTTTACTTTGACAATATAAAGTGACTCGTAAGAAATATTAGTCAAGGTGGGGGAAAATATAATCTCAACTACAAAAGAGTTACCTCATAAAATATACAATCTAAACTCAAAATGTTATATAAAATTTATATTACGCTGTTTCACCAATTTAATTTAGAGAGAGAGAGAGAGAGAGAGATTTTTAGTGTATTTATGTGAAATTTATTGTAAGTAAAATAAAAATATATATCTTTTGTTTTATTTTTTTTAAATGATGTGAAAAGTGTATGTAAAATATATTTTATTAAATGAAAGTACTTTTTTTAAGAAAATAAATATTTTTAATATTACAAAATTCCTCCAAAAATGAGGGCCGAGGGGGGGAGGGCGGATGGCCCACGCACCATCTCAGAATGTGCATTGGCCACTACTCGTAGGAATATAAAAGGATGTTAATTTTTATTGTGGTTATATACTCCCTTCGTTTTTAGATTAGGTTAGGTGCTTCTAGACTCTCTTTTGTTCTCACCCATATATTCCTTGAGGATTATGCTTGAATTTTTAATATTTTTGATAAAAAAAATTCAATCTGTATTAAATTGTTTGTGATGAGTTTGGAATGGTCTAATTAAGATGTGAGAGTGGTATTATTTACTCTTAAAAACATAATTCATTTTGCACTATTCAAGTGTTCACAAAATCTCAGTTAACCCAAACGTTTCAAATATTTAAATACCTTGGGCTTCCATTAAAGTTTGATGAAATTCTTTTTATTTATTTTTCTGACCAATCAGAGAAAGGAAAAAAGAAAAGGTAAGTTCACTTTATTTATTCTAATTTATATACTTTTGATCAATTCGACTGGGACAAAATCTACCATCACTATACAGTCCATTGGACTCTGAAAATTTTAATGGAAACTCAAGGTTCACATTAAAACAGACAATTATATTTTGGGTAGGAAGAAATTTTATAAAAACTTGAAAGGTCAAATTAATAAAAGGTTGGGAATTTTTCTACAAATCGGTACATGAAAGTCTGATATGGGGCCATATATAGTGACATTCGACGAATAACTCCATGGTTGTGTATGACAAGCAAATCTAAGAATCTTAGCTATGATACAAAGGAGCACCATGCCCGATTACTCAACATCACAATTAAATCAAAACACTCCCTTATTAATTAATAGAATTATTATTTCTATTAAAATTATGTGTATGTTTATAGTATTCACTTCTAAATAAACTTGCTCATATAGCCAAATATTACATCACTACAAAAATATGGCTTTTGTGATGGCTCAAATTCATCACATAAATTTACAAAATTATCACGAAAGGCTTTTATGATGACTTTAGTTGTCACAAAGGTCGTCTTGTATACTCCCGTCATGAAAATTACCTTCCGTGATGGTTTTGATAATCACGTAAATGCGGAATGCTTTCGTGATGATTAATACGATCACATTAGCACGCAAATCTTTTGTGATTGTCAAAACGATCACACAAAAATACAAGAGTTTTGGAATCAAATGTAAGAACGTGATCTTTTTTTACGGACAACATATTTCACTATATAAAAAATTAATTCCGCATAAGATTTGATGATTTCAATGGCGGTCATAAATATTCTATAATGATGGTAAAATTAGTAGAGCCATCATATATATTGTTGTGCATATCTGAGAAACTAGATCATTCTCTCAAAGACAAGTGAAAGCGCGCGGAAGAATGGTTTTAAGGTGGAGGCAATTAACATCACTTGATCTTGTCAGCTGTCGCTACAGTAACTTGCATCGATTGTTCTCTACATGGAATATGACTTGCTTATAGGTTGATACACGTTGTCCTCAAATTGTTGGGATGTGATTGATGAGTTTGATATACTTCGTGAT
The DNA here is from genome assembly GCA_947179155.2 of Hedera helix. Lineage (NCBI taxonomy): Eukaryota > Viridiplantae > Streptophyta > Magnoliopsida > Apiales > Araliaceae > Hedera > Hedera helix. Next base: position 42,611,581 of record OX359278.1, read on the forward strand.
CAAACAGTAGCGGAATCTCTCTCTGTGTGTTCGTTTTTCCTCTATATGTGCTATAGAGCTCATTATATTTAGGAATGTTAGATACAATTCTTTTCAGAAGGTTCTTGCTTAACATAAATATAATATTCCTTCATGTTAGATTTGTTTTAATGGATCTCTAATTTGATTTTGGGTCTCATGTGGCAAACATTTTGATCCTCAAGACCATTAGTAATGAAGTAGCTGGGTTTACAACTTGGGTTTGGCTAATTGAGTATTTGAGTGTACTACTTGTTAGTCAGTACATCATGCAGTGTTACCGTTCTGCCGACTGGAACCACGAAATCAGTAGGTCACCGGGGCACAAAATAGTAACTCAATTTCATATATGCCTATGAGGTTTGTTTTCTGCGTAATTTTCTAAATGGTGGGAGCACATCTGTCAATCTGATGTGCAATTCATGCTATATGAAAATGTAGTTTATGTATTTGTGTAGATTTAACATTTGTAGGTTTCAATTGTTTAGGCTGAGATCGTTGAGGTATACTCCTCCCTGTCCTGCAATAAATATCATAGCTGAATGTTTCTTTTTGTCCTAAAATAGATATACCATTTTTTCAAACATAAAGTGAATATTAGTATGAAAATATATTTTTTTAATTCTTTTGTGACTTGACTGTATAAACACATATGTCAACCTTGCAGTATCCTAGTGGTAATATTGAAATTGTGCTACATTTTGATCTCCAAAACTTCCTGAATCTGCATGAACATACCAATTGTGACAATTATAGCAGGACGAAAGGAGTAATATCTATGACTATTAGAGTTTGAGTCTTTCTTTCCTAAGGTGGGATTTGTTTGCGAAAAAATGTCCATCTACGAGAGAGAGACAGACAAACAGACAGAGAGAGGGAGAGACGGAGAGAGCAACAACAACTTGTCTTCTTGCAAACACTTAGCATAGACATGTATTTGATGGAATCATACCTTGTTCTCTTGCAAACACGTAGCATAAACATGTATTTGATGGAATCCTACGATATGATCCATACATTTGAAAGAAACCTAGAAAGAAAGATGTTGACACTAATGAAACAAAGACCTCATCCGTCGTTGCATCTTTATTTGAATATATCTGTATTATTAATGGTAACAACTCACGGTATGCGACATCCCCAAACATACTCACCATGATGGTACCTACTGCGAAATGAGTTGTCGGTGAACAAATGCACTGCTTCAACGTGCATGCCACCACTGCCGCTGCAACCACAGTTCTTGGTATGCACCGTCGCCTATTCTCAACCACAGCCGGTTCCTGTAAAACATACCTCTGCTGTTGTATCACCAAGTCCCTTTCACTGATCAACGGGGAACCTGAGTGGCACATTTTTCTTCTGTCAATTTCTTCTTCCTCCCGTGCTTTCAACAATAAAGAAGGCTTGTATTGGAAGCAAAATAATCTGGAAGTTATGGCATTTAATTGTTAGGAAGAAACGAAGGAAAGGTGGCTAAGTGAAGCTGGGTATAAAGAGCTTTAAGATAAGATTCCACGAAAGGATTGCTTTTCAAAGGTATGAAATGCTTGTTAATTACCTTGTCAAAAAATCAAGTATATATGAGATGTTAGTTTATGAATTGGTTAAGCTGGTGAAACTTGTCTGAGAAACTGAGTCAGCCACACCTCACACACTTGTCTAAGCCATGGCCTGATATGTTCATTATGTTAGTGGTCCAGCATGATCCCCAGGAACATTTTTTTACATTATATGGTGCTCCTTATATTATATATGCTGCCTAAAAGTCATGTTGCCATCTAAATTTTCGGCTGGGAGTCCTTATCACAGAGTGGCAAGAGCATCAATTCCCTTTGACAGTTCTTTTTTCAGTTCCTGGTTCCAGCCATTTGATTTTAGTCTAGGTGCTTTTGCACATTTTATCGAGTAAAACCGAATCATGGGGAAGTTTTTACAGATTCCTAATAAGTAATATTATCACCGTTTCACAGTTAGAGTCGTTTATCTTTTTATATATATTATTGGTAATAGTATAAAATGAGATAATATTTTCATATTTATCATTGTTTTATCAGGCTGTTAAACGAAAAACTGAATTATTTTAGGAGCATGCCTGATAAAAGAATATCCTTAAATGTTTTAAAATTTATAAATTAGATTCTTTTTGTAGATTAGAAAGTTAGGCTTGTTATGAAAAGGGGGAGGACAGGGGCAGGGACAAGGTGAGGGTGATGCTGTTCCTAGTCAGATTCTTAGCCAAATTTTACATCTTTTTTTGGATGCTAGCTAGCATACTTGGGTGGTGTCAGGCATGCACAGAAAGCTGATGTCCTAAAAATTAGATTGGGTCAAAGATTGAGAAAAGTTTAAAAAGTCCAATCTACTTTGGACCTGGGTCTGGACTGGCTGGTCTTCAAGGCCCAAAGACTTGAACCTGCCTGAAGCTATTAAAGTTCAAACTAAAGCCAAGATTGGGCTCGGCCTGGGATTGAAAAGGCGTGAAAGCTTTTTTGTCTTTTTCTTTTTAGTAATTATTTTACCATTCCCAACAGCTATAAAGACTCAAAACATTTTGGTCTACTAAATTTTAACAACTATATTTAACTGTATATTCGTACTAATTTTTATATTACACATTTATTTGCATTTCTATCAATCTATATAATATATATTTTAAAATTTTAAATAATTTTATATCCTTAAATATACCTTTGATATTAGTTAGAATTAATTATACAGTAATAAAAATAAATAATGACAAACATTTATAGTTTTATAATTAAAAAATATATCTTTAATTTTGTTTAAAATTAACGTAATTATTACGTATATACCACATATATGTGCAAGAGAGTGTGATTGTGGGGCGTACAATAAGCGGGCACGTGCAAGGAACCCCCCAAGGCCAAGGGGATCAGAGTCTAGAGAAGAAACCAGAACAAGAACGAGGATTGGAAAAGTATTTAGTTGGTCAATAAAACTAGCTCTGACCATCAGATACGCTGACTATTGACTTGTAGAAATTCTCACTCATAAGTCTTAACTGCTGTTCCGCCCGCCAAAAGGTACCGTGGCACGCTTAAAATTATAATTAAAAATATATATTTTATTTATAAATATATATATATATATATAAATATTGATTTTAAAAAGAAGAGAGTATTTTAGAATTAAATTTTCTATCGCAAAATAAAATAATCTAAGTATTAATTTAAAAAAAAGAGAATATTTTAGAGTATTTCTTCTCCTCGACGCTCTCTCAAGTTCTTTCTTAAGTGATTGATTTAATATATTTATGATAATTGATTATGTTATAAATATATATTTTTTAATATCATATTTTTTAATATAAACTCTTAAGCCGCTTAACCCGGTCAAATAAATAAATATATTTATATAGGTAAAGAGAAACTCGTGCGTATCTTCTACCCCACTCTCTCTCCCTCTCTTCTTTCATAGAAAATTCGCGTTACCTTTCTTTCTATACAGTATACACACACATTCTGGAAGACATATATATATATATATATATATATACCCCAAGTAATTATTCAACAGCTCATTCATTCATCAGCCATCACTCTTTCCCCAAATTTCTCTGAATTTCTCCGGCCCCTTCAACTATTCTACAACTATTTTTCTCTCTCTCCTCTTTCTATAAAAAAAAAAATAGATTTGAAGATGAACTCGACCAGATTGTTGGCTCTTCCGGTCATCGGGTTCATGTTTATGGGGATCCTTCTGGGACAAAGCCAGGCTCAGCCTCAGGGATTCGGAGCTCCATCACCTGCGCCAAATGGTCCGGTCAGTGACGGCTCGGCAGTTGATCAAGGCATTGCTTATGTCCTTTTGCTTGTAGCTCTCGCCATTACTTACCTAGTCCATTAATTTCTTAATTCCTTCCATTTTTTTTTATTTGACCAAATTTTTTATGTATTTCCTCTTCTTCTATTTGGAGATATTTAGCCATTTTGATTTATCCTTACGATTATTGTAAAAAAAAAAAAAAATTATATTATTTATGATAAATTTAGTTACCTAGGTCTTGATGTCATAGCATATGTTTTGTCTTTCCATTCTTGCGCAAGAGAGCTATTCATTACCTACTGTTTTTTCTAATTATTATTTTAAATAAGTAAATAAAATATTACGCTTCAATTTTGAATTTTTTAAAGTAAAATTGAAAAATAAAAGGAAATTGATATATAATTATAAATATTTATATTGACTTTTTGATTGTCAATCTTTTAGAAAAATGTGTAATAAATGAGTTTTTTTTATAATTTTATCTAATTTCATGTATTGACATATTTTTATAATTATATACAAAATTATCATAATTTATAGTAGGGCTCAAAAATTAAAAATTTTGTAATAATTAGTAGTATATATTTAGGAAATTAATATTTTTACATAAAAATTATAATTATATGTTTATAATAACAGTTTTAACTGTCGTTATAAGTTTATATTGACAGTTTACATATGAAAATATTAAAAAATAATATAAAAATATCACATTTTTGTATTTAAGTCGTTGAGAGAGATGGAATAAAAAAAAATGCCCCACACAAACAGCAAACTTGATTACCTTGTTTTTGTAAATTCAAGTTAAAACTTCATCTCCGCAATTATATTAATTAAAAAATATTAATAACTTTTTTGTAAAAAATTAAAAAATTGATAACGCACCATAAGTCATGGTTATTGTCACCAAATAATTCTCTATACGTTTTTTATAAATTGGAAAAATAAGATTAAGATCGAAAGTGTGCATGCTAATTCACAATGTTAAATACCACCAAGATCATTTCACCATAAAGTGTTGTCAAAATTAGAATTGAATCATGCGCAATGGTGTGTGATCGTTTAAATTATAAAGTTAAATAAAAGGGATATACCTTGATTAAAAAATACAAAAAAGGCAGTCAATAATTTTGTATTTTGTGTGTATATATATAGTTACATAAATATGAAAGAATATTATAATTATATACATATAAAATAGAATGATAAATTTTTATCAAGACTTGATAAGCTCCCGGCCTCTAAACTTAAATGTGATAGATGAGAGGCTGGCCGCTGGAGTAACGATAAAGGACCAGCTCACGTCCACTGTCCAAGCCATATGCAACGATTGGTTTGGGAAACCAAATCTTAGGTCCTCGTTTTGCTTGCTAACGTGCATGTTGAAACTCCTGCACATAATTTCTATAATTTCAAAACAAAATTTGTCTCAAATGACATGACTTGATATTAAATATTTTAATAATAAATTATGATATAACCAATCACATGTGTTGACGTTAAATTTTTTCTCTTGCCGAAATCACCTGATAGCAAGATACGTGCACACTTAACAAATCGTTAAACATCTCACAGAACAGTCACAGCTTGGTGTGAGAATGAGTACAGGTGATTAACGTCACAATAAAAAATCAAAATATATGTTGGAATGATTATAATATATTTAATAGCTCTTGTTTTGCATGTAGAAAAGCATTACTTTGTTTGTTTGGGAGATTGTTTGTATATATTTATCCATGCACCGCCGAAAGTCTCATCACCCTTATATGACTGAAAACATGACATCTTTATCCACTCACCTAAACGGTTCAATGGATAGGGATACTAGAATGGACCAACTCATGGCTAAGCAGTGAATAAAAATAAGGGACATTTACACTTTATAATACTTTTTTAGAAAAAATTACATTAAAAGTGCATTTTAAAAATATTTACAAAAATGTTATAATTTAATGTTTTATTTTTAAAAGTAATGCAGTTGTTGTTCCTTCAATTTAGTTATGTGATTTAGTAAATTTCCATATGACCATGTGGTTGTTTGTGTATAGAGCTGCAAATGGTGGTTGTCACCGAGAATACTTTTCATGGAGTTTGTAACCACACATAATCAAAGAAGACGTATCATGTAAATTAATCCTGGTATATCATATATTTGTTGAATCAAATGAGTGAGTTGTGATAGCACCAAATTTAAAGATGGCTTTCCAAAATTCTGTTACGGTGAAGTCTCTGTTTCATTTGTCATGCAGCAATGCTGAAAATGCAGCGTCATTGGCAACGTAAATCAAATATTAGTCTTCTCTCTCCTTTTATATTTGTCTTTGTTAATGTCAGTTTGTTAATGTGAATTTTATAATACAGTTGGTAACCAAACCTTCATATCAAGGTAACCAAACCTTCATACCAAGGTAACCAAAACACAATCAACAGGTTTCCAAAACGGTGCTCTGTTTTTAAAACACAATCTGCAGGTTTCTGGAGGTAACCAAACACTACTATGAAGGTAACCAATTCCTAAATGTATAGTAAATAGTTTTTTCGTGCAGTAAATCTAAGTAACAAAACACTAGTATGGAGGTAACCAAACATTAGTCTTCTTCCTCATTTTATATTTGTCTTTGTTAATGTGAGTTTGTTAATGTGAATTTCATAATGCAGTTGGTAACCAAACCTTCATATTAAGGTAACTAAACCTTCATACCAAGGTAACCAAATATTAATATGGAAGTAACTAATTTTTGAATTTATTTTTTTTCGATATGTACTTATATTTTTTTTGGTAACCAAATTCCTGAATGACGATCTGTGAGGATAGTGACCACCGTTCTCATCCTTCTCCGCTTCATCCCTATCCTCTCTCTCGCGTTTGACGAGTTCACCACCTTCTCTGTAAACGGTGGATTTCACAGCCTTTTCTTTCTCTCTCCTCAGCCTATGCTATTCCTCCTTTTCTCTCTCCTATTCTTCTCTTTCTCTCTCCTCCGCATACACTCCTTCTCCTTTTCTCTCTCCACTTCCTCCGCATACGCTCCTTCTCCTTTTCTATTCTGTTTGGTGCATTGCACTTTTTTTGAAATTATTTTATAGATGTATTAATTTTGTAATTATTTTTTAAATATTGTATATTAGTGTAAAGTGCCCTAAAAATAACTCAACCCAATTCTCACATAAAATAATCATTGGCCCAAAGTTAAAATGCAAGGTCCAATAAATCATATCCCAACAATGTCTCCCACTCTCTTATTTTTATAATTCAAAATAAGAGAGTATACCGGCTTTTCAACAGTTGGCATGTTACCAAGAAAACGTCCCGCTGAAGTCAAACCATCGCACACCCCGCGTCAGCCACTCGTATTATGCCCTTTTCATTAAATGCAGTTGTCTCTGATTTTTGCGCCACTCGTTACCTTTTGCAAAGAAAACGCCGTTTAGCTATTACTTTGTCCTTTGGTACTTAAGCTTTTCCGACTTTCTTCCCAAACCATTCTTCTTGCACCAAGGTTTTTCGGCCAACACCTTCCCTAGCCTCGACTCGGCGGTTGTTCAGTAGGGCAACTCAGTAGCAACTCGATGGCTCGGCAGCAACTCGGTGGCCTGGGCAGTCTGGGCTCAGCGACAGTTTGGGGCGGCTCGGCATCTCAGGGTCGCCCTGATGGGTTGGGGTTGACTGGCAGTGGGATGCCTCAGCGGTGTATGGCTCGGCCGTTTGGGTCTTGGGTCTGGCTCAGCTAGGTTGCGTCAATGGTGGGTAATCCTCGGCGACTAGGTGTGGCTCAGAGGGAGGGTGCAACAGCAACTCGGTTGACCGGAGTTCGATGGCAGGTGGGGTGTACTCGGCTGGTGGGGCTTGGCTAGGTTGGAGCTCAGCAGTAGCAGCTCGGTGGGAGGAGCTCAACGGCAGTTTCTAGGGCAGTTCAGTGGCTCAATAGCAGCTCGGAGGAGGCTCAGGTTCGAAGTTCCAGTCGATGGCATTCCGGGCTTGGGGTCAACAAGTTCTGGTCTTGGGGTTGGCAGATTCCAGTTGACGGCAGGGTATGGCTTGACAGTTTGCTTGTTCAAGTTCAACGGCAGTATGATGGGAGCTCGGTGGCGACTCGAATGGAGTCCAGCAACGGCAGCTCGGCGGTGCTTGGTTTGCCCAGCAGTGGGTTGGCTAGGAAGCTTAGCGGTATGTGCTGGGTGATTTGGGTAGGTGCTCGGTGGCTTGGAGGCCGGAGCTCAGTGGTTGGGTGGGGGGAGCTCGGGAGAGAAAGAAGAAGAGAGAGAAATAGTTACAAAAAGAAAAAGAATAGAGAGAAGTTTTGTAGGAGAGAGAAATCAGAAAATAGAAAAGGCAGAGAGAGAAAAAGTTGGGAAAATAAAAAGTGTGTAAGAAATGAGCAGGTTCGGGGCAGTAGGTGAAGCTTGGCAATTTTGGTGGCTCTTTTGTAGTACTCTCCTATTATAAGATTTTTATAATAGGAGAGTGGGGGCTATGTTGTGGTGTAAATATTTGAGGTGATGGCTCACCATTAATATTTTATAAAGTTGAGGTAGTGGATAGATAAGGACAAATTCACTTTATAAGATTTTGGGCGATGAAGCATTACCAAGAATATCTTCACATTAGTTAAATATTCTATTTGGGAAGAGACAGTCATAAATATACTTTATATACAAAACATAAGAGAGAAAGATGTTTTATGATTATCTACAGAGTAAGCATGCGTACAGAGACACACATCACAGATAAGAGAATAAGGATTATTTTACAAACAATACACAAACACTAAACCCAGAAAATACAGTTCAACCCAAATACTCCATCTTAATCACTCTCCGACACACATCGATATATACAGAGTTATAGTGATATACAGTGTGAACAACATGCACCATTTATACACGTCGGTAAACATCGAAGGGTAGTGATATACTCCGAGTATACATCAAAAGGTAGATATATACACCACGTGTATAAAGAAATATTGTTATGTTTCATTACAAATTATTATATATCAACATATATCGGTATACGTCGGTCCGTGTACGGATTAGTATTTTTCCTGTGAGAACTTTGTAATGCTTCCAATATCGTTTAAGTGAATTTCGGAGATCTTTTCCCTGTGATTTTTTTTTAATTTGGGTTTCCGCATTAATTCTTGTGTTATCATATTTTGAGTTTGATTTATTTACAGTATAATTTATATTTCTAATATGTATTGGCGTACTTTTTGGCCTACTCTTTTGGTGATTTTGTCAAGTACAAAATCGGACATCAACAACATGAAATCTATCAAACCAATATTATAGTACAATCATATGTGTGTGTGTTTGTATAAATAATCTTTTTTTTTTTTTTTGCATAAGGCTAGAGAAAATTTTATTACTGAAAGCATCCCCTAATCTAAAAGGTATGGAATAACAATTATACATGAACATGAGATACTAGATCTGCAATGAGTGATAATTTTCATACTTCTACTTAACTGTTATAAAATAAACCTGACACACAAACAAAAAATTTCATCCCACCAACCAACACATGAAAACATATTAAAAAAATATCAAACTTTCCTGTGCTCAATTTGAATAACAGCAGCAACATACCCTCAGCTCCTCTATTAAGTCTCTGCCTTTGTCAAAACATGATTATCCTGACAACAGTAGAAGTTCAAGAGATTCCACTGCAACACTTTAAATTGTTGGCCTCTTCTTATTCATCTTCTTTTTCATCTTTTTCTCCAAGACAATCTAAATAAAAAATCTAAACCTTGTTGCTTCTGCATCTTCTTTCTTCAATTGTATGAACCGTAACCATATCTACATGCTACTACATTCTGAAATAATTATTGCCCTCCTCCTGTAAACAAAAATAAATACCCTTCATTAATTTTAACACTCCAAAATTAAATAAATTATTTCTTTCTGCTTGCTTTATTGCCAATCCCCAACCCTGCTTGATTAATCACTTTCTTCAACTTCAAATTCCTCTTCTTGTTCTTTTTTGTCCACCTTGATATGTACATGAATCTGTTAGATCACTTGTTTTTTAGATCAAGCCAAAGCCAAATCTTCATAACTCAAAGAAATGTAGAGAGAGGAATACACTTAGGGTTTGTTTTGGAATATTGAATTGATGATTTGGAATTGGAATTGGCACTCCCAATTTCTATTCAACTATTTGGATACTTAAATTAAGATGAAATTGAATTTGAAATAAAACTCAAATTAAGTGTTTTCCACCAAAAGAATACTGAAGCAAAACATAAGTATTTAAAACCTAATATTTTAGAATTCATTATCGGGATCCATCGACTTCACACACTAAAACACCTTCAAAAACACGCACAGATCCATTCTTCATCTTTTTTCATGCTAATCCTCTTATTCGTCTCTCTCTTCTTGATCTCCCATCCTTTTTTATCTCCATACTCTACATCTCTCGATCCCTAGTGAGCAATTTCAGACCAACATCTGTTGAGGTAGAATTGCTTCTCTCTCCCATGTTACGTGAAGCCATTATTGGAGCTGTTAAGCTTTCTCTTGAAAAGGATGGTTTTGCCCTCCCTTGCTATTCTGATTCTCCTAAGGTCGCTTATGTTCTAGTTCTACAAGGTATAAATCAATCAATAAATATATATACTTACATAAATCCTCAATTTTTGCTTTATATAATTTGATTCTGATTTGTGGGTTGATTTCAGTATGTTACTTCATGTTTATTTATGGTTATGTCTTGATCTCTTAGATGATGACAAATTTGTATTATTGTGCTCATGTAAATTTTTGGGTTATGTTTAAATTTTCTGAGGTTTGACTAGATTATTGGTTTAAACTATTTGCTAATTTGATTTTTTTTCCATGAATTTATTTGGTTGGTTACTTGGATGTGGTAAATATTTCATTATTGGTCATGTTGGATTTTTTTTACTATAAAATCCTATTTATCTATTTATTTAATGTTTATTAATGTTGGACATTTATTTATTAATAAAAGTACATCATTCGTCATTCATTAAATGATCATTTATTATGTTTATATAAATCTCCAAATTTATATATATTATGATTTATGTTTATAAATAAGTATTATATACAGAAGATATAAATCATATGTAATATATATAAATAAAGAAATAGTGGTTTATAACCTATGATAATTTGGAGATATTATCATGTAGGTTATAGTGCTTTAATAGAGATGATTTATCCTGATCATAGAAGTTGAATTTCTAATTAAAGTACTAGTGCATTAACGGTGTGCATTAAACGAATCATGTGATAATATTTTATTTATAAAATATTTTCACATAAACACTAATTTGTGAATGTTTCTTAAGTTTGAAATAATAATTGACTTAATATTGTTACATATATTAATTTAATATTCCAACGAGTGAAATTATATTGTGTTAATTAATACCTCAGAATGTTAATTAATATACTTAATTAATACTAGGAATATTATTATTGTTAAAACATCTATAAAAATTTTTATAGGATAATTTATTATTGATCATAGAATCTTGGTCAAGTCTTTTAATATTTATTATTAAAAGAATTGATTTAATTGTTAAATCAATTTATGATCAAATATAGATAAATTATAGACTTATGAAATTAGTTTAAATATATTGAGATTATATTTAATTCTGAAATATTTATGTACATCTATAGAGGAAATATTTGTAGTTAATTAGTAACAGGTTTCTTTTATTTAATTCCTGAACAGAAGTGCATTTACAATTATTTAGTGAAATTAATTGTAATTAATATTTATTTAGTATATTATTATTAGATAATAATATATGAATAAGTATTGGAGTCAGAATAGGAATCCCTTAGGATCCCCATCCTAGCCCAATATGAATCAGTTTCTTTAGAGAGATATAATGATTAATAAATATATAAATATATCATTGATCAAATACGTAAATGAGGTTATTATTTCAAATCAGATGAAAGACCAAATAGCGTATACTCTCTCTCTTCTCCTAGGAAAACACGTAAAGTATTTTTTCAGAAGGGTATTTTGGAGACTACACTCTAGATTCAGCATAAGGTCATAGGAAGGAAGATCTTGAGAATACTTGAATATTCAAATGAGCTAATCCAACTAAGCACTAGATAACAATTCATACTATAGATACATGGTATATATATATATATATATATATATATATATCATTGTTGTTTTGTATAAAATCATAAAGATAATCCTGTTTTATTAAATTTTTAAAACTACTTTTCGGAGAATTTTTTCAACAGATTAATGTTTCAAGATCACTCTATTAATCACTATCAGATCAATTCGTTTAAAATGTGACTATCAGATCAACGTGTTTAAAATGTTAAAATGTGTTTATGAGCTTATAAATTTGTTTGTTATATTTTGTGCAAGCTATCATTATTATTCAACATTTCAATCACATCAGTGTTGTTTTTTCCTTACTTTTAAATATGCATTTTCTTAAGCAGAGTTCTTATTTGTAATTGTAGAGTTCAATTAGTTTTTAGTTTCAATATAAGCAGAACTGATGTTTGTTGATTTGATTTAAGCTTTGATATAAATGCTCATCATATTTAGATTCTTTGACTTACTTTTTGTTAAAAAAAAGGAGTGATTTTATTTTCTTTACTGAAATATATCACTGAATTTGAATAAAGGTTTTATGAGAGAACTTAATTTGTTTTACTTGAGTTTGTTTTGTTAGATCTACTGAATTGTAATAAAGGAGACATGTACTTCTGCTGCTTGACATGATTTTAATATTTTATGTTGAAGCCTATCATTAAGCTTAATTTATGGATGGGGATAAGGTTTACAACATGATTATGGATGGATGTTACACTGTCAATTTCAGGTTTAGACCTTGGGATGGTGTTAAGTTCGTGGCACCTCTTTTTCTATACCATATCCAAGTTTATTTGTTTTCAATCAAAAGGAAGTCTATTACCAATATGAGTTTGAAAGTCTTATCTTCTCAGTAAAAGATTTAAACTTTGATATATTCAACTGCCTAGGATTATTTATTTAATGAAAAATTTGATTTGGTGTACTGAGTTTTAGTTGGAACTGAAATAAGAATGAAAGAATAGCTCTTTGTTCCTGCAAGGAAAGAAGATGTGAGATGAGAAAAAAGATATTATCCCTTGTTCTTGGTAGTTATGCAAAATCCAGAAAACATAGTTTCAGATTCTTAAAAAGAATCTCTTGAGAATACTTATACTTATAGGTTATGTAACCTGCCCTATTACTACTATGACTTTTGCTGTAACTTAACATGACTGTTGTATTAGTCATATTAGTGTAGATTGCCTAAAAACCCATACAACATATTTGTTGGGCATATGAAAGGCGCATTGAGCAAAAATTTATTGTTGAAGGTATGGTGTTTTAGGACTTAAAAAGACATCTTTAGTTTGCTGTAATCATTTCCAGCTTTGCTCATCATTTGATGCAAACCTCTTTTTACATTCAAGATAAGAAGCATAAGTTTTATATTGTTTCTGCTTTGGCAAATACCAAAGTAATTCTTGGCTTACGATTTACCTCAGCGACCAATTATAGTCATATCTTGGGAAGATTCATCTCTTAAAGAGTGAATTGAATTGAGTTGATTTTTTGACTTATTTTTTTTCATAACGTGTATTGATCAAGTAATGGTATTATATACAGCATACGATATGCGTTTTTATGTGATGTTGTGTTGTCAATATTGTAGACTTTTGTTTAAAAACTATCAACAAATATGAATATGTAATGAAGTAGTATTTAGAACTAAATATGCATTGTGTTAAATATTGTGAAACTAAGTTGATTATCTAATTGATTGATTAGGTTCTATGGTAAAACAATATATTTTGTTTCAGGTTGAGACATTAATAGGGTCACATGTTTTATTTATTCCCTTTGTGTAAATTTTAGTTGAACATGTAAAAAAGACAAATTTAAAAATAACAACAATAATTATTTCTTTTTATAATTCATTTTTTTTTTGTATTTCTTTATGATGAATACTAGTTGTGCTTTATTTTATATAGATATATTTAATTATGTTGAATTTTTGATAAAAAGGAACATAATATCTGAAAAATCATTGAACCATATTTAACCATCGATGGACTACATTTTAACATTGTTTTGAATATTATTATTTTTTTATAAAATATAAATGATTAGATTTATGTTTTTTTCCTTCTTAATTGTTGAAATATAGATAATAAAAAAAATTATTGTTTTTTTTCTTCTTATTTTTAAAATTCAAAACATTTTTTGAGAAAATGAGATTTAAAAATTAGAAGTCTACAAGGATAAAGGAATTGACTTTCGAAGACAAAATCAACGAGGTGAAGTCTTTCATAATTTTGGTGTGATGATTATATAATAATGGAATAGAGAGCCAGCCACAATTGATTTGAGTGCTTCAAAGGAAATTGAATAGTAAAAGTATACTACTCCTATTGTGGAGCTCCAACTAGAAAGATTAGGTAAAAATGAAAGAGACCTTCGAATCATAGAAAGAGCATTCATAATATTACTTCCTTCCGTTACGGTTGTGGGTTGCACAAATGAAAATTGAATGATTTATTTTTATAAATAAAAAAAAATTACGTTCGGTTGCTTTATTAGAATAAAATAAATTATTTTTTTTCCTCTCAAATTTATGAATTTTATTCTTTAAAACAGTGTATGAAATGACTCATTCCAGTTGAAATGGAATAAATTATTTCACTGTCCATTCCGTTCATTTCTCTATTCAATTTCTTCAATTCAAACGAAATATTCCTACATTAGAAAATGAAAATATCACTACACTTCTTTTGTCCCAAATGAAAATTTAATTTGAGTTATAATGGTTAAACATACACTGACATTAACATGATTAATGTTCAAGATCACAAATTTATTCACATATAGTAAAAATTGCCGCAGTGATAATAAAGAACTTTTTACCAACTTTAGAAAATGAAAATATCACTACAATAGTCTGTCAATATTATTCTCCCTATCCTAATTTAATTGCTCTTATTGGACTTACTATTTACAAAAAACAAAAATTAAAAAATTACTAATTTGTGAATTGCCAACATTAAAGCCATCCATCGTGCATTGTAGAATATCCAACAAATAATTAAAGACCTGAAAAATAAAGGGCAAAAAAGAAAGAAAATAAGAATTTTAAACATTTTAGGAACACTTAGCGATGAGTCTCCAAAATTCTTTTCAGTCTTGACAAATACCTGTAAAAAGGAATAAATTTTATTATTAGGCTTATGTATGTCGCATATAAGAGCATAATGTATGATCATGATGAATTATCAATGGCACCTTGTAGCTAATTTGAATCTTGTTTTATATGTATGCAAAATACTTTAATAATATAGTAAAGTTTTGTCGTTAAACTAATCAAAAATGTATTAAGGGAATTAATATTTTCATAAACCAAAATATTAATGAAAAAGTCTAGGGATCGGACACAAAATCAAATATCTATTTTAATAATTAAAAAGTAAGGTATGGTATAAATTTTAATATAATATTTTATTTTTTAATGATCGAGATGGATGCAGTGTTTTCGTACTTATGTCATCTTTTTTTATGGACGTAGGGAGTATATTTTTTGGTTCCCATCATAATTATTATTTTTTCTCAAAAAAAGGGGTTAAAAATAGCAATGTTAGTAGTTCATAAATTAAAAATTAAGATGACAACGTTTATGGGACAACTACTTTACAACAAGGAGGATCTAACGTGGCCCATTGGGCTTGGACGGTGGAAGAGTCAAGTCCACACCCACCAGGGCCACCAAAGAGCCAAACCAACCGGTTCATTGCTTCAAGCATTGCTATCGTACGCACGTCGCACTGGATACACCCAATTCATTCATCAAGTCACCCCCACCGTCGTTTCGCTTATATACCATCTCATCCATAGATAAAATACCCATTTGCATTTGCATAATTTATTTTTTAACCATCATCTTCATATGTAATCGTGATCAATCCTCTTTTCTGCAATTTCTGGGCTCAAGGTATGATTTTTATGAGTTATTTAAAATTATCTTTCTGTACTTGTCGATCGGTATCCGTATATACCTGTATTTGTATTTTTTTTTGTTTATGTTTTTGTTTGAATTGAATCTGCAAATGGGTATTGAGTATTTTCCTATTGCATGTTTTTTATGGATGGTCAGCTCATTGATGGATTGCCCGATTGATGCGGGTTTCATTTAGCTTAGTTTCCGATTCTGTTTTAGAAGTGATTTCAGATGTTTAGTTATTGCAATCTGTAATTTTCATGAAGGGGCAATTATATGAAGTTTATGATTACTGGGGATAATAAAGATGAGAAAGTAATAAGCTTTTTTGAATTTTGGTTAATATGGATTGGAAAATTGCCTTGTTTTCTTCTTCACTTGGATTTTCTGTAATTTCTGATGACTTTGAATGCATCGGAGATCGGTTTTTGGCAGATTGAAGATCGTGGTGGTTTAATTTTGTAATGCATAATTGAAATGGTGGATGAAAATTTTATTTTAGGCTGCGTTTGGACTCTATATGTGACTTGTAGTGGTTTGTCAAGGTCTTGCATGTATGGTATCCACATACGCAATGCAACTGCAAGGAGTGAATCTGTTAGTATATTGTTCGATAATGTGACTGTATGTGAGGTTATTATATAGTGGCTTCATAATGTTGCTGTACTTTTTGTGTCCAGGATCAATATGTATGTGTGTGTTTGGATTGATGGGCTCTTACTGGTTTGCTGGAGAAGTTATGTGGCATATCCTACTTTTAAGAGTAGTAAATGAGATGATGCATATTAGCAGTAGTTTTTTGGTTGGGCTTTTTGCTAAATAAATATATCTTCCCCCCTTCTCTCTCTCTCTCAATATATATATATATATATATATATATATATATAATCCATAGCCACAGTTAAGTGATAGCAAACATCCCACATATATTATATGTCGGATGCAACAGACGGTGTTTTGTACGAGTCATCTGACAATGTCGGACGAGTAAAAATCATCTGACATATAATATGTCGGGCATTCCTGGCTTTAACTTTAGAAATTACTACTTTGACCATCAAAAGCCATCATTATCCTCTCTCTCAATGCTGCATTCCATATGAGGCATAGAGGAGCGGCTTTTGAGATTTTGGTAATTAAATAAATCCACTAAAAGCGCCAAAATGGGGGTTAATCCTAGTACACACGGAGTATACGCATTCTGCTTGATAACTATTAGCATTAAGTTTCGTAGAATTGAATAAAGAAATGAAGAACGACATTGAATAAGATAAACATAAATTCCTAGGGAGGGGACTTAAATGGCATCACAGACTGTTGATCAAGTTAAAGAAAAACGGAGGGGGTGATAACAAAGCTCTTAAATAATTTTTTTTTAAACTTTGGGTTTATTATCATTAAGCAGACAGTTTGAGTCTGAGAGAGTAGGCCTATAATCCAACACGCAACAAAGACCTAGTATCCGTATATGGTAGGAAAAAGTGAAACAACTAACATAACTACTCCTTGCTTCTTCACATCTTTTCTTTTGACTTCTTTTTATTGATATTTTTTGGAAAATATTTGCCGATGGAAATAAGCAATGATTCCAAGATCGAGTTTTCGTGTTTTTGGCTATATATTGCATGGCTAGTAGTTATAAACTAATAAGTCATTACCACGTTATACAATTCCTTATTGAAAAAAACATCATATTGATTTATGATCTTCCAGTCCATCGAGTAAGATCTCAAGAACTGATATTCTTCACTTCTTACAGCAATTCATTGATCCGAATCAAATTTTCCGTACAAGCTTTGCTGCCATACTGTAACTTCCAAAGCTATTGGAATGGAATTATATTAATTCCTTCGAGGAAGATTGTGTCTGGTCATCAGAACAATCCGAGTACATACTATGCATAATTATATCTATTCTTTAAAGATTCATGAATCGAATATTCTGACAACTTTTTGAGTTAAGTCATTTAAATCTCAAAAGAAGCCACCCCCCTAATTACGGCTCCGTTAATTGGTTTTACTGAGAAAGGTAGTTCTTTCTTTATTCTTAGTTTGATATAATATCATAGTTCATGTTATCATGCCGTTTTTTTTGAATGGCAAGAATCTGGAAAAAAAGTAGAAGCATAATGAGAGAGAAAGAAGTCCATGAAGGGTGGGGTGGGGATGGCGGTGCAAAAGCAACTTCCCTGCCTTGCCACAAAAAAATATAAAGAAGGGAGGAAAGTCAGTGTTATGTGTGTATATGTCGTGTCGATATATATTTAAATGTACATTATATGTTGTAACACAATGGTGATGGTTAATTTACGCCATATTATAGGTGGGCAACATAACGTTGTATCTTAATTTAATCTCTCCTCAGTTAAAAATAAATAGAAATTAGACATTAAGTGTCCACTATATATCATCTAACTAATAAGGAAATAATTTATGTCATATTAAGCAACTCCAAAGGTAAGGTAGGAAATTAATTAAGGAGCTCATAAGCTAAGTTACATGGTCTCGAATGGAGCATCCGGTCAAATATGGGTACTCCTCAATTTACCATTTTTTTGCACTAAAATGAAGTGTCCAACACCCATACTCTTGTCGAGAGTAGGCCCCTACAAGTATTTCAGTGAAGAGTCTACGTAACATAGCTCATATCATAAATATGACAAATATTCAAAACTTTTTAAGCTAGCTAGCTGCATATCTAATTGACAATACATTTTCTTATTAAATTTCAAAATGTAAGTAGAGTGCCAATAACTAAGATCTGTACATAAATGGTAAAAACCTGACACTATGGTGCAAGTAATCACCATCAGACTACTCCACCACACATACCTAAAAGCTCTTTTATATTATTTATAAACCGTACATCATTACTCCTTTTATGATCCTGTTGTAGCGATGGAGTTACAGCATTCCTTTGCTTTTTCACTTCAATGGAATGTTGTAGCTCCATTGGAATATTAATTAACTTCCTGTAAAATTCAGCTGGAAAAAAGAAACAAAGCTTTAAATTCAGATAAACTTGACAGATACTAGTTTTCAAACCCTAACTGAAAGCTTAATCTAATCCAATATATCTCGCAGTTAAAAATTTGATTACTAAAAGAAAAATAGTTCAGCTTTTTTGTTTATCAAAGTAAATAAAACAAATCAAAATATTTTGCCATCACCTTTTTCAGGTCTTATCCATATTAACAAATATAGCACAGTCAAAAAATTTCTGTAATATTTGATGCACGACATTTTATCCGTGTGATACCATATAAAGTTCTTAGTCTGAAACTTTGATCATTTAAGATTCATTGATTCAAAGAACGACAACAAGGAAGCATATCATCCTAGATTAATCTTTTAAAGTTTCAGGAGTAGGTTATCTCATCCTTGCTGGATCTTTACAATCAGCTGCATTACTTGAAATATAATTAGTTATATGAAGGCTTTGTAATTTGGTTCTATTGTTTTTCATATGTATTTTCTGTTTTCTGAAATGATAATTCTCATTTTTGATTTTGGATTAAATTATGGAATTTCTTGTGTAGCAAAAAGTGTGGTTTTGACAGTTTTGTTGACTGTCAACTTTTATCCCACTGGTCACTTTTACTGAACTTAAAATTAGGAGATTAGTGCCAACCAGAGATTGAGAGAGTCCCATTAGAAGATGAATATTCCATTTATAGTGGAAAAATAACATCCCCATCAAAATATAGGATGTTGACTTCCTGAATCTTACCACTTCTTTCAAAACAACTTTCCAAACAATTCGGAAACGTGAACTAAGAAACAGTTTCAATATAACGTCGTCTTTGAGAATATATACATATTTTTATTTATAGTTTTTACATTATTTCGCAGTGAATCAAATCGAGCCTTGGGTATAACAGAAGGCATTTATTGGTTAAACATCTGCGACAGTTTGGAAAATTAATGCTTTCCTTGAGATATATAGTTTGTTCTACTTGTTAGTACTCATTATTTGTTGTTTCGATTGAAACTTCAAGGTTTAAGGTATTTGAAGCTCGTTGAGGTTGGAGGAGACAGATCGGAGAAGATTTCTTCTTGCATGGAAAAAGGATGCCAGATTTGAGAAGGGGAGTTCGTCAATCGAAGAGGGTGAAAAATGTTGAGGAGAATCCTGCTGTTTTAGTTCCGACTCCTCGATGTGGCACCAGAAGAGGTAATAACTCCAAAGCCCTAGTGTTGAAATCACCTTCGCATAATCCGGTGAACCCAGCAATTCTCTATCCAATGTCAAGACCCGCTGGTAGAGGTAGAGGAGGGGGTAGACAAATGAATCAAGACAAAAATGCTGAGATTTTTGGTGCTGGGGTTGGCGGCCGGGGTCGCCCAGGTTTGGATATAAGAGTAAAAGATATGGTACCTATTCCTGATTTTGTGGCAGAGAAAAGTGCAGAAAAGTTGGCTGTTGTTGAGGAGGAAGGAAGTACGAGTCCAATTCCTGAAAAGGTATCACTTTTCCTGACATCTTGCTGTCATCTGAACTAATTAATTGCTTTTACTATATATTTATTGCCTTCTATGATTCTTGATAACAAATAATTGTACATAAAAGATCCATAAACAGATACTGGCACAAATGTAATGTTTGAGCTGCGCCGATAGAGATCTTGGAGATCTCTCTAAGTAGATAGCTAAAGGACTTCAGTCAGAACTCTACGAACATGATTGACTAACATTGTCAAGTAGGTGAAGTTTCACCAAATATATGATGGTGTTCGATTGACATGACACATTAACAGTTGGGGTGATCCATACATAATGTTGTCTATTCCCAACAAATTCATTGATGTTTATATAGAGAATTGTTATTTCCACAAGTATAAATTGATATTTCCACAAGGTCTCCTTTCACATCCACAAGGTCTCCTCTCACATAGCTATGGGGCTCATTTACTACTCATGTGAGATAGACTTTGTGGAACTATCACTTTTGTTTGTGGAAATATTAATTCCCTTTATATATTAATACTTTTTTTTCTTGATATTCTTTATTATTTTTTTGGAAAGATGAGCTGAATCTGATGAGTTCCATAGAACCTGTTAGATTATGATTAATAATTGGTCACCTAATGAAATAATTGGTTTCTTTAGGATTATCCTACATTCCTACTATATATTAAAACTAAAGTATAAAATCAAATTGACTCTCTAGAGTCCTAAGACACATTTTTTTAATTCGAAATTAATATGATATTCAATTTTTAATCAATATAATTATGAATATTATAAACTATCCAAAAAGTAGGTTCATATTTTTCAAATTTTAAATAAATCACCCAGTTTCGAGTTAGAAAATGTTTAATTTGACTTTAAAAAGTCAAACTTGATAGTATATTTTGGAACGGAGGGAGCATTTGTTAAAGGGACTTGATAGATTCTCTACGAAAAGTGCCTACGACAATCTACTCTTTATGTTATACTAAAGAAGAAAGTGCTACAGGTATTGTACTGAGTATTAATTCAAACATGAAGCGATGTGTTATTGTGGAAAAGCTTTAACTAATCAAAAAATAAATAAATATTAAGTGGTATTTTAGGTGAGTTATCAAAAGAGAAAAAAAGGAATTTTTTTTTTTATTTCCCATTTCCCAAAGGGTTAGCTATATAATTCTTTGGTATTCATTTCAATCTCAGGTGCAGCTTGGCAATTCCCCCATGTACAAATTAGACAGAAAGCTGGGTAAAGGGGGGTTTGGGCAAGTTTTTGTTGGAAGAAGAGTGACAGGTGGCTCAGGAAATACAGGCGCTGATGCACTTGAGGTACTGTTATTAATCTTGAGCAGCTGGAATAGATATCTGTTGAGTATTATATAGCTAATAATTGTATCCCGTTTTTCCCCTTCTTTTTGTGTTTCTATATCATGGCCCGGCGGTGTTAGGTTGCTATGAAGTTTGAACATCGAAATGGTAAGGGGTGTAGTTATGGTCCTCCTTATGAATGGCAAGTTTACAGGTAGGTGAAATTTATTCTTATGGTGAAGGATTCCATTTTTGTTTTGTATTATACTTTATGATATAATGAATGGAATTTGATTCTATTTATCTTGTTGGTCTCTACATGAAGCACTCTTAATGGTTGCTATGGACTTCCCTTGGTCCATTATAAAGGTCGCCAAGGAGACTATTATATCCTTGTATGTTTCCCACATTTTTGTATTTCAAGCATCTCTCTGCACATTGATAGGGTTTCTGATAATATTTTTTACCTGTGAAATTGTAATTTTCTTCTCGAATTTGTTGTGCTCATTATATTGGGCTTCATTATGTCAGGTCATGGACATGCTAGGCCCAAGTTTATGGGATATTTGGAACTCCAGTAACCAGATGTATGAAAATAGCGTCCTTTCTGTCAATTTGTTTCTTTTATTGGTCGTCATTGTTTCCCATAATTTTTATCCCTTTCAGGCTGTCTGAAGAGATGGTTTCTTGTATAGCAGTGGAGGCAATATCAATACTAGAGCAACTTCATCTTAGAGGGTAATTTAAAACTTGATTCTTGGGAGCTATCTAGTCAGTGTCTATTAGATGGACCTTCAAAAGATTCTTCCATCTAAACCCTTTAAGAAAAACCAACCATACGGATAGATAGAAAGAGCATGCAAAAGCATGAGAGTATGTAACATTTCGTTTGAATTGAGGTTGTGGAGCATTATTATTATGACCATGTTAAATAAGTATTTTTTTCCCGACAGTTTAGATTTTTTTGAAATTTTTTCATTATTATAAAGTTATACATATATCACCAAATCACATGAAAATTTCATGTACATATCTATGTTTTTGCATGCTCTTGCATCTGTAAGGTTAGAATATTTCAAAAGAAAAGAAGAAAAAAATCCTATTGATGGACTTTTAATCCTAAAGGTAGATTACTTAGATGCCTAACTGGGTAGCTCCCTTTTCCATTAAACTTAAACTTAAACTTTTACTCTTTTATTTTATTGCAAGTCTCTCCCTCGTATATACATATGGACATGTATATATTTTTATTATTTGGTTTCTTTTGCAGTTTTGTGCATGGAGATGTAAAGCCTGAAAACTTTTTGCTTGGTCTGCCTGGAACACCAAATGAGAAAAAGTTGTACTTAGTTGATCTTGGTTTGGGTAATTATTTTCTCCTGCAAACATGTTTTGTACCATAATGCAAACATGCTTTGGTAAATATATGTTTTGATAAATTGAGATAGATTTAATAACTGGGCTACTATGTTTATATAATTTACATCAGCTTCTAAATGGAGGGATGCATCTTCTGCTCGTCATGTGGATTATGACCAAAAGCCTGATGTTTTCAGGTAACTATGACAGTCATCAAGCTCTTTCTTTTAAGGCAGTTGGGCAGAAAGCTATATCTCATAAATCATAATTGTTCCATAGCTAGTACTCCACCCTTGTGATTGAATCACCCATAATCCATAGAAACATGACACTTTTTAGTGGTTAGGTTTGATAAAATATTGTCTGAAGTGAAAATCGTTTCCCCTTTTCTCTGTGTTTATGTCATGATGGAATGTTATTCTCTAGAATTATTAGGGTTACCCTCTTCGCCTGGTTTATTAGCTAATTAGTACCATGTTGTTTGTTTAGTTCATTACCATTGTGATGGTACATGTTCCACTGAACATACACACATTTCCTTATTTATGTTTTTTGTTAATTTTATTTTTTGATGCTGGACATTTGATGTTGAATTTGCTGTATGTGTATGATGTTATTGACAGGGGAACGGTACGTTATGCCAGTGTACATGCTCATTTGGGGAGGACGGGAAGCAGAAGAGATGACCTTGAGTCATTAGCTTATACTTTAATATTCCTCCTTAAGGGAAAGCTTCCTTGGCAAGGTTTCATGGTGAGTTCATCTCTACATTCACCATCATCTAGGATTCGTGGCTTTGTACCTGAAGAATGATTGATTTTCTCTTTGTTTGTAATTATTTATAATTGTGTATATCTTGCTTTTTAGGGAGAGAATAAAGGATTCCTTGTGTGTAGAAAGAAGATGGGAACTTCTCCAGAGATGCTTTGTTACTTATGTCCTCCCCCTTTTCAACAATTTCTTGAAATGGTGACTGATATGAAATTTGATGAAGAACCCAACTACTCAAAGCTTATCTCCCTTTTTGAAAACAGCATAATTTCCACTGCATCATTGAGACCAATTAAAATAGATGGTGCCTTGAAGGTCTGTGCTTGATTTCAAATCAGTTTAGTGATTTTAAAAATTAGTTGAATGTTTCTACTTTCTATTTTTGAAGCTGCTGTGTATTATTATAGGTGGGTCAGAAGAGGGGAAGATCACATTTTGAATTGGAAGATTGTGCGCATCCTAGAAAGAAAGTTAGACTAGGTACTCCAGCTACACAGTGGATCTCAGTTTATAGTTCCAGGCAGCCAATGAAGCAGAGGTAAATATGAAGAATAAGCAATTTGGATGTAAAAGCTTTTTCATCCTTACTCCCTTGCTCCACTATAGACAAAATAATTATCAATTAACTCTAGTACAATCATAGTTGTCATGGCGTCACCTAGGCGACGACTAGTCGTCTTGGCGCTAGAGAAGTACAAAGTGATGCCTTGGACACCGAGCTGCCAAGGCTCACACCTTGGTAGTTGGTCCAAGTTAAGTGATTAAATTATTTTGTACCCATGACTCATCATAATCTATGGACTGGCTACATGATGTAATTTTATTATTTATTAGACTTGTAATGTGTGATGGGTGTTGACTTGGTTGATTATTAATTTTCTACGTACCGTTTGTTAGCTTATTCTACTAGTTTTCAATGTCCAAGTGTTTTATTTTTAAATTTTGATTGTTAAGTATTCATATAATTGTATTTTTCATAGTGTTAATTATTATATTTTGAATTTTAATCCGTATAAAATTTTATCGTCCAATAATATACTTTTGAAGTAAAATAAATAAAGTATAAATTGCATATTATTAATGACTTGTCGTCATACGGACGCCATGACGGGCGCCTTATCACTTAGGCGTCCTGGCGGTCAACTACCGCCGCATCTCGCCGTGACAACTATGACTGTACAATTAAAGCAAGTGTTTTACATGCTTTATTCCTGTCAGATTTTTTTCCAAGTAAATTGACGTAGGAATAAAGCATGTAGAGCACTTCTATGATATTGGTTTTGTTGTTTTCATCCTATTTAAATGTCGAGTACTCATAATCTGACCTACCGAATGGCATTCTGAGTTCATAACAATGTCATTAACGTGAGCCTTCCATAGTATGTGTTTTAGGGATTTGCTTTCGGCCCTTCAGTAACTACCCAAGTTTGAAATATCGTTGGAGAGAACATGCAGAAATTTTTTTTGGCCAAATTTTCTTATCTAATCATAGACCAAGTCGAAGAGAAATCACACATGACAAAACAGCAGTGGCTATAACAAAGAAAGAACATGATTCACCAAAAATACCTCAAAAGTCAAAATCCATGTAGATACTAATGTTTGTCTGAGTATTTACCTCTGAAAATACATTCCGAAATTGTCATAAATACCTTTCAAAGGAAAAACCTAATACTTGTGAAACTTGGCCTCATTTTTAAATATATATTTTAATAATACAAGTAAGTTCATGATTAACTTGTGTCTCATCGAAAATCTTTGTTAACTAATGTCATGCGCTCTACTCCTTTCAAGATTAAAATAATCATTTAGCTAGGTTTAGGGGGAAGAGGGCCTTGAAGTTATGGAGTCTGTAATGACCCTTGGCGTGGCCAAGGCAAGGACATCATAGCTCTTATTCTGAGATTTCAAAATTTATGCTGGACTTGTTCTCCTGGTGAACTGATGTCAACTATCAACTGCAGATATCACTATAATGTCACGGATTCCAGGCTTTATCAGCATGTAGAAAAAGCGAAGGAAGATGGTTTGCACATTAGCTCTGTAGCTTCTTCATCAAACTTATGGGCTGTTGTTATGGATGCAGGGACGGGGTTCTCGTCCCAGGTTTATGAAATCTCACCTGTTTTCTTGCACAAGGTAGTAGTGACAGAATTGCTTGGTATGAACTTCAATTATTCATCACGTAAGTGTTCTGCTTAATTATCAAGTTTTCTTCAGGAATGGATAATGGAGCAGTGGGACAAGAATTATTTCATCACTTCTCTTGCTGGTGCGTCCAATGGCAGTGCCTTGGTAATAATGTCCAAGGGTGAGTGAAACAAAATTTGGCTTCTAAATCTTGCCAAATTTTGTTACGATCTTCTATGCATCTAGTAGATGTTATATTTGGTGCTCATATTGTATGATTTCTTTAGCATTCAACCATAGCTTCTTTCTTCTCAGGCCCAAACTTTGGTTACTTGTCAGTAGATTTGATTTCACCTAGAATGTTGGGCACTTGTTTAGACAAGACGCCTGTCTACCTGTATTAAGCCCTTATTTAGAAAGTGATGAAAATACTTGCTCTTGTTTACTTCTAAATTCCAGGATGATGTTAAGAATCAATGAGTATAATGTTTTTCTACGTAACACATGCTAGAAGAATTATATTCAATATCAAAGATCTCATTCTATAAAAGGAGTAAAACTTCACTTGTCTAGGGATTACATATCTATAGTTACTATACAACTTTCTCGTTATTATCTTAAAAATTTTGTGAAAGCCAAATGAGGACATCTAATTCGGGACAGAGGGAGTAAGATGCATCCTTTGGATTGATCAGCTCTTTGTTTTGTTTTTATTTTTATTTTTAATATCAGCTAATTGTATTTTAATGCCTGTAGTTGAGTTTTGAAGGTAAATTTTTCATCCACTATCTTGGTCAATTGAATGTTTACGTGACTAAATTACCTTTTCTTCCTTCTTGTCATTGAAGGGACAACATATACTCAACAATCATACAAAGTTAGTGATGTATTTCCTTTTAAATGGATCAATAAGAAGTGGAAAGAAGGCTTTTCGGTTACCTCCATGACCGCTGCAGGTAGCAGATGGGGGATTGTCATGTCACGTGATGCAGGTTATTCTAATCAGGTATTTTATTTTTTCATTTTAGTTATTGTCCATGCTGAAATCTGCATTTGCAGAGCTTATAACTTTTCACTTATTGCAGGTGGTTGAACTTGATTTTCTCTATCCTAGTGAAGGGATTCATAGAAGGTGGGAGAATGGATATCGAATTACCTCAGCTGCTGCAACTACAGATCAAGCTGCATTTATACTAAGTTCATCCAAGAAGAAATTACAAGATGTGACGCAAGAAACTTTGCGAACATCTGCTTTCCCCAGCACCCATGTTAAGGTACTTTTTCTTTTTGTCTGGCGTTTGAACTTTTTCTTATATGGAAGATAAAACTACAATATATACTGTCATACTAAATTTTCCAGTTATTGTTAAGAGTTGTAGATTGAGTCCACCCCAACCCCTATCTCCGATCCCCAAAATCATGAGGTATAGATGACAATTAGAAACTAAAAAATAAAAGAGATTTTTAAACGAAGTTAATGAATACAGTTTTAATGTTACAAATGGTTTGATATTTGTTGCTAAGAATGGGAATTAAAGTATGACCAGGACTCCTGGAAAGAAATTAATAAGTAGTATTCTTTAGAATTTAAGTAACATTATCACATGCGACTTATGTCCTGCACTTGAAACATGCTATACTTCTGGTTAGAACACTAAATCTAGTGACTTGTATTTTCCCTTCTGTACCCTGTGTTCACTAGGCGGTATGAATGAAAATAATTAAAAATATATCATGCATGAAGTTGCAACTTTTAGGAGCAACAGCACAATCCTTTCTCACCCTTTTTTTTTTGTGTTAAAAAAAATGCAAATTGGATTAAGAGAAAAGGAGATAAGAAATGATACAAGATGGAAAGGGATAAAAGAGTCTTATCGTTTTAAGAGAGGGAGAGTTGAGAGTGAAGAGAGAAAAGAGCTGCCCTTTGTGGAAAATGACTTACTGACTTGGAGTTGTTAAATTCATTTTCCTGAGTTTTACGGCTAGTTTTTGACTGTAAAATGTTATAAGTTGGACACATTTTTATTTAAGCACAGCTACTTGCTATTAGAATCAAATTTTTATGGATAGTTTCCTGCCCGAAGGAATCAAGGTTTCTAGAAACTTCTCGAGCTGGAAATTCACTTACATTAAAACGCAGTTGAAGAATTTTCAATTTTATCTAGTTATCTATTTTTGCAATCCAAAAAGTCTGTATATTCTCAATAGCGTATTTTAGTATAATAATAGCGTTATTCTTTTAGTGTTGTCATGTGTCTTGGAGTAGGTAGTAATAGCTGCTTGTGTATTTATCAGGATAAATGGTCAAGAAATTTGTACATTGCAACCATTTGTTACGGGCGAACGGTATCTTGAAGTCTTGGATTTTGGCAAAGGAACTTCATTTGCGGGTATGTTAAGACCTCAAATTAATATTTTGGAATATTGCATAAAGAGCTGATATTTAGCAATTGTAAGAAAAAACTGTTTTTGATATCTTGAATTATGTGAAGATATTTACTTCGGGCCTTAAATATTAAATGGTGCTCTTAATTGAAGACAACAGTTGGTGCAGGAGCTTAGGGGGGGACATTTGGGGAAAAATACAGGTTATTATTTTTGGGGAATGTTGTGAATTTTAGCACTTTTATCAATTTTTTGGAGTTTAACTTATTGTGGTCTTGGTATATTTGTTACTTTTGACTTGCTCAGCTTCTATTATAGATAACTCCTGAATTGGGATATATTATTCTTTTTGTTTTCAGTTTTTGATTCCCAAGCACTCTATTATTCTGTTGGCGTAACTCTCGGATTGATGAACCTGAATTATGTTTAATTATATTTGTGAAACTTTAACAAATAAATTTTTTTATTTTTTTTTGTTCTTTATTTGACACCGGTTAAGATTTTGATATGTGGACAGGTTGACAACCATCTTGAAGAAATACAACTGCTGCCCTCCGGTGACAATGTAGAAGATTGGAATATAGTATCATGACTTGGTTGCCTTCATGGAGAAAACTTATACATGAGCTTGCAATTTGGTCAGTAAGATTTCATCGGTATTCCTCATCTCGCCTCACTTTTGTAGAATAAGATACTCCATGAGGTATTTGAAATCCAATATGTTTCGATGTCAAACAGGAGAGATGAGATATTTACTTTATTCCCCCATCTTTTTACTTGGTTCAAACTCCAAAGTCTGACCCCATAGTGAAAATGTTCTTCCGTTACCAAACTGTTACACGTGGATGCCTGAATGAGTCGCACCTATATGACATTACAGTTGTTGTAACAGGCATATAACTGAATTTGTTGTCGATATTCATAAAGCTTTTGTTTTCAAAGTTGAACTAAATAAGTACTAATTGTGTGGAATTTTTTGAGGTCTTCATAGCATTGATTTTATGTTTTTCAGCCTAAAACTACACTGTTCACTTTCCATCGGAGGCTTTTAAAGGTAACATAGCTATTCATTGAGTTTTGGACCCAGAACCATGGTGAACGAAGAATATACTTATAAGATCTGGAGGTAAATCTCTCATGTAAAGAGAGAGAATACTACTAGTTATAAAGAATATTATTCCCTCTAATAGGAGAAAAAGTACTGTTTTAAATGAAAATTACAAGGATTTTTTATTTTTTGTAGGGTTGTGCTTAAAAGTTTAGCAGTATGTTCATCTTGTATTAAATACTTTCTATTACTATTTTATGTGGTAGCGTTATTGAGTATTGTAACGACTCCTGCTACATTTTCTGACTCAGCATTATTGTGACCAGACTCCTATCCCTAAATATTTGCTTCTTTTGGGGCACTTATCCGCCGTGTCTAGTAGCTGTTGCCTATTTGACTGAAAGTCATGGAATATTGAGATTAGAAACAGTCGTGTCTAGTATCTGTTGCCTATTTGACTGAAAGTCGCGGTATATTGTGATTAGAAACAATCCCCACGTATTTTGGTACGGTTTTGCTTAAAAGATGCATCACTTTCCTTGCAGTTATTGTATATGCTCTCTTGGTTTCCATTTTATAGTGTTGAAATTATTCAAGTGAGAAGCATGACGTACTTAGGCTTGATCATTTGGCTGTCGGCGACTTCTAGGTCAAAACGGCACAGCTTCTTCATGTTCCAGTCACTCAAAACTTATGAGCTCCCAGATACCATGTCAACATGTTGACATGTAACTCACTCTCATCACGTGCTTCACGTGCATCTATTGCAATATCCAGTCGTATATATTTCTTTTCTTGGACATTATTATACAGTCCGATCCATGTCATGTAAAAGTTTGCAGCTAGGATGCATGCATAGTATACACCTTCCGTCTCAATATATAAGGTTTTAGTCACCTTTGTTTTGTTGGTCAAAAAAGTCAAGCTTAGCTTAGGAGTCGTGAACATCCTTAATCAAGCATACAGCTGCAGCCAAATTAGACCATTCCATATTTTTAAAGCAATCAACAACACATGGACTGTATATAACTCAACATGTTCATATCTATAATCTTTATATACATAAGAATGTATAGGAATGTATTTTTGCATATATGTATATACAGAGAGAGAGAGAGAGAGAGAGAGAGAGAGAGTGCTAAGATAGGCTATAAGCTAGGGTTCTCTGAACTTCACCAGTAGCTCTCTGAACTTCACTGGTAGCTTTAGCTGCAATCGATGTAAGCAAATGGAGCAGCTTACGCAGTAGAACCATGCACTTTGGTCGGCGGCAAAATGAGTGTGAGACTTCTGTCAATGTATCACCACCAGAGATGGTGGTTGCGGGTAGATCAAAGTACAGCTTGCCGAAGTGGAAAGTGATGTAGAGGAAGTTAAAGAGAGAAAAAGAAGATGTTTGGGAGTTGAGTACCTAATCAGCAGCCACCAGCAGCTTCTTTATGATGGATGCACTTATTCCCAGAATTTTGATAAAGGGTCTAGTACTGATTGAGATGAACCCGATATCCTCTCAGTCTTTTTCCGTAGGGTTTGCTTACCCGTCAAGTATTTTCCGAAGAAAGGAATAATAATTAAAAAAAATGTTTTAATTAATTAGTGTTGATAAGTTTTTTCCTTTGGTTAATGGAGCTTGTTAGCAATGTGGGTGTGTGTTACAAATCATGGGAGAGCCGCACCTTAAAAGTTAGTTATTAAGGTTGGAGAATTCAAGATTTATAAATATTCAACATCAAAATCCCGTTTATTTTATGCAAGACACAAGTTTCACACCTTGCATTTAGGATTATAACAGTGCACGATCTCTATCAAATAACCTGCAAATGAGTTTTAGTTAGATTAGAGATTAGAGCTTCACCTTCACTATGTGTGTCTGTGTGTTTTTCGATGAGTTAGAAAAGAGGGTTAATTGGGAGTTAGCCCCTATAAATAAATGTCCTTGCTGCTGCTGTATTTTGTACTCCTGTATAATTATGTCCTTGATCACGCTCTCGTGACCTCTCTCTAAAAGACGAGCTTTACCCTGGCTACGTGATTTTTTTAAGTGCGCTTGAAATTCCTGCATAGACTAGCATATTATCTTTATGGTTTTGATACTTGGAGAAGCAAAGTAATTTTTTTCGGGTTTTTTAAATACAAATATTTTCTGAATTTATTTTTCAATTATATTGTGATGAAATTTTTTCTTTATAATAATCAGTTCAGTTCCGTGAACCTAATCATTGATAAAAGGTTTAATTTAATAAAATAATGTTAAGGGTCTCAAATTACACGTCATTATATATTTTAATTATAATTTATAGTATAACCAATTATATGAGGCCTATCTAATTAATGTTATGGTGACACATAATTTGAGATACTTTTTTGAAGTCAAAAATTTTAAAACCCTATCATCACTCAATTTAATACCACGATCCACTTTGAAGAATTAGTTCAAACACCTCTCGTTTGATAAACTTGTGGTGTTAGACTTGTATTTGTTATTGAAGGAATACAACAAGGTGATATTAAATATGTTCTTAAAATATTTATTGAGAAATCAGGATTAGTTGAATGAAAATTTAATATATGAAAGCAAAAGGTATTATAGAAAGGATGTTGATGGAGGAAGATCTTCTTTCTGCTGTATTTAATTTGCAATTGTCAGATTTTTAGTTGTTAAGATTTTGTAACCTTAAATTAAACTTATTTTTATGCTATAATCATCTCAATTAGAAAGAATATAATTATTAGAACCATTTGATGCATGATTCTAGCAATTTGTATATTCCTAGAGTTAGGCTTGATTTTAAAGATATAAAATGTACATTTAATTTCAGTTTTGATTTTCCTTTTAATTGAAATTAATACTTATTATAAAAGGGTATTCAATAGTTCTTTGTAAAATATCTTTCTACATTAAACACTACATTTATCTACACTATTAAAAAGTGAGGCATGTCACGAATTTTAATGTCATGTCTCACTTTTTAATGGTATGAATGGATGTAATGTTTGATTATTGTGTGTTTATACTTATTTTTTTGATTAATAAAAAAAATATTCTTTGGTTTATTTCTCCCTTATTTGGTGGATTTCAGCTTTTTTGGTGGTGGTTGTAATCAAGAGTCCCTAGCGTATTTTATGGTCTTTTACCTGGTGAATCCTAGGTTTGTCAAAAACAAGATATAAGTTTGTCTCATACTAAAATGAGAATTTGTCATGTATCAGTTGTCAGTATGTTATATCGTTAAATTAAGCTTGTTTTTAGGCTATAATATGGGACTTTAAGTTAGCATGTCAATTACAAAACATTTTAGTTGTTACGAAGATACTATAGACGATTTTAGTAATTAGTATATCAAATAGGGTGATTTACACTTATTAGCATCATCCCGTGTCAAGTGTATTTCTTCAATCTTAACTCTCAAAAAGTTTATCTCTTCGGTCTAAAGTTTTTTCAGTTTCCAAAAACATACATTTCTTTGGTCGTTGCAACCTTCAGACTCTGGAAGTCTCCTATCTATTCCTTCACCCTAATTCATATGCTGAAGGAGTGGATATGTAATGTTGGGCTGCATATTTACTAGCTCAAATAAATTGTCCACAATGAACCTTACCCTTACAGCATATTAATTATGAATTATGATCATTTTGAGCAGAACTGATACTATAAATATAAGGTGAATAATAGAGGTACACATATAATACTTGAAACTTATATTTTACCTCTATTGTTAACATATCTTGAAACTTATATTTACTCTCACACCGAAGGTATTTCTCGACAGTTCAAGTCATCAAATACTTTTTGGTAATGCTTTCTGTGGAGATTCACGTCTAAATTAGTAGTTAAACGTACGGATAAATTTAAACATTAAGAGTAATATATTTTTTTCCCCGGAATGGAGGGAGTACATAACTTGTGTGGAAACAGAAAGAGATGAACAAAAATTAAGAATTGGGCAGGAGAATTAAGAATAAGAATAAAAATTAAGCAAAAAAAAAGAAAAAAAGAATTAAGAATAAAGAATGAATGAATAATGAAAAAGGAGATTAAAAAGAAGTGATTAAGACAGAAATTAAAACCTGAAACAGAATCAACGAATTCTCCATTGATGAACAACTTGGTGAACTTAATTCAGGGAACCTTGATGAAAGACTGAGCTTCCATTGATATCATCTGCCATCGGTCTGTCAGTGTATCTTCAATTTTGTAATAAGATGGTTGTTGTTGTTGTTATTATTATTATTATTGTTGTTGTTGTTGTTGTTGTTGTTGTTGTTGTTGTTGTTGTTGTTATGTAATGTTGGTTTGTAACAAGCTGCTGCTCTTTTATCTCTCCCTGTAAGATGCTAATGTTATCCTCTTTTTTAGGGACGTAAGATGCTTATGTGATTGTTACACAAGCTCATATAATGCACACTCTTTTATATACACATGTATATAATGACGGGAAAAATTATTAAATATTATTGAGACACTTGTCATATAGTGCTCCTATATTATTTATATTTTGATATTTTAACATTTAAAATGATATATTTTAAGTACTAAAATAATAACACAGATAATATAAAATATCACGTGATAAGTACTAAATAATTAGAACAGAGATAGTCAATAGTACAAGCACTTTATATGTCCAAAAAAGATGGTACACACGCATGTGATAGCTTTACAAATGGCATCCAACTCAAATAATTGAATAAATTCTAATCACTAGATATAAGACTTTACAAGTTTACATTCTCATTATCACGTGGAGAGTCCAATAGCTCTTGATAAAAAAAGAAAAAGAATCACCTTTGTAAAGTTTTTTGAAGTTAAGATTTTTGCCTTAAAAGTAATTAGCCATTAGATAAGCACCAATGACATGATAATAAAATTATAACCAATTTGAAAATATTGCATTATTCTATACAATTATCAATACTAATAAATAAAGAAAAAATGCTAAAAATAAGAATGTAATATCTTTAGATTAAATTGCTTTTCATGAGTTTAATTATATATGCCATCAGGCCTTTATATACATAACTAATTTTAGAGCTGCATTCATATGATCTAATTTAGTCGAGGAAATGAATTGGCTTAATATGTGGACAGCTTATGAGATATCAGCTCTGGTAATAGTGAGATCGACGTAATCGTCAGCCAGATAGACTAACCTACCTACCAGTCGTCAATATTTGCTAGGATTTTTAAGAGCTTCTCCTGAATCTAAGTGAAATTTTGTAATTAAAGACTCTGTTTTTGTTCTATTTGTACTTTTAAAATAATAAATTTTGAAAATTTAGTGATAATAACATAACAATGCAAATTAAAGCTGCGAGGTTTCGTGGCCAAGCCCTTAACAATGGCTTAGCCTTGTTCCCTTATTACATATACCAAGTTCATAGAGAATCATTCATAGCCAAGGAGAATTATAAATGGGAGTTACAACAGCTTTAACTTGAAGATACTTGTCTATACCTTCGATGCCAAGCTCTCTTCCAAATCCACTCATTTTATATCCTCCATAAGGACAATCCGGACTAAACACCAGGTAACAATTTATCCAGATGACACCAGCTCGGATTGATCTTGAAACGGTGTTGGCCACATTCAAGTCCTTGGTCACGATTCCAGCTGCTAGCCCATATCGCGTGTCATTAGCTCTCTTGATTGCCTCCTCAATGGTTCTGAAATTGCAACAAAAAATATGAGCTCAGCAAAAAATTAGATACGTCTCCTCGAGGAAAATGTTCAACTCTCTAGCTTAAATATGATTGAACTTACTTGAATTTCATGAGTGACAGGACAGGCCCGAAAATTTCATCCTTTGCAATAAGCATGTCGTCCTAAGCAAGCGAGCAAGGACAAGTGAGATAAGAAATCCAAATGCAAGTTAAACTTTCTCGAATATAACATTCAGCCACATGCAGTTTGAGGTTTTAAAGGATTTACCGCAACATCAGTGAACACTGTGGGCTCAACATAGTATCCTTTCTCGCCATGAGTCTTACCACCAGTTAACAATGTAGCGCCTTGTCTCTTTCCATGCTCAATATATGACAGTATTTTGTCATACTGGTTCTTGTCTACCTGCTCAATATGAAGGGATCATTTTGATAGAACGTTTATTTCATTTGTTTGGTTACAATGGAACATAAGAAGAAAATATGATTGAAGAGAAAGTAAAAAAGATTTTTATTTTTTTATGAAGTTTACATGTCAAATTTCGTCTCCTCTTCATTTTTGATTATAACTTCTCAGAAATATTTTGTTCATAATACAAAGAATTATTTTAGCAGGGAAAAGAATGAGTTCTTTTCCTTTCAATTTTACTTCAATGAAATATAAAAGTTTTACCTGGGGTCCGTAATGAGTAGAAGGATCGAAAGGATCCCCAATGACCCATGTTTTCGCCTTCTCTGCCAACTTCTGGACAAATGCCTCGTGAATTCCGTCCTGAATAAAAACTCGAGAACTTGCCACACAAATTTCCCCCTATGAAAAGGAATTACACAAGAAAAGTTTTCATAACTATTTTCTTGAGCTTATAAAGTTACCTTTCACAAAAGGAAAAAATAAAAATAAAAATTAAAGTAATTCATGTTACCTTATTAGCTAAGCCACCAAGGAGAGCCAAGTCCACAGCAGTATCAACATCTGCATCATCAAAAATAATAAGAGGGGACTTCCCTCCCAGTTCAAGAGAGACAGGTTTCAAATTGCTCATGGCTGCAGCCTGCATTACTAGCTGCCCTACTTCAGTTGAGCCCGTAAAATCAACCTAAAATGGCCAAAAAGATAAGTGAAATAGACAACCAACAAAAACAACAGAAAGAAAACGGCTTTTTATGCCAAGCATATTTATATGATTACTTTGTCAATGTCCATATGTGAGCTGATGGCAGCACCAGCAGTTGGTCCATATCCAGTTACAACATTGATTACTCCATCGGGGATACCAGCCTGATTGAAATACAAAAGATAAAAAATCCATCAGATGAGTCAAATAAGGAACTGAATGAATTGACTCAAGGATATGTTATTTCGAAAGATCCCAAATCTGCACTTGAGTTCCTAAATTATTATCGAGTTCAGCAATTAGGCTATTTGAGACCATTTGTTAGACTTATTAAGGATGTAAAATTTTACAATAATCAGCACGAACCATACAAACTCATACTTTCTCATACATAATCGGGGATTGAGCAACTTTACCAGCTTAGCCAAATGAGCATAGTAGAGAGCAGAAAGCGGCGTCTGCTCAGCAGGCTTAACAATCACGGTGCATCCTGCAGCTAATGCAGGGCTGATTTTGAAGAAAAACATGACACTCGGGGAGTTCCAGGGGATGATAATTCCAGCAACACCAATTGGCTCGCGCAACGTGTACCCTTGAAGCTCCCTCGACATTTTCAATGTTGTTCCATGAATTTTATCTGCTGCACCAGCATAGTAACGAAGAGTTTCTGCTGCAAGAGGAATCTCCACTGTCTTTCCCAAAATGAATAACTTCCCGGCATCAATTGTATCCAAGGCAGCTAATTCTTCTATATTTTCATTAACTAAGTCTGCAAATTTCATCATTATCCTTCTCCTCTCCTGATCAACATTGATGGCAGAAAAAGAAGTGAGGTTATGGATCGCATTTACTAATCCTTATGCCAAAAGAATTCATAAAGAAAATGATTAGTTACCAGGATCACAAAATGTAATCCCTTGGTAGAAGTAATCTAATGGATGAAACTGATTAAAGATTACATGTATAAATTTATGAGTAATTATGAAATAATCTTACACTGCCAGGTAAACGGGGCCACGGGCCATGATCAAATGCATCACGACCAGCCTTGACAGCCAAATCAACATCTTCCTTGTCTCCTTCCGCAATTCTTGCTATCACTTCTTCTGTTCTTGGATCTATTGTCTCGAATGTTCTTCCTATTAAATTTTTTTTTATACATAGATTCGCATTAAGCACAAATTACTAAAATGAAGCACATATTAAAATTATACCATTTGCATTTTTTGACTACTTTTTTCTATTTCTATCTTTTTACATGGTAAGGTGAGAAAAGGTTACATTTCAGACAGAATATTCTACTCAACAAATTGTTGTCCAACACCAACCACTTTAAGCTGGATCACTTGTTCAGTACCATACCAAACATCCGAAAATGCAGTTTTATATTGGAAAAATAACGGATCCAAAGTAGCATGTTTATGTTGGAAAAATAAAGATTTTTTTACATTTAGTTGCTTCAAATTTAGGTTGATATATAAATAGATTCAAAGCTAATAAATTATTGTCAAACTTAAGTAGTGGTTTAATAAATTATATTCACAAAGTTAGTCACAATATTTAAAATGGCCAGCTCCAAGTATTGAGTTCAAGCCTAACACGAAACCCGTGATACCTACTTTCTCCAAGAAAAGCCGGCCAAACTCCCTTGTTTTTGACCCACCAAGGATAATAATAACTATACGACAACATTCTTTTCTGACAACTCATTCGATATAATTCTAATCAATTAATGAAATTTCTTGAATATTAGAAATTATCTAAATTTAGCACCACAAACGTTTAATAATCTGATGTATTCTCCAGTAGTCCGTCCTGTTCATTTTTCAATTTGTTGAACCTTTTCCACTACCATAAATTATGGGATTTTTCTAGTTTAGCTTAAAACGGTGTGTGTTATATACATACTCCTTCCGCTCATTTGCCCATTTTTTCACAAAAAGAATTCAATATTTGTTGGGATAACTTTATTCTCATATCCCACAATACTAAACTAACAACTAGTAATTATTTTTAAGGAATATATGGAACAAACAATTATCCTTAATATTCCCAAATTTCCAACAGAAGAGATAGAAACAAAAGAGAAATAAAGAACTGGGCGGGCAGGGGAATTAAGAATAAAGAATGATTGAATAATGCAAAAGGAGTTTAAAAAGAAGTTATTAAGATTAAGAAAGAGAAATTAGAAAACCTGAAACAGAATCAACGAATTGTCCATTGATGAACAGCTTGGTGAACTTAATTTGGGGAATCTTAATGAAAGACTCTGAGCTTCCGTTTTTCTCAGCTGCCATCTCTCTCCGTCTGCGTATGTTGAACTATTGTGTAATACTTTATATAATAAGATGATTATTATGTTATGTAGGTTTGTAATAACTAATAAGCTGCTGCTCTCTTTATCTGTCTCGTGTAAGATGCTTATGTTAATCCTCTTTTTTGGGAAGTAAAATGCTTATGTTGTTTTGTTTGTTACACGACCTCTAATAATCATAGATTATAATTTTTCAGATCTGGAAGTGTCAGTGAATCGAAAAAAATGCTGGATGGATAGATTATTTATTTCATGAGTCCGTTTAATGTGTGTCCTAAGGTATACACTAGACGCGAAAAATAAGAGATGAGTCCTGCTAAATATTATTTCTTTATATATTTCTACAGAATTCAATACATGGGGTCTACTAATATATTATTTTTTTATACATTAAATTCAGTGCAAATAATATTATGCATTGAATCCCGTACTTAACATGTGTCCTTACTAAGAAAATCCTTATTTTATCGGTGCTTAAATTATTATTAAATTGGTAATGTTATAAATATATAATATATATATATTAATAATAATTAATATTTTTTCTTTTTCATTATATAAGTCATTTTAGAAAAAAAAAATTATAAAATATAAGTCGTTTTATATATTTTTGAGAGAAAAAAATCTAATTATTTTTTATTTTACCTTTAAAGATAGAG
Organism: Hedera helix; assembly: GCA_947179155.2. Classification (NCBI taxonomy): domain Eukaryota; kingdom Viridiplantae; phylum Streptophyta; class Magnoliopsida; order Apiales; family Araliaceae; genus Hedera; species Hedera helix. Next base: position 42,650,609 of record OX359278.1, read on the forward strand.
TAATTGAGAGAGGAAGGATGAGGAGTAATTAATTAGTTCATTTTTTAGTAATTAAATTTTAAACCAACATTAATTATTTGACATTAGTATTAATGAGATTTCTTAATATGTATGATTATGTCTTAAATGACCTATATAATGGAAAGGAAATAGTAAATTTTTAAAGGATCACTTTACACACATAACATCCAAATACAACAATACATCTTATCTCACAATTAAAAAGTGGGGTCTAACACGGATTTAAAAAGTAGGGTCTAACACGGATTTCAGTGTCAGTGCCCATTTTTTAATGGTGAGATGAGATGTAGTGTTTGGTGTTATGATTGGATGTAGTGTGTGTAAACTTATTCATTTTTAAAACATCTAATTTTTTGTTAGTTAAAATATAATGAAATTATGTTACAATATTACTAAAAATATTTTATTTTAAAAATAAAAATATTTTTGTACAAAAAAATATTAAGAATAATATTTATCATTGTTCTTCTGTCTGGCGAAAATTCTGATCTTTAAAGGCTTTTTGTACTCTTTATTTCATTTATAGTCTTTATTCGAAAGGAATCTATATTTATTTTTGTCCCTTGTCCTTGGAGCTATCATCCTTTTTTCCCGATCACACCTAAAATCCCTTCTACCAGATCCACCGATCTTAGGATCTCTTCTCTGATGATAATCATCATTGTGTCTCGAAGGACCCCGAAAGATAGAGATGGCTTCTTCCATCTCTATGAAGTTTTCAGTCTTATCATAGGCATCAATAAGATTCTGAGGGATTTTAAAGGTGAAATCCTTAACCAGGCAGTTGGATTTGTCAATATTTAAACCCAGTATGAGGAATTGTATTGCTTGAGCTGGATCCAGAGTGGGGATTTTGGCTACTAGTTCACGGAATCTCTTGATATATTACCGAAAAGATTCATTTGACCTCTGTCTCACTTGAATCAGCGAAGTCATCCTTTTTCCACACTTCCTATTGTTGCCGAAATGTGTGTGGAATTGTTCTTTTAGTTCTTCACATGGGTCGATGGAACTAGGAGGAAGTACGACCATCTATTCCCTGATAGTTTTCTTTAGGATAGAGATGAAAAGATGACACCTTCCTACAACATTATGACCACAGAAGCACATTAATTGTTCATAAGAATAAAATTGGTTATAAGAATAATCTGTTCCATCACACGTCTCCAAGTTCAGAACTTTGAGAGAGCTGACAATCTTAACTTTACTGAGATCCTTAGTAAAAAGAGATATGTAGTATGTAAAACCTCGACTTTTATAAAATACAAATTTAATTTTTCTTTATATATTTTCTTCTAAAACGGTAAGTGAATAAATTGACAAAAGTTAAAATAAAAAAATATTTTGTGCAAATTTTATATTGTCGGAGAATATTCGATTCGTACGACGGCGCCGAAATAACCAAACATTAGTGGATCCCACAACAAAATATTACCGTATATAGAAAACAACATAAGTAACATTTTTAAATAAAAATAGACAACGGTACTATCACTTTTAACTGTTAAAATATCCAGTGGTAAATGAATAGTAATATACGGTATTACACAATAATATACGGTATTGCACAGTGTTTCATATTATTGAACTGATAAAGTGACTATTATACAATATTAACTTTATTGAACCAATAATTGTCACATGCACAATAATTCATATTATTGAACTGATAATTCTCATAATAGCATATGCACAGTAATTCATATTACTGAATCAATAATTGTCATTACACATTAATGTGCTCTTTCTTTTACTTATTTTCTGTATTATTGTTATCTCTATTATGATGTTGATTAAATTGTTGTATTCCAATATTATTAGTTGATTTTTCTGCTTGTATTGTGAGTATCTAAGTCAGAAAGTCAACTACGCTGTATTTATAACAATTAGTCATAAGAATGAATAATTGTGAATTATTATTAAATAATTGAATTGATAAAATTATTTATTTTTATTATGATAAATTATATAAAGTTATTTGTATTTATTATAATAAATTATATAAAGTTATTTACTTTATATAAATTATGTAAAGTAAATTATTTTATTATGATATATTATATAAAGTTATTTGTTTTATATATAAAGTTAATTGATTTATATATAAAGTTAGTTGTTTTATATATAAAGTTAGTTGTTTTATATATAAAGTTAATTGTTTTATTAAATGAATGATATAAATTGAAGAAAATCTGAAATGAATGATATAAATTAAAAATAATGTAATAATTACAGAATTTAAAATGAACGGTATAGATTAAAGATGATATTTAAATGAATGGTTTAAATTAAAGAAATCTTAAAAGATGAAATGAGTGGTATGGATTAAACATTATCTTGAAATATACTGTTTTGATTAAATTAATAAATTTTGGATTATGATAATACTTTTGGCTATAAATAGAGGCCTTAATTTAAAGATTTTTTTTAAAAATTTTCTTACTTATTTTTTCTTTCACTCTTTAAATATTACTTTGTGTAAATTCTTTTTGAGTGTACTAAAGTCATCTAAAGTATTTGTGAAGATCTGTAAGTGTATGAGTATTGTTCAAGTAAATCTTTTTATAAAAGTTATACAAGAACCCATACACATCACGTGGAATTTATAAATTTTTCTTTAGAAAACTCTTCCTTTAAAAGATTTATTTTGAAAAGTTTCTTTTGGGAGATTTATTTTGAAATATTATTTTCTTTCAAAAACTATATTGAAGTTATTCTATTTTATTCTATCAAATCACTTTTGATTATTTCATACGAATTGATATACACCATGAAATTATATGTTATAGTTACTAATTAAATTATAAATATATAGGTTGATCAACTTCATTTAAATCAATATCCAGTCACGCGTTAAAGTAAGGGGTATTATTCTTTTCATACTCATAAAATGATATTATTTTTTAACTTACTACGATAAGGGGTATAATTTCTTTCATACTCTTAAACTTACTATGGTAAGTACTATTTAGTAAAATTTCATAAAATGATTATATGTTTCTTAATAGTTTGCGCTTAATTTAATATCATTTCAATTGAACTTTCTTATTTTTCTGAATCTTTTTATTGAACTTTAACTGTTATTTTGAACTGCGGATCTTCAAATTGAGTCCACATCATGTTGACAATTTGGACATTATTTGACTCAGGACAAAGTATCATGTTATTTTATTCATCATTTATATCTCTGTTGTTATTCTAATCATCAGAATTAAGTTGTTATGAATATCTATGGCCTGGGACAAAGATGATATGATAAAGACAATATAATTATTATGTGTCTTTTAAGGCACGTAATGAATGTTCTCTATGGCCTTAGGCAAAGAAAAATTGTTGTTTGGTATGATTATGACCAAAAATTAAAGACTGGTATGATAATGACCATTGATATTTTATTTGAATATCTTTGGTCTGCAGTACAAAGATGAATTGTTGACTTGCACGATTATGACCAGGAACTGTGAATTTGTATTATCTTGACCAATGATGTTTCACATGATAAAAGTTGATGATATTTTTATGAAAAAGAGAAGTTAGTGGACATTATAGTCTACATAATTCTTCTAATGGATTGCTCATTCCGTTGCTATTATTGATTTAAAACTTGTTGTTTATTATATTCTATCAAGAACTCAACTATTGAAGGTTAATGATAATTTATTCATTGTTATCTTAGTCATGATATTTCTTTACTGAGCTATTTGAGCTCACCCTTTCTTTTTGTTCCATTGTTCTACAGGAAATGAGAGAATAACTGAGTCTAGCCGAAAAATTGAGTGAAAGTCCTAGAGAAAATTGTAGTAGTCTTCACATGTTATATATAGCGTGGTAATAATAGTGAAAACTTAGTTGTGTATTATTGAGTTGTGTATTTTTGTACTATGGACTGTTTGTATTAGATAAATTTTATTTTTAGCGTCTCAAATTGGGCTATGTAGGCCCAGATTTGGGGGCGTCACATAGTATTTTTTGCCTTTGAATCCAGCTTATGCCTTAAAGGATCTTTAAAGAGATGTTTTTCCAGAAAAACTATTACGGCTTTGGCGCTGTTTTCGGCCTTGAACACCACTTTTATGTTATGGATGGGATCTCGTTCTTTTTCTTTGATGTATATTCGAACTAGAGGACCAGTTACTAGTGCTTTTACAAGTATGGTAAGGGCCTTAGTGACCTGATCGGGAAGGTGTTTCACGTCTGCTTAACAGGCTGTCTTCGGCTCTTATCAAATTTTGCAAACTGTTTGTCAAGTTCCTCATTGGAATTGAAAATTTTTCCTCTTATGTTGTACTTATTAGAGACGACACTACTTGTCAGTATCGGTTGGTTGATGTGACTACGAATGTGTTTCTCCATGAGAATTGTTGTAGTGACTTCGTGACGATAATTGTATCACCATGGAAGTTTTTTTAGCAAAGAATGTTTGAAAGAAAATTCTACTAAATGCTAAAAGACCCACCTTTTATCTCCAATATTAACACTCGAATTTGTTCTCGTTCAATCACCGACTTAGACGTGAACCTGCATAAAAAGAACCACCAGAAAGTACTTAACGATTTGGGCCGCTGGGGGATACCTTCGATGTGAGAGTAAATATAAGGTTCAAGATGTGTTAACAATGGAGGTCTGCAGTATTTAGCAGGCTAAAATTTTATGTATATCTTGTACCTCTATTGTTCACTTAGTATTTGTAGTATTTACACCTTCTTAATTGGATAATTCTTCTTAATATGAGTTGTATAATATATATTTTATTGGAGAGGTAAGTACCATTAATGTTGGATATAACATCTAGTTAGTGCCTTAAGTGATGAGGCAATGAATCCAAGCCTATCAGACTTAGGAGTCCTCATATGGGCGTATTAGGCCTAATGGCTGTGGGGATAGGGCTTAATATAAGTAGCCCATTTGCGCTAGTAAATACGCAACCTAACATGACATTTTGGGTGACTAATTATAATTAAAAGAATTGACAGGTAAAAAAAAAAATAATAATTAATATAATTCACCAATCATAGAGTTCATTAAAAATATATTAAAATTATTATAAAATTATTTTTCGAGACTCAAATTCTTAAAAAAAAAAATCACAATCAGCTCATCTTCAATAATATCAAATATATCCTTTTCAATATAAGTTATTATACAATCATTCATCTAGTTGTCTCCCATTCAATTGCAAAGTGTAGTCTTGGGTGATTTGTATTGCTGAAAAAATTCTTTAAACGGTTGTAATTGTTACTGGCAAAATTAATAATAATTTCATAAACACAATTAAAATTCACTAGTTGATAACTTGTGTAATGCACGGGTTAGTTTAATTAACGGATTGTATAATTTGTTAAACTTGCGATGATAATTAATTTTTTTTATAATAAGTTATTTTTATCAATAAATTTTGCAATATATTTTTTGCATGATATATCCTTTACATTTGTAATTATATTTATTTTGTTATAATATTGCTTACATCTTTAGTGTGATAATCTTTGTATTAAAGGTCATTTAGTTGATGTTCAATTTTTTTAATCTTCTTTTTCAAAGCTTTCATCTCTATTTTTAACTTAGCAATAGGTTCATATAAATGAAAATTCTATTTTTTAAAAATAACATGCAAGATAGTAATGAAATATTAGTTAAAGAAAATCATACTTATTTACTTTATCTAGTATCCATTGTTTAGTTATTTGCATGTAAATAGTCGGACCTTTTGAATGTTTTCTTGTTTGATGGTATTTATGTTTAAGTGTTGTATTTTTAATTACTATTTAATATTTTTTGATCAATGGCCATTTTTGGTTATACGTTGTATTTTATAAATACTTTTGAAATGTAGTTTAATGACTTTTTACTTTTTGGTGGGGACTATTGGTATATTATGTGTGATAGTTTTTGTTGTTGGAAAGGTAGATTAGTACTAAACCACATGTAGATTGTATTTGGGCAGGTGTGAGTTTTTCTTAAAGGAATCTTAATTTAATATTAATATTTAAAGAAGATACTTTTCTCATTTTTTATCCATAACTCCAGTAAAATTAATTGTAATTATTGTACCACATTAAGTATAACCTGTAAAATATATATATATAATCAAATAATAAGTTTTTATAAATTATTTAAAAATAAGTTACTTAACACTAAGTAACATTAAAATTAAATTATATATAATTTTATACACACTAAATTATGGCACTTCTTCTACTCCACAAAAATAGTTTATCACCAGACCCACCCTAATTAATTTAGACTTGTCTTTACCCACCACCACCATCCAACATTCAGCAGTTAACAAAAAGTATTGCAACCTATATGAGGATTTGGGACAGGGCCCAAAAGGCCACTAATGTGTTAACAGGGGAGCAACCATAGGCTCATAGAGGATTATTTTTCTTAGAGCTAATAAAAAATAATGAAGTTAACAGTGCCATTGATCATTGATCTAACAGATGAAGTATTAAAATATATCAAACTAAATAGAAACTAAACTAAAAATGAAATAGGATAGCTAAGAAAAGGGGATCTCTAATTCTTCACTCCCTATTCAGATTTTTTCTTCCTTAAATTACGCAAGCCTATTCACTCCCAATTCAGATTTTGTGCTATTTTCTTTTTTTCCTTTCTATGTCATCGATCTGATTGGATTTGCGATTGGTTGTCATCGTCGGTGCCGAAGAAGGCCATTGTTCAGTTGTTTTGTTCTGATTATGAAGCTTTGATGATAGTCATGCTCTATTATAACGTGAACTGAAACATGAATTATGAAAAAGACCTGATTTGTAGAGTAATAAGGAATTGAATTGCAGAAAGGTTATGGAGTGAAGAATATGAAAGATAAGGTGAATTCATCCATCGTGATTTGGCTTTTTATATCATGAGTTCATCTATGTTTTATATATTTTTTGTTCTTAGTAACGGAAGGACTTATTAATAAATATTTAACTCCATTCTATTTGTAACGTAACGGAATGACTTATTAATAGATATATAACTCTCATCTATTTATAACTTCATTTGATTTGTAACTCCCTTTCATTTGTAACATAACATTTATAATTATTAGAAACACCAAAAACTAATTAACATAGAAAATTAATTTGGTGGGTTTTTAAATTAAACCAAGTTAACTTGGTTGAGTTAATTCAGTGATTTTTTTAAATTAAATCGAGTTAACTTGGTTGGTTAGTTCAAAATAATTGTATTTTGACTTTTTATATTAAAATGTATCAAACTAAATAAAAACTAAACTAAAAATTAAATAAGATAGCTAAAAAAAAAGGATCTCTAATTCTTCACTCTCTATTCAGATTTTTTTCTTTCTCAAATCACGCAAGCCTATTAACTCCTAATTCAAATTTTGTACTATTTTTTTTTTCTTTCTCTATCATCGATCTGATTAGATCTACTTTAGTTGTCATTGTCGATGTCGAAGAAGGCCGTTGTTCAATTGTTTTATTCCAATTATGAAGTTTTGATGATAGTCATGCTCTATTATAACGTAAACTGAAACATGAATTATGAGAAAGACCCGATTTTGTAGAATAATAAAGAATTAAATTGCAAAAAGACTATAGAGTGAAAATGAAAGATAAGGTGAATTCATCCATCGTGATTTAATTTTTTATATCGTAAATTCGTCTATGTTCTTTATATTTTTTACTCTTAATAATAGAAGAATTTATTAATAAATATATAACTCCATTCTATTTATAACATAATAAAATGACTTATTAATAAATATATAACTCACTTTTATTTATAACTGTATTTAGTTTGTAACTTTCTTTTATTTATAACATAACATTTATAATTATTAAAAACATTAAAACTAATTAATATAAAAAACTAATTTGATGAATTTTTAAATTAAACCGAGTTAACTCAGTTAAATTAATTCAATAATTTTTAAAACTAAACAGAATTAATTCAGTTGGTTAATCAAGACAATTGTATTTTAGCTTTATATATATAGTAATAAGCATAATCTAGCCTACTCATACGAACCAATCAATCACATATTTGAAACAAGAAGCTGTAAGCTGCAACAAACAAGAATCAACACTTCAAATGTATTAGATAAGACGTCGAATAGTGAGCTCAATCTTGCACTATTTAGTAATATTCAACAATTATAATTGCAGGTCCAATTTTAGAAGAGGAGAAAACCCTAAAATTTGAAAATAATATCTCTTATTTGTGACAGAAATAACATTGATAACAAACAAACGAACAACCTCAATAACTATTAGAAATCTTTACAATTTTCCTTCATTCCAATCAAATTAAGACCCACTATTCAAATTCAATAACAATACATTTATACGATCATAAATTACTTGTGATTAATCTTCCCTCTAAGTTTGACTCCAAGCACCCTCTCCATCTTCGCCAACACAGCCTGATTCGACACCGCCTTTCCGTTCTCGTACTCCTGCACCACCTGAGGCCGCTCGTTTATCTGCTTCGCCAGCTCCGCTTGGCTTATCTTCTTCTCAATCCTCGCCTTCTGAATCACTTGCCTCACCTCCGCCGATACTCTGTCCAGTGCCGCCGGCTCCGCCGCCTGGTCCAGCTTCCTCGCATCAACAACCGGCGCGGCTGCCGATTTCTTGTTCATACCGCCGGTGGATTTCTTCACGGTCTGGACCTGGCCGCCGGTACGGAGAGCTTGGTTCACGGCCTTGGGGTCGCGGAGGTCTTGGGTCTTGGGCTTGGTCTTGTGGAGGACCACGGGCTCCCAGTCTTGGGTCGCCAGTCCTGCAAATCTATTCGGCATCGTCGGAGAATTAATTAATTAATACTTCTATAACAAAGATTAATTGGTAAGTAATTTATGTGAAGAGAAATTGAAAGAAAAGCTTGAAGATGGACGAATTAGAGAGGGGAGAGGTTTATATATAGTAGTTGAGGGTCTGGAAAGTTCTGGCAGAATCCAGATGGACCAGATGAGAGAGATGAAATTTGTTATGTCTAGAAGGTTCCGGGGAATTTATATTTGTATTCGGACTTATTGTCCAAGTATACTTGTCACGCAAGGGAGAATCTGTCCCTCTTTTGCGACTTTTGATTGGATTTGATTTAATTGATATTAGGCAATTGTATAAAAAGAAAAATTGATATTTTCATCTTAAAAAATAAATGGAATGTTCACCAAATTTCTTTTATACGAATAATTTGAGTTTTATATTTATGTGAAAAAAATGATATATGTTATAATTTTATATATTTATTTTTTTTATTACGAATTACATGAATACATATGATGAGTAATATTTTAATAATTATTTGATATAATAGGTCAATTTTATAATTCTATCCAATATTATGTGATGACACAATTGTAGTTGGACAATAAAATTTTCGTAATACATAACGAAACTTTTATATGAGAGACACATGTGAAAATATAATAAAATTTTCATATTAAAATATCAATTTCTTATAAATAATTGTATACTTTATCTAAAAAAATATATTCATATATTATATTGTATAAGTAATATTTTGTCTAATAAATTAATAGTTTTTGAGTAGTTAATTATCATTATTCATTTAATTTAGTTTATAGTGTCATAACCTTCTCGTACTCCAATGATAGGATTCCTTCACAATATTTAAAATACTGAATAGAATAATTGCTCCAAAAGTTGAAGCAATTTGACATTTTTTTTATACAAGATTTGATTAGTTATTAATGTTATAATAATAACAATGATATATGTGTAATAATTCGAGTTAAATTTTGAGTTTGATTTTATGTGAAATTTGATTAATTGTTAATATAGCAATAATGATAATATATTTATGTAACAACCCAAGTCAATTCTCAAATTCGTTTTGAATCCCCAAAAGATCATAAGAGCATGTATTATTGCTAGTAATTTAATTCATTAAGGAGGTATTTGTTACAGATCATATGAAATGATTATCTTAAATATCTGGTAACGTGAGTAAGTTATTCTAATAAATTGTGTTTATTATATTGATAATTTTATATTCTCGATAATCGATAAAGTGTCAAGATTCTTATCTAAAGTAAGAATTGGATGATCAAAAAATAGATGATAATATTAGATTTTCACATCTTAGTCATCTATTATTATCAATTTTCTTACAAAGATGATAAAATGTGATCAATTTCTATTATTATAGACTCGTCCAAAAATTATGACCGAATGTATTGCTGTTGGTAACTTAATTCTTGATATAGAGACAAAATTTTTATATATTTTTTGATGTCAGACTGAAATATTATAATTTGATTACAAAATTATGTTGTACTCCCAAATTAGTTTTATAAAAAACAATTATTGAGTATGGCATAGGGCCTAGGCGTGAAACAGTTTTACTTCTGTAGTCGGATTTGATAAATTGGGTATTTGATTATATGCTTTTAAGAATTTGATATCACAAATAAATATTGATAAATAATTCTAGTATGCCTTTTTTCTGTTGATCCATCTTCCGAGCCTTCTTATTTACATACCACTCAACTGGTATTTTGTCAAGGATAAATTTATATACATAACATTTAAATATAAAATTAACAATTACATTTATTTTAATTATTAAAAAATAAGATATGATACGAATTTTAATATTATATTTTATTTTTTAATAATTAAGATGAATATAATGTTTGAACGTTATGTTTAAACCTTAAATGTTGTATACTTGTAATTATTTTTTTGTCTAATAGAAACTGAATAATATCAGGATAGGTTAAGGGTAGAAATCTTCAAATATTCATTTCTAACCATTCGTATGAAGTATTTATATTTACAAAACACATTCATTTAAATTATCCTCTTGATTAGCCAACATTCCGATCATCTTTTCACCTCTTCCGACTTTAACAAGATTCACCGAGACAATTTTCATGGTTCCGGAAACACCCCCAATTTTGACCAATATTCTCGAGTTCCCAAGTCTCATTTGTCTGGGCCATCACACCCAAAATGGTCATTTAATTACCTCATAGACCCTCCATGCAATTGTCACACTGAAACCACAATGGTTATAGTTACGTAAAAATTGTACATTTCGAAACTTATAAACTGTTCTGTTTTCACTTGTGAAAAAAAATGCAGGAGTAATGGGGAACCAACAAGAAGAAGAGGAAAAGAAAAAGAAAAAGAAAAACATGACCAAATTCAAAAAGAAAGAACTAGGACTCTCATGCATGTTAAACACAGAGGTAGGAGCAATTCTAGCATTGATTCGTCGTAAATCCGATACACAATTTCCATTTTGCCCCCCCCCCCCCCCCCCCAAGAAGATGTCACGATCTAACCTCCTGATTACCGCATCCTCGTGGCGGAATGGAGCTTGCGTCGGGAAGTATAACAGTGAGGAAATGGATTTGGAGCAACCATAAAACCAGAGATGCAATGATAATCAGCACCATATTCATGAATCGACATTGGACAAGATGAGAGGAAAACTAACAGATAAAGGAAATGAAGGAAAAAGAATAAAAAGATATTTCATTTCTATGCCTCCCCTGAATACAGTGAACCTATATATGGGAACATATCCAACAACTATAATCCCTACCGAAAACAAGTTACCCTCGCATTTGGGGTAAATTACACCCGTGCCATTTCCACCTACTGTTACAGAAGAAAACTATGATTCCTCATATTACAATCCTTAAAATTCTTGAGATCACTAAGCTTCAACCCTCACCAAGAATGGCGGACTATTGATCCATCACTCTATCTTTCCCCATTTCTTGATGTAATCGAAAGCGATGATGTTTCAGCTACTGCAACAGGCATGGCATTGTTCTCAATCCTTAAAATCCTCAAAATCGAAATTTTTGACAAAAAAACTCTCGGAGCTAAAGATGCAATGGCGTCAGCTGTGACTGCGGTCACAGGCTGCAGGCTCGAAAAAACCGACATAGTATCAGAGGACGCAATTATGATGAGAATCTTACAGTGTTGGCCGCAATAATGAAGCATCGGGCTTCAGTTTTGCTAACGGATCATGCAGTTTGCACCATTGTGAACACATGTTTTCAGGTTGTTCAACGGTCTGCGAGCCGGAGTGATTTGCTGCAACGCAGTGCAAGGCACACAATGCATGAGCTGATTCAGACTATATTTGCGAGATTGCCTGATATTGAGGTGAAAGATTAGGAGAATTCGGAATCAGAAACGGAGGAGGACAGTAGTTTTGATTCAAGATATGGGATTCGTTCCGCCGTTGATATATTTCATTTCATGTGTTCTTTACTTAATGTGGTGAAAGTTCAGCACGTGGAAGCAGAATTAGTACCTGGTATAACTCCGCACCAGACTGCTGACGAAGATGTTCAGCTTTTCAGGTTCGTTTTGATCAATTGAATTAAGCGGTGACAGCATTGGGAATCACCCAAAACTTTTGAGGATGGTTCAAGATGATCTTTTTCACCATTTGATTCACTATGGAATGCGATCCAGGCCACTTATTTTGTCCATGATTTCCAGTATTGTGTTGAATATTTATCACTTTCTTCGCAAGTAAGAATTTAAATATATCAGCAAAACTTGTTGGAAAGATTTTCCATTTTCTAAAGATTTCTGCGTTGTATGTATTTCTTTTTTGAGTTTTCAGCATATCCTGTGTTTTTACTTACCTATAAAATGGAACTTTTTGCTAGCACATTTTAAATCCCGACAAAATTGAAGTGAAAATTTTTCTTTTGCTTTGCGTTTTGCAGATCAATACGTCTCCAGCTGGAAGCATTCTTCACACTTGTGTTGCTTAGAGCAGCAAGTTTGGCAAATTCAGTTCAACTCCAAGAAGTTGCAGTTGAAGACATTATAAATTTCTGTAGGCAGCCAACATTTATAATTGAAGTCTATGTAAATTATGACACTGATCCCATTTTCGGTAATGTTTTTGAAGATGTGGGCAAGTTACTCTGCATGCATGTATTTCCAGCAAATGGTCCTTTTACAAGTTTACAGGTACAAGCCTTTGAAGGTCTGATCATCATTCTTCAGAATATTGCCGATAATGTCGATAAAGAAGATGATTCGAACCCTTCAGGACCATATCCAGTTGAAGTTTCTGAGTGCAGACCTTTCTGGGAAGAGAAAACTAGAGATGCCGATGATTTAGAGAATTGGGTAATTTTGTCCAACTAAGAAAGGCGCAGAAAAGAAAGATATTGATCGCAAGTAATCATTTCAATCGCGATGATAAGAAAGGTTTGGAATATTTGAAGATTTCACATTTGATTTCGGATCCCCCCCGATCCAAAAGCCTATGTTATGTTCAATCGTTTCCATCCCAGGCTGGACAAGACCATGATTGGAGAGTATCTTGGTGACCCTGATGAGGTTCACCTTCAAGTCCTTAAAGAATTTTCGAGGACTTCGAATTTTCTGGAATGGCTCTTGATAGTGCTCTTCGGACTTATTTGGAGGCCTTTCGACTGCCAGGAGAGTCACAGAAGATCCACAGGGTTACTCTGAGCTGTTTTATGAACAACAATCCACTGAAATTTTCGTCAGCAAAGACTCCTTTTTTGTTCTTTGCTACTCCCTTATTATGCTCAACACTGATCAACGTAATCCCCAAGTCAAGAAAAAGATGACAGAAGATGAGTTAATCAGAAACAACAGAGCAATTAATGGTGGGAAAGATCTTCCTAGAGAGTACTTATCTGAGCTTTTTCATTCCATTGCAACGAAACAAATCACAGTATCCAACCAGATGGATCCAGTTGATAAACCGATTAAAAACCATGAACCCTTTTGTAATGTGTTAAACTACTTCCTCAATCTGTGGTCGAACCTGAACTTTTTTTATCGTCCTCTGACTTTCCAGCAGATGAAAGATCTGAGTCAGGTGTGATTTTACCTGTTAAAGATGCTAACCTTGACAGGAGACGACAAAGTTCTGGCTTGATAGGCCACTTCTCAAACTTTCTGTCAATGGAAAACGTGAGGAGTCTTTAAACCTCGGCGTGAGTGAATGAATATCTTATTAATTTAGAGGGGTAAAACATTCTTGGATATATTTAAAAACTTGAAGCATTTCAGGTAAAAGGAAGATGTTGTACAAGAAATGCTAGCTACTTCCGATTAACTCCGGTCATCTAGAAGGGAAGGAATTGCATTGCATTGTAACTACTTGTATCAAAGGGTACCGGAGATAGCAAGAGAAGACCATACCATTTGAAACCTAGTATCATATTAAATTTGAACATGGAATACAATTCAATTGTCTCACTCAAAACAGTTAAATTACTTTCATGGGAAAAAATCCAACTTAATGATCAAATGATACAGGCAACATGAACTTGTCCAAAAGAAAATAATAATAACGATACATGAGACAAGACCAAAGTGTATTTTAGTGATGAAAAATACGGATGAAATTCAGTAACAAACCAAGGAACAAGCCTTCATGCTAATTCAAATACATAAACCCTTAAATTTCACCAATCCTTGTACTCCTGCTGGGAAACCATCAGCTTTAGATGAAAAGGACCACTTGTACAAAATAAATAAAGCCTAAACTTGTAGATTTTCCTGCAACGAATACAAAAAATTTAAATGAGCAACTAGGTTCAGCATACTGATAGCATGTAATATTAACATATATTAAATTTAAAAATATATTTGAGTGTAACTTTGGTAGAAAGTTTACTAGTTGACACAAGTCATACATATGAATTAAGGAAGCAGATTTGTGACATCACCAAAATATGAGTAGAATTTTATTCTACCTATGCCACAATAAAAATATGCCAAACAGAGTGAAAGGTCCCAAAAGACATTGCTGCCGTGCTCAAGACTTCATGCATAAAAATCTAAATTATCATACCAAAGACATTTGTGTTGAATCCTGCACACCCGAATTCCCATACTTTAAACTTTGCCAAATCTTTGTATCCGCCTATGATGCGCCGGTATCCCCATACCCACAACTGTGCTTTGTAGCCCCAACCCCACACCCAGAAGCTAACGTTTGTGATTTTTTGAGGAATCGTATGAATTTTAAAATAATGAAAGGGTGGGAAAGGAAATGATAAGGAAACAATGTGAAAGTAACTTTCCTATCTTTCTTTTGTGAGATTGGCAAGGAAAAGGTAGTAAAGTAAATTAGGCATATAGCGTCAAAAATTTATTTGATGTGTCATTGACAAGGGTAATAATGGTACAAAGGAAAGTTTCATCAAGTTTATTCTTCCTTTCCTTGGCTTTCCTACCATTTTCTGGTAATGCAAATCTATACTATAAAGTGAAGCTTTTTTGTGTTCCTAAAATATCCTATCCTAACATCCCCTTATTATGTACACACACTGGACCTATTCAGTTAAGTATTCAAATGTATGCACAAAATAGTACTTTGAACAAGTTAAATCCTTCTCCCGATCAAAAACTAAAATAGTCCCTATCGCCAAAGTTATGCAAACTACTCCCAACTTCTTTGAGTTGCTTCTCGTCTTCATCTCCAGCCTTGCAATTTTCACGCCATAAATTAATACCAGATTTGTAAATATTTTGTCCCCCAGAAAACTCATCTCACCATCGCCACTTCCGTCAATTCTCCCCCTCTCACTTTCAAAGACTCTACTCTAATTTAGGAAAAGAAAGATGTGAATTTCAAAACTGGAGCAGAAAGGAGAGCGCAAACACAATATTATTCATGATTTCATTCTCTTTTGGTGTATGCTAATATTATCTCTTCTCTAATTTTTGGATCCGTTTTGCTTAGAGTCATAGTTCTCTTTATTCTTTTGTGAAGACGTAGGTTTGTGGCATTGCCCCTTTCATGTAATAATTTTATTCATTTGTTTTGGAGAGTCATTTTTTATTATATAATTTATATTGCAAGTGTTTTATTGCTGCACACACAACACAACAAACATTTGGTTATATATCTTCCAATGGTTTTTAATATTCAATGAACATATCAGAATTGAAAACATCTTATCGTACAGCGCTTCTATATTTGTTTGCGTGTGCTCATTTTTAGATTGATGTGCTCATATTTACTCTTCCTAAGTTTTTTTCTTTTTTCCTTAATTTAAATATTGTGTAAATTTTATTAACTTTTCTTTCCTTGATACCAATTTTTTATTTTTATTGTTTTTGTATAATATTATTTTCATAAATAACATCCAAATAAAAATTACAAAATATGAGATTATCACATGCATCGCGTGTGCCACAGTTACTAGTTTCTAATAAAAGTTGGGCCAAATTTTCCTTAGCTTTCTTGAGCTTTTCTTAGTTTCCCTAACTTAGAAAATCTTGCAAGCATGCTAACCTTAGCTTTCCTATCATTTCCTTGGTTTTAAAAACTCACACACAAGGTGTAAGTGCTTGTGCTCAATGAGAGCAAATAAATTATCAATTGAGAAGCTAAGTCAATAATTTGAATTTCAATCTAAAGAAAAAGAATAAGTTAAAGGTTAATGACCTAAGATAAAATTGCCACTTAGGTACTTAAATAATTACAAGTCTCAAAGTCGAACTGCACCTTTTAATGGATATATTAGGCAAGGCAATTCTAATTCAGCAAACAGGCCGAAAAAAATAAAGCAGGTATTGCTGTCTGAACGAGTCCTTAGGTATTTATAGTCTACGTAGTTCTTACTTTTTTCCCTTCTCTTTTTGATAGATATCCTAAATTTCTTTTCTTGAAAAGTTATTTACCAATTGGAATAAGCACTTTCTGTTTTTATTATCACTTGTCAAACGCCTTTCTCAGCATTTTGTCTAAAAGATCAAGTGTAGTATTTTTCTTTTCTTTCTCTCATAAGTATTTTCACTATTTAGAGAGTGAGGTTATTAAGATGTAAGTATACCTTTCTTGAATAAAATATAGAAATGCCATCACAGTATACCTATGAACTGAAAGAACAGGCCACTAATTACTATACAAAGCAAAGTTCCCTTTTACATGCCTCGAGATTGATAATCATATCTACCAGTATCATGCCAATGGTCTAAGAGAGTAGTTGAGGAATTAAAGACTAATGCTACATTTGGATTGAGGAATGGAATAAAAGAAGAAATGTAATGAAAAATAGTGTATTAGATGATCATTTTGGAGGACAAACCACTCCAATAGAATGAAAATTAATTTTATCCCTTTGATTTTTATTCCATATGAGAGGTAGTGGAATAAAATTCATTCCAATGGAACATATATGTGTGATACCCCCACCAACAATCAAACATATACTTAAAATACCTTAAAGTCATTACATTATTTCCTCCATTCCATTCCTTCAATTCAAACGCAGCATAACAGAAGTACCTTGCTGGTTAGGCCATTTTCCAATAGCTTCCATTGAAGTTACATATGAAACATTTCTACTTGCTATCCACAAACTAATATTCTCCATCAAAATATAACAAACAGAACACAAATCATATGCTTAGGCATCAAAAGGACATCACTACATTATGCCATTTTCTTTAAAAGGTAATAAGGATAGGTATTTAAGGCAATTACAAACGTGGAATTTTTTTACCTACTGAAATATAGATGATCCATATTCCATGAAATAAATACAAAGTACCACAAAGTACTTTTAGATCTTTTTACTTTAACAGAAAGAAAAGTTTGTAGGAAAAGAAGAAGTTAAGAAGGTATGTCTTACTTATCATCCAAACAAAAAAAGAAGGTACGTACATCTTAGAAGGACAAGGAGTTCTCCAAGAAATAATTACATATAAAAGACACAAAGATAACTAGAAAATCAGAGGAGTAATGCTGAATAATCAAGGTGGATGTCAAATAAGGTTCTCTCCAACCCCACCCCCAAATTTTGTTCGGATATGTCAGATAAGGTTACTCGCATTAAACCACCAGTAGAAGCACGAACACCACTATGTCCTATAAAAGAAACAATCATATATAAAGCCAGAAAAACCAAATAAGAGAAACAGCAAAGTAGAGCCTTCCAATCATGCTAGAAATCTCCCAAAACAAAGTGGAGAGAGGAATATTGAGAGAGGTGGCCTGTTCATGGGGGCACTCTGAGGCGAGGAAGCCGACTATGTCTGATAATTGCCGGAGGAGTGTTCACAGGAGTCTGTTTGAGAGAGCTGGTCGGTTTGTGGGCGAGCTTCTCGAGGCTGTCTTGGATTAGAACGGGAGATGGGGATGGGGATTGGGAGGAGAAGACTGTAATTGAGGAGGTGGGTAATTTAAGGGAGGTGAGGGTAGCATAAGGTAAGTGGTGGTTGTGTTGTGGTGACGGAGAAGCGGAGAGGAGGGAATGGGAAGGATTAGATGACCATGGAAGACGGTTGGTGGCTGGTTGCTGGTGGTAGAGCCGAATGGAGAGAGAAAATGGGTTTCTTTTATGAAGAGGAAGGAGGGTTATTTGTTCATTTTCCAAAAATATCACTTCATTCCATTCCAACACAATTCCCAAGTAACATACCAAACACATGACCGGAATGCCTGATCTCTATTCCATTTTAGTCCGATTCAGACCATCATTCAATTCACTCTATTCCATCCTAAAATGAATCCGTCAAACCAAATGGCTGGAGTTAATGCGGGAAGGCTTTTACCTGGGGTTAATAGTAGTACACATATTTATTTAGGTGTTATCTTGTGTGTAATTTTGAAATCACTTTATACAGTATAAAATTAGTGTAACAAAACTTCCTTATTGGTTTAAAATCCCCAAATGTTACATTTATTATGGGATGTCGCAGACGAATAAAATAATATTATACTAGACCCCTACAAGAATCAATACAGTAACAGAACTTGCTATGAATTAAATAAGTAAAAAGAGAAACTCCCTAATTTATTGAAACTCCTAATAAACTCAATGTATTAATTATGAACAAGCATAAAAACAACATCAAACCATTTACAAGCTACTGTTCAATAAACATAAATAAGAAATGTGAAATTACCTAGTCATCCACTGACGTTCACTGCAGATTCGTCGGTATCAGTCTCATCGTCGTCGTCGTCATCGTTATCCCCTTGTCTTATTTTTGCAATCTCTGCCTGTGCCTTCTCAAGGATTTGCTTCTTTTGCAACTCCAACTCTGTGTGAAATTCCATTCTCATCCTTTCCAAATCCATCATCTGCTGCCTCTTATTATCCTCAATCTTCTCATATATTGCTCCAAACTTCTGAATTGAATCCGCCAACAACCTAAACGATGATCCATCATCCTCCTCTCCTCTCCTCTTGGGTGGAAGCCCATCTGAATCATCCCCATCCGAGTCAGACTCCCCAGGACTATCCATCATCTCATCCAAAGCATTCGATCGACTCAAATACACTTTCGGATTCATAAAAACATATTCCCCCGAATCAACTCCACAAGCCAACCCAGATTGTTGCCTGGGAGACGAATTCAACAGCATATCCATCTTCTTAAAGAAAACCCATTTTCCATAATATGCGCCCATTTCCTCCATTTTAGCTTTCTCTTTCTTATACTTCTTCTTCAAAGTATCCAACCTATTCCTACACTGTGTATGAGTCCTCTCAACCTTACACATTTCAGACACCTTCTCTGCAACCTCAATCCAATCTTCAGACCTCAAACTCTTCCTTCCCAATTGCACAAACCTATCCCCCCACACCTCCAGCAACACAAAACTCGCGTTTTCAGTCCAATCTGCAGGCAAATCCCTAGCACTAAACGAAGGTTTCTGCAAATTTGCATTAACACGAGGTGCAAACTCATATTGGGAAACCAAACTCTCCAATCTCCGCTTCTTTTGGCGCCTCTTAGACTCATCATTAGGTTCATAACCCCTACCAGCATACCCATTTTGTTGATACTCATCTTCATCATCATCATCATCTTGATTACCAAATTCGTGATTTCCTCCATCATTTTGATCATCAAATTCCTCATCTTCGTATCCGTTATCTTCATCTAACTCATCCTCACGATAACTTTGGAAATTAGGGTTTCGAGTTTGGCGTCTCGATCTTAACGAGGATGAGTAGTGTTTTGGTGGATAACTAGAATCATCATCAGTATCCCCCATTATATATATATATATGGATGAAATTTAGGATAAAGAATTCGCTAACCTATTTGAAAATTGCGGAATTTGACAAATTGGGAAGATAAAGATTGTACCTTTGAGCTATTTTGCATTAACCGAGTTCAAACCCGTGAATTATAGAAGGTAAAAGTATCGAATTTGGAGGTTGGGCATATGTACTTATCCTAGGGTTTTAGGTGTTTAGTAGGAGAGTTTCGATTTAGGAGAGAGAAAGTACGCCGGGGTGCGTGGTGGCAGCGGTGGACGTTTTGTTTTGACTTTTAAGCCAAGAATTTGGGCAACTCGTGGCCCACTATTTTTGACTACTACTTCAAGAATATAAAATAAATTTTCAAAGCGTGAGGTGCGTGGAACCACTATTGGGCTAGTGGGGCTATTGAGCAATTGGACCTGTTTCTTCAAGCTGCTTTTTTTTTTCTCTCTTCTGGGCTTTTTTCGTTTAAGTGTTTTTTTAAGTAAAAAGGAAATGGAAATCACAAAAATATAGAGATTGGGAACCATTAAGCAAGCTCAAGGTTGGTTTTAATTATCGTTGCTATACTTTCTTAGATGGTCTCCGATTATATGTAAAAAATCAAAAATGAATTAAAACAAATCCTATAACGGTGATACCATGTCATTACTTATAACGCACTCACAAAATGAAGTAAAAAGAACCTCATCATATATAACGCATTTACAAAATAAAGTAAAAAGAAATGTGTCGGATGTTTGTCCTTGATACTATGAATGGTGAAGGAGTGAGCCTCAAATTAATTTGAGTGTTGTAACTCATAAAATTTGAGTTAAATGTATTTTGTTAGAGGCCAAGGTGGCAAGGAGATTTGCAAAAAAATGAAGAAACAAACTGGGCTGGGAGGCCCAACTTTAACGAGCGCAAAAGTAGGATTACACTCAAAAGCTTGCTAAAGTGTGGATCTTCTTTGATGCTTTAAAAATGAGTTGAAGATAAATTGGAGAACTATTTTTACAACAATCGTGGGCCCACTTTGGGCTTTTGTAAACTAAAGTCATTTGCAAAGATTTCCTGTAGGATTGAGTACAGCCCAAGATTTTAGCAGCGTAACAAACAAAGCTATTCACCTGGGTCAGACTCCCAATGCCAGTTAGACCTAGAAGTGTTATATTTTCTTCAAGTAATTCTTTTGTTTCAAATTATTAAATGATTTATTGTATTACATTACCTGTATATTCTTAAATTCATAAACAGTAGTAGTTTTTAAATCTATTCTCCTTGCATCTCTTTTTCTTTTTAAGTTCTGTATTTCAAATGACTTTAGTCTAACATTAAGTGAATTATGCACACACACAAACACAAGATTCAAATTTAGTAGACCTTATCTTATGCAAAAATAGTATCATTTACCAGAGATTAATTGTGAATATTAAGTATTTTTGTTCAATGTTTATCTATCATATAATAAGTAAGTTGTTGATTTACTAGTAGTGGGGTATATAATGAAACTATAACATGGAGCAGCTGTTAGAATATATTATATTGTCTCACATCGAATACTTTGAAAAAATACATTTAGTATATAATGACTCGGTTAACTCATTTTATAACCAAATAGTTTTAAGTCATAAAATTTGATGTGTTTAAATTTGTTTTGTAAAAAAAAAATTAAATATGATTTATGCCTACTTTCGATGCGTTACATCAATTTGATTGTATGTATGTATAGTTTCTACAAATCAATAGTGTATATTCTTAAAATTTATAAATATAATTAGTGAAATTCGTTTTTTGTGAATTGCAGGGATAACAAGTGGAGAATCCAGTGCATCTTATGCAACGAATTTAATTGGTTGAATTAGTCTTATTTTAGCCTATACATTAAAAATTTCTCTTAACTTTGTCCCTGGATCTTAACTTGATCTCAGTCTCATAAGTATACAAGTATCAACTTGTATTTCATCCGTATAAATGGTTAAAAAGAAAAGAAAAAACATGGCCTATGTTTGCCCCCATAAATTTGTAAAAGAAGAAAACGAAGCTTTGATAAACTCAAATTCCTCCTATATACAGGAAAGAAAATGCCTGTTTGGGCATAACTCTGTTTCATTCATCGTCGGCATCTTGAGCATCACTGACTTGATTTTTGATAACTTCGATTTTGGCCTCGACGAATCTCAACCATTCCGGTTTTAGTTGGCGATTCAACATCTTTTATGCCCCAAACCATCTAGATCTACCACAAAGCTCAAAAAGAGAAACATATAGATTTAGATCTTACATAAAATTAACCAACCAAAATCATAAAATTATACATACATTTAGAATAAATAAAGACCACAAAATTGGGTCACAACTCTACAAAAAGTCAATCATACAACAAGCTGGAAAAAAATCATCAACAAGCCCATCTCAGATTTGGACCAAAAATTATATGTATAAAGTATAAATGAAGCATGCATATATATATATAAAGAACCTAAAAGCTTTTTGGCTAGAAAGTATTTTTGTGGAAACTAGAAAGAAAGTAGAGAGAGAACGGAAGAGAGATATCAGATGTGTGTGAATGGTGATGGTCTGAGACTCTGACGATGATGGAGTAAATGAGTAATAGACTAATGTAATGGATTAGTTAGGAAAAAGAGTTGAGAAGAAAATTAACACAAATACGATTGAAGATTAAATTTAGTACAACAAACTCTTGTAGTTTAGTTAGTTTGATGTCTTATTTAGTAACATGAAAGTTTGAGGTTTAACTCTCACCACTAATATTGGTTTTTAAAAATAATAATAATAATTCATAGGCCCAGGTTTTTTTGTCAGGTCTAATTAGCAATGTAAACGAGTCGAACTAAACTGAAAAGAGAGTTGCTCAAATTCTACTTGGAAGGTTAACTTTTTTTTCGGATTCGAATTATATTTTAAAAAATCCACTTAAATTCAAATCGACTCGAATATTAATTACTCGAATTCAATCCGACTCAGATCGAATTATATTCAAACCACTCACAAACTTCAAATTTCAACTCAAATTTGAGTCTCCACATAAAAAGTAACTTTATGACATATAATTACCAATTGGACTTATTATTTTATTTAGAAATTAGAAAATATATTTACAATTATACTTTACAAATATAAAATTACAATTAATATTAAAAAATAAGAATAAATAATAACTAATTATTCTAATTTATATTAAATTGTATATATATTCTAAGAAAATATATCGAGTATTTATTTGAATACGTATCAATTGAGTATGTATTGAATCATGATAAAAAATTCGAATAGTTTGAATACTAAATCAGTTGAGTATAATCTTGTTCAAATTCTACTCATATTTTTATCCGAATTATTTTTTGTGCTCATATTTGAATCATATTATTAACGAATTCGTGTCTCGTTCATATTTTTTTAAATCGAACCCAAACTCTTTGGTTCGTTTACGACCTTAATTACAATGGTTTATTGAGGCAAAACAGTCCTAACGAATACATATAACAATGCCGACTAAGGGTAGATTATCTTATTTTTGACTTCTCAGTCTCCCTTGAAAAAAGAGCAAGGGACATGAGATTCTCATAGAAATGTGCTAGTAAATTGAACAAACAATAGTATTACATGGAAACAAGGAATGCATTCCCCGAGGGCCGCGTGCCTCAACTGTTCGACCGGAGTTCAAGCAAAGCATAACATTCTTGCATTCTTCATTTATAGAAAGCCCGTTTGAGTAATACTAGGTAATTAAATAAAAATTATCTAATTTGTACCGATAACGTAATTGATTTAATTTGTCTAAATAATCTATAATAATTTTATCTAAATATTTACGTTGCATTTTTTTTCTCTAAATGAAGCTATGCCTTTGCGACTAAAGAACATATTTTTTTAAAATTTAAATATAAATACGAATATATATGTATCTGCATTTAAAAATATCTGTTTACGGATAGATAGAGGTAGCTACTTTCTAATTGAAGTATGAAGTGGAACCCAGGAAATTGGTTGGTAAGGTGACAAATCCTCCAGCCAGGCGGAGATATGTATAATGGATGCCACACGGATTTTCATTCAAATAACACGCCCGAGGGAATTCATGAAGTGCGGCCGTTCCATTTAATTTGAGTTATTATTAAGAAAGTGATATTCTTATAAAAAAAAAAATATTTTTAATTATAAATTATCGTTATAAATCTATAACGAGAGTCAAAATAATGGTTATAATCTAATATTTTGGATACTGATGACCGTTTTAACTTGCATGCATTAAATCATTGTACTGTATAAAAATAAGATATTTTCTTAAAATGGTTTTCCGGTAAACGTTGTGTCGGTCAAAAGCCGTGAGCGCCTAACACGAATCTAACTGAAAATAGCCCAAGTACGTTTGATCAAAATATATATTATTTTTTTATTTTAAAATATAATATTAAGTTAATTTTATAAAGTCAAAATTAAATGAGATACGCATTTTCAAACACAAAATTAATTTAATTTTTTTTTATTTTTTGAATATAATAAATCGTTTATTTATTAATATTTTTTTGACAATTTATAATTTTTATAATAGTATTATCTAAAATTAAATAAATTTAGCACACTTTTAAAATTAAAAATATCTCAGTTAAACTTCAAAAGTCAATATTAATTTTGTATTTTCGAACAAGGTAGTATTAGTTTTGACTTGGAAATGGTTAAAAGCGAGGAGGCAGTCAAAGAGAATAAGGGAAATTTTAGAAAGGAAATATTAATTGATAATTATAGAGAACCTTTTAAGATTAAGTTCAGATTAGGGGGGTAAACCTTGTCGTGATCAAGCAGGTTTTCAAGTCAGACATGATCAATGCGAGTAGGAGACCATGATTAACTAATTTTACTAGGACTTTTAAAACTAGACATGTTTATTAGTAGTAGTAACACGTACCACAAGTGTATTATATATTAAATATATTCGATCTGTCACACTGGTTTTTCTTAACTTCATCACCGGTTACAAATACAAGTTTAAATGCAAAAAGCATATTTTAAAAGCATCGTATCTAGTCTCTCTCAAATTATGTTTCTAAAATACAAAACTCTAATATTAAAACACTTTTACAACATCATCAATAAACTCGTAAACGAATTTTTTTTATAAATAAAAATAAAAATAAAGAAGCTATTAATTACAATCTTTTGGAAACCCAAATAAGGATAAATTAAACTTGCCCAAAAATGGTTTTCCTAGAAGCTTGTTGAGCCAAAATGGCTGTAAAACTTTCAGAAAGTGAAAAGATTTTGGAACAAAGGAGGAGGAGGACTCAATTCCTTGTCACCACTTGAAACTGTTCTTCATTTTCTCCACTTGAAACTGTTCATCTTAGCAATGATTAAAGTAGGTAATTTGTTTTTTAATAAATTAAAGATTACGTTTCAAACTTGAATAATAACTCTTATACGCCATCAGAAAACACCTCTTTGGCTAACCTGAGGGAGGTTTATATATACGAACTGAGTATTTGGGAAAACACAAATATGATTTGAACTCTCTTTAATTTGATATGACTTGTGAAATAGAATGGACGCCATTAGAAAAACATACCTTTTTGGCTACCTGAGGGAGGTTTATACGAGTATTTGGCTCTATATGATACGTTTCACAATCATGAAGAAATGATCAGAGATGTCTAAAATATAAGCTAATCAAAATAACCCTCATTCAAATTACAAATAAAATAGGAAATTAATATTTTTATAGTATTTTTTGATATTTTTATATAAAAACTGTCGTTATAGGCCTATAGCAACGGTTATAACCGTCGTTACAGACTTATAACGACAGTTTATCATGTAAAAATATTAAAAAGTTCTGTAAAAATTTTACTTTTTTATAAATAAATATATTAAAATTTGTCTAGGACACATTTTTATTATTTAAAAAAATAATTTGGAAAGATTGTTAGCACTTAGCAGCTTTTTTTATGTATATTACTAAAATTAATATGCCATGTTTACATTCAGATGCCACTTGCGAAGTGGTTCGATGCACTAAAAATATTTTTAAATTAAAATCGGAAACTTTTTAGTGTTTATTGACTCGGAGTATTTTTAACGAGTAAAGATTTGGGGTTGAAAGTATTTTTGGTTGAAGTAGAAAATTTATGTTTTTGGTTGAATCACTTTTCAAGAAAATGTTATGTATAATTTTATTTTAAAAATTAAAATTTCATACCACACATTTACTTATAAGTTTGTCATTGAGTTTTTTTATAAAAAAAAATTTCACAATTGTGTAACCAAGCACTATTTTATCTTTCTCATTAATTAAAGAGCTTTTTTAAGAAAATTAAATTTAAAAGTGCATCATCTCAATGCACCATTTCAGCAAATAGACTCTAAATTCATAAAATGTGCACAAGAAACTATTTTAATAAACAAAAGTATAAGACATTTATAATGATAATATTTTTATTACGTAATAATGAAACCTTTTATTATTTATTACTTTCTCTATTATGAGATAAAAGTCCTAGTTGACTTTTTTTTGCATATTAAACAAGAGAATAAAATAACAAAATTGAGTATTTAATACTACTTAATTTCAACCCTAAGTATTTGAATTCTTTCAAAAAAATCATTATAACTTATCATTATGTAATAGTAAGGGTATTACAGAATTTTTTTTTATAAAAAATAAATTATTTAAGATAAGTGAATATTTAACTTAAGTACAACTCTTTTGTAGGTTTCATAACAAGATTAAAAGGCTCCATGTAATCAAGGCTGGGGCATGACGACTAGACGAGTTTTATTTTTGTCAATGGAGACGGCATTTAATTTTGAAAAATTATTTGATGTCGACAATATTCTGATTGGGTATACGCTATGAGTACTTGTTATTGTCAACTCTCATGAATTAGCATCTCGAGATTTTTTGATAGACTACCTAATATCATAATAAAGACTACCTAATATCATAATAATAAATAATTTTATCGTAGGATAGAAGAAATATTAAAAAGACGAAATTAATATAGAGCGAGCAAATGAGAATGAATATCTTTATTTTATGGTCTTCACCACAAGACCCTAAACTATTATAAATGTATTAACTTTGTATATGCATGATATGTATAGTATGTAACAATAACTCATTTTTCGTCACTCAAAAGTCAAAAAAGAGTTTTCGTCGTTCTCTTTACTAATTATTTACCTCCCTCCACTCCATTTAATTGTGACCAATTCTACATCTCTATCTCCAACACACGTGCACATATGGACATTCATGAACATCAATTCTGTTTACTAATTTAACATAGGTTGGTAGAAGTTCATTACATGCATTGACTGTTTCTTTTGAATAGCATCTGTACGATGCCATTATTTTTGTTGATAAGGTACCAGATTATATCCCTGGTTTGGAACGGAAATGAATTTTCACTGTTCTATCATAAATGAGTTCTTGAGTGTATAAGGCAAATGCAGAGAATATTGTAATAATGCAATCAATTAGTGTACCCATAACACTTCATCCAATAAAATGATTTTATTTTCAAATTTTACGTATATTAAGGATAATTTTATTGTGTATCCATTAAAATAATGAGTTGTTAGTATCCATTTGGAGAATCAATTGAATAAAACAAAAGCATATTTACATTAAATAGGAAAATAATTTAGTGTTTAGTAACTCTCTAAAAAAAAATCAATGAGTAGATATTTTGGCTAAATAAAACTTTTAGAAGAAGCAAAAAATTTATACTTTTTGATAAAAGGCACTTTTGGTCCAACAATTAGACCTATTATTAACGTTGGGTTTATCTATCAATTGCGTAGTAAATTTATGAATACATTTCAATTTTAGAGACCTAGGAGATAGGAAAAGTGGTCAAAAGGGGAACCTAGGAAAATCTTACTTTTAATCTCTGAAACACTTATTAAAATCTAATTTATTGTTATTGAAGGGTAAAGTCGAACCTATAACTTTGCGCACAGTAAAAAAAAAAATATTTACCACTAAGCTATCACATTTAGTCTTCAATTTTGATCAGACCTTGATGCATGTGACTAAGGCATTACTCAATTTAATGATAAAATTTAGAAATTTATCCCTACATTGTTAAATAAAATTTTGAAATTCAAAAGACACTTTCGTATAATCTAGTCTTTTTTTTATTTTAAAAAAGTACTTTTACAATTAGGTAACAAAACACTATTTAACCTTTATACGAAAACACTTTTGTCAAAAAATCTGAATTTAAAATTGTTTCATATCAACGCTTCACATGACTGCACTACTCCTCAAAATGTGGTGTGATTATCAAAATTATGATGACATTTGGAGATATTGTGTCATTTTATAATATTACTATTAAAAAAATGAACTCTTTTATTAAAAAAATGTCAAAAGGGGACCTTTTTTTTTTCTTCTTTTTTTTCCTCAAATGAAGGGAATAACATATAAATTGAGCTTTCAAATCGAAAGAAGTTTAATACTCCTAATATTATCCATTATCTAATTATAAGTAATTATACCATTCAATTATTACTCCAATTATAACTCTAATCTTAATTTCTATCCTAAATTAGCTTAGCTATATGTTCTATTTTTATCCAAAATTAATCACTGACTATTTCGTTTCCACATTTTCTTTCTGATATCCGATCTCATCCTATTACCTGCCAAACCGATAGTCAAGCGATCTGTTTTTATCTTTTATTTTATTTTTTAATTTTCTTTTTTCATTCTTCTTCTTCTACTTGTGCCAGTGCTCTCTCACTTCTTTGAGTTTGGAACCTCGTCATTGTCAAAGCTTCTATGGTTGCTTAATTAAGGTACGTGATCAATATATATATTTAAGCATAACCAGAAAGAAAGAAAAAAAAAACTGGCTCTTCAAAATTAGGCACATCTTATGAAAAAATGAGCACATGCATGCATGACGGCTTTTGGTAAATAATGTCAAAATCTTTAGCCTTATTAATTGTCAATACCAAATCGTTAACAAATTCATGTATGACAAAGTAAGATATGTACTTGAATTTCCAATTCTAATTTGATATATTATATTATTTCCCATTAATTGGGAAGAGGGTTGGCCTTTAATTTGATGTAATATATTATGTCCCATGTTCATATAACGCTTTATTCTTCTTTTCTTGTTTTATTTGGTTCTTTTGCTCCAAAAATTAAAGGCTAAACTAATATTAAGAAGATAATATTTTGCAGTATAGAACTATGAGTGCATATTAGCATATGTGTATATCACTTGAAATGAGCTAGGGTTCATGTTTGTGGCTGCAACTTATAGGATTAAGTTATAATTAAGGATCAAATTACAACTTAAAATAGTAGCAGTCTATAAATTGATGAGCGATTATTTTATTATGCAGTCATTTAATAAATTTTCTAAACAATCAAGAATTAACATCTTGGTGTAAAAGATATTCAACAAAATTAATCTTGATGATATCAATAATCTTATCGTTAATAATTACGCTTAGTCGTGAGGAGTAGTGCATGGATGTTAAATAGTCTGGCAAATGAAAATTTTCATTTGCATTGCCCTTTTTTAATTGGAAATATACCAAAACACGTGAAAAAACTACCCCTTGAAAGTAAGGTCAGAATAGGTGGATGGTTTGTGGGGTAGAATTGCCAAGTCAAACATATATAGCGTGAATTAAACTAACAAAAAAGGCAACACTAAATCAATCTCTTGTAAAAGTGGTATAAGATACCATCCAACTTTAAGATATACCAATAATCTCCTATCAATTACTTATAATACTCTTCCCATTTCACATTTGCAGATACATTCTCCATTTCAGTATGTTTCAAGATTAAAAATATTTTTTTTATTTTAAAATTATAAAAATAGCATTATATTTTTAATTTGCATGTCATTATTTTGTTCACTACTATAAATATCACCACTACTGAATTGTTATCCTTATTAAGTCGTAATTTTAAAAATATATTTTTAATTTTAGGACATAATAATACTTGGGATAAAAATTTGTCTAACTTGTCAATGTAATCTATCTTATCCAATCTTGTCAGTCCATCACTTTCTATTATTTTGTTCCTCTATAAATACTTCCATATCTCACCCT